>BSYO01000013.1:10706574-11306574 GCA_033239525.1 Nepenthes gracilis
TAGACCGTACTAGCCAACGATGCGAGAGAATGAGGAAAGGAATGTGTTCGCTACACATTCTAAAGCCACGGCTACATTTTAGGTCTACAACACTCGACCCCTAGTTGCATCCATGTAACAATCAACGAACGACTACATCTCACTATGTAGCGTTCAAACAACACGCCCCATATCCCCCGGGGACCAGGGCAATCCTCGTTCTTCAACATTAGTTTCTTAAAGCATACCACGAACATCACTCGCTCCCACGAGCGGCCAGAATACGTGGCCAAGTATTTCTCAGGTTCACACCACGATGTACATGGTATGCTAAAGAATACTACCCCTGTGAATCATGGTCCTAGTTTTAAGATTAGTTTTCACACTTGGAGAGGGAAATCCACATTTGCCACACACATGCACAACTCAGGAAATCCCATTCCCAATCACAACATCTCCATTCTGGAGATCGTTCCATCACACACATCTCCATTCGAGAGATCATTTCATCACAAAGCACAATGTGGATTCTATTCCATTCACTTGCTCGGTTCATAACTGTGACGGCCCAAACTTAATTACACAAATAAAGTTGCTGTCAGGTCTTAAAAAGATAAATAATAAATAAGGACCTAAAATTTTTTTCCTTTTCTTTTACACAGGATTCATGAGGCCGAACTTCATGAGTTGGCCTTCCGATAATTTTCACACCAGACCGGTCAACATTTAACCGGACTTGAAAGTCTGAGATGCTTACTAAACCTTTCAATAACATTAACCATAAGAAAAATCACTAACAACATCCATAGAGACATAAACAGCGGAATCATTTTTACAAGTCTTCTCAAAACATCAAAAGGAAATAAAATTAAGCTCTTCATTGATCAGCTCCAGCCTGCTAGCTATATCATATGGTTCTACTCGACTTCGTCCTCCGTAAGCCTTTCATCATCTGAAAAGTGGCAAGAATGAGCTACAAAACCCAGCAAAATACTCACATGCAGAAAACAGATGACATAAACATATATATATATAAGCGAATATAATTTAACATACAAAAATCATCATGTCTTTTAGTTCGAAAGTTCCTTAGTCTTTTTCTTATTACCTTGTGTTCTGAAAACTCATAACACCCTTGAAAATTCTTATCATCTTTAGGGACCGGTCGGGAGTGGACAACATCGAGGATGTGTTGCGTGTAACCCCACAACCTAAAGCCGTATCCCCTCATTATGCTCCCCGGGGCGGGAGGTAATGCCTTTAACCCGGCATATGGGGCCGTCTTCTATAGTTCTTATGCCACCAGAAAGTCCCCTCCCGTGGCCCAGGAGGCAATCCTTGAGTGTCACTCCAATATCCTTCATCTATCTTTAACAGCAAGTTTAAGGAAGATTAGGTTCATGGTTCATATCTTTTCATGGCCGTACATCATAGTTTGGAAGTCGGAAGTCATAGAGTTCCACTTGCTGTTCGGATTAATACATTTTTCTTCTTTTTAAAACCTTTGTTCTTAACTTCATCTTTCCTTTATCTTAAAGCCGAAGATTCCTTTCTTAAAAGTCATCAGTCTTATTCGTCAAAGCAGGAAGTCTTTTCCTTAAAACCGGAGTGCTTTATAAGGGCGAAGTTCTTCAAAAAGGACGGAGTACGTTTTCCCAAAAGTCCGGAGCTCTTTTACTGAAAGCGGGAGTTCTTTTTCATTAAAGCCAGAGTTCCAAAAGCTGAAGTTTTTTTAAAAGGGCGGGGTTCTTTTCTGAAATCCGAAGTCCTTAAAAGCCGGAGTTCTTCATTCATAAAGGCCGAAGTTCTTTCTTAAAGGGATGGGGTACTTTTTCTTAAATAGGCGGAGTGCTTTTTCATCAAAGTCCGGAGCTCATTTTCTAAAGAGGACAGAGTACTTTTTTCTTTAATCATCTTAAAGCCGAAGTCGTTTTCTTAAAAAGACGGAGTTCGAAAACTGGAGCTCTTGACAGCGTACTTTGCCCAAAAGCCGGAGTTCTCTTTCAAAGGCGAGTTCTTTCTTAAAAGGGCGGAGCTCTAAAACCGGAGTGATTCTTTCTTTAAAATCCGGAGCTCTAAAACGGAGTGTTTCTTTCTTTGAAATCCGGAGTGATTCTTTCTTTAAAATTCGGAGCTCTAAAAACCGGAGTGTTTCTTTCTTTAATATCCGGAGTGCTAAAACCAGAGTGACTTTTCTTTAATATCCGGAGTTCTTTTTCTTTTAAAAGCCGAAGCTCTAAAAGCCGGAGCTCTGTTTCTTTAAAATAAGACGCTCTAAAATCCGAAGTGATATTTCTCTAACAAAAGACGAAGTTCTTTTTCAAAACAAAGGACGGAGTGCTTCTTAAAATGTAAAGGCCGGAGTTCCTCTTCTTAAAAACCGCAGTACTTTTTCAAAAGAGGACGGAGTACTTTGTTCCTAAAAAGACCGGAGTTCTTTGGACGGAGTGCATTTTCTTAAGAAGACGGAGTACTTTTATCTCAAAAGGCCGGAGTCCTTTTCTTATGAAGGCGGAGTTCTTTTCTTTAAACATACAATTATCAAAATTCATATAAATCAACAGAAAATCACACTTCTAGCAGAACAAAATCAAGCATCATGAAGTCTTTTCCTTAAACATGTAATTATCGACAAATAATCATACTTTAAGCATCAGATATGAAAAGAACAAAGCAAATATCGTATAAGTTCATAGAATATCAAATATACTAAAAATCATGCATAATCATGAACTTGAAAACAGGGGTGAGTATCTTGCCTGTATTTCTTTATTTCGCCTTGAACTTGTGGTCTTCCCCTACTAGCATGCCCTATCGAGTGCCCCTTTTTTCCGCTCTCTAATTCTTATTTATAGGCCCTTGGGCTTGGTAGCCGTCGTTAGGGTTTGGCAAATTCCCAAGATTTCCTAATTATAAGATTTCCTTATTATATATTATTTCCTTATACTTGTTTCCTTATTACAAAGTTGCATTACCGGTTATTTCCTTATACACAGTTTCCTTATTAATTTTTATTTCATCGTATTCGATTTCCTTATTTATAGTGGTTTCCTGATTATGCATCCCGGTCAATTAACTGGCATTGACCGATTCACTTTCCTTTTTTCCGTCCTTCCCCCCATTTACGTTTCCTGGCCAATCATTTCACGTCGACCGAAGTACTCCTCCCCTTACGCATTCCGGTCAACACTCGTTGACCGGATTACCATCCTTAACATATTATTTTGACTCGACGTCGGGGATTCTCTATGTTTTGAAATCTGGGCCATTACAGAATTATTCTTACACGACTTCCGGTCAACACTTGTTGACCGGATCATCATCTTCGGCTTTCTTCTCACAATTTCACTTCGGCCTTAACAACCACAAAGCTACTCCGGCCTCCAATACACAAAGCCACTCCGGCCTTCAAGTCACTTCGGCCTTACACTCATATAATGTACTCCGGCCTTGGCTGGACTTGATTCTTAAGAATGAAACCGGACTTGTTTTGCATCAAAGGAAATTCGGACTTCTCTTCATCAAGGAAATCCGGACTAGGTTTTCATCAAGTAAGGGCCTAACTTGATTTCATCTTAAGGCTGATTTACCCTTTCTTATTACATTTTTCGGTCAACTGGCGTTGACCGAATTATAAGGGTTTGATGATCGAAAATTTCCTATGTTTAAAAGCTGGGTCGTTACAACAATTTTCTATGGAATTCAATTCCCTTATTCACAACAAATCATTCTAAGTTCACGAGGGGGATTAGATTCCTTACCTCCGATGATCACCTATCATTTTGAAACCTCCGGGACTCATTCCCCTGCTTCCGGCACATGGATATACACATTTTGGAGCTTACACTTACATTTGCACAATTAAATGTTACTTCCATAACAATTAACGAGGGCATAACATATACGTTTCTCATTTCATTTCGGGTGAACAATGTCAGGTTTTTTTTGAACATCCAGACACCGTGAATGGTTCGATACTTGAGAGATCGGACGTCCGGTGGATACGTACGCACAATCGGTATACGATGTTTCATACTTTGAGCTCGATTTAACATACTATGATGATGGAAGCATGCAACGCTTCTATTCATTTTCAGATGACAATAACAGGGGACTTTTAAAGCTCCCGGATGGCTCGAAAGGGTCAAATCTTACCGAAACCGGCATCTGGTCGATATATACATACAATTGGGATGCAAGGATTCATATTCTAGAGTCCTTTAAACATTTTACGAAGGAGAAAACATGCAATTTCCGCCTTGGGTATCGGGTGAACAGTGTCATCACCCCTTTAGAGGGCTCGGACGCCACGAACGGGTCGAGACGTGCTAAATTGAACCTGCGGCCGACATATGTACATCATTGGCACGTGGGGATTCACATTTTAAGGTCAATTTCATGATACGGAAGGAAAACAAAAAATCTCCAATTTCATGGGTTAGGGTTTCGGTGAAACCAAACCGGACGGATCGGACACAATTCAGACAAACAACTACATATTCCTTGGTCCTTACGCAGGGGTTTCATGATTCTAACATTTATAGTGGGTATCGACACAAGAATACCCAATAAAATCAAGTAAAACATCGAAAAGGAACGAGAAGTGAGTATGAGAACACTTGCCTCGACGTGTGCTTTCACCTTTATAACTAGCTCTCGAACGGATTTGGACTCCACGGCCTCGATCTCCTCCTTTCTCTCACTAGGATCGGCACTCTCTCTCTCTAAAAACCCTAAACCGTGAGAAAAATGATGAGAAGAAGGCAGGGCATGACTTTTATACTGCGCCACCGCTCGAGCGCGGCTCGAACGGGCAGCAAGCGGCCACGGTGCTGGCTTTCCAGATCGAGCACGGCTCGAGCGGCCAGTAGGCGGCGGTGGTTCTGGTTTTTCCGCTTAAGCAGAGCTCGAGCGGCCAGCGGGCAGGGAGGGTTCTAGAAAATACGCTCGAGCCACAGCTTGAGCGCCCAGCAGGCACAAGCCTGCTGGCAGTGCTTCAGCAGCACGAACCCGAACTTTTCTCTATTTTTCTTCTGATACTAAACCTTACTCGGTCCATAGGACTAATATTGATCATTAGCATGCTAATCACTTCATCATTATCAAGTGTTTAAACCCGGAACCTCACAAGCCTCAAATCCATATTCTAACTTACATGAGGTAGGCATTATCATATTTCTTCCAAACAATGGGTCACTACAACTAGACAATCAAATATAACTTCTAATTTTAGCTTAATTCTAACCTAAGCCATTAGAACTAGGATAACTAGAACTATCTAGTTTGGCTTATTCATCCTACACCGTTATCTACCTATTCAATCTTCCTTATTCGATCCTAAGCTTCTGCGTAATTTTTTGATCAAACCTAATGCATCTTTTCTCTAATACCATATATTACATACCATATTTTTAACCAAAAAATTGATAGAGTTTCGACAGTAATGCGGACATCAGTCAAATACAAAACCTGTAAATATCATTTACAACATACATAATATAGCAACAACATCGCCAACAAAGGATCCAAAGCCACAAAATCTCATGTGGCACCAATGTCATAACTCCGATATAACGTTGGTTCAGAATAGATACCACTAGATACCTAATTAACCATAACAATCCACAGAAGTGTAAACATTTATCAATACAATGAAAACTATACTGTGGTATATCATCATCATCATATCATCATCATATCATGCATCTATGAACGAAATCCATCAGACATATAAAATATTCCATTAGAAGACATAAAACTACATAACTAAGTCCATAAGGTCATCTTCTACGTCTTTGAACCAAGTTGACTCAAATCCTCTACCCTACCTCATTGAGTGCAACTTATACTCATTTGGAGGGAGAAAAATAGCAAGGGTGAGCCAAAACACAACAATGCACACATATAAATCAAAAGACATGCTAATTTTCATAATCAAAATATAATAATGCATATATGAAGGAACACGAATGCATTTGAGACTATAAATCATGATTCAGAAAAAAATGCTTTTATGATACATTTCAAATTTTTTGGTTCATTTCCTTTATCTTTTCTTAGTTATCAAATCATACCGAAAACTTATTTCATTGATGGATCAGGGCCAGTAGGCCTTACTGACTGAAGAAGCGGTCAGTCGTAATCTGAATTATATATACTTCTACACAATCAAAAAGCCATCTCCTATTTAAGACCCAGAGGTGGGCCGTTTACATACAAAGCCTATAGAAGAGGCCAATAGCCGCAAGTGGCACCAAAACAAATAATGACCTTCTACTACAATATACTAAGGCATGCCAATAAATTTTACCCACTATAAAACACAGCAAGGATAATCCTTGGGTTTCTATTATAATATCTATGGATGCCAAAATATACTATCTGTTGAATGATCATCGGTTCAAGTTCTTAGTTTCTTATTTCTTTAGAGAATCTTGTATTGAAGTAAAAAATTCGTCGTTCTAAAGAATGGCTCAATTAGTTCATCGTTGCGAAGAACGGTTCAATCAGTTCGTTGCTTAAGTGCAGAATATTTCTTCTTGGTTCTTTTTCCATATGGCTTATTTAGATTCATATTTCCATATTCTTTGTGAGTTTAAGCCCTTATGTGTTCATAGTTTCATGTATAATTTCCTTTTCACATTATGACAAATAGAATTCTTAAAGCTTCCAATCGATAATTCTTTCATAAACAATTCAGGATATAATTTTTGGAACCTTTCAAATCAATATGTGAGATCCCAAAATCAAATGGCTCAAAGTGTTGACCGAAATACAAAATATAGACCGGCTCTTAAGCTTGAAATCTAAACCGGCCACCTTAAGCCTCAACCAAATTCGGCCTTTCCTTAGTACAAAGTAAGTCCGGCTCCACCCTTGTTAAATCAAAACTGGCCATGCGAAATGACTGACCAGTTTTGAAAGTAAGAGTCGACTGGCAGCGTTGGCAATAAATAGTTTTATAAGGAGCAGTTGGCCGAAATAAATTAATACAACTAAAGACAAAAGTAAACTTTAGGATTTAGTTAGAATTCAACTAGGCGGCGACCAAATGAGAAAGGTAAACTAATTTGGTTACTCCCAACTACCGTTTGTAAACAAGTACGAGAGTAAGTGACTTACTCCACCAAACCCCTCCTCTATATAAACCCTGCACTGCTGGTGCACAGGTAAGCAAAAGGAAGAGTGACGGGGAAAAAAGTTTCAAGACGGTAAAAATCTAGGAATCAACTCTCAGGCAAGTTACCTCGGACGCTGTTTTTAACTTCATGCCTTAAGAATATTGCAAGTTTATCCCCTCGTTTTAAGATCATGATTTAATGTAAGTATATGCATGTTTGCATCTCAAGTATATCTGATTCTTGATGAGCATATGTTACGGTATGTATGATATTTGTTCTGATCATTGATTTAAAGAAGAATCTCTGTTAACCATGTTTAAAAGAAGTTTGATTTTCCTTGATGAAGAATCAAGTTCGATTTTTCCCATAATGAAAAATTGAGTTCGGCCTTCCCTTGTATAAAGATGAAACCGGCCACCTTTGAAGATGAAAATAAAATTGGCTCCCTTAATGTGAAATAGACTCCGGCTTTTAATGAACTCCATCCCTTGAGGAAAATGAACTTCGGCTTTTAAAAGTACTCCATCCAGTGAGAAAAAAGCACTCCGTCCTGTTAGTGAAAAGCACTCCGTCCCTTTTAATGAAAAGCACTCCATCCTTTGAGTGAAAAACAGTCCGGCTTTTTGAGCACGCTGTCCTTTTGAGAAAAAGAACTCCGGCTTTAAAGGGAAATGAACTCCGGCTTTTGAACTCCACCTTTTGTCAAAAAGAACTCCGTCCTTTTGTTGGAAAAAGAACCTAGCTTTAAAATGAACTCCGGCTATAATATGAAAATGAGCTCCGGCTTTGTATAAGAAAATGAGCTTCGGCCTTAATATGAAATGAACCCCGGCTTTTGAACTCTGCCTTTTGTCAAAACGAACTCCATCATTTTGTTGAAAAAAGAACTCTGGCTTTAAAATGAACTCCGGCGTTAATATGAAAGTGAGCTCCGGCTTTGTATAAGAAAATGAGCTCCGGCCTTAATGTGAAATGAACTCGGCTTTAAAGAGAAATGAACTCTGACTTTTGAACTCCGCCTTTTGTCAAAAAGAACTCCGTCCTTTAGTTGGAAAAAGAACTCTGGCTTTAAAATGAACACCGGCCTTAATGTAAAATGAACTCTAACCTTAATGTAAAATGAACTCCGGCTTTAAAATGAACTCCGGCCTTAATGTAAAAAATGAACTGCGGCCTTAATATAAAATGAACTCCGGCCTTAATGTAAAAAATGAACTGCGGCCTTAATATAAAATGAACTCCGGCCTTAATGTAAAATGAACTCCGATCTTAATGTAAAATAAACTCCGGCTTTAAAAAGAACTCAGGCCTTTGAGAAAATAAGCTCCGTCCTTTGAGAAAAAAAGCAGTTCGATTTTATGAAACTTTGGCTTTTAAAAGTACTCTTCCTTTGAGTAAAAAGCACTCTGTCCTGTTAGTAAAGAAGCATTCCGTCCTGTTAATGAAAAGCACTCCGGCATTTTGAGAAAAAGAACTTCGACTTTTTGTACTGAAAATGAATTTCAGCTTTGTACTAAAAATGAAACCGGCTCCCTTAACGAGAAAAGAGCTCCGGCCCTTCCTTGATGAAAATCTAACCCGGCCCCAAGTGTAATTTGTTTCTGAAAATATATATCGACTTGTACCGAGGAAATTTCCATGTATACTCAAAGATAGCTGAAGATATATTATGCAAGTCTGATTTCAAAAAGGGATTCTGATAAAAAGATGAATGATAGCCGTCCTCGGGGCTTGGTACAAGGAGGTAATGATAGCCGTCCTCGAGGCTTGGTATAAGGAGGTAATGATGGCCGTCCTCGGGGCTTGGTACAAGGAGGGAATAATAGCCGTCCTCGGGGCTTGGTACAAGGAGGGAATGATAGCCGTCCTCGGGGTTTTGTACAAGGAGAAAAATAATATGAAGTATCATTTACCGTTTTACCAATATGCTATATTACAGTAAAATGATGATAATGAATCGTATAGTGAAAAGATGATAGGATATTATTTTCAATTTTATCATGTACTGTCAAAGTTTACACTTTATTGTTTTACATTCTATAGCGTACTGATTTATGAAGCATGAGGTTTGATATCGTTATAGTGCACTTTTACTGTTTTTCCAGATGATGTATTGATTGAACGTTTTGGTTCTGCATGGTTATATGATCGTTTTGGCATAACCGTTTTACAGTTCATGTGCCTGTATCCTGCTGAGTCTCGGCTCACTGTTTTATATTTTTTCCCCTACAGATGAAGCTTTAGAGCCTGTGCCTAACGAGTTGAAGTGATTAAAGCTTGTCTGAAGGATTATTAAAGACCTCGAAAGCTTATTTTGGGAGAAATATTATTGTAATGACTTGATGGACTTCTATGGTTAAACATTTTTGGCTACGTACTTAGAAATGAATATTTTGGAATGAATATGAATGCTTCCGCAAGTGTTAGAATAACTTCCGCTATACTTATTATGGCTAAAGATATGTGGGTCCTAGATGGTATCTGTGATCCTGTGTTGCGCCTAACTGATTTAGTTTGGGTTTTCAATTGTGTTATGAATGACGGAATCAAAAAAAAAATCCGTTCCATCACAATTGGTATCAGAGAATTGAGATGCCTTAGGAATTGATCGATCGAAAAGCGGAAGCATTGGTTTAAATCTCTGAATAGAATTCCTGTAGGAATAGGTAAAGGAAGTTAAGACAATTGGGACCCCTAAGAGATTGGTTCTCAGGCATGGTTAGAAATTCCTTGAAGTTATTGAATACTTCCTTCTTATTTATTGGATCATTGTCGTTATATTCATGTGTTTGCCTTGATTATAGGATGGCAAGTAGAAGAGGTGGGAGGAATGGTCACGGTGGCGTTAGCACGCCCTATGAAAGAGAAGCTACCGATATCAATCTACTGGAAAGGACGACCAATGTCATAGAGTCCGTCTAGCAAAAGCACATGGGTCCGACACCCGAACTAGCTCCGGCACCTCTTGGTCCTACAACTTATGATAGGTTCACAGCTGAACGAGCACCGGACTTCCTAGGAAAGCTTGATTCGGCTGAGGCGGACGTATGGATGAAAAGAATGAACAAGATATTCACTGTGCTTGGCTGTACTGACCGAGAAAAGGTCACATTTGCTGCATATAAGCTGGAGGGTGAAGCAGATAGATGGTGAGACATGCAGAAATGGGCGATGGGAGTGCCTAATGAAGATATCACCTGGGAGATGTTTGAGGAGGTATTTCTAGAAAAGTATTTTCTATCCAGTCTTCGAGACCAGAAAGAGTAAGAGTTTATGAGGCTAAGACAAGGGAGCATGACCGTCAAGGAATATGATGCCAAGTTCACAGAGTTGTCTTGTTTTGCACCATTTTATGTAGAGGATGAGTAGAGGAAAGCTAAAAAGTTCCTGCAAGGGCTACGAGATGATATTAGGAAACTGCTATCTGTTTTGAAGTTTCAAACTTATGTCGAGATCCTGGATAGAGCAACGATCTATGAGAAAGAGGCGGAAACGGAAAGGTTCTATGCAAAGAGAACCGCTAGCCGAGGGGGAGTAAGTACAGGATCAACTGCAGGGTCTTCTGGACCGTTCAAGAGGACTAGAGCTGCCGACAAGGGAAAATGTATTATCTGGGCTCGATCGGTGACCTTGATGCAGTATCGGTGATGACTGTACCTTCTGTGGGAGGAGACATCCGGGACAAGAATGCCGTAAGATATCGAAAGCATGTTTCGGATGTGGACAGCAAGGCCACATTCTCAGGAACTGCCCGCTATCTTCGGGGAAGGAAGGAAAGAAGCCTATTGTCTCGGCAAGAGCCTTCGCGGTGGCTGTTCAAGATCCGGAGGCCTCTCCGAATGTTGTGGAAGGTACTCTCTCTATTTGTGAAGTTTCTGCATCCATTTTATTTGACTCGGGGTCTACCCATTCCTTCGTTTCCTTAAAATTTTTATGCTGTATCGGATCTGCCCCATGTGTTTTAGATTGTGAATTATCTGTGTGTACTCCCACAGGATCATCTGTGGTTACTGATGTGATGTATCCAAGATGTATGGTTGAGGTGAGTGGGAACCATTTAGTTATGGATTTAGTATTGTTAGACATGGGTGATTTTGATGTGATCCTAGGGATGGACTGACTAGCTAAATACCATGCTAGTATCGACTGTTTCCTGAAGCGGGTTTGTTTTGACATCCCTAGAATGGAGCCCTTTTTCTTTCAGGGCATTAAGAAAAAGGGGGTGCCTATGTTGATCCCTGCTCTACATGCTAAGCATTTGATGAGTAGTGGATGTAGAGCTTATTTGGCATATGCCTGCACTACTGAAAGTCATAGTGTGCCGGCTA
The DNA here is from genome assembly GCA_033239525.1 of Nepenthes gracilis. NCBI lineage: Eukaryota > Viridiplantae > Streptophyta > Magnoliopsida > Caryophyllales > Nepenthaceae > Nepenthes > Nepenthes gracilis. The sequence continues at coordinate 10,718,003 of BSYO01000013.1, forward strand.
AGGACATCCTGATTGTTTGCGACTTTGAGGATGTATTTCCAGAGGAGTTACCTGGATTGCCTCCACACCGAGAAGTTGAGTTTGAGATCGTTGTTGTTCCTGGTGCTAGTCTGGTTTCTAAATCCCCTTATCATATGGCTCCGGCTGAACTGAAGCAGTTAAAGTTACAACTATAGGAGCTGTTAGATAAGGATTTTATCAGACCGAGTGTATCTCCTTGGGGTGCATCGGTGTTGTTTGTAAGGAAGAAAGACGGGTCCTTGCAGTTGTGTGTTGACTACCGTGAGTTGAATAAGATCACGATTAAGAATAAATACCCTCTACCGCGCATTGATGACTTATTTGATCAGTTGTAGGGATCTTGATTGTTTTCTAAGATTGATTTGAGGTCCGGTTATTACCAACTGAGGATCAAGCCGGAGGATGTGACTAAAACAGCTTTTCGGACACGTTATGGCCATTATGAGTTTCTTGTCATGCCCTTTGGCCTTACAAATGTTCCAGCTGCTTTTATGGACTTGATGAATAGGGTTTTTAGGCCGTACTTGGACAAATTTATGGTGGTATTCATTGATGACATCTTGATCTATTCAAAGGATCACGAGGAGCACGAAATTCATTCGAGGAAGGTACTTCAGGTGCTCCGTGATGAGAAACTGTATGCCAAGCTGAGTAAGTGTGAGTTCTGGCTCGAAAGGGTAATATTCTTGGGACATGTAATTTCTAATGGTGGCATTTCTGTAGATCCCAAGAAAATAGAGGCTGTTACAAGTTGGAGCAGACCAACTTCTGTGACTGAGGTTATGAGCTTTCTGGGTATGGCGGGATATTACATGCGCTTTGTAGAGAATTTCTCTCAGATTGCTCTGCCTCTGACTCGGTTGCTGAAGAAAGATGCTAGTTTGTGTGGACAGAAGAGTGCGATCTGAGCTTCCAGGAGCTAAAGGATCGTTTGACCACCGCTTCAGTGCTGATTATTCCAAAGGGTTCTGGAGGCTTTGAGGTGTACTGCGACGCTTCTAAGGCGGGTCTAGGATGTGTGTTGATGCAGCATGGTAAAGTCATGACATATGGATCTAGACAATTGAAAGTGCACGAGAAAAATTATCCTACCCATGATCTTGAACTTGCTGTTGTGGTGTTTGCATTAAAGATTTGGAAACATTATCTATATGGCGAGAAGTTCCTTGTGTATTCCAATCATAAGAGTTTGAAGTACTTATTCTCACAAAAGGAACTCAACATGAGGCAAAGGAGATGGCTCGATTTCCTGAAGTATTATGATTGTGAAATCCAATATAAGCCAGGAAAGGCCAACGTGGTAGCAGATGCCTTGAGTCGCCGATTGGGCTATGTGGCGCACCTACATGTCAAACAGATGGAGATGTTAGATTATTTGAAGCAATGCGATATTCAACGCTATGCTAAAGGTGATAGGATGCTCCTGTCGTATTTCTAGATTCAACCAGAGGTAGTTGATGAAGTCAAGGAGAAACAGGTGAATGATTTGTTTCTCATGGATATTGTTAATGATTTGAGTAAGGAGTCTCGGGCTGATTTTAATATCCGGACTGATGGTGTGTTGAGATTTAGAGATCGATTATGTGTACAGGATGATAAAGGATTGAAGGAGAAAATCTTGAAGGAGGCTCACCGGTCTCGGTATACAATCCACCCGGGAATGAATAAAATGTATCAGGATCTGAAAAAGACTTCCTGGTGGAGAAACATGAAGAGGGATATCATGGGCCATGTGGAAAAATACCTAGTGTGTCAGCAACTGAAGGCCAAGAGGAAGAAGCCTTCTGACTGTTACAGCCAATGCCCATCCCGAGCTGGAAATGGGAGGACATTGCTATAGATTTTGTTTCAGGGTTGCCAAGGACTCCTAGGAATCATGACATCGTGTGGGTTATAGTTGATCGGCTGACAAAATCAGCCCACTTTTTGGCAATCAGGACAACCTATTCGCGCGATAGATTGGCTCAGCTGTACATGAATGAGATCATGAGGCTTCACGGAGTTCCTGCCTCTATAGTGTCTGATAGAGATCAATGTTTTGTCTCGAGGTTCTGGGAGAGCTTGCATAAGGAGTTGGGGACAGAATTGAAGTTCAGTATCGCGTATCACCCATAGACCGATGGCCAATCTGAACGTACCATTCAGATTCTCGAGGACATGTTGAGGGCTTCTATTTTGGAGATAGGAGGAACTTGGGATACTCATCTGGCACTAGCTGAATTCGTTTATAATAATAGCTACCAAGCTAGTATCGGCATGGCACCGTTTGAGGCATTGTATGGGAGAAAATGTAGATCACCTATTCATTGGGAGGAAACTGGAGAAAAAAGAATTTTGGGCCCTGAGATTGTGAAAGAAACAATAGAGAAGATTAAGGTGATTCACGATAATTTGAAGGTTGCCCAGAGCCGACAGAAGAGTTATGCGGACAAGTGAAGGATAGAGCTGAGTTTTGAGATAGGAGATCTTGTGTTTCTAAAGGTCTCACCATCAAAGGGCACATTCCGGTTTGGAGTAAAGGGAAAGTCGAAACCCCGGTTCATTGGCCCTTTTGAGATTCTGGAAAGGGTCGAGGAGGTAGCCTACAGGTTGGCGTTACCACCGACTATTGCGGATGTACACGATGTATTTCATGTATCGATGCTTCGAAAGTACATCCACGATCCAGCACATGTGATTGACTATGGGATTTTATTCATTGACAAGGACTTGTCCTACATTGAGGAGCTACTGCAGATTTTAGACCAAAAGGATCAAAGGTTGCGAACGAAGTCCATCCCCCTGGTGAAAGTGCTTTGGAGGAATCATTCACCGGAGGAGGCCACTTGGGAGTGCGAAGAGGAGATCCAAAACAAGTATCCTCACTTGTTTCCTTAAGGTATGTACTTTACTAAATTTCAAGGACGAAATTTTTTTTAGTAGGGGAGAATTGTGAGATCCCAAAATCAAATAGCTCAAAGTGTTTACCAAAATACAAAATATAGACCGGCTCTTAAGCTAGAAATCTAAACCGGCCACCTTAAGTCTCAACCAAATTCGGCCTTTCCTTAGTACAAAATAAGTTCGGCTCCACCCTTGTTAAATCAAGACCGGCCATGCGAAATGACTAACCAATTTTGGAAGTAAGAGTCGATATGCAGCATTGGCAATAAATAGTTTTATAAGGAGCAGTTGGCTAGAATAGATTAATACAACTAAAGACAAAAGTAAACTTTAGGATTTAGTTAGAATTCAACTAGACGGCAACCAAATGGAAAAGGTAAACTAATCTGGTTACTCCCAACTACCGCCTGCAAACAAGTACGGGAGTAAGTGACTTACTCCACAAAACCCCTCCTCTATATAAACGCTGCACTTGTTGGTGCACAGGTAAGCAGAAGGAAGAGAGTGACGGGGAAAAAAGCTTCAAGACGGTAAAAATCTAGGAATCAACTCTCAGGCAAGTTACCTCGGACGTTGTTTTTAAGTTCATGCTTTAAGAATGTTGCAAGTTTATCCCCTCATTTTAAAATCATGATTTAATGTAAGTATATGCATGTTTGCATCGCAAGTATATCTGATTCTTGATGAGCATATGTTATGGTATGTATGATATTTGTTCTGATCATTGATTTAAAGAAGAATCTCTGTTAACCATGTTTAAAAGAAGTTCGATTTTCCTTGATGAAGAATCAAGTTCGGTTTTTCCCATAATGAAAAAATTGAGTTCGGCCTTCCCTTGTATAGAGATGAAACAGGCCACCTTTGAAGATGAAAATGAAATCGGCTCCCTTAATGTGAAATAGACTCCGGCTTTTAATGAACTCCGTCCCTTGAGGAAAATGAACTTCGGCTTTTAAAAGTACTCCGTCCTGTGAGAAAAAAGCACTCCGTCCTGTTAGTAAAAAGCACTCCGTCCCTTTTAATGAAAAGCACTCCGTCCTTTGAGTGAAAAACAGTCTGGCCTTTTGAGCACGCCGTCCTTTTGAGAAAAAGCACTCCGGCTTTAAAGGGAAATAAACTTCGGCTTTTGAACTCCGCCTTTTGTCAAAAAGAACTCCGTCCTTTTGTTGGAAAAAGAACTCTGGCTTTAAAATGAACTCCGGCCGTAATATGAAAATGAGCTCCGACTTTGTATAAGAAAATGAGCTCCGGCCTTAATATGAAATGAACCCTGGCTTTTGAACTCCACCTTTTGTTAAAAAGAACTCTGTCCTTTTGTTGGAAAAAGAACTCTGGCTTTAAAATGAACTCCGGCCTTAATATGAAAATGAGCTCCGACTTTGTATAAGAAAATGAGCTCCGGCCTTAATATGAAATGAACCCCGGCTTTTGAACTCCGTCTTTTGTCAAAAAGAACTCCGTCCTTTTGTTGGAAAAAGAACTCTGGCTTTAAAATGAACTCTGGCCTTAATATAAAAGTGAGCTCCGGCTTTGTATAAGAAAATGAGCTCTGGCCTTAATGTGAAATGAACTCCGGCTTTAAAGGGAAATGAACTCCGGCTTTTGAACTCTGCCTTTTGTCAAAAAAAGCTTCGTCCTTTTGTCGGAAAAAGAACTCCGGCTTTAAAATGAACTCCGGCCTTGATGTAAAATGAACTCCGGCTTTAAAATGAACTCGGGCTTTAAAATGAACTCCGGCCTTAATGTAAAATGAACTGCGGCCTTAATGTAAAATGAACTTCTGATTTAAAATGAACTCCGGCCTTAATGTAAAATGAACTCTGGCCTTAATGTAAAATGAACTCCGGCTTTAAAAAGAATTCCAGCCTTTGAGAAAATAAGCTCCGTCCTCTGAGAAAAAAAGTAGTCCGAATTTATGAAACTTCGGCTTTTAAAAGTACTCCGTCCTTTGAGTAAAAAGCACTCCGTCCTGTTAGTAAAGAAGCATTCCGTCCTGTTAGTGAAAAGCACTCCGGCTTTTGAGCACTCCGGCATTTTGAGAAAAAGAACTTCGACTTTTTGTACTGAAAATGAATTCCATCTTTGTACTGAAAATGAAACCGGCTCCCTTAACGAGAAAAGAGCTCCGGCCCTTCCTTGATAAAAATCTAAACCGGCCCCAAGTGTAATTTGTTTCTGAAAATATATACCGACCTGTACCGAGGAAATTTCCATGTATACTCAAAGATAGCTGAAGATATATTATGCAAGTCTGATTTCAAAAAGGGATTTTTGATAAAAAGATGAATGATAGCCGTCTTCGGGGCTTGGTACAAGGAGGTAATGATAGCCGTCCTCAAGGCTTGGTATAAGGAGGTAATGATGGCCGTCCTCGGGACTTGGTACAAGCAGGGAATGATAGCCGTCCTCGGGACTTGGTACAAGGAGGGAATGATAGCCGTCCTCGGGGTTTTGTACAATGAGGAAAATAATATGAAGTATCATTTACCGTTTTACCGATATGCTATATTACAGTAAAATGATGATAATGAATCGTACAATGAAAAGATGATAGGATATTATTTTCAGTTTTATCATGTATTGTCAAAGTTTCTGATTTATTGTTTCTGATCTATAGCGTCTTGATTTATGAAGCATGAGGTTTGATATCGTTATAGTGCGCTTTTCTTTTTTCCGATGATGTGTTGATTGAGCGTTTTGGTTACGCATGGTTATATGATCGTTTTGGCATAACTGTTTTACGGTTCATGTGCTGTATCCTGTTTGAGTCTCGGCTCACTGTTTTATATTTTTCCCCATACAGATGAAGCTTTAGAGCCTGTGCCTATCGAGTTGGAGTGATTAGAGCTTGTCTGAAAGATTATTAAAGACCTCGGAAGCATATTTTGGGAGAAATATTATTGTAATGTCTTGACGGACTTCTATGGTTAAACATTTTTGGCTATGTACTCGGAAATGAATATTTTGGAATGAATATGAATGCTTCCGTAAGTATTAGAATAACTTCCGCTATACTTATTATGGCTAAAGGTATATGGGTCCTAGATGATATCTGTGATCCTATGTTGCACCTAACTGGTTTAGTTTGGATTTTCGATTGTGTTATGAGTGACGGAATAAAAAAAAAATCCATTCCGTCACACAATATGTTCATGATACGTGTATAAATCAGTATAAAACTTGGAACATGCAGGAAATTCTTACCATAATGAGCCAAACATATCTTTAGAACTTCTGGATGAGAATTCATTCATAATTGTATGCATCATAATTTTTAGAGCATTTATAAGATGACATATTTAACGTAAATATGAGTAAACATCATTTTTCATGTTCAATAATATTTTTGGATTACATAAAATCATCATATAGAATTCTGTGGGCATAAATGCCAAACATACGGGGTGCCCACGTCCATAAAATAAGAATTACGAATTTTCAAAACCCAATTATGCATAATTTATGTTTAATTTGAGTAAAATCCAAGGGGGTACAGGTTAGGATTCCGGTGAACATAATACCGTCTAAAACTATCAAATGAGATACCCAATTGATAAGTTAATAAATTTGAGATAAAGGTAATAATATTCTAAAGCTAATTTATACACAAATCCAATTTAATTAGTGAAATCATCCGGGCGGGGATAGGGTTCCATGTCCGAAAACCTGGTCAAAACTATAAAATCGGACACAAAATTCATATATGTGCACGGTTAAGTCATGGGTTTTCATTATTTAAGGCCAAATCATGCATAAAATCTAAAATATTGGGTGAAATTAGTTCGGGCATGGGTTAGGAATTTTGGGGGCGAAAGACCACCCAAATATCACAAATCGAATATAAAATCAATATATTTGTATACTTAGGTCATGGGTATTACAAAATATAAATTTATTCGAGTATCGGAATGGAGATACCCGAAAAAATGGAATAAAAGTATAAGAAAATGAAAGAGGAGAGTATGGGTGCACTTGTTTCGACCCGATCTATCACTTTTCTAATTGGCACCAAGCCGGATTTGAACCTGAGTGCTCGATTTCCTCCTTCTCTCTTCTCCATCACACACTCTCTCTTTTTTCTTGTGAAAGCCGGGAAAAATGGTTGAGAACTGTCACGACCCCTTATATATCGTCGGCCAACGCTCGATGCATGGCAAGTGCGCTCGAACTGTTTTCATCGCCAACCCCGAGCGCCCGCCCACGGCTTCAGGCACCCAATGGGCCTTCCCCCACCGACACTTCCCACGGTCTCAAAACTTAATTTTCTCATATGAATTAAGTCCAATGTTAACCATATTAATTTAATTATCCATAAATACGATGTTCAAAAATTGATACATCATAGTTCTCTTTGGATATTTTTATTCAAATACCCATCCAAACTTTTATTTTAAAATATCCATGTCATAAGTATGCATATATGTTGATTTTGTGTTCGATTTAAAAGTTTTATGTGGTCTTGCGTTTCATGAAAACCCTAACCCGTGCCCCGCCATTTTGCTCGTCTAATTTGAGATTTTTGAATAATTTGGCTTTAGAAAATTGGAATCCTACCTTATGAACATGATTATTTGGTGTTTATTCACATGTGTTTTGTATATATTATGTTATAAATTCTGAAAATTATGTTGGATGCCTTTTGTGAAAGGATTTGTTATCCGAAAGTCATAATATTCTATTTGATTCAATGTAGTAAGAATTTTCTAATTTTTTTTTTAAATTTGATGTTAATTTGCATATATTTAAAGTCATAAGAAGATTTAAATTTACAAAAAAATGATAATCTATATCTATACCCAAGAAATATAAAAATTAAGCAAAGAATAGGAAGAAAACTCCACAATTTGTTAAGTTTGATGAATCGTTCTCCAAGGAGTGAGAACTTTGTATTAAGAATAAGTGTTGACTTTTCCTTAGGAATAAATAATTATGAAATTGGATCAATGATTTATATATCAGAGGGTGATATTTCATGCCATGCTTTAGAATATTATAGTGATAAATCGAGGTATTACCTTCGACCACAGGGTATGCTGTGGTGGCATAAGAATAAGAATTATGGCCTAATATATCAGAGATTAAATGTATACCATCCACCACTGGATGTTAAATTTAAGAAACGTGGGTAGGCCTTAAATTATGTGGAATAACATGATCCTTTTCTCGATTTGGCTACTTCGTTAGGTGATAAGGTCTAATAGCCCTAGTCCCTAAATATGAATAAATTTCTACATATTTTAGAACCTAAAGGAATCAAAAATAAAATGTAAAAGATAAATATGTTCCAAAAATGTATTGATCATGTTTCATATTTACACATCTGTATTATACTCCTATTCCATCCGCTTGATTTATTTTGAGCATATTGCTTATTGTTTATAATTATATTCGTACTTTATTGAGTATTTAACTCATTCATTACTATTTTCTTACCTTCAAATAAGCACGAGCTTATACCCGATGAAGTAGAGTAGAGAGTTTTAGTTGGCTAAGTTGCGAATTTGGAAGATAATTTTGTAAACTTAGATTTTGTGGTTTTGTCCTTATGTATAAAGGACTTCTATACATTTTTAAGGGATATGTATCGATGTATTTTATATATATTGATGATATATTGATGAGATTAGTTTTTGCTATATATTGATGACTATATATACTTTTACAAGTTATTATGGTTTAATTTTAGGTATCTAGTGGCATCTTTATGCACCGACATTGTATCCGAAGATATGACATTGGAGTTACGAATGAATTGTGACATTTTTGGATCCTGCATATTTGTTAGTATGATATGTATATATTTGTATTGGTGAATAGTATAGGTTTGTTTTTAGTTTGATAGGCATTGTGCAAGCGGGACTTTACCGGATCTCGGTTGGAATACGGTTTATTGCAACTTGGTATCAGAGAAGGAGATATCATAGAATTGATATAGATTTTATACGGAAGCCTAGGATAGGATAAGTTAGATTGAATAAGTAGATATAGGCGTATGATGATTAAGTTAGATCGGATAGTTCTAGTTATCTTAGAACTCAAATTGTATAGATTGTAATGTCCTAATTAGTGTTCAAAATGTGAACTATCCCATATCATTCTCATTTTAGAAAGGATATTAGCAGCTAAAATGGCTCCTAGTCGAAGAACTACACGTGGAGGCGGCCAACTGCGAGATCGAGAGGTGGAGTGCCTGAATTTGCTTGGAAGGAGGGCAGACATTATAGAGTCTATGATGCAGTGGATGCCATGATGGACAAAATACTCACTCGGACTAAGAGTAGGGATGCTTCAATAGAATGGTAAGTGAGACGGATGGGGTGGAATCAGCGGCTCGAGGTCAGTATAACTTGGAGTCAATTTCTGGTGTTAGTGAATCCAAGAATGTCGATTTATGATTGATTTAATAATAATCAAGTGCCTAAATTTTTTGGTGGCATGGATCCTATAGAATTTGAAATATGGATCCTAAGAATTGAAATGGTATTTGCGGTGATCCAATATCTGGGAAGAGATAAGGTAATATTTGCCTTATAAAGTTAGAAGGTGAAGCCAACAATGGCGGTTGATGAGAAAAGAGTCATGGGTTGAAAGGATAAATAGATATTATAGAATATGTTCGTGGATACTTTTATGGATAAATATTTTTCGACAAGTTTTTGGGAGCATTTTTAAATTGTGGATAGTTCAGCCAAATGATCAAGGATTGTCCTTATCCCATGGGCCAAATAGCGAAGAAGTCGAGTGCCATGTATCAGGGTTTTATGGTGATGGCATAAGGTACAGAGGTGTCATCTACTGTGGTAGAAAGTAAGATTTTTAAATTTTGACATTTTAGTATATGTGTTATTTTAGATTCTGAATGTATATTTTTATTTATATATCCTAGGTTTATTCATTTATTTGAGGATCATAGACTTTATACTAGTTGTATCGAGGTCTACGATATTTTCTTAGGTCCATAGATATGATTGGTTGGGCTGTTTTGATTACTTTGTGGTGCTGAGGTTTGATATGATATTAGGGGTGATTTGATTGGTGAGTCACCATGCTAGTATGAATTGTATTGGTAAGGATATTATACTTTACAATCGAGTTATGAAATTTTGAGTATGAGACAGAGTTGATCGAGTGGTGACGAAATTAGTATCATTTTACCCTTAAGTTGTTTAATGAGGATATGTGTCGAGTTTATTTAGCATATGAGACCACATCTAGAAGTCATCTTGTGGTCATTAAGAATTTTGGGTTGTGTAAGTATTTGAGGATGTTTCTCGAAGGAAAGGATTAGGCTAGTTTATTTTTTTGATAGGTAAATCGAGGTTACTATCAAGGTTGCGCCAAGATCAACATTGATTTTTAAAAATTCTGTATAGAATCAAGGAAGTATCGGTTAGGTACCTGCCGTGAGATGCTTTAAAACCTTTGGGGTGAGTAAGATGAATTGATAAGGTTACTTGTGGATGACTTAAAATTTTAGTTGTTCGGGAGATGAATTGTTTGATAAGCGAGCATTAGGAAAATAAATAAGAGACTCGTTCAATCTATTATAAGGGATTGGTATTTTCTAAGATCGATCTGTATCCATAGTATTGTCAATTGTGGATAATCAAGAATTATGCCCACGGTAACTTTCAGAATAAAGCTACAGCTGTTACAAGTTCCAATAATGCCTCCTAGTTTTGTGGTCTCGTCGACATTTTTGTAAATTTTATGGATTGAATCTTCCAGCCACATTTAGGTCAAATTTGTTATGATCTCGTTGATGAATTCAAAGAATCATGGTGATGTATGAACTCTATTTGAGGATTGTATCATGGATTGTGAATAGCAGTTAGCCGTGTGCTTAATTGAGAAAAGAATGCGAGTTTGGTAGGGAAAAGTGTTATGTTAAGCATGTGGTTTCTTTGGTAGCATGATTATAGGTTTGTAGACCATTGAAACGGTGGCTTATTAGGAAAGATTGATTAATGTTGCAAAGGTATACGATTTTCTTGGATTTAGCTGAATCTGATATGTTATCCGTTAAGTATGCCTCGAGGATTGCAGTGTCCATGGGGTATTTGGCTTAGAAACAATTAGTATTCGTTGGAATGAGATATATGAGGATAGTTTTTAAGAAATGAAGGGTAAATTGTCAACCATATCATTCGGGTTGATCCCTAATGGATCAAGTGAATTGTAGTAGAATGTGATACTTTTGAGAAAAATTTAGGATTGTGATTTCCTGCAATGTGTATGGGTGATTGCTCTTAGGTTAAGTCGGTGAGAAGTCTACAACCAAAACATCTCAAAATCATGAGTCAGTGTTCAAGATCTTCACTTTGAGGATTTATAGATGTGGTTTATGGAAATAGTTATTGTCTACTTAATTTCAATGGTTTGAGAAGTTGTTTCATAAAGAGGAGATGATCATATGACAGTGCAAGTGGGTAAATCTACTTAAGGACCGTGAAGGTAAATCTTGGTGTCTTTTAAGAAAAGTGAATATTATTGTCAAAATTTGATATCGGGAGTCCCGAATTTGGTATGTGTTCGATACTGTATAGGAGATATTGAAGGGTGAGCCGTGAGCAGGTCCTAATATCTGAGTAAATGAGGTGCTTTACTTTTGATTTTTGGGAAGAAGAATTGTATATGAAGTATTGAGGTTTTGAAATTATGAGATGAGAAGCCATCATGGGTCTGTTTTTGGGTTGTTACGATAGCGATGTTTATGGGTACTATTTGGACAATTGTGGATTTGGCTAATGAGAACAGCACATTTATCGCGAATTTGGATAATACGTTTGGATTGAATACGTTAGCTCGTCAGTATACCAACAAGATAGTAAGTTTGCTGAGTATTTGAGTTTTAAGACTTTGGAGGTGATCTGAGGCTATGCCGAAATTTTTTTAGGTAATTATTTCAATTATATTTCCTAAGCTAATTGTAACTTGAAGATTAAGGGCTTTGCCTTAGTTGTATCAATATCTTTAGAATTTTTCTTTGGATTACGACTGCTATGTAAACTAGGTGTCTGATATGAATCAATGGATATGAGTTGTAAGAGGATTTCTAGTACACAAATAAATGATTAATCAGAGTAGCGTAACGGAAGTGTGTGGGCCTATATATTTTAAGGTTCAATTTGAAATTTAAAGTGAGTGATCATTTTTTAGGCTTAGGATGAATTCAAGTAGGAGTTCATTAGTTCGTTTGAGATTTTGAATTAAGTCGGAGTTGTGGTCAATAAAATTGGCTCGCTTTTGAATTTGACGGATTATCATAATATCTCCCAAGCATCGATGATCGAGGAAATGAGTATGCGGTCGAGCTAAGCTGTTGTTGGAGATTAAGAATTTGTCTTATGATAAGGTTTCAATTTAGATTTTAGATAGAAATCATTAGGTATTGAGAGTTAGGACAATTCAAATGGTTAAGGTTCTCTAGGAAAAATCATTTAATCAAGAATACGATTTGGAAACATGAAAAAGAAATCTTGAAACATTATCCCCAATTATTAAATTTTGAGGTTCGTTAAATTTCGAGGACGAAATTTCTATAAGTGGGGAAGGATTATAAGGTACCAATTTCTAAAATATAGTAATTATGAATAATTAAATTAATATAAGTGAATCAAGGTCAAAGGACGTGGAAGAAATTGTGTTGAAGAGCTCAAAGATCCGGAATTGAAAAAATTGGGAACTGACGTTATAAACCTTGAAATGTTAATTCATAAAAAAGATTTGAGTTTTAAATTATGATAATTGTGATTTATTAAGATAATATAATCAAAATTGAGGTCCAATGATGTGAAATATTAGATTAGAAAGGTCGAAACGGGTTCCGGATGGCACGTATGCGAAGCTGGCTTGCTGCAGGTGTACCGAAGCCTAACCCGTGACCGACCCGCACCCAAGTCGTCACTCGAGCTTGAATTCTAGAATGCAACGCTTGAGGCACACCCAAGGCAAGCCTGGGGCACGATTTCTAGTATGGGTGCACCCGAAGCATGCCCGATGCGTGCCCAGGACACAGATTCCAGATTGTGACGCCCAAACAGTGCTTGATTGGCACTTGAGATGCTATTCCGTGTATATAAGCATGTGAATCATTTTCTCCATCCATTTTTCAGCCAGGGCAAAGAGAGGAGGGAGAGAGAATGCAAAGGAGAAGAGAGAGAAGGGGAGGTCGAGGCTCTCAGGTCTGTTTTTGACATAGAGCTAGCCGAGGAACTTGTAGATCGGGATGAGGTAAGTGCACCCATATGCTTTTCTTTCTCTTGCTGCTCTTTTTATTCCGTTCTCTTTTTATGTGGTATTGTGTTCCGTGGAAATCCTAACCCTGCACCGCTATTTTGCCCGTTTATTTTGAAATTTTTGCATGATTTGGCTTTAAAAAATTAAAACCTTAGCTTGTGAATGTGATTATTTCGTATTTATTCACATGTATTTTGTATATTTTATTTTGTATATTTTGGAAATTATATTGGATGCCTTTTGTGAAGAAATTTGTTGTTTGGGAGTCATATAGTTCTATTTGGCTCAATGTGGTAAGGATTTTTAAAATTTTTTTCTAAGTTTTATGTTAATTCGCATATATTTGAAGTCATGTGAAGATTTAAGTTCACAAGAAAATGATAATATGTATCTGCACCTAAGAAATATGAAAATTATACAAAGAATAAAAATAGAACTCCACAATTTATTAAGTTTGATGAATCATTCTCCAGGAAATAAGAACTCTGTATTAAGAATAAGTGTGGACTTTCCTTTAAGAATAGGCAATCATGAAATTGGATCAATAATTTTTTTCAGATGATGATATTCCCTAACATACATTAGAATTTTACAGTGATAAATCGAAGAACTGACTTGGGCCATGGGGTATGTTATGGTGGTATAAGAATAAGAATTATGACCCAATATATCCGGAATTAAAGATATATCATCTACCACGGGATGTAAAATTCAAATTACATGGGTAGGCCTTAGATTATGTAAAGTAATACGATCCTTTTCTCGATTTGGCTACTCCGTTAGTTAATAAGGTTTACTAACTCTGATCCCTAAATATGAATGAATTTTTGCATATTTTAGAATCTAAAAGTAAATATGAATGAATTTCTACATATTTTAGAATCTAAAAGAATCAAAAATAAAATGTAAAAGATAAATGTGTTCCAAAAATGCATTGATTATGTTTTATGTTTATACATATGTATCATACTCCTATTCCATCCCCTTGATTTATTTTGAGCATATTGCTTATTATTTTTATTATATTTATATCTTATTGAGTATTCGAGTCACTTATTATTGTTTTCTTGCATTCATATGAGTACGAACTTATATTCAATAAGGTGGAATAGAAATTTTTAGTTGGCTAGGCTATGGATTTGGAAGATAATTTTATAGACTCATATTTTGTGGTTTTGTACTTATGTATGAAGGACTTTTATACATTTTTGAGGGATATGTATTGATTTACTTTATGTATATTGATGATATATAGATGAGATTAGTTTCCACTGTGTATTAATGATTATATATTCTTCCATAAGTTATTATGGTTTTATTTTAGATACCTAATGGCATCTCTATGCACCGACGTATCCGGAGATATGATGTTGGGGCCATGAATGGATTGTGGCATTTTTGATCTTGTGTATTTGCATATACTTACTCTTTTATTTTTAAATTTTAAAAAGTAACCTTAAATATCAAGTTTCAAAATAAAAATGAGATTTCTAAAAATTGAAGGTACATATAGTATTTCTAATAAATCTAAATATAATATAGTATTAAGAAATAAATAAAAAGATTTAATAGTAGAAATGGGAATTTTGACATCATTTTCTGAAACAATGAAATTTTTATTTTGATTTATGATCTGCATTGTAAGGAATCCCTACATCAATTTAGAGATATGAATACTAGATGTGATGACCCTAATTGCCTAATTAGAAATCCGCCAGAGTCCCGACTATAATAAGGTTACCAAAACCAATACTAACCTGTACAAAATTTCTGTATAGCACACATATCCCAATAGCAAACACACACAGGATCCAAAAAGCCACAATCACATCTGTGGCACTAACGTTATAACTTCGGTTACAACGTCGGCTCTGATAAGATGCCACTAAGTACCTAAACAAATCATAAAAACCGGCGGAAGTATATACATTTATCAAAATACAACAGAAACTAAACTACCCGTACATCATCAACATACATTTACATCAATACATATCCATCTTAAAATGATATACAAAAACACTCCATAAAGTAAAAAACCACAAAACTAAGTTCACAAAGCTCTTTCTCCAAGATCTGTAGCCTACCCAACTCCTATGCTCTACTCTAACTCATCGGGTATAAATTCATGCACATCTAAAAAAAAAAATAGCAATGAGCGAGCCAAATGCTTAGAAATGCACAATATAATCAAGGACAGTAGGCAATATATGCAAAATAAAGTAAAATGAGGGAATAAGAACATAATATGAAGGTATAAAGAGGAAACATGAACAAATACCTTTTCAAAACACATTTATCTTTCTCATTTTATTTATGATCCTTTTAGGTTTTAAAATATGTAGAAATTTTATTATCTTTGAGGATCAGGCCAAGTTGGTCTTACCAGTTAACGGTGTGGTTGAACAAGAAAAAAATATGGATACATCCATACATTCTAAGGCACAACCCATGTAATTCAAACACTCCGTGGTGAGTGATATACCTTTAACCCAATATATGGGGCCATAGCGCTTATGCCACCATGTCCCCTGTGACCCAGAGGTAGTCAGTGTGCTACCATAGTAATAACCAAAGGTATATCAGGCAATACTACCCTCTGAATATAAATCTTTAGTCCAGATTCATAATTACTTATTCTTAAGGAAAGTTCTACCATAAACGTATACAAAGTTCTCTCCCTAGAGAATGAATCATTAAACGTAACAAATTATGGAGTTCCCTTCAAATACTTTACATAACTTACATAATTCTTAAATATGGATACAGATATTCATGTTCATATGAGTTCAAGTCTTCACATGCTTTTAACTACATGCACAAATTAATATAAAGTTTGGAATGTGTAAAAAATTCTTACAACATTGAGCCGGACATAATTTTAGAACTTCTGGACAATAAATTCCTTCACAAGTATATGCAAAATAATTTCTAGAGCATATACAAGATAAGATGCTTAACGTACATGCGAATAATACCATTATTTACGTCTGGTAATATTTTAAGAATACGTAAAAATAATAAATACAAATTATATGTAAATAAATAGCAAATAATCGGTGTACCCATATTGGTGAAACTAGAGTTTCAAGTTTCTAAGGCCAAATCATGCATAAATTACAAATAAAATGGGCAAAAGTCAAGGGGGGCATGGGTTACGATTTTCATGTGCGAAATGCCACACAAATCTAACAAATCGGACTTGAAATTGAAGAATATACATGCTTAATATATGTGTTTCAAAAATATGAATTTAAACGGATATCAGAATGAGAATACTAAAAAAGAATGAAGTAAAAGTGCAAAGAAACGAGAGAAAAGTATATGAGTGTACTAGCTATGACCCGATCTATCACTTCTCTAACTAGCTTTAAACCAGAATCAGACTTGGGAACCTCAATCTCTTTCTTCTCTCTCTTGTCCTTCGTGTTCTCGCTCTCTCTCTTGTTGGAATGCCGAAAAAATGATGCAGGGGAAACCCTCGCAGTAGGCGCACCTGCTTCTGTTTTCAGCACCTGCCTTGGGCATTCCAGTGCCCGACAGGTGCTGTTGCACAAGATTAGGCACCCGCGGCGTCACCTCGGGCGCTCGGTAGGCGTCCCCCCGCCGCAGCCTCTTACCGCATCCGTAACTTAATTTTTCTATATGTATTAAGCCTAATATTGATTATAGTACCTCAATTATTCCTAATTACGATATTATGGAAATCGAAACCTCACAACTCTCCCCCATTTAGAAAATTTCGTCCATGAAATTAACAAATCCTAAAACGAATATACATACCTTGAAATAAATGGGGATACTTGTCCCGAATCTCGTCCTCTCTCTCTCACATCGCTTCCTCATGGAAGTGATTCTTCCACAAAACCTTCATCAGAGGAATGGTTTACGAGTGCAAAATTTGATCATTCGGATCCAGAATCTGAACTGACTCCTCTGAATAAGACAAATATTCATTGATAGCCAAGGGGCCATAATCTATGACGTGCGTCAGATCATGAATATACTTCCCCAACATCAAGACGTCGAAAATATTATACATATCATCCAAACTCGGTGGCAACACTAAACGATATGCCACTTCTCTAACTCTCTCCAAAATCTTGAAGGGTCCTAAAAATCGCGGCTTCAACTTTCCTTTAACACCAAATCTAGAGATCCCTTTCCAAAACAACACTTTAAGAAAAATAAAATCACCAATCTCGAATCTGAGCTCAGATCTCCTTTGGTCAGCATAACCTTCTACCGACTTTGAGCCATCATTAGTTTCTCAAAAATCACCGCAATCTTCTCCGATGTCTCTCGAATCACATCGGGCCCCAAAAGACATCTATCTTCTGTCTCTTCCCAATGGATAGGAGATCGACATTCCTACCATATAAACCTTTAAAAGAGCCACGTTGATGCTTGCCTAGAAGTTATTATTGTTTGCGAATTCCACTAATCCCAAGTGATCATCCCAATTCTCTTTCCACTGCATCACCGAAATTCTAAGTATATCTTCTAAAATGTGGATAGTCCGCTCATACTAGCTATCTGTTTGAGGGTGATACGCCGTGCTAAACTTCAAGTTCATCCCTAACTCTCAGTGCAAACTCTCTCAAAACTTAGAGACGAAACTTGGATCACGATCGGATACCATAAATGCTGGCACTCTATGCAGTCTAACAATCTCACTGATATACAACTATGCCAAACGATTACGAAAGTACGTCATCTGAATGGCTACGAAATGAGCCGATTTCATTAGTCAATCTATAATGACCCAAATCACATCATGATTCTTTGGGGTTCCAGGCAAGCCCATAACAAATTCATAGAAATATCCTCCCACTTTTAACTCAGAATGGTTAAAGATTGCAATAAACCCAAGGTCTTTTTTTTTCTCTCAACCTTCAACTATTGACAAATAAGGCATTTCCCAACAAAGGCAACTATTTCTTTTCTCATATTCCTTCACCAGAACATTTTCTTCAAGTCCTGATACATTTTATTAATCTTAGGGTGGATAGTGTACTTGGTTTGATGAGCCTCCTTCATAATTTCTTCTTTCAGATCCTTATCCTCAGGCACACAGAAACACTCCCGAAATCTCAAGACTCCATCAATACGGACATTGAAATCTATCCGAGAGTCTCGACCAAGATCCCCAACAATATCCATCAAGATTGGATCACTTACTTATCCTTCCTTAATCCTCTAAAGGATCTCAAGCTACACTTGCAAGAAGGACAATATCATCCGATTTTCTTTAACATATCGTTGGATATTATAGAATTTTAGACAATTCAGCATCTCCATCTACTTAGTCTACAATCTTGCTACAAAATTGGTTCGGTGACTAAGAACATCCATGACCACATTAGCTTTTCCTGGCTAATAGTGGATTTCACAAGCATAATTCTTAAGAAACTCGATCTATCTCCATTGCCTCATATTCAATTCTTTTTGCAAGAACAGGTACTTGAGGCTCTTGTAATCAGAATACACTAAACATTTCTCGCCGTACAGATAATGTTTCTAGATCTTTAACGCGAATACTATGACAGCTAACTCCAAATCATGGGTCAGGTAGTTCTTCTCATAAATTTTTACTGCCGAAACCTATAAGTAACCACCTTTCTATTCTACATCAAAACACATCCAAGACTAACCTTGGAAGCATCACAATATACCTCAAAACTACTAGAACCATCGGGGATAGTTAGAATTGGTGCCGAAGTCAAACGATCCTTCAACTCTTGAAAGCTTCGGTCATACTTTTCCATCCATTGAGACTTCACTTCCTTCTTCGTCAATTAGGTAAGCAGCAAACAAATACGAGAGAAATTCTCCACAAAGTGGTGATAATATCCGATTATTCCCAAGAAATTACCGACCTCCGTCATGATCGTTAGTCGACTCAGATAGATCACAGCTTCAATCTTCTTTGGGTTTACCGAGACACCTCCATCAAAAATGATGTGGCCTAAGAATATAACCTCATTGAGCCAAAACTCGCACTTCTTCAGCTTCGTAAATAGCTTATGCTCCCTAAGGGTCTGAAGTACGATCCTCAAATGCTCCTCATGCTTAACACAACTCTTAAATAGATGAATGTCATCAATAAAGTCTACAACAAATTTATCTAGATAGGGTTAAAAACCCGATTCATCAAATTCATAAACACTACATAAACATTTGTCAATTCGAACGACATCACAAGAAACTCATAATGGCCATATCTCATCCGGAATGTCATTTTTGCCACATCCTCTTGATTGATCCTAAGTTGATGATACCCGATAGAAGATCGATCTTGGAGAACACGCGAGTCCCTTGTAATTGGTCGAAGAGATCATCAATCTGCGACAATGAGTACTTATTCGTAATCGTGATCTTATTCAACTCACGATAATCTATACATAACCTCAAGGCCCCATCCTTCTTGTTCATGAATAGGATTGGAGCACCCTATGGCGAAACACTGGGTCTAATGAAACCCAAATCCAATAGGTCCTACAATTATTGCTTCAACTCTGTAGGAGGCATACGATAGGGTGTCTTCGAGATAGGTGCTGACCCCAGCATGAGATCAATCTCAAACTTGATCTCCCGGTGTGTTGGCAAAGCGGATAACTTATCCAAAAATACATCCTCAAACTTACATACCACCGGAATCTCATTTGCTGATAACTCCGGCTCTCCACTACACTAGCATAGGCCAAATAAGCTTCACATCCACTATTCAATAGATGACGAGCTTGCAGAGCCGATATGAAATTAGACGACTCCACCTGTCGAAATCATTGAATGTGAAAGGGCTCACATTCCGAAATTGTAAAATCAACTCTTTTATGGAAACAATCAATAGCTGCATGATTTCTTGATCACCAGCTCATACCCAGAATCACATCAAAATCATGTATCTCCAGTAAAATAAAATCAACAAATAATGACAACCCATTCACCTCTACAGCACATCTAGGATACGAAATATTAGCAACAACAGAAGATCCCGTGGGCGTCAACACAACCAAAAAATAATTAAGGATCACCGGAGAGGATACAAGATGATAAGCAAGTTGAGGTAAAATAAAAGAATGGGTGAATCTAGAATCAAAAAGTACGGTACCATAAGTCTACAAATAGAAAGAATACCTTCCACCATAGTATCAGACGCCTTTGCTTCACTTGCAAACACCGCAAAAGCCTTTCCTTGCACAATGGGCTTAGAGGTGACGGCCTTCATTGGATGCAGACACTCTTTGATTTTGTGCCCTACTTGGCCGCAATTAAAACACACGCCCAACAACTTATAGCAAGGTTTACTTCCATGTATCTTCCCACAGTACTGGCATGAACTAACTGAAGCTTGTGAGGACGGTGCAGTTTAATTACTCTTCTTCTCTGAATCAGATTGTCTTACCCTCTTAGGCGGTCTCTTGGAACTCACACTAGAACTAGCACCAATACCACTTCTACTTGGCGTCCGATTCTTAAAAAAATTTTTCTTTGCAAGCTCCTTCTCATGGATTAGAGTACGATCCAACACATCCGCATACATCACCAACTTCAAGGTTGCCAATTGCTTGCAGATGTCATCCCGCAAACCTTGAAGGAACTTTCTTGCTTTTCTCTCTTCATCCTCTACCGTACGGAGCATAGTGAGATAACTCCGTGAACTTTGCATCGTACTCGGCAGCTGACTGGGTACCTTGTCTTAAACGGATTAACTCCTCCTTCTTTTGTTCACGAAGGCTAGATGAAAAATATTTCTCTATGAATGCTTCCTCAAGCATAGGCAAGGTAATTTCATTCTCTGTCACACACATGGCCCTCTTCTTCATTTCCTACCAATGGTGTGCCTCCCCCTCCAAGCGATATGACACAAACTGTGACGTAACGGGTTATCATCCTCTAATGACCTTCATCAATAATCATACTTAACTTAATTGAACTAATCCACACACATATTAAGCATAATAATTTTTATAGAAAATTGGGTAGAGTCTCCTCTAAATATGGACAAAAACTATACATACAACTTGAACAAGATATTTTCAACAAATAGACCTTAAAGTTTCAATCACATTCAACCACACATATACACAACTCATACACAGGATCAATATTAATATCATGTCATCCATGGTTCCAACACAGTACTCACAATTACCACATTAGATTTAATAGAGATACCATTTAGGAACCTATATAATTCTGAAATCATATCTGCGAAAGTATAACTATATTCATAAAATAACATGCGGAAGCATAACAATAATCCATAATAAACACAACATGGCATACCATTTAATGCATAACATTCATCCAAAACATTAGTTGGTTTCATTCATAACACATTAACATCCAAAATCATCCAAGTCTTCAAGATCCAGCAATCTTTCTTAGCTAATTTTTAGCTTCACTCTTTTTTATCAAGCATCAACTTAATAGTTTTATCTAGAAGGATAGATAAAATAGTAAGGAGTGAGCCAATAGCTCGGCAAGATACTATAATAACAAGTGCATGTAATTTTTTATATAAAATACAAATATAAATAGAGAGAAAGATATAGAAGGGATTAGGAATCAGAAATGCATATGGATAAGGTAAAAGCATGAAACGATGCATAAATATGAACATGGAGGCAAAATCTCGATTTCTATTTCTTTTATCTTTTCGTTTAATTTTTCATTCAACTTATTTTAGTCAGAAAATATGCTGAAAGTTTCAAATCAGCTCAAAACTTATTTGTCCTTTAGATTAACTTTTTTTTATCTCGAGGGATCAGGGCTAATGGGCTCTACCAGCTAGGGGAGCGAATAATCGATGATAGATTGTATTCACTTTACAAAATCTAAGGCCATGGGTTCCTCCTTATTTACATCTCAGGGGTAGGATGATCATAAATTCTTATCCTCTTTATTTACATCCTGAGGAATAGAATGGTCATAAATTCTTATCCTTCATAGTAATACCCCAAGGAAAGGCGGACCACATATCATTCTATAGACGGAGTTATCCTTGATTACTACTGTAACATTCTAAGACATGCCAAAGAACACTACCCGCTAAATAATAAACCTTGGCCCAATTTCTTACTCATTTTAACTTATCTTGGGATCATCCTTATTCTTATTTCTTAGCCCTAAATCATCATACTTTAAGGGCTACTTCAATTTCATGCATCTAAGTCTTTAGATAATCTTAGAGTTCTCAGTATATTTTTTTTGACAGTATAACTTTTTGCAAATTTTAGGTAAATATGTCTAATAAGCATAAATAATTTATCAAGTAACATTTTTATTTCATAACTCAAATTTCATAACAATTTCATACCTCCATTTTAGAGTTAGGGTTTGGGAAAAATATTTCGGACACAAATCGGACACGAAACGCAAGCCAAACCATGAAATCGAAACCATAAATCATAATATTTATACTTAAACATGAAATCTATCCATAAATTCATAAGAAAATCAGAAAATATACATTATAAGTAGCAAAACTTAGAGGAGGAGGATATTAGAGTAATAATATCCAAATGGAGATATCAAAAAGTAACAACAAGGAAAAATAGAGTTGAGGGTACACTTGCCTCAATTTGATTTACCGTTTTTCTTACTCTGATCAGACCAAAATTGGTGGAGAGTCCCTTCCTTTTCTCTTTTCTTATCTTCTCCCTTCGCTGTTCTGGGTCGTCGTGGCTTATCTCTCTCCCCTTTCTCTATTTAAAACACGAAACAGTAAGTCAGTGACAATTTTATCAAACTGGCGCTTGAACGCAAGGCAGGCAAGCACGGCACGCTCAAGTACATGGTGAGCGTACAATGGGCACCCTTGCTACTAGATTTGGCGTCGCCATCTGGGTTCAAGCCAACAGCGAGCCCAAAGCCTACTGGAATTGACGCCGTCTTCTGGACTCAAGCCAATAGCGAGCCTAGCCCTACTAGAATTAGCAGCTCCTTCTGGGCTCGAGCCCGCACTAGGCTCAACCCTGCAATTTGTTGCACTAAGGTTAATTTTCTAACTTTTTAATTTTTACTTATCCCAAACTTAATTATATCAATTTAATTACTAGAATTTACTATATTTTAGAAACTCATATCTTACACAAATAATACTCAATCCTCCTCCAGGACAACGAATAACGGCGAACACTTTCTTTAGCCGTTGAAACCACGTATTAGCTTTAACTGGGTTTGGCTCGCCCATAAACTCTAGAACTCTTTCCTAGACAAACCGATCATAACCAGACAGTCCAGGATTATCGGGAGCTTGAATTAGAGTTAGAACAGGCATTAGAGTAAGATTCCTTTACCCCATATTCTCTATGATATCAGCCATTCTCCCCAATAGGTTCAAATATTCCACCTCTCTATCTTGTGGCTAACCATCTCCACACGCAGTCCTTCGTCTAGACAGCATAGTCGGCTACTGATGTCTATTCTGAAAGAAGAACAATATGGGTTAGATTACAAGTTAGACACTAACTAAGGAATTACAATCTACGTAATTAAACATAGCTACAATCCTCTCTTCGTTCTAGTATAAGTTATGTAAATTAGGATAACTAGAACTATTTGATCTAGTTTAACCATCCTATGTCTATATTTACTTATTCAATCTAGATTATACTATCTTAGGCTTCCACATAAGATTCAAATCAAGCCTAAGGCATCTCATCTCTCATACCAACTGTGACGACCCAAATTACCTAACCAAAAATCCGGCAAAATTTTGACTATAATACAGCCATCAAAACTAATACCAACCCTTACAAAATCCGTGCACAGCACACATATCTCAACAGCAAACACACACACAGGATCCAAAAAGCCATAATTACATCCATGACACCAATGTTATTACTCTGATTACAACGTTGACTCAGATAAGATACCACTAGGCACCTAAGCAAATCATAAAAACCTACGAAAGTATATATATCCATTAAAATACAGCGAAAACTAAACTACTTTTTTTTTTTTGGTAAGCAAACGAAATGATGTACAAAAACTAAACTACATATATATCATTAACGTACACATACATCAATATACATATCCATCTTAAAATGATGTACAAAAACACTCCATAAGGTACAAAATCATAAAACTAAGTCCACAAAACTCTTCATCCAAGATCTGCAACCTAGCCAACTCCTAAGCTCAACTCTATGTCATTGGGTATAAGCTCACGTTCATCTGAAGGAAAGAAAAGAGTAAGGAGTGAATCAAATACTCAGTAAGGCACAATATAATCAAGAACAGTAAGTAAGATATACAAAATAAAGTAAAGGGAGGGAATAAGAACAGAATATGAAGGCATAAACATGAAACATGAACAAATATCTTTTCAGAATATATTTATCTTTCTCATTTTATTTATGATCCTTTTAAATTTTAAAACATGTAAAAATTTCATTATCTTTACGGATTAGACTTAGTAGGCCTTATCAGCTAACAGTGTAGCCGAATGAGGAAAGGAATATATACGCTTCCATATATTCTAAGGCACAACCCACGCAATTTAAATATTCCGTAGTGAGTGATATACCTTTAACTTGATATACGCGGCCATAACGCTTATGCCACCATGTCCCCTGTGGCTCAGAGGTAGTCCTCGTGCTACCATAGTAATAACCTAAGGCGTGCCAAGGAAAACTACCTTCTAAATACAAATCTTTGATCCAGATTCATAATTACTTATTTTTAAGTGAAGGTTCCACTATAAACTTATACAAAGTTCTCACTCCCTAGAGAATGAATCATCAAATATAACAAATTATGGAGTTCTCTTTAAATACTTTGTATAACTTACATAATTCTTAAATACGGATATAGATATTCATGTTCTTATGAGTTCAAGTCTTCACATGCTTTTAATTTCCTACACAAATTTATATAAGTTTGGAACGTGTAAAAATTCTTACCGTATTGAGCCGAATATAACTTTAAAGTTTCTGGACAATAAATTCCTTCTCAAGTACATGCAATATAATTTTCTGAGCTTATACAAGATAACATATTTAAAGTACATAAAAATAAATACCATTATTCACGTCTGACAATATTTTTGGAACACGTAAAAATTATAAATACAAAATATATGTTAATAAATACCAAATAATTTGTGTACCCATGTCCATGAAGCTAGGATTCTAAGTTTCTAAGGTCAAATCATGTACAAATCACAAATAAAACGGGTAAAAGTCAAGGTGGTGCAAGTTAGGGTTTCCATGTGAAAAATACCGCACAAATCTTACAAATTAAACATGAAATCGAAGTATGTATATGCTCAATATATAGGTTTCATAAAATATGAACTCAAACGGGCACCAGAATGAGAATACCCAAAGAGAACAAAACAAAAGTGCAAAAAAACAAGAGAAAAGTACACGAGTGCACTTACTTCAATCCGATCTATCACTTCTTTAATTATCTCTAAGCCGGAATTCGACTAGGGAACCTCGATCTCTTCCTTCTCTCTCTTTCCTTCGCATCTTCTCTCTCTCTCTCTCTCGTTGGAATGTCGGAAAAATGACATAGGAGAAACCCTTGCAAGTTTTTATATCATGGGTTGGCGCTCGAGCGCCAGCTCGGCGCACAATAAGTGTGCCTACTTCTGTTTTCAACGTCTGCCCCCAATGCTTGAGCACCCCAACAGCACTGGTGCACCGGGATTGTGGGCCCGCGGCCCGCCTCAGGCGCTCAATGAGTGTAACATCCCAAAATTCTGAAATATTTTTTATTGGATTAAATTGAAATTGTTTATTATTTTGGTGATTTTGGGTAATTCGGATGTGAGAAAAAATTAATTTAACATTACAAAATTTTGAGAGAATATTCGAATTGTTGGGTATTTGCGAGTGTGTCCATTTTATTGTTAAGTGTCGAATTAAAGTTTGGGATTAAAAGAAACGTAATATATATATATATATATATATAATAATAATAATAATAATAATAATAATAATAATAATATGATAACAAAAAGAGGAGAAGGGAGGAGAATCGGGGGAGAAGGGGTTTTGCGAAGAGAGAGAGAGGGGCGAGGGTTAGGGTTCTTTTCGGGTGTGAGAGAGGGGCGGACGGCGCCGGCGTCAAATTTATTAAATAAATTTTTACGGCCGGTATTTTTATTTCTTGCCGAGCTGGCCAATATACGGGGCCGCGGTTAATATTCGGCTTGCTCTTTGGGAGCCCGGTGGGAGAAGAAGCATATTGAAGGAAAAGAGGGGAAAATGGAGGCCTTCGGTCCGATTCGAGCTCGAGCTAGTTGGGAAAGTTGTAGAGCACGTCGAGGCAAGAAACCTCATACCCTCGTTTTCATTTTAATGCACTTTTGCTTTATTTTCTTCGGGTACCATTGTTCCGATACCCGATTAAATTTGTGTTTATTGCTTCCTATAATCTAAGCATGAATATATATTAATTTGGAGACCTAATTTATAGTCTAAGTTCGGTTTCGGAAGATGCAAACCTCACCCATAAACATGTATCTGTTTCACGGAATAATCGGGTGTATGACGGCCCAAAATATTTGGGGCTTTTGTATAAATTGAGACTAGAATACCAATACCCACACCCTAGGTAAGTTATTTTGTCGATTGGGTACCCGATTTGGTGAAATTATGTGAATTCCCGTTCGCGAAGCCCTAAAGAATGCGCCCGGTGGTTTGGGCTTTGATTCTTGGGCCTTTTGATTTAATTAAGACTAGATTATGATTATGTATGACTTGGGTAAGTTAATTTGTTGGTTGGGTATTCAAAATTGTGGTTATTTAGGGATTTTCGTTCTTAGAAAGCCCGTGACCGCGCCCGGACACCGTTTGATCTTCGATTTGGGGTTTAATGTGTAAATTGACTTGGGATTGTAGTTACCCATGCCTTGGGTTTGATAAATTACCTGTTAGATGTCCGAAATTTGAGAATCATGCGATTCATGCATACGGGCATTGTTCATGTGCCACCAAAAGGGTGTTTCCTCGTCCGAAAATATCTTGACGATATTTTGTGTAATACTTCCTTGTTTAAATGCGATTAAGTGATATGTCTTTGTAGAGAGAGGAAGTTAAGGCACAACAGCCATTCACGAAGAGGATGAAAGGGGAGAGACCACACTCCGATCCGATCCGGGTAAAATAATGGTAGAACCTTGTTCAAGTGTACTTCATTCATTGTTTTTCACAATCGATTTCTCATGCTTTAAAACCGTTCAAAATGCTCTAAAATGTTGATGTTGCATGATTGAAGTACAACAAGTATATTTCCTTCGCTTAGTCGGTTAGATTTCATGAATATCCATGTTTATTGCAAGTTTTGGTTTCGATTTCGTGAATAAACATGAAAATAGTATTCAATTTGTCTTGAAAAGTATGTGATGAAACCCTAGCTCGAAAATGTGGTGTAGTTTGAGTAAATTGCATGATTTAATGTATATGCATGGCATCTATGATATTAAGTTCATGAAATATGTACGTGTAAGAGACCGATTTGAGTCCAGAAGGTTTTGCGAAGCCCCTATGTACGAAAAATGAAGAGGTTTTGATGAGCTTTAACCGTAGCTTGTTATATGAAAATTAATTGATATTGAAATGTGGCTTCCAAGATAATTTGTTTGCTAAAATATGTAGTGACCACTTGAGGAAATTTCCATGTATGTTTCAAGTTAGTAAAAGTGTTTTGAGAAAAGCATCGATTTCAAAAAGTATTTTTCGAGAAAGAGATGTTCAATTCGGAGTGAAACTTATTTTAGGACCCGGGGTGACAATTGATTCGGATAGGTTCTCGGCATGCCTTAGGACTTTTCGGTGGTAATCGGGATAAAAATCCATGGAGTTATTTTGGTCCGCTCTCCTCGGGAGGTCTTTACCATATAACGGAGGGATACCGTTAAGCCGCCTACCTTTGGGTGGCATACGAGTAGAAGAATGCGGCGACGGGATACCTTTTACGTTAAAATTTTCTGAGGCCTTAGATGTGTGGAGTAGAACACAATCTATCCTCGATTATTCAGCCCCACGGCTAGTAGGGTATACTAATATTTTAACGTACCGATATGTTATGATGTTCTTTTTTACCAATTTACCGATAAGATATGTTCGCATCCGATTATCAATATGAAGTACAGAATACATGATGACTTATGATGTCTTTTATCTTTTACCGATATGATATGTTACCGCACTGGACAAAAATATGAAGTACCGATTCCGAAATTTTCTTATGGTTTAATCATGCTTTACATTGCCAAAAATTCACCGATTTCCGATTTAAGGAATTTAATACCACATCATAGCATGATTTCCTTTTCATGGATTATATCCTCGATTAACATACTTCTATTTATGCATAGTTACATTCAACATAAACAATCATGATTTTTTAGTTCACGTGCATGGGGTGAGTATCTTGGGCGAAGTTGGTGTTTTAGTGTTTTCCCCCTTCTTCTTATCAGTAGAGCTTTTGCCTTATCTTGAGAGTAGACCGAGGAGAAAAAGCTTGAAGGCTTTTGAGGACTTAAAGCATTGTGAAGCCAATTTTTGAAGAGCTTGTGGGTGCAATGACCTAGCTAGAAATGTGATCTTGAATAACGATTCCACCTTCTTGATGTTATAGAACTTGTGAATTTCCCAAAAAAGAAAGCTCATGATATCAGCTGATAGTAAAAGAGAATATGCTATTTTTCAAAGGTTGTTTGCACTTCCGTGATATGCCTGGATTTTTTAACGCGTGTCCTAGATGGCATCTCGTCATTTAAGCTGTTAGAGTAGTAAATGTTTATGAAATTGTGTCATGAATGGCACATAGGACTTGAATAATTGTTGTAGGAATTGTGAATGATGGATAGTGTGTGCTTGTTATGGATGAATATTACGGTTTGTATTTTTGGGTTTTCATCGATTTTAACTTAAAGAGGACTCTGCCGAAATTTTTAGCCTAGTCTTGCCCGATTTTAGACCGTTAATTATGTTATCTGTTTGACGGAAGCTTTTGAGGAAAAAAAAAAAATCCGTTCCGTCACAATGAGCGTTCCCCAGATGTTGCCTTCTACTGCATCCGAAACTTAATTTTTTCACATGCATTAAACCTAATCTTGATTATATTACATCAGTTATTCCTAATTATGATATTATAAAAGTTGGAACCTTACGTTAGAACCTGAATCGAACCACCAGGTATTAGAAAGAATTTCAATTAGATTTGTTTTAAAACAAACATAGGCCAAAAGCTCACATTTTTTTGAACCAAGTATTTCTTTTATAATAATTTTTCTTAAAGTGTCTTGCTTTTTTATAAAAATGATACCTTGTATTGTTTCTCTTATTTTGAGCCCCAATACCAGAATGTGGCTCCTTTTTTTTATGGTATGACTTTAATACTCCTTTTCTTCTTCTTTTCTTTACCACCATAGTTCGTCAAATTTATTAAATAAATTTTTTATTATTTTTGTTTCTTGTCTCCTTTTAAGCCAATATACTTTCGAATTCATTAATATTCTATTTATTTTTAATAATATAATAATAAATTTAAATGACTCATATTGAGGAGAAAACTTTATTATAAATTGAACAATAAATGATTCATTCATATCCATACAAAGGGTTTTAAATTTGGCAGCCAAATTGATTATCTTACTTATACATTCATTGAGTACCATCAAACTTCATCTTACTTTGCCATTAGCATTTTCGTAAGAGATTTATTTATAGAGCGGGAACAATTTTCATTAGTTTTCAATAAATCTTTAGCGTTTTTAATTTCAAGAAGTGTTGAATTAAGATTATTTGTCATGGTCTTTCTTATAAATATCGTACTTATTTTGTTCAATTTTTTTCATAGCCTAAAATAGGGCCTTTTTTTCTCATTACTTGTATCAAAATAGTAGCAGGCTTCTCTGATTGTAAAACTATATTAAGTTCTAGTATACTAAGATAAAATTGGATTTGCTCAAACCAATAGAAAAAATTAATTTCATTGAATATCGAAATAGAAAAAGTATGAGAATATAACAAAATTGAAACAGATACTGTAATAAATTAATATGATTAATATTAATACTTTGAATTAACAAAATATGATGAATATAGAATATAAATAGTGTCATTACAATTCGCATTCGGGTGAAATTATAACACACTAATTAACTATTACATTGATTCTTAATCCCTTAGAAAAATAATTAATAATGTTCTAGAATTTAAATAAGTATATTACCTTTTGATATTTAGGATCCTATTTGAAGTAAACGATATTTATTAATTATCCTATTTCATTAATCAATTACGTAAAAGTTGATACACTCTTTGAGCCTATCATATATCTACTAATTAAAAAATTATAATACTTTAAATTTATAAAGTAATTAAATTAATATATGAAATAACTATATTAATTTCTCATACAAAAATTTAATATCTATAAAATAATTTATTTAGGCTATTTTAGCGGCTACCAAACTACATTATTATTTTTTATATATATACTCAATCGAAATTATTTCGTAAAATATCATAAATAATATCTAAATATATAATATTTAATTATGATAAAATAATGAACTTAAATTTAGATATTAAATTACACAAACAATCATCAGATATTATATATATATAACATAATAAAACTAATATCATTTTATTATTTTAGTTTTATTATATATTATATTATATTATATTAAATATATTATTTCACTTTCTTCCTGCTTTCTCCTACTTTTTTCTCGTTCCTGTTTTCTTTTCCCTACGGCACTAAGTAGGACGAACAAACGGCGCTGCTCCCACTGTCGCTACCAACCATCGACATTTATCGGTTGCAAACAATGCCCAATAGGCGGACACTGGACCAATTGCGAGCGTCGGCAACCGGTAGCTCTTCAACGTAAGTTTTGACGCCAAAATCGGCAACTGTTCATGTCAATCAAAAACGAATGACCGAATTGGCCGATGACAAATTTGGTGGAAAGCAACCACAATGGCGGTAAACGGTGGCAGGCTTTGCCTTTCATGCCACCATGGCACCACTACCTTTGTTATCTAATTTTTTTAATATCATAATTGATGATCATGGACATGTCTCCTGACAATAATGTAAGAAGGAATTATGGATAGCAGCAAGCAGTGGCAAACGATGGTAGGCATAAACCATTGCATATAAAACAACTTTGGTGGAATGAAGGAAAAGGGCTGCTGATAATGGCGTGAATCCATAAAAAGAATATGGCCATTAACAACAGCAAGGGGAAATGTAGGAACATAAAAATAATGAAGCAATATAACTAGAAAAAAATATAATAATTAGAACATTTCTCCGATACTACATGTAAGTTACTTAATAAAATAAAAATTTTAATTCTTATGACTTTTATTATCATATTTTTTTCACTAATCAACCATGTATATAAGTGTACATATATGGATCCATTATCATCAATTCTTTGTGCAACACCATAATTGTTCTTGTCTTGAAAAATCAGTAAATGATTTCTTTCTCTTCTCCTTTTAGTTTGTAAAAACTTATATAAACTTGTACATCCCAAAATAATGTCCAAGGATGTTCTTTTATTAAAGAAGAGAGGACTATTCCAAAATTACTAAAGTGTTTCTCTTTTCGCCTAAAAAATATGTCTTCAATAAATATAATCGTTGAGAAGTGATATCATTTCGTTTAACAGATATATCTTAAAAAGATATAACTACTCACTAAAGGACATATCTATTAAAAATTAATATATCTTTTTTATCAAATGATACGTCTTAAACGGGCATATCTTTTAAAAAATTTCTTTTTAATATATGTAAACTAATAGAATTATATTTATTTAATCAATTTAATAAATCAATAATTCACGTATCTCGTCATATAGGACATATTTCTAACATTTTTTTTCATATTTTAGACTTATATTTATTCGTATGTGATTATAAACCACTAAAAGTTGAAATTAATCAAATTATTCGAATGGATATTTTGTCAATTCTTGATCTTGAAACTTTAGATTTTACTAAATAACAATTGTATGAAAATATGATAACTTGGTATTTTGACAGGTCAACCTTTTGACAACTTAAGCTTCTGATAACTCAACTTTCTAACAAATCCAAGACTCTTTTTTGAATAAGTCAACATTTAAAATAAGAGTCAATTCGATTTGTTTATTGAGGCTAGTTGGATATTTAAAGATAACTGTATTGATGATGTTATTGTTATGATAACATTTGCAACCGAAATGACTCATTAGTGGCACATTTAATACAATATTAGACAGTTTTCAAACTATACTATTTTTTAGTCATTTCATTATGTTGCATTTTGATTTTAAATTAAGGAGCAGACATGTCTTTATATGATAAATTGTTGGGCATCAATGTGTCATTTGGATTAGCATTATCATTTTAAATGCGTCGTGTCCAATTTTCATTTCCTTTTTAAATTTTAACGTTTTCTATGCTTCTATTTAAACCCTAGTTATATCTGCTTCTTCTCTTTATTTTGAATAGAAAGCTTTTGATTTTTTTATATTATTGCCTTCTACTTCTCATGGCTCCAAGAATTGCTTTGAATAACATTGCAAATACTGCTTTATGCTTAAATCTATATGATATCATTAATATTTATGATTAGCATAGCATTCCCTTTGTCATCCCTTTTATGGGTCCTTCATCTAAGAATAAAGCTTATTCCCTAAGGGATGGCTTCATAAGTATATATAAACTCACATAAATGATGGATTCTAGATTTCTTTGGCAAAAGAGTTTATTGAGAAATAGAGGCTCTTAAAATCCCTATTACCCTATTTCTTCCTAAAGCTACAATATATCTAGTAGCATTATGTGTATTTATGGCATCAGAAGCTTATGTTAGAAGCTCATATGGTGAAGCTTATTTTCTATTTCAATTAAGAAATTGATTAGATCTCTTTAACTTTAAAAAATTAGTTAAAAATAAATAGTAAAAATTATAACTTTACAAAGAATTGAAAGGGCCGATTCTCTTACGATAAGGTTTCTAATAATTAGACCTTTTCAAATAATATGGATGATATTAATCGGGCATTCTTTGGTTTAATTCTTAAAAATAAACTTGTTATTACTAGATCTTAATCGAATTTAGTAAAAGAATATACTATCAAGTTGTACAAGACCAAGAGTTTTTTCAATCATGCTGCCCTAGAAGCTATAAATTGGTACAACGTTATTAGAGCTGATGTTGTCACTGATTTTCCTCCTTATCCGTTGAAAAGGAAGAAAAGCATTTTGATAGATTCACCTCCATTTATCAACCCAGCATCCATCTAACAACTTCCCCAATTTCTCCCACATATGGGCATGTTTTGAAAGTTATTGATGAAGTTTTTGAAGATTGCATAACTGAGGTTAGGGATGAGATGAGAGTCATAGGATTTGTATATTTATTAACTCTGGCTCTTGTTTCTTCACTTGATAGGCTCTCAGGGGGATGTCTACTTTGAATTTTAAAGAGAAAATCCCCATTAATATTCTAAATAAGGAGAAAAGTTCTTGGCATCATTTTTTACATGAAGACATGCCAATATCTCATTATAGTTGAATATAGTGTTCCAATAGCATCTAGCTTTCCTGAATTTGTTGAACCCATTTTGAGGTCTTCTGTTTCTTGAGCTATTTCTACTGAACCAAATAATAATGTATATTTTGTTGGAAAGACTGTTATTCATTCTTTATTATTTTCTCCAAGATGTATAAGTTTTGAGGTTTCATATGGAATCCCAAGTTTTAAGATTTCTCTATTCTATTAGTCTTTGCCTCTAGTTAGACGGTCATCCTTACCAAACCCTACTATAGCTAGATTATCATCAGGTTTTGCTTCCAAAGAAAGTCTTCCAACTGGAGAGGTAGACTTTGGAATCTTTAATTTCAAGCAATTTATTTATCTTTATATCATGTATTTACTCTTTTCTCTTTGCAGTCAAAAAACTTGACGAATCAGATAAGACATAGAGTGTATAGCCAAGACATAGAAATATATCATCTGTCCCGGCTTTACATTGATCTAGCTATTGTCAAGGTTTAGAGTTTAGTGCTATAGTTACTAAAGTTAGGGTGTTGTTCTTTGAATATCAATTAATCTATCTCAAGGAAGAAGTGGCTGAATAGATGAGCTGGATTCATAAGAATGTTGACTAAGCTAGCATTGTTGAGGAATGAGCCATTTCTTTTGATAATGGAGCTTTTGAAGATGAACGTGTTGCAGCTGCTGTAGACGCCATTGAGGGATTTGAAGCTAAATGTTCACAACTTTAGGAGTCATTGAGAAAGAATATCCAACAAGAAGAGATCGGTCTTTCACTTGATACTTGATTTGATGAAGGTTTTAATCTTCATAAAAGGATAGTCTCCTTAGTGGCTCCGTACTTCCCTATTGATTATTTGGATTAAGAAATTCCAAAGCTACTTAGGGTTCAACAACCAAAGAATTTGAAGGTAAATTAAGCCCTCAAGCTCCTAATTTCATATTCAAATACTAGTTATAGGATTGCCAAGTAATTTTAGTCACTGAATCTCGTAACTTTTTGTCATAACCACGTACAAGGATGATGTAATTTTAAACTACAGCTTTGTATAAGAATTATGCAACTCGCTCTTTAATGGATATCTTTAGGCTTTTTCAATTCTATTCTTCCATGTTTGCTTTAAATGATGTTGATCAAAGGGCTTAGCCTTAGGCATATACTTATGATTCTTTTATCATAAGATATTTGAATCATTTCCAAATTAAGTCCTTAGACTATTGCTACCGTTAAGAAGGGACCCTAACTCTTGACCATTTAATAATTGTGTATAACCTATGGAAGGATTATCACCACTTATATATATGTAGCATCCCCAAGGTTTAATAAATTCGATGGCATTAATAGTTAAGTCTTAATTGACTTCCTTCAATTAAATAATTGACATCTCAACAGGGTATTGAACTTTTGGTTCTCATGCCCCTGAATCATATTGAATTTTAGGTATGTAACCATACTTAAGGCTGCATAGTTCCATTGAACCTATACCATGACCTTTCATTTGAATTAGTGCATTTAACAGATAAGATGTTAAAACTAATTGTTTAACTCAGTGTCAGTTGTGATTATATTGATAGCATATACGTGTGCAAATTTAAGAATCAAATTGAAAATTACATTTATTAATAATATTATTTACAATATACAAGCATTCCAAAGAGTAGGGTAACATACCTCTATATTTCCAGGTTACCCTCTTCATTGATAATATTTTTTAAGATGAAGGGTATTCTAAATTTGAGGAATTAACTTTTTATTTTGAATATATAATTTATACTCCTCATTTTAGAGTATTGTTGACACTATAAATAGTCATTTTCAAGTTAGAGACAATTTATTTCTACATGAATTTTATTGTTGCCTCAATATTTTTAACACCAAGTTTTCTACTTTGAAGTCTATACCTTCATTTTTTAATTGTAATATTGAGTGACTCTTTATTAATAGGTTACTACTTAAATGCATGTTACTTCTCTAACTTCCTCTAATAGATCTAAATTCTAAAGAGTTGATACTTTTGATTTGGAAAAAGTTTTCCACCTAAAAACTTGGTGATAGAAGTTCACATATAATGTTGTCTTTAAGTTGTTGATTATCATTTGATTCGTTACTTCTATCTATCTTTTGTTTGTAGATACAAGATTAATGTATGAATTAATCTAACACCTAAGCTTTTACAATATTTTGTGAATCTTTTTCCTAAAAATTTGGTACCACTATCTGTATTATAACCTTTGATATCCTAAATCTGCAAATAATATTTTGGCATACAAATTCTATTATATTTTGCTTTATAATCTTTTGTAAAGGAGAGTTTTCAACAAATTTTATGTAGTTAATTGTAATGATAATAAACTTTTGTTAGTCCTTGATGGGTCCAATAGCATTATGGGCTGGCACAATTTCAAGCCCAACCAACAAAATGACAAAGGGTCCAACAAGTGACGAGCTAAACCTCAATAAGAAGTTTACTCCGGCCTAGACCAAAGCGGCGATAAAAAATGAGGACTAGGGAGTGAAGTGTCAAAAGGGGACAGGTGTTAGTTGCCCAACTGATGGTGTAGTCAGACGGATCAATCCAAAAGGTCCTTAGGCAGGTAGGCAATAGAGTGGTCAGAGCACGCCATGTAGATCGCCACCTGAAATCATCTAATAACTAAACTAGGGGACCACTATTGGCCTCCTCACCATAGTAAGATGATGTCTGACACTGTGGCTCCCGTTAACGTCCCAATAGTTTACAAATCCTG
This sequence comes from Nepenthes gracilis, assembly GCA_033239525.1. Lineage (NCBI taxonomy): Eukaryota > Viridiplantae > Streptophyta > Magnoliopsida > Caryophyllales > Nepenthaceae > Nepenthes > Nepenthes gracilis. The sequence goes on from BSYO01000013.1 coordinate 10,754,435, forward strand.
GTGGAACACCTATCATAGGCCTTAGTGCCAAACCTTCACCCTTGAAGCATTACAAATACTCCATACTACCCTCAGTCAAAGAGGGAGGAGAGGAAAAAAAGGAAGCGAGAGGCTGGGTAGAGAGAGCAACCCTCAGAAAAGGGGAAAGAGGAAGTAATGATGTCCTCCTGAGAAATAACTCCCTACAGAGGGCAACTCTCAATGAAAAGCCGCCCTCGAATAAGACTCAAGAATCAAGCCCCTCAGGCCAGCACAACTCCTTTTCACCCATAGTAAGCCATTCCTTATCAAGTGCATCCATAGTGAGCCACTTCCTACTGGGTGTATTTATAGTGAGTCACTCCCTACCAAGTGCATTTACAGTGAGCCATATCTTGTCAAGTACATTTAGAGTGAGCCGTTCCTTGTCGAGTGCACCCCTAGTGAGCCAACGACTGTGTGCAACTAGGAAGGAGCTTAGACCTCCTTCCTCTCTAAGCCGCCTCCCGGTTGGGCGCACTAACAGTAGCTAGTCCTTCTCTCACATCCCCACCGACATGCAATTCTATATTATTCAACATTCTCTTTACATCTTTCCATTTTCTGAGAAAGATTTTTGATTTGAACGTTAGAGGATAAATTAAGGAATGAGTTTCACCAATCCTTTGACCTCTTGTTTGTACTTTGTGGTGCGTAAGTTTTAAGTTAGTAGCGACAGAGACTGGACTCGCTCCAATTCTACCGCAATAAAAGATTGAGTTGTTTCCTAATCTATACCACAACTCAAAAGTCAAGGACATATCATTACCACCGTCTATGGGAAACTATTAAGAGTTCTGACCACCACTCACCAAACAGACAAACATGATCAATACTCGTGCTCCAGCAAGCACGTTAGTTGAAAATATCACCTCCCATGCAACGATCCCCCGTTGGATAGCCATGCTAGAAGGCAGCCGTCCCTGAAGGTACGAGTGCCCTATTCTTAGTTGGCATCCTCTTCCAAAGCCTTCACACCTGTTAGAAGGTGCAACGGCTGGGACTTTGTCCTTTAGCTTTAGGACAGTCAAAGAAAATCAACATTTTGGGTACGAGCCAGAGGTGATGTCACCCGAGGCAATGCCCCCACATCAGGTAGCTATGCAGATAGACGATCAATCTCGAGCGTGTAAGCACTCGCTGTCCAGCCAGGCGCCTTAAACCAATAGTCCCTAGGTTGTCTGCACCCGTATGAAGACGCAATGCAGGGGGCTTTTTCGTTCAACTTCTAGGCGATTGGAAAAAATCAACATCCTTGAAGGACCAGTTAGCCTAATGACATTGGGACTCAGACGACCTAGGGACCCAGACAACCCCGAGTACCAAGATCTAACAGCAGCTAGAGGGTCAACCTAGCAATGAAATAAGGAGTGAAAGCCTGAAGGAGGCAACACCTCTCATCGGGCCATTGCATAGCAGCGAATCCTGTAGAAGCTATCACGATTCTCGCATTGGGGTTCAACATGTTCAGCCCACTACCCATTAGCTGACATTGTTTGGCCGAGAACCATACTAGTCTTGGGTATCTGAGGTCATATTGGCCAACAATAGAATTCGAGCCATTATCCATCAAACCATCGAGCACAGCGGTAAGGCATTGCCTAGCCAGACCATAGTGGAGGACCACGTCCCACGGAGCATAGATACCATTGGCCAAAGTGACCACAAAAGAGCCTCGATGACCCTCTGAAGCGGTGCACCTCAGTCGTGCACCCGGGGTGGTGAACCGGTCCCAAGAGCATAGCATGTCGTCCACTACAAAACACCTCCGACGATTCCACATAGAATCCAAGTATGTCTTGCATGCATCATACTACTTGCTTGAACCACGCTATTATAGGTAGAATAATCATTTTACCAACTCATGCTTATGCATGCATATTATCTCATTGCATCAAATGACTTAGATCGTCCCTAAGTAAGGTAAATCCACATTTGCATGTTACAAAACCTTGGTCTCAAACCGAGCGGTCTATAGAAAATCGATTTTGAACCTTAGTTCCAAAAATCAAGTGGCCTTTAGACGGTCAGATTTGAACCTCAGTTTCATCACCGAATGCTCATTTACGGTTGAACACCCAAACGCAGCGGCTCTTGGAGCTCCCAACCGAGTGGCCACTAAAACCTTAGGGGGCTTCTACAGCAGGCATGCAATGACCTTTCTCTGACAAACAAAGCACCCTAAGTCAATGACGGTTGACGGGTTAGGCTCAGATGCATGCGAGTAATGACGTCCTCATGAAATAGAGCCAAAGTGGCAACATGTGGGTGACGATCTATGTCCCCACTAGATCCCGGTGGCTGTGGCCTAAAAACCTGTCACACTGAGCGAGGCTTACCCATTGTCATGCTATGACATCCTCCAGGAAGGACGAGCACAAGAGGGCCAAGGTGCTCGAAAAAAAAGAGAGAAAGAGGCAAGAATTGCCCTAAGAAGTAGTAGAGCCACTTGCCTGCTCGAGACATATAAGGACGGCTGCCCATCCATTGTGGAGGAGTCACAAGCTAGTCCGAATAAAGACAGATAACCGGCCTAGGGGCTCTCTCAGGACATACGACAATGATTAAAGCGAAGTTAGGCGAAAGAGCTCGACACACGGAGAAAGCAGAATAACAACAATCAATATCGGTAAATCATTTTATTAAAAATTATAGCTGTATAATGGCGATGTCGGCAAGAACTTAGAACAAAACGGAGAATAACATACACCTACAAGCTACCCGGAACCATTGCCCCCCAAAGGGTGTGGTCCCTCCTTTGGAAAAATAATAAGATTCTCCCGATGTCTAGCCCCGGCATTCCTCGCATCTAGGTAACAAACATGGAAGTTTGGAGCGGCGAGGGAGACTATGTGCCAACCAAAGTAGACACCATCCTGGAATTGCTCCCTCAGTAACGGGGCCACCTCCTCCGGATGAAATTTGGACTCCAATTCGCTCTCCTACTTGGCACCTGCACCCATCATGTCAATGATTCACAACTGCCTCATTCGAGACTTGTCCTCAAGCACAGCGATTTGGGCCAGGGTTTGGGCGTAGGCATTCAAGAAACTTTCTGCTCTAGCCTCGGACTCGAATAAAGCGTGGTCAAGATAGTTGGCTCACTCTTGACTTTGAAGCACCTCGCCAACAACAACATTGATCCTCCATTCCATCACTTCCCTATCAACACGGTCGTGTAAAAGGTGGGCAACCTCCAATTCCAAAGAGCGGATGTTCTCCTCTAGCCTGCAAAGCACCCCCTGTGACAATTAAAGAGAGGAACCAGTCAGTAAAGCAAAAGAGTCACTAAGAAGTATAACTGCAGAAAGCAAAAAATCTTACCTCACAGTCAAGAGGGTGATAGGATCCAATGAACTCAACACTAGGGGGCCCCTCTAGAGCCTCCTGGCTCCCTAGAGCCCGAGCAGCTAGGCAAAGCCCAACAAGAGCAGCAATAGTGCTCTCTGATAGAGCGTCCTCCATCTCTACTAACGATCGGTCGTCATTGCCGCTCCCCTTTGTTGAAGGCACAGAGACGAAGAGGATGGCACCTCCGATGAGGAAGCAATGAGAATGGGGTCACCGACAGCATCATGGTGATCCATCTACGTAAGCGCTAGGAAGACAACAGGGTAATTCTTAATGGAATGCATTTAGAGAAAGGAGCAAAGGCACACAACAAGCGAAAAGAACGGTGAGGAGAAAGGATTGACACAATGCTTATATAATCAACCCCTAGGGAGCTAAAGTGCCTCATTACCATAATGGCTGCGACATGTGCTCGCACCCCAATGCACTACAATGCTTCTTCTCCCATGCATCATTATGAGCCATAATGGCGGTTGTCACATCACCTCGGCAATCGAAGCACTTAGATGCTCTGATTGACGCAATAGCTATGCAACTCCTAAAGATAGCTCCCAGATATGCTAGTCTCAATTTGCTGGCCAGCAGGTGAAAGTTCTCAGAGGCATCATCGAGAGAGCACCACGAAGTGAATGACCTTGGACGTGGACACGTTGTCACATCCCTGGCTAGGTGCTGAGACGAGGGGCTTAGGGCTAGGATCAAGGCATCTGAGGCTCCTCTCGTCGTGTCCAGTGCCACCGAGGATGGAAGAATGAGGTACTCCCACCGGTTAGTGATGGTGCCCGAAGCACTCCAATAGAGACGACCCCAAATATCCCAATGCCTCCGAGAAGGTTACTCCCCAGTAGAGGTCGAAGCAAAGAGCCATAACTCAGTTGGAGACCTAACATCGATTTTCCCCGATCTAGGGCATGCGGTTGACAAGTCAGCTAGCTGTGGTCGGCTGACCCAGGGCCTATCTTGGAGCGGCACTACCTGATTCAAGGACTCCAAAAGCTCTTGGGACCCCGACTTGCTCCTGGATAGCTCGTGGATGATGTTGCCTACTCACTACAGAGCCTAGAGTCACCTTGACTATGACAACCCCTTACCGGCCATCCATTTCCTTGAAGGAGGCATTCACCCGAAAGACACGAGCTATTTCATCCAGCACAGCACCCCTAGGCACACTGCACCTCGGATGCCATAGACTGATCATTCCCAATGTCGCAACTTTGTGGCCGATTTGACCAACAAGCCCCTGACCTAGCATCAAGGCAGACCACTTCTCATTGGATCCTCGCAAAATTGAATTATGAGGCCAAAGGATAACTAGTAGGTCACAAGATGCAAAAGCCATGCTACAAAGTCAAAAGACAAGAGACAAAAGGCAAAAGAAATAAAAAAGTTTCATTCATTAATTTCTTTTACAAAGTGCAAAACTTACATTAGTGGACGTATGCAAAAAGAAAAAGGGAGCATGTGGCACAAATACCCGATGGCACCGGTCTGCTAAATCTATTATGGGAGGATAGTAATGACTAGAGTGTCCAATAACTATTCGTTACTTATCAACCCCTAGACTAGGGCCGAGCACTATAGCAGCTGATTGGGATTCCATTCTTGAGTGAAGGGAGGGGTGAGGAGCCACTACCCTCATAGGAAAGGCCTCCCAACAGGAGATCATTTGCCAAAATCGATCATAGCATATGAGGATAAAACATGACCCATAATGGTGACAACGGTCTGATTGTGGCGGAACTCCAAAAGAACCCCCTCCAGCAAGTTTTGCAAGTGACCTTCTGGTAGAAGGAACAAAAGACTAGGCACTTGCTGTCAAGTCAAGGTGGCATAGCAGAACGCTTGCACCTCGAAGTTCCTTTAGAGGCTTTGCCATCGGACACTCGTAAGGAGGAGGAACATGGCAATGGCCAACAAATTGAGCCACCTCCATTACGACAGGGGAACAACCCCAAAAGGGATATACTAGAAAGCTCCGACCACAGCTTCCAGTATCACAATACTTTGGCCGACCTCAAACAGTAGCAATAGGGACTCAAGGCAAACTCTAAGCACAACTTTCAACCCCGGAGGACGCCCACATGTCCTCCACTGCGGTGGTCTAGGACTCTCTCATTGCTCGACCGTTCGCACCACTTGATCAAAGGAAGGGTGATTCGTGGCATGGAGTACGGATAGTCCCCCAATTTATGGCTAGAGCAGAAGAAGTCATTAATTTGTATGGTCACGTCCACAGCGCCATCAGTAGGCGGTCAGCTCTAGGCCCAAGGGCTATCCCAGAATCTTTCCGAGAAAGGCTTAGCTCAGCTAACGCCATGTATGGGAAGGTGTGAGAGACATTGAAACAAAAAGCCTCAAAAGAAGGCATTTTGGAAAGGAGCGTGCAAGCTAGCCCGCACTAAGACGTCTTATCACCGTACATATCGGGAATTGGTAAAGCACAATTTCTTGACATGGGGAGGCTAATGATGGGTTCAGCAGCATCATAGGTCGGCATAGTTCCATGTCCAACCAACAGTGCGACAAGGGGCCCAACTAGCAATAGGCTAAAACTCAACAAGAAGTTCAGCCCGACCAAGACCAAAGTGACGATCATGAATGAGGCCCAGGAAGTGAAGTGTCAAAAGGGGACAAATATCAATGGCCCAACTAATAAAGCAACCAAACGGACCAATCCAGAAGGCCCTCAGGTAAGTAGCCAGTAGAGCGGTCAGAGCATGCGTATATAGAGCGCCACTTGAAGCCATCTAATGACTAGACTCGAGGACTACTCTCTACCTAATCACTGTAGCAAGACGACTTATGACATGGTGGCTCCGGCAACGTCCTTAACAGTCGACAAATCCAAGTGGAACATCTGTCGCAGGCCTTAGTACCAAACATTTACCCTCAAAGCATTACAAATACTCCACACCATCCTCAGGCAAAGAGAGGGGGAGTGGAAAAAAGGGAGATGGGAGGTTAGGTAGAGAGAGCAACCCTTAGAAAAGGGGAAATAGGAAGCAACGGTGTCCTCCTAAGAATGATTCGCAAGGATGAACAACCCCCAACAGAGGGCGGCAACTCTTAGCGAAAAGCCGCCCCCAAATGAGACTCAAGAGCCAAGCCCTTAGCCCCAAGATAGCTCCTTCTCACCCATAGTGAGCCACTTCCTATTGAGTGCATTCATAGTGAGCCACTCCCTGTTGGGTGTATCTATAGTGAGCCACTCCATGTTGGGTGTATCTATAGTGAGATACACCCCTACGGAGTGTATCCATAGTGAGTCACTCCTTACCGAGTGTATCCACGAGTGAGCTACTCTCTGTCGAGTGCACCCCTAGTGAGCCACTATTTGTGTGCAATCAGGAAGGAGCCCAAACTTCCTTCCTCTCCAAGCTGGCCTTGGTTGGGCACACCAACAGGAGCCAGTCCTCCTCTCATATCATCACTCACATGCAATTTTACATTATTCAGTATCCTCCTCACATCTTTCTATTTCTTAAGAATGATTTCTAACTTGAACGTTAGAGGATAAATCAGGTGTGAGTCCCATTAATCCTTTAACCTCTTATTTGTAATTCATAGTGCATAAATTTTAGGTTAACAGTGACAGAAATTGGACCCATTTCAACTCAACCCGTAGCAGAAGACTGAATGACTCCCTAATCCTTACCACAACCTAGAAATCAGGGACGCATCAGTTCGATTACTAGAAAAAAATGGTCTTAGCATATCAAGTCTTCACTAGGTAATTGATTAGGAGCTTACAAAACTTAAAGTTCTATTTGTGAATGCTCAGATACGTTGTAATGGAATTTACAATTCTCATATTTTTAACAAACTCTACTACATCTTTTTTCATAGTTGGCTAGTAATAACTTTGCGTTATAATCTTGAAGACTAAATTCTTACCTTCAATAAGAACCCCACATATGGCGAGATGTATTTCTTTGAGAACATAATTAGCTTCCATTGGAGTTAACAAGGGTATATAAGGTACTAAGTAATCTCTTCTATACAATAATCCATCTAGAACAATTATCGGCCTGCTGATTTTGAAGTTTGTTTTACCTCTACAGAATCGCTTAAAAGCATTCCACTTTCAATAAATTTAAGATAAGGACTAATTCAAGTTATCTAATTAAATATTTAAAGAATTTTTTCTTATTCTTCAATACTAGGCTTTTTGAAGTACTTATATATTCTGAGCGTATTATTCTAGATAACCTGACGTTGCCATTTTGAAAATATTATTAGCTTTTCAGTTACATTCTCTAAGAATATAGATAATTTTAAATTTAACAAGAAATAACAAGAAATTTTGTACCTTGTGGAGGTATTTAGTTAGGTCTTGATTGTTGTCTTGAAATTACCTAATACTTGATTGACCATTATTCGAAATCACTATAGGCAATTAAGCTTTTGTTGTAACATTCTTTGGCCAAATTTAATCTGGTTAACAAAGTCTTATATTCTACCACATTGTTAATGGTTGTAGAAGAAAGGCCTCATCCTGAAGGTAAAAATTCCTCTATTTATTGCAAATGAGTTGAGCTATTGATTTGCATTAAATAACAACTCTTTCCATTGACTCAATCTCCTTGAACTTCTGTAATCCCGTATCTAATTGGAAATATTATTTTAAGATCTGATATTAAAGTAACTACTCTGAATATTGTTAAACATGATTTGTCCAGTATGATATTACAAACATAGAAAATGTCAACAACTAGAAAAATTAATCGACAAAAGCCATTATTTAATATGTCACCATCGTAACCTCTAGTTGTACTATTCTTTTTACTAGAATAGGTTCGTTATTAAGTCCATATAACAACATATTTGATTGTTCCATTTGATTGCTCTTAAACCCTAATTTAATGAATGTATCAAAGTATAGAATATTTTATGAGCTTCATTATTAATAAAGATTCATTTTCACTAGTAATCCTAAACCTCATCAGAAATGAGTATAGATATAATAAGAGGATCAAAATGGGGAGAAATTACATATATTATATCATCATTATTAAAACTAGTGATATCTCTTTCTACCCTAAACTTTGTCTCTTGTTGGTGGAAATTTTCTCAAGATGATCTTCTAAGCTGGCAAGTCTAGTTGACACCATGTTAATAACTCCTACCGCCGCTTGATTTCATGGTTGCTCCGTCAGCTCCTCGTCATCTTTATATTTACACAGAGTGTAATATCTCAAATTTTTTTATCCGATTTAATTGAGTTTATTTATTATTATTTTTAGATATTTGAGTGTGATAAAAAATTAATTAAATATTATAAAATTTTGAAGGATATTAGGATTAGTTGGGTCAGCACCCAAAGTGTGCCTATTCAGTCGTCCGAATATCGATTTGAGTTTTAAGATTAAAAGAAAAAGGAATTAATATATATAATAATAATAATAACAATAACAACAACAATAATAACAACAATAATAATAATGATAATAATAATAATAATAATAATAATAATAATAATAATAATAATAATAATAATAATAATAGAAGTAGGGGGAAAGGGGATTCGGTGAAAACAAAAGCTGGGAGAAAAAAAGATGAGGAGAGAGAGAGCTAGTGGGTAGAGAAAGAAGGAGCAAAAATGAGGTTCCCGGGTCTGATTTCGAGTATGAGCCAATTAGAGAAGTGGTAGATCAGGTCGAGATAAGTATACTTATACCCTCTTTATTCTCTCTTTTGATTTTTATTTGTATTCTCTTGGATATTTTTGTTCCAATACCCACAAAAAATATATAAATCACGGAACCCATGATTATTACATGAATTATTTGTTATTTAATGTCTGATTTTTTTCCTCATTTTGAGTGAAACAGCTTCGCCTAAACTTTAGACCTACGTCCAGCTTCCGTTTGCTCATTATTTTGACTTCCAAGCTTAAATTGGCCCTAGATAACAGAAACTCATACATTGAATAGGGTTATTTACCAATTGGGTGTTCGATTTTCTATATTTTGCTCCATTTTGCATGTCCAAACCCCCAAACCCGTGAAGTTACTGTTCACCCGAGGCTTTTAAGCATTTTGCATGATTCCACATGGTTTAATTGTTAGTAAGCTATGTTTATTTGCATATGTTTCTTTGTATACTCTGGAAAAATATAATTGTGAACCATTTGTGAAGAAAATGTTATCCGGAAGCCTCTAAAGTTACATTTGTTTAAGAATTTCTATTCTTTCCTATACTTTATAATGTTCATGAAGTCATGAAAAAATTTAAATTTGAAAGAAAGATAAAAATTATACAAGTATATGAAGGAAATACCACAATTTGTTATATGTATGATTTGTTCTTCTGGAAGGAGAATTTTATGAAATAAGTTTAGTGGGAATTTCTTCAAAGAATAAGAAATCATGAAACTATGACCACAAAGTTATATTTCAGATGGTAATATCACTTTGCAGGCCATTAATATTATAGTAAAAACTTAAGAATTATTCTGGTCGTGTATTATAGTGGGTGATATTTCTTAGCATTCCTTAGGATGTTACTATAGAAGTACGATAATTGCCTCTGGACCGTGGGAGGTTAGGGAGTGTTTTATTGACCTTATATACCGGGTGATAGTTATACCACTCGCTATGTGTTGTTTGGCCTTGTATACTTGCGAAAGCGTATACCGTCTGCTACGGGACGTTAAGTATGTATTTTGGCCTTAGATCATGTGGAGTATCATGATCCTTTCTTCGTTTTTCCACACTTTTAACTGATAAGGCCTACTAGTTCTAATCCTCAAAGATAAATGTAATTTAAAAAGTGTATTAATTCATGTTACATATCTTCATACATCCTTACATATTGCTTCTATCCCATTTCCTATTTCATTTGGAATATATTATTTATTATTTGTTAATATTGTACTTACTGAGTATTTAGCTCACAATTGTTTCTTTTTTCTTTCCAGATGAGTATGCTCTTATACCCGATAAGATTGAGTAGGACGTAGGAGCAGGATAGGCTGCAGATCTCAATTGAAGAGCTTTTGGGATTTAGTTTTGTGATTTTGTATGAGATGGATACCTTGTATTATTTGAGTTGTTTTTGTATATTGATGTATATGTAGTTTAGATTCCGCTATATATGATGTATGTATATACTTCCATGAATTTTTATGGTTATATTTGGATACCTAGTGATATTTTGTCTGAGTTGACGTCATACTCGGACTTATGATGTCGGTGTCACATGGGTCTAATGATAGTTTTTGGATCCTGTGTTTTGTATTTGTGTGGATTATATAGATATTGTATAGGGATTTGTATAGGTTTTGTATCAGGCTGACGATTATATTACAGTCAAAATTCTACTAGATTTTTGGTTAAAAATACGGTTCATCATAGTTGGTATTAGAGAAAGTGATGCTTTAGGTTTGATTTGAATCTTATACAAAAACTTAGGTTAGATTAAGTCAGATCGAATAAGTTAATTGAGGCTTAGGACAATTAAGTTAGATCGGATAGTTATAGTTATCCTGATTGACTAACTTAGGCTAGAACAAAGTTAGGAATAGTGATTAAGTTTGATTATCTAGCTTACGCGTCCTAGTTAGTGTTAGAATTGCGATCTAGCCCGTGTGTTTTATTTTAGAAGAATATTAGCGTTAGCTCCTATATGAGGGTCTACTCGTGGTGGTGGTCGACCACGAGGTCGAGAGGAAGAAGTTGTTTGGAAGCACCTTAAGGTTTGAATTTAATCGATATCAAGATAGTGTTTGAGTACATCAATATCAATTTGAGGCCTAAGTAGTCAATTTTAGTTCAAAGTTTAAGTTTGATCGACTTTGGGTTGGGGTCCTTAGGCTAGTAATTTGCTAAGAATTGACGTTTGAATATGATGATCAAGCATGATAGAAAAGGTGAAATTGATGGCTTAAGATTAGTATAACATGGAATCAATTTTGGTGTAGCGAATCCAAGGATGTCGATTTTTAATCAATTTAGTAATGATTGAGTACCTAGACTTTTGGGTGGCTTGGATCCTATAGAGGTTGATATATGAATCCTGAGGATTGAGATGGTGTCTGCGATGACTTTATGTTCATAAAGAAGATAAGGTGATGTTGCCCCATATAAGTTAGAAGGTGAAGTCAACCTTGGATGGTTGACGTGAAAAAAGTCATAGGTCTCAAGGATAAAGAAACACCGTATGATATATTGTGGATAGTCTATGGGTGAATATTTTATTTCTATGGGATTTTTGGAAGCATGTCTCAATTGTGGACAGTTCAACCGAATGGTTGGGGATTATCCATACTCCACGGGTCAGACGGAGGAGTAGTCTAGTGCATGGGATCAAGGTTCCGAGGTGATGGCACTAGTATCGAGTTGTCATCTACCATGGTGGAAGGGAGGATCCCTAAATCCGGACATTTCATTGTATGTATTGTTTTGGGATTCTGAATACATATAGTTTGTTTGTGTTTTCTAAGTTTATCCGTTTACCTAAGGATTGAGATTTGATATTAGCAGTATCGAGGTCTAGAACATTTCTTTTGGTTCGAAGGTATAAATTGTGCTGATAAAAACATTATGCCTTGTAGTCTAATTGTGAAACTTTGACTATGAGGTAGAGTTGATCAATGTATTAGAAAATTAGTATTATTATACCTGCGAGTCATCTTATAAGGATATATGTTTAATTTATGCCGTGAGATGAGACTATAACTGGGAGTCGTCTTATGGTCACTAAAAAGTTTTGGCTATGTAAGCAATTGAGGATGTCTCTTAGAGGAGAAGATAGGCCTTATTTGTCTCTGATCAGTAATTCGAGGTTGTGTCGAAGATGGTACTGATATTCTTAAGGATTTTGAATAGAATCAAGGGAAGCACTGATCAGGTACCTCTTGGGAATGCTTAGGACATCTTAGGTGTGTAAGATGGACCGTGAAGGTTACTTGTGGATTTTTGAAAATTTGGGTGTTCGGAAGATTAATAGTTGATAAGCGGGCAAAGGCCAATCTATAGTCAGAATATTGTCGATCGGAGGTGAATAAATGTTGTGCTAGTAATAGTATTCAGGAATTAAGACATGGTCATTGCAAGTCTGGATAATGCTGCTTGGGTTTATAGATTCATTGACATATCTGTGAATTTTATGGGTTGAATCTTCCAGCCATGTTCAAACCATTATCATGATATCCTCATCAATGAATTCAAGGAATCATAGGATGTGTGAACTTTGTTTGAGGACTGTATCATGGATTAGGAAAGATTAGTTGATGTTGCGTGGGTGTGCAATTTCCTGGGGCTTATCCGAATCCGATAAGATATCCATTAGGTGTCCCTCGAGGATTTGTAATGTTCACGGAGTATTGACTTAGAAGTGATCGGTATCTGTCAAAGTAAGATATGTAAGAAAAACCTTCAAGGATTGAATGGTAGGCTGTCGACCATGTTATTTAGGTTGATCCCTAATGGATCAAGTATATTGTAGTAGAATGTGGTGCTTTGAGAAAGATTTAGGACTACATTTTTCCTACAATATACGTGGGTGGTTGCCCCTGGATAAGTGGGGCAAGAAGTCCATGATCAGAGTTGCTCCACCCGTGGTTTGGATTTAGAAGTTGAAGTCTCTCCTTAAAAACTTATAGGTGTCGCTTTTGGAGTTGGTCATAGTTTAATGATTTTAGGAGTCTGAATAGTTGTGGCTTCTAGCGAGTAAACCTATTTAATAAATTATGAAGATAAACCCCAGTGTCTTTTAAGGAAAGTGGACTTTAGTGTTGACAATTGATGTTGGGAGTCTTTAGACTTAATATGTTTTCAATGCTTTGTAGGAGATGTGAAAGGTAAACCACGAGTAGGTTCTAATGCTTGGGTAATGGGATATTGTATTCTTAATTTGGGAGACAGAATCGTTTTGAAGTAGTGGAGTTATAAAATTATGAGATGAGAAATTCTCATGGTTTTGCTTTAAGGTTGTTAGAACGGTAAGGATTTTGGGTGTTTACATAATTATGGATTAGCTTTTGAGGATGGTCCATTTATTGTGAATTTGGATGATGTGTGCGGGTCAAATAAGATAGCTCATTGGTGTGCCAACAAGATAATAAGTTTGTTGAGTATTTAGGTTTCAAGGCTTAGGTGGTAATTTGAGGCTATGATGAATTATTGAATGATCGTCTCAATTGTGTCTCCTAAGTTAATTGTAATTTAAAGATTAAGGACCTTGCCTTAGTAGTGTTGAAATCTTTGGATTTTTCTTAGGCCTATAGCTGTCATGTAACCTGGGTGTCTGATAGGAGTCATGGATTTAAGTTATAAGAAGATCTTTAATATGCAAATAAATAATTAATCAAAATAGCAGATGTGTATGTGGGCTTGCAATTTTCATAAGTCTCAGGATATGATTGAGGCTTAAAGTAAATGACCACATTTACAATGTAGGTAATTACTTACTAGCTGATAAGTTGCCCATTCATTGTCAATTTGGATCATGTATTCCTGGGATATGTCAGTTTGTCTGCATACTAACAAAATAATGAGAAAATAAAGTATCTTGACTTTGAGGTTTGATTCCGATTTGATGTTTATGCCAAAATCTTAGTTAAGTCTAATTCCCTGTAGGAACTTAATCAGAGAATTTTGGCATCATGTTAAATTAGATATGGTAGTAAATTACAATTAAATGATTCACAGTTAGATAATTAGTTAGAGTTGCCCAGCGGAGCATGTGAACCCATATATCTTAATGTTCAATTTGAGGCTCAAAATAAATGATTGTTTTTTAGGCTTAGAGTCAATTAAAGTAAGAATTATTAGCCCATTTGTGGTTTTAAACTAAACCGGAAAGGTAGTTAATAAATTTATTTTACCTTTGAACTTGGTGGATTAGAAGGAAATATCCCATGTATCGTTGATTCTAGAAGTGAGTATGTCATCAAGTTGAGCTGTCGTCGGGAGGTTAAAAATTCCTCTCATAATGAGGCTTCAACTTAGATTTTTAATAGAATGCATTGAATAATAAGGATCAGAACAATTCAAACATGTAAGGTTCTCTAGGATAAATCACTTAATTGAAGAAGTGACTTCAGAACACTAGGTAGAATATGGAAAGATTACCCTGATTGTTAAACTTTGTAGTTCGTTAAATTTTGAGGATGAAATTTTTATAAGTGGGAGAGAATGTAATATCCTAAGTTTTTTTATCTGATTTAATTGAGTTTTATTATTATTATTTTTGGATAATTTAGGTGTGATAAAAAATTAATTAAATATTATGACATTTTGAATAATATTTGGATTAGTTGGGTCCGGCACCTAAAGTGTGCCCATTTAATCGTCCGAGTATTGATTTAAATTTTAGGATTAAAAAAAAGGAATTAATGTGTGTATATATATATATACTTACCAATAAATAAATAAATAAATAATAACAACAGAAGTAGGGGGAAGGGGATTCAAGGGAAAATAGAAGCGGGGAGGAAGAAAGGTGAGGAGTGAGAGAGAGCCAGCGGGTAGAGAGAGGAGTAAAAATGAGGTTCCCGGGTCCGATTCCGAGCACAAGCCAGTTAGAGAAGTGGTAGAACGTGTCGAGACAAGTGTACTTATGCCCTCTTTGTTCTCTCTTTTGATTTTTATTTGTATTCTCTTGGGTATTTTCGTTTTGAACCCAAAACATGTAAATCACGAAACCTATGATTATTACGTGAATTATTTGTTGTTTATATCTGATTTTTTCCTTGTTTAGCACGGAGCAACTTTGCCCTAATCCTAGACCCACGCCCGGCTTCTATTTCCTCATTATTTTGAGTTCCAAGTTTATTTTGGCCCAAGATAACGAAAACCTATACCATAAATAGGGTTATTTACCGATTCGGGTGTTTGATTTTTCATATTTTGCTCCATTTTGCAATCCCGGACCCCGAAACCTACAAAATTACTGTTTACCCGAGGGTTTTAAGTATTTTTGTATGATTTCACATGGTTTAATTGTTATGTAAATTAGGTTTATTTGCATATATTTCTTTGTATACTCGAGATAAGTATAATTGTGAACCATTTGTAAAGAAAATATTGTCCGAAAGTCTTTAAAATTATATTTGCCTCTTGGTAGTAAGAATTTCTATTCTTCCTTATATTTTATGATATCTATGCATATAAATTAAATCATGAGAATATTTAAATCCGAAAGAAAGAAAAAAATTATACAAGTATACGAAGGGAATGCCACAATTTATTATATGTTTGATTTGTTCTTCTAGAGGGAAAAAATTTGTCAAAGAAGTTTAGTGGGAATTCTTTCAAAGAATAAGAAATATTGAAATCAGGATCATGGATTTATATTTCGGAGGGTAATATCCCTTGGCATGCCTTAGGATGTTATTGTAAAAGTACGAGGACTACCTCTAGACTACGGGAGGTTAGGGAGTGTTTTATTGGCCCTGTATAACCGGTGATAGGTATACCACTCACCACGAGGTATTTAGCCTTGTATACTTGCGAAAGCGTATACCGTCGGCTACGGGACGTTAAGTATGTAGTTCAGCTTTAGATTATGTGGAGTATCATGATCCTTTTCTCGTTCTCTCACACTTTTAGTTGATAATGCCTACTCACTCTGGTCCGCAAAGATAAATGTAATTTAAAAAGTGTATTAATTCATATTTTATATCTTCATGTATCCTTACATATTGCTTCTATCCCATTCCCTTTTCATTTGGAATATATTGCTTATTATTTATTTATATTGCACTTACCGAACATTTGGCTCACCCTACTTCTTTCTTCATTCTAGATGAGTACGCTTTTATACCTGACGAGACTGAGTAGGACGTAGGAGCAAGATAGTCCACAAATCTCGGTTGAAGAGCTTTTGGAATTTAGTTTTGTGATTTTGTATGAGATGGATACCTTGTATTATTTGAGATGTTTTTGTATATTGATGTATACGTAGTTTAGATTTCACTATATATGGTGTATATATATGCTTCAACAAGTTTTTATGGTTATATTTTGATACATAGTGATATCTTATTTGAGCCGATATCGTACCCAGAGTTATGACGTCGGTGCAACATATGTCTAATTGTGGCTTCTGGATCCTGTGTTTTGTGTTTGTATGAATTTTGTGGATATTGCACGGGGATTTGCATAGGTTTTTTATCAATCAAATGATTGTATTACAGTCAAAACTCTACCGAATTTTTGGTCAAAAATACGGTTCGCCACACAAGGTTGACCAAGGATTTTATAGATATCTATTAAGATAACATTTTTGTATCAAAGCCTCAATTTCCCTTTGAAACATTCAGCAATATTCAATCATATATCTTGGACATTGATAGTAGAAGATAGTATTTTGATTGATCTCATTCCTTTGGGTTCCTAAATAGTTTGGGTCACTTTAAAGATTTTTCATTCTAAATTTGTATCAAAACATTCATCTAAGTGTCAATTAGTAGTGTGAAATTCAACAGCTTGTATTATCTTCAAATGCCCGACCGGTTCATTGGTACTTTTGATGATCCCAAGTTCAAAAAGTTGTAAGGTATGAGTTTTAATTTTTAAATTTTAATTATTATTAATTAAATTGAGATAAATAAAGTTGAAGTCAAAAGTAGAAAATTTGGTTAAAATCAATTTTGAATCGAGTCACATCAAGTTAAAGGGTGCTTGATTGACGCCGAACACACGTATATATATGTCATAGGCAAAGAGATTACGCTTGACAAATTCCTGATCGGAGTTTAAGTGAGTTTTCTAGATTAGCTCACGCTTGAAGGATGCTCGAGTGTGCTGAGGTAGAATGCCAATACTTGACGCGCATTCGATGTGATGCTTATGAGCCACTGTGGTTGGCCGTGGTGCTCGATACATGCCCGAGGAGCGCTCGTATACCAATTTGCTATATAAGTCATGTTAGATTGATTTTCAGCCATTTTTAATCAGATTTTAAGAAAAGAGAGAAAAGAGAAGTGGAGAATAGAGAGAAAGAGAAGAGGAGACTAGAGAGAAAGAGAAAGAAAGTTAGGGAAGGCCGATTAAAGTGATTTCAGGCAAGATTTTAGAAATTTAAAACTATGGTAAGTGCATCCCAAATCTTCTTTTTCTTTATTACTAATTTCTTTCCACTTCTTGAGTATTTATTATTCTGAATGCTCATATATGACATATTTTTGTAACTAAGACGACAGTACTTCACATGCATGAATTTCTATTCCCATTCTTTATAATTTTTATGAAATTTATATTTTTAGTTCATACACTTTATATTGTCAACTTATTTTTCTATAATTTCACCCATACATGTGCTAAAATCGTGTTTAAACCGTTCTTGTATGTTTTAAATTCATTTATAATGTTCCTACACATTTAAATTCACTAAGTGTATGTCCTACATGTTCCAAAATTTCATCTATTTGTCCCTACATTAATAATATTTAAAATAAAATGTTGAATTAAGTAATTTTGCTAATTTTTCTGCAACATGATTTAAAAATCTTATAATATGGCATCACATATTTTGAATTAAGTATGTTCAAATTTTTATAGAAAATTAAAGCTTTGCACGATAAGAAATTGAAAGAATTTAAAGAAAAGCTCTACAATTTGTTAAAGAATTAATAATATTTCCTCTAGAATGAAAAAAATACAAGGATTATGTGAAATTATGTAGAATTGTATTTATATATGCATCGGACCATTGTAAGAAATTTAGTTCCAGTATATTATGACATACCCTAATATATTATGGTGGCGATTTGGTTTGAATCTATCATTTGTGGGTAAAAGAGGCATTTGGCTCCATCTATAGGGTGATATATATGATGATCCATCTACGGATTTTGAATAATAGTGTAAGACCTTTGATTGTATAGAAACAAATATAACTCAGGTTTTAATTGTTCGTTCTTTAGTTGGTAAGACCCTACTTGCCCTTGGTCCATAATAATAGCATGTTTAGATATAAATATTTGCAGGACACTTTTATTAAGAACTAAAAATAAAAAATTAAACATTATGCATATTTGTTATGAAAATTCACAGCATTGTATCGGAATTTGATCTATTATTCCTTTTGGCATATTTTAATATAAATTGTATGCTAAATTATGTAACTATATGCCTTATTAAACTTTCGACTCACTAATATTTTTATTTTTTACTAACCCCCTTTAGATTTGTGAGTTCAAACACTTTCATATGAGGATTTTAAAGAGGAAGATAATTCAGGGAAAAATTAGTTGAGGATATTAAAAGAATCTGAGGTTATATTTAGTTTTCGAATAGTAGTTCATGATATTTACGTTATTTCAGATAATGGTTTTTGTATGAAAGATAATATGATGAAATGGATATGGTTAACTCCAAATTATAGTTCAGACATAACTCTTTGCGCATTAATTGATGTATTGATGAGGTTTGTATTCCAGCCACATGCTAATGTGGTATTTCGACTCCTATAATTAGATTATTTATTATATTTATTTTATTTGTATTGTTTATATTATCGACATGAAACTCATATTCATTGCAATGTACCAATTTTTTTAATATCATAATTACGGGTAGTTAAGTTAATATAATCAAAATTAGACTTAAAGTATGTAGAAAAATCAAATTTTGAGGTCATAGCAAGAATTGGTGGGAGGGCGCCTGTCGGGCGCTCGAGGTAGCACTGCGGGCGCGGGTCCAGTGGACCCACTCCTGCTGGGTGCTCGAGCTCTTGGGGCAGGTGCAGGATTGAGCTGGCCCACGCCTGCTGTGCGCTGGGCCATTGCTCCACATAATAAAAACCCCATGAGAGTTTTTGAACATCATTATTTTTTGAGTTTTCCACGGAAAGGAGAGAGAGAGAGGGAGAAGAGAGAGAGAAGAAATCGAGACTCTCGGGTTCGAATCTAACTTAAAGTTAGTTGGAGAACTGATAGATCGGCCGAGGCAAGTGCACCAATACCATTCTCTTTCGTTTATTTGCACTTTCGTTTTGTTTTCTTTTGATATCATCATTCGTGGGTAGTCTATCTATTATCAGACCCTGTATATTGGGTGAAAGATATACCGCCTGTCACGGGATGTTAAAGTTAAAATTTGTGGATAGCATATCTATTATCTGGCTTTGTATATTAGATAAAAGGTATATCGTCTGCTACGGAACGTTAAAGTTGAGAATCATGGGTAGCACTTTAGAATGTGTAAGTACAAACACATTCCGTTCCTTGATCAACTACTATGTTAGCTGGCAAGACCTATTGGCCCTGGTCCTGCAAAATAAAGAGTTTATGCATGTTTTGAAATCTAGAGAAAGAATAAGTAAAATGAGGAAGCTAAATAAATTACAAAAATACATTTGTTCACGTTTCATATTTATGCATCTTTAATATGCTCTTATTCCCTCTCTTTGCTTTATTTTACGTATATTGCTTATTGTCTTTGATTATTTACCTTATTGAGTATTTGTCTCACCCTTACTATTTTTTCTTCCTTCAAATAAGCACGAAGTTATATCCGGTGAGGTGGGATAGAAGATTAGAAGTTGGCTAGGCATGAAGACAATGAGGATGATCTTATGGACCTAGATTTTATGATTTTGTCACTCATGGAGCACTCTTGTATATTATTTGATGGTTTCATATATTAATGTATGATGATGATGATGATATACTCGTAGTATAGTTTCCGTTGTGGTTGATTGATGTATGTGCTTCCACAGGTTATTATGATTTGTCAAGGTACCTAGTGGTATTGTAACATCCCGAAATCCGGAAATATTTATATCGGATTAAATTGGTATTATTTATTATTTTCGGTAATTTTGGATAATTCGGGCGTGAGAAAATTAATTTAATATTACGAAATTTTGGGAGAATATTCGAAATTATTGGGTCGGTGCCGGAGTGTGCCCATTCAATCTTTCCGGTGTCGAATTAAAGTTGGAATTAAAAGAAACGTAATATATATATATATAATAATAATAATAATAATAATAATAATAATAATAATAATAATAATAATAATAATAATAATAATAATAATAATAAACATGGGAAAGTTGATGGAAAAATGAGAAAACGGGGGAAAGGGGCTGCTGGGCATATGCCTCTCACGTGACTTGCCCCTTTTACTTATTTTCATTTGGGATTTTGGTTTTAAGGGAGAAAGAGAGAGGGCTGGAATGGAGGCAGAAGCAGCGAAGGATCAGCAGCATGCGAGGGTTTCGGGGGAGAGAAAGAGAGAGAGCGGGGGCGAGCGGCGCCGGTGGAGGCAACGGCCGTGCAAGGCCGTGGCCGGCTGGGCGTCGCGGTGGAGCGGCGGCAGCACCTGTGGGAGCCCGGTGTGAGGAAGAGCTCGCGAAGGAGAAAAGGGAAAAATGGAGGCCTTCGGGTTCGATTTCGAGCTCGAGCTAGTTGGAGAAAACGTAGAGCATGTCGAGGCAAGTGTTCTCATGCTCACTATTTGCCCTCTTGTGATTTTTATTCGTTCTTCATCGGGTATTATTGTCTCGATACCCACCCAAATTGTGAGAAATTGGTAACCCATGCTTTAAGATCAAGGAATCCATAATTTTCGGTTTGATACCACTAAACCCTAACCCACGCCCAGATTCGGGTTAACTGTTTTTCCCT
Source organism: Nepenthes gracilis (assembly GCA_033239525.1). Classification (NCBI taxonomy): domain Eukaryota; kingdom Viridiplantae; phylum Streptophyta; class Magnoliopsida; order Caryophyllales; family Nepenthaceae; genus Nepenthes; species Nepenthes gracilis. The sequence continues at coordinate 10,775,385 of BSYO01000013.1, forward strand.
CAAATTATGTTAATTTGACCTGAAAATATGAATCACCCGTCCCAAAATAAAGAGAATTTTATGCATCCGAGTTTTGACACTGTTCAGAGGTGAACAAATAAATTTACATGCTTTCACCTTTATATTATCTTAAATTGATCTCAAGATATGAATCAATGTCCTAATGATGTATGTATATCGACCGGACGTCCGATTGACAAGAATCTACATTTTAATATGCATTAAACGATCTCTGTTCTTGTTTGAAATAAATGGAAAATGTGCATGTTTTACCCTCATTCTATTGTTATGAAAGCTATGACTAATGTGCATTTGAAATTTAAGATTGAAAGCAGGCTCGGAGGACCCAATGTGATTGGCTCATCGATGGTAAGCAACTCCGTTCTCTCATGAACCTTGATAATTATATGTATTTTGAATTAAAAAGCTTAAGATCCAAAGAAAAGAACGAGCAAGTAATCGGAGGGAAGTCCACAATGTGATATGTGAATGATGGAACCTCCCAAATGGCGGGAGATATGGTAAATTTTGGTGGACTTTCCCTCAAATGAAAATGGAAATAGAATCATGAAACTAGGACCATGGATTTGTAGATGGATAGTATTCCGGCTTGACACATCCAGGTGGGAATACTTTGAGGATTAGAGTGATGTCGTGTCACACCTTAGGCTTGTTGTGGAAAGAAGACAATGTGGAATGATCGATGTGCACGACCCCGGATGGGTCGTAAAGATAATCCCTCACGGCCTTAGATCATGTGGAGTATCATGATCCTTTCCTTTTGTCTCATCGTTTGCTAGTACGGAGTCGCAAAGACTAAAGTAAATTGATAAATGCCCTAAAACATGTTCAAATTGCAATTAAATGTTCTAAGACATGATAAATGGAAAATTGATACTTCTAAATGTTCCTTTTCAGTCTCATTGTATTTCAAATGCACCTTTTCATTATCATGATGCTTCTTCATGATGATGATTATAATCGTACGCTCACTCTTGTTGTTTTCTCCTCCGTTGCACTGTTAGTTAGAGCAAGGAGAAGCTTGCTTGGTGCAGCTAGACGTAGTGTGCGAAGGATTTAGACCACAGTGTTGTTCGGATTTATGAGTTTGGCTCATCGTTGTTGTTTTATGGATTTGTTATGCTTTGTGATTGATGATGATAGTATGCTTTCATCTTATTGATGTTACAATTTTGTTTCATATTACATGGCATCTCTCTAGATCCAAAGTATAGTAGTTTATGATTGGAGCCATGGATTTAGTGTGTGCTGTGTGGTGTGTTGTTGGCTTGATGTTAAGCCTTTTGATAGATATTGCTTGTGCAGGACTTATTTGAACAGGTTGTATTTCGGTTTTGGATTCTGAGAAAACTTTGCCCAATTTTCTAAATTTATAATTCTAATTATGGGCATTAGTCATGATTGTGACGGAGGATTATTCAAGGTTATATCTTATTGAGCCATTACTCGAAGTTATGACGTTGGTGCCATATGTTTGTTGTGGCTATTTTTGGATCCTGTAATATGATGTGTGGTTATATATTATTCTGTACAGGAATTTTTGTATAGGTTGTATTAGTTTTGCGGCTGTTTTACTTCTAGAACTCTGCCAAATTTTGATTAGAAAAATGTGGTCCGTCACATTCATCATTATTTTAATACATTTACCTAATAATATGAGTAATTAGTATAAGATGGATTAATCCCATTAATTAATATTAGGATAAGATTTTAGAAAGTGACAAGTTTAAGTGGTATCAAAGAAGTCGTAAGGAGAGTGTTTTATTTTATGTTTGAGGATCTAATTCATTTAAATATTTTGTATAGGATTGAAAAATATCGTTAGGAAAAGGTGGTATTGGACCTAATTCTCGACTTGATCGAGAGGAGGAATACTTGGCTACAATGGGTAGGATAGCGAACTTGAAGGAGTCCATGGCTTGAGGATTTAGAAACCCTGTATCGATGACAGTTAATCCAATTACAACCACATATGATTAGTTCACCAATGATAGGGTTCCAAAATTCATGGGTGACCCAGGCCCTACAAAGGCAGAGATATGGATCCGATAGATCGAGAACGTCTTTGAAGTTATTCATTATTTGGAGGAGGACAATGTCATTTTTTTCATACAAGTTGGAATAAGAAGTGGACCATTGGTGGTAGATGAAGAAGAGAGTTTTAGGATTAGAAAACAAGTAGACTTTTTGGGAGATGTTTGTAAAGGCTTTCATGGAGAAATGCTTTTCAACAAGTTTGAGGAAATAAAAAGAGGACAAATTTGCCGTCTGCTACAAGAAAACTAGATAGTGGCAAAATTTGACACCAAATTTACCAGGTTATCCCACTATGCTCCCACATTATTCATGATGGGACAAGGAAAGCAATGAAGTTTTTGTAAGAATTGAATGATACTATCTGAAAGCAACTTGTAACTTCAAAATTGAAAACCTATGAAGAAATGATGGATTGGGGCTTTTTGTCTGAACAAGAGTTTGAGAGGAGAAGTTCTTTGGAAAGAGATTTGCTAGCCAAGGAGGCCAGAGTTTGGGGTCTAGAGGATCCCATAAAATATCAAAATCAATTATAAAGGGAAGAAAGGAGCTGAACTCTAGAGTGTGCCAGACTCGCAACAATCAAAGCCCACGTGCCCCTATTGCAGAAAATCTTATGGAGGAAAGCCATGCTATAAGGTCTTAGGAGCATGTTTCAATTGCGACCAATTCGGCCATATGATCAATGATTGCCCTCATTCCTTGAGGCCAATGGTGAGAAAGTCAAATGCTTTAAGAAGAGTTTTAGCAGTGACGGCCCAAGATGCAGATGCATCGCCACGGTTGTAGAAGGTAAACTTATAATTTTTAAAATTTCAACTCATGTGCTTTTGGATTAGAAGTCAATGCATTCATTTGTGTCTCATTAGTTTATTCATTATTTGTTGTCACCCCCATAAATTATAGATCTTTTATTAGTAGTGGCAACACTTATGGGATCTTTCTTAGTGATGAACATTATGTACCCTAAGTGTATTGTTTGGGTCAATGGGTTAGAGTTAGTAATAAATTTGATTTTGTTTGAAATGCATGATTTTAATATAATTCTAGGAATGTATTGGTTAGCTAGTTATCATGCTAGCATAGATTTTTTTCATAAGAGAGTGCATTTTTTTATTTCGGGATGTGAACCGTTTTACTTTTACAAATAATACAAAAACAATCCTTGGATATGATTTCAGGGTTGCATGATTGCTATTTGCTGAGGAGTGGATGTCAAACCTATTTAGCTTATGTGATCATAATTGAAATCCATAATGATTCGATAAAGGACATACCAGTAGTATGTGTGCTTGAGGATGTTTTTGCAACAGATCTTCCGATATTACAACTAAATCGAGAGATTGAGTTTAAAATTAAGACTATACCTGGGGCAGTCCCTATATCAAGGACTCCCTAGAGAATTGTAAGTCTCGAGTTTAAATTTTATCATAAATATGATTAATTAAATTAATAAAACTAAAATTCAGGCTAAAAGAAAAAGAAGATTAGGTCAAATATCAAATTTGGATCGGGTCACATCAAATTGTTGGGTGCTCAACCGGCGCCTGACGTGTGCTTGTGTGGAAGGGCAAAATGTTCACAATTGAAGGATGCCTGATCTACACCTGAGAGCATGCCAACGAAATGCACACGCCCGAAGGACACTCGAGCGAGCTATGGCAAATCGCCCACGCTTGAGGTGTGCCCAAGGCGGGGCTTGTGCGCCGCAGTATTAAGGCACAACACCTGATGTGCCCCTAACCAATACTCAAGCGACACTTCAGTATAAATAAAGTATCCGACTGATTTGCTATTATTTTTCAGTAGAATTTGAGAGAGGAGATAAAAGAAAATGAAAAGAGTGAGAAGGAAAGAGGAAGCTAAGAAAGTCTAATTCAAGTGAATCCAAACTAGAATTTTTGTAATTTGGAATCAAGGCAAGTGTATTTCAAACATGTCTTCTATTATTGCTATTCTTTCTCAAATCTCTGAGTATTTCTTAGTTCAAATGCTTATACATGACATAATTTCAAAGCGATGATATTTATGTTTAGCATACATATGAAATTCTCTTCATTTTATTATAAAAATATATGAAATTTATGTCTAAACTCATATATATAGTATCACTTAGGTGATTTTTGAAATTACTTTGCTTATATGTGTTAAATTTATGATTTAATGGCTTTATATATGATAAATTTCATATCTCTTGCTATAGTATTGTAATATTTCAGATATCTATTTAGATTATTTTAATATTCATTATGATTTTGGGCAATTCAAGCGTGTTAAAAATTAATTAAATATTATAAAATTTAAAAAAAAAATCAGAATTGCAGCATGACACTCAAAGCGCACCCGAGTGGTGCCTATTGGATATAATATATATATATATATAAGAAAATGAAAAAGAAAACAATGGGAGGAACTTGTAGCTGGTTTTTAGGAAAGGATGGAAAATAAATAGGGGAAAATAAGGCATACAGCAAGAGGAAAAAAAGAAGGAAAAGAACAGGAAAGGAGAGAGAGGGTGTGATAGTGTGTGACGACCCGAGCTCGGATCCCTGAACCCGACCCGGACCATCACAGTAAAAGTCTTGGATTATCCGAAAGTCATCAATTATACGTCATCAATAAACTCAACATTATTAAAAATATCATTAATGAACCTTAAAAATGCATCATTAATTCAATATCCATAGTAGTAATAATAAATAACTTCAATAATGTCGATGCCCAAAATATCAATCCTCATAATAAAAATCTAATAAATATCGAATAGTAACAGAACCAACAAGTTGGGTGTGCAGTTGAAGGCCATAAAGTGCTCGCTTGAGGTGGCAAACCTTAAGTCTCTATTCTGGGAGCTTTGATCTCTGAAATCACCTTTGCCTGGAGTCTATACAATAACATAAGATCTCTTTTATCCAACTGTCAATCTGTCTATTTTGGAGCTAATAAAATACAAAGGTGAGCCAAATACCCAACAAGTAAAAATAAACAATAATAGAGAAGTACAATAAAGCACCTCGAACGATAAAATAATGGATAATAACATGTGAAGTACCAACTACTGTCCGAGATTCAATAATATGTCGTATCCAAGACTCAAAAGCCATATGAACAACTAGATATTAAGAAGTAATATGGATTCCATTGAATTCGATCATCAGTTCAATATGAGGACATAACTATATGAATGATCAAGAATCTCCATGGACCTTATTATACCATAGTGAACCAAAGGCCGCGTATTTACACCCCGGTGGCTGGGTTAGTCCCACGGGGTTACCCGGTATCCATGGTTCCCCACTACTCCTACAATCATCCAAGAGGCTGTACCCATATTATGCTCACACCATCTCCGATACTCCTCGCCAATGATATCCCAAATATCATTCTCTATGATGGTCACTAAATTATAAGTATCCCTCCTCAATATCAACAATTTTTATTAATTATGCAAGATAATAAAAATTTGATTATTCACCCAATTTAAGGTCACGACTGTACGAAATAATAAAGAATATCCTTGAATCTTATTTTACCATAGTGAACCAAAGGCTGCGTATTTATGCCCCTAACGGCTAGGTGAGTCCCATGAGATTACCTAATATCCATGATATTTCCACTACCCCAACAATCCTTCCAAAGATTGTACATGTAGCATACTCATACCATCTCCAATACCCCTCGCCAATGACATCCCTGATATCATTCTCTACGATGGTCATTGGGTTATAAGTATCCGTCATCAATATCAACAACCTCGATCTCGGGAATGGATTCAGTATCGAAAAAGTGTAGACTATATTAAGGTTCGTAGCCTCCCATTCGAATTGATACCTTAATGTTTTCATACGCTCTCCTCCATTTAGCCATAGAGTATAAATAAAATACACACACGCCAACGAATGTAACGCAAATTATAATTTATTAGATTTCATTGATAACGTACAGGATAAAGAATGTAATTAACTATTTTAATTAATTCCACAAAGGTCAATTCAAATAATAAACACTATAAGTTTTCTTCTCAATACATATGCAAATATACATACATCATGCACATCTATTTTTCTTTTTTCCATACATGCATCCATACATATAATATACCATCCCATAATATTTATTTATCTCCATATATATATATATATATCCAACTATAATATAATACACATATATATGTACACACGAACACATGTGCCCCCACATACACACACGGCGCAAAGCTACCAGCACACAGCACCACACCCGTTGCTTCCTTCACGCACGCACACAGCGCACCCTTAGCGCACGACCTCACCTTTACACCTACGCCCACACATGACCGGCTACACCGAGCACACATCCGCACGTATTTATGCCCACACACACACGGTTACACCCAATATGGCTACTCAATTTGTTGGCAAAATGAAAGAAAGACAGAGGCTTGCGTTGTGCTCTACTATCCTCAGTTGTTCGATCTCTTATAAAATCAAGGCTTTATCCTTCAAACATGTAAAAGTGAGCATTTAATTGTATAAGTCCACTAGTTATCATGTCCCAAATCATCACACAATCTCTGAAATTTTGCCTGTTCCCTTGTCGCCTCTGTTTTCCCATTTTCTCTCCCTACATCAAGAGTACAACCGAATCCCTCAAAATTAAAGCATACAGCAGGAAAGTAGATATCAACCCAGAGAATGCAAGAATTTACTTGCAAAATAGAGGGTTGAAGTGCCCTCAACACCTCTGGGTCAATAGACCCGATTGGAAAAACGGAAACAGAGCACAGTGCTGTGTTTCCATGGCCGTGAGTACAACTCAAAATCGGATGGTGAGATGTGTAAAATTGATACTTTATAACTCCATAAGGCAATATCCTAAATCCCCATTCATCGATAAGAGCAAGAGATTGGCCGATTGCTCACAGAATCGGGGCCCTGCGGTTCGTTGCCCAAATTTGCAACCCTTGGTTTTCACCAATTTTTCCTCAAATTTGAACATAAAATTAGAGATTTGATGTTAATAAACATGAAGGAAGAATCTATTTAGCAAGGTGGAAGTTTACTTGCCTTAATTCCGAGCTCAACGGCGCCGACTTCAACGCGCGTTCTCATATTATTGGCGGTTTTCCTTCTTTCCTAACCCTACCATCTCAATATATAGTGAAGGATGGATCTAGGGTTTTCGCAGGGTTTCTATTTTGGCCTGGTTTCCTTTCTCCTTGGTCGGCCCTCTGCCGCCACGCCTCTTTTCTCCTGTTCTCCTTTCCTTCTCCTCCACCCTCCTTTCTTTCCTTTTCTTTTCCTTTTCTTTTCTTTCCTTTTTTTTTCTTTTTTTTTCCTTCCTACGTTTGATTGCTATCATATTATTATTATTATTATTATTATTATTATTATTATTATTATTATTATTATTATTATTATTATTATTATTATTATTATTATTATTATTATTATTATTATTATTATATATATATTTTTTTTTCTAATATATATTGATGTGTCCTTGAACCAAACTTTGAGTGGATTTGGGTTACATCGATCGATGAACCTAGCTCCGTCCATTGAATCTGGATCCTGCACATCACTAAAATAAATGAGAGGTGAAGTGCTGGCGGGATATTATCCCATCGAAAATATTTCGACACTCAAGTCAGTGAAATAACCTTCCAATAATCGAGAAGGTAAGGGAAAGAGAAGGATGGTGAGAAAAAGCAGAATGTTCATGGTGGTGTTTTGGCTCTCGTCGAGAGTGGCTATTGCTGGTCGTGAGGAGCGTTTGGTCCTGTCCCAAGGTCTCTGGGATCGTGGTGACAGGAGACAGAGAGAGCGTGAGCACCCCGTGAGTGTGAGAGCTTGAGAGAGCGCCGCGTTAGTTTTGCTTGAAAGAAAAGCCCTCTTTTTTTGTGGAGTGTAGACTCCATGGCCTTCTTATAGCCAAGAGGCCTGGTTTTCCTAGCGGGACTGCTTGATTCCAGCATTCTGCTGGAACAGCTTCCTTTCTTAGTGTTAGTATTAATGGCGGTAAAGGCTCTTTGGGGGGATTGCCTTCCTTCTGTGTTTTATAACGGCTAAGGTTTACAGCAGATAGGGGAGAGAATCTGGTGCTTTTGTCATGGGGTGTGCGCTGAATCTGCTGGTGACCGTTACCGTGGAGGTTGCCTTTTGGGAGAGCGCCAAATTAGGGAAGAAAGCTACTGCAGGTCAAACTGGGCCTAGCCCATTTATGGCTTATTCGTGGGCAGCCTGCTGTAGCGCTGCCGGTCAACAGAAATGTTGACCATCCTTGGTGCCAGTCGCCCATCCTTGTGCTGGTTTCATTAGCCTTTCGTCCGGTCAACGATTCACATTGACCATCCAGGCTAATGCGTGGGCCTTTGTGGATTTGGACCGTTTCTCCTTCCTAGTCCAGTCCACCATGGGAGTACCCATCACTAGCGACCTATATTTGTGGACTAAATTCTGACCTCCAACATGTCCACAATGGGTCGTGTGACTTGGAGTCCGTCAAGATCCATTGACCGGATTCATTGACCGTCCAGGCCAAAATTCGAAGAACCTGCTAAAGAAAAAGTTGATCGGATTTGTTGACCATCCTAGCTAAAATCCGAAGAACCTATTGAAGGAAGAGTTGATGATTTGTTGACCGTCTTGACCAAAATCCAAAAAACAGGTGGGAGTGGAGTGACGTGCCATCATTTGCCATTCTGCTAGACGAAAAAGTGGCCACGTGTTTGCGCACGATCAATTGAAGATCCTGGTAATTAATGCACTTAGGGATCTGATTCGTTAGTGCCCATTCAAGAGGTGCCACGTGGTAGCAATCCAGCTTTTTTACGAGGTGGTTGTGTCAACCGGCATTCACATTTCCTTTAAGTTGTCATCCATTTTCCTTTTGAATTTCCCATGCTTTCCTTCCTCTCTTCTTCTCGAAAAAAAAGCCTAAGTGTTCTGTAATTTTTCTACCTCCATATCCATGGCTTCCGTTACACAGATAGCTTCGATCCTTATGGAGACTGACCTGAAGGAGTTGTATGTTGAGTATAATGTTCCTAAAGCGATCGTTCCCCGTGTTCCTGGCAAGGAGGGCAAGGCATACTTACCGCCCGAGGGCTGTGTCACCATTTATGAGGCCCATTTGAGGAGTGGGTTGCTCCTTCCCATTCCTAACGAGTTATCGGAGATTCTGACTGTCCTCAAAGTCCCTATTGCGCTGCTCCATGCTAATGCTGTGCGGTACTTGTGCATGTTCTGCATTTTCTTTCGTCAACATTTGAAGAGGCTAACGGTGGAGATGGTGAGGGTCTTGTTCAAGTTCAACCAGGGAGCGGAGTGGATCTCCCTGGCCTCGCATGGTGGTCTCCAGATCAGCATCATCATTTATGACTTTTTGAAGAGTTGGAAGAATATGTTCTTCTTTGTTTATGTGGATAGATCCTGGCCGTTGGCCAAGGAATGGGGCAAGGTGCCTGAGGTTTACACCAGGACTCCTCCTGAGGTGGAGACGGAGTCCTTGGAGTGGCTCTTCAAGTTGGTGGAGAAACACCGCTTGGATTTTCAGAGAGACCACTTGTTCTCTCGTGAAGAGGCCAGGAATGTCAAGTGGGGGCCTCCGTCACCAGAGCAGAAGACGATGAAGGCCTCTAGGAAGAGGAAGATTAGGGCTCTTGTAATCAGGGAGCCAACCAGCGATGGTTCCCCCGCCAACCCAATGGCAACGGTGGCAGCAGTAAGGCCTTCTTCGTCCTCCTCCACCAATCTTGGGAGCATGCTAATTGGTAAGCTTGCCGAAGTGGGGGACAACTCCGGTGTATGTGGCGAAGGTTCTGCCATTGAGGTTTTTAGGGAGAGACTGTACCCTACCGCCAGCTATGTTGTTCTTGCCCTCCCACAGTCAAAGCACTTGATGCGGTTGGAGCCTTCCCTAGAGCCCATTATTGAGCATGTTGTTGATCCATCGGAGGAGATACCTACCGGGCAACCTAGGGAGGCACTGTTGAGGATCCTGTTGTGATGGCCATTGTGCCATCCAACGAGCCTGTTCCTAAGGAGATTCAGGAGGAGTCAAGAGCGCCAACTGCAGGAGAGCCTCAACCGATGGTTGGGGGTAGAGTAGAGATCGTGGAGGAGGCCGTCGTTGTGGAGCCTGCATTGGCCATGGAAAGGCCAGAGGAGCCTGATGTTGGGAAGCCATCGGAGACAGACGACCTTGTGGCGGAGCTGCTAGAGGTGTCTACTGCGGAAGCCACTGCTAAGTATGCTCAAGAGGGTTCCATTTTCGGCCCTCCACCATGCGAGCCAAGATCTCACGCCAGGCCAGTGCTTCCAACGTGCCGGATTTAGCGGGTGAATTTTTTGCTACCTGCCTTTCCTCTTAGTTTAACCGCCACTAACACTTATTGTTTTTGTAGAAAGAAAAAGTCTTCGGTGCTGTTGTTAAGGCGATTGGCCAGGTAGACCTGGCAATCGCTGATAGGGATAGGCTAATTGGTTTGCTCGACGAGGAGTTGGAAACGATGAGGGTGGAGCATCGAGAGGATGCTGTCACTCTAGGATCCATGCTAGCCAACCTGGAGGCGGAGATCACTCAGGTTAGAGAGGGAATACTAGCCTTAAAGATGTGCCGTGGTGTTGGATCTGGTTGAGGAGAACGACAGACTTAAGGAGGAGAATGCTCATCTAAAAGGAGAGGTTGACCGGACCACATTGTGCCTTAACTAGCTTGCAGGGCAAATGGCCATTTTAGAGAATCAGCTGGCCACACGTATCCATCCCCACGAGGTCAAGAACATACTATTGACACGGTTATAGGAGGGGATCAATATTAGTCAATGTATTGCCCGGCTGATTGATCCCAACTTTCTAGTCAAATTCCTCAATCTAGAGAACCGTTTCGCTCAGCGTCGTGAGTGCCTTGTAGGAGAGCCTAGAGTCAGTAACAGATCACCAGCGCCTTCTTCTAGGAGCTCCACCTCTCCTTAGTTTTTGTTGCTCTGGTTTTTGCAAATGATTTATTAGTGAGTGAATATAATCAATAAAACGACTGTTTAATTAATGTTACATGTCTTTTGCCTTTATTGTAATTTCCACTTCTCCATTGCTCAATTTTTCGGCTAACTTTGTGTGCACAGGTTGGCCCTCTGCCTTGCTTAAGAGGCTGTTAGAGCTTTTCGAAGGGCTCGAGCCTTTGAGTAGACACCAGGGTTAACCTAGATGTCGTGACAGGTTTAATCTATGCTTACGCGAGAGTAAAGGTTTGGTGGCGCTGCCCTAGTGTGTACTTGGGTGGCCAACATTTGGGGTGGTCTGCCTACTTCTGCCAACCGTCATTGACTGATCACGCTATCTCCTTGTGTAGGAGGTCATTGCACGTGCTGTTTAAGTTCCCTAAGACTTTGTCCGCAAACGGGCCACTTGGATGACCAAGGGTTAAGTATGACCACCTATGGGCCGCCCAGATGATCGGGGTTTAAATATAACCGCTCCTGGACCGCCTGGATGACCAAGATTTAAATACGACCGCTTATGGGCCAACTGAATGACAAGGGTTTAATAGCAAGCGGGTGAAAACCCACCCGACTTAGGGGCAGTCAAGGTCGTATAAACCTATAAACATACATAAACATGCAAATGGAAAAGGAAAAGAAAGGAATCTATAGTGAGGTGATATAATATGCATACATATGGTTGACTTACCTATGCCTCTACTGAAAGTAACGCTTGAGGTGGATCGCGTTCCACGTCCAAGGGACCAACTTGCCGTTCTAGGTTCGGAGTTTGTATGCTCCGTTTTGCAGGATGGCGGAGACTAGGAAGGGACCCTCCCAATTCGAGGAGAGTTTATTCCAATTGGCGATCTTTCCTGTAGCCTTGATGCTCTGCAAGACCAAGTCCCCAACATTGAATTGCCATGCTTTTACTTTATTGTTGTAGTAGCACGCGATCCGTTGTTGGTAGGCTGTGGTTTGCATCCTCGCGGTATCGCATGCTTCCTCCAACAAGTCTAAGTGTTCTCGAATTCTTTGAAAGTTGCCCTGCAGGTTTAAGGATTCGACTCTTAGACTTGGAAGCCCGATCTCGACTGGAATCACTACTTCAATTCCGTAACTGTGACGGAACGAAAATTTTTTTTTCTCCGTCATTCCGAACAGAAATGGAAACCCAACTATTCCAATAATGCACAACACAGAATCGCAGATGCCGTCTAGGACCTAACATGATATCCAGAAACATGTAACGGAAGCCAATCTAGTAATCTGCCAAGACACTTACATTCATTCTAAATCATTCATGCGTGCATAAGGATCCAATTACACAAACTTATCTAATTCTAATTTGATCATACATCACTTCCTTCCGTAGCAGCTTTCAAGGTATGCTTTTAAGTCCTCATAATCCGTTAGACGGTACTCTAGTCGCACTTTTTCGTCAGGCATGAGTTCTATGGTCTCATCTGGAGGAGGGAAAACATGAAAATAGTGAGCCGAGACCCAGCAAGATACGTGCAAATATGCAATAAAACATGCATGCATAACGTAACTCAGTCGAAATATATATAATTGCACATGAAGATACGGATGCCATAGGTAAGTCTTTCATAGCAGAAACCGTCGGAATATAGAAACAGTCAAACTTTGGAAATCAGACAATCGATGTGTTCATGTTTCAGAAAATAGAGATCAGTCTTACTTTCATAGAAAACTTCATCTTTTATCACTGAAGGACCCTACCAGTAGACCCCACCGGAGAGAGGGGCGAATAATCGAGGATAGATTGTGTACATCTCCCCATAATCANCGACAATAAACAGAACACTTGATCCCACCTCACGAGATCTTTCCCTATTCCGAGGGGATTTGGCCAGAACATAACAGAATCTACCCTCCGTATTATAACGCCTCTAGGAGAAGCGGACCATAAATAACTCCATGGACAGAGTTATCCTCGATTACCACCATAACGTTCTAAGGCATGCCAAAAAACCTAACCTGACTACATATCAGTCTAGATCCAAAATAACAATAACAGAAACATTTTCTTCTTATCATTTATATCACTTACTGAAAGCCATTTTCAGTCACTTACATCGCTGACTGAAAGCCATTTTTAGTCACTTACTTACTGAAAGTCATTTTCAGTCTTCAGAAGTTCTTCAGAAATCGTATACAAATATCACAGTTGAGTCTTAAGAACTCCGGTTCAAAATTTACATTACAAAACCGGTTCCAAGGTCATTCTGTCATTTTTACAATAAGGGCCGAACTTAATTAACATACCGGACCGGACTTGATTTTTAAGATTCAAAAGGGCTGGACTTCTTTTCAAAAGGGTTGGAGTTGATTTCACATGCGAAAGGGCCGGACTACTTATTTTTAAAGGGCTAAGGGGCCGGATTGTATTTTAATATGCACAAGGCCGGACTTGATTTTAACATAAACAGTGCATGAACATGGCCGGACTTGATTTGAACAAGGCATGACTTGATTTTTAACATGAACAGTGCCGGACTTCTTTTACACTCAAAGGGAAAAATAGAACTTGATTTTCATTAAGGAAATCGAAGTTGATTTATCATAAGAAAACCGAACTTGATTTGCATTAAGGAAACCAAACCTAATTCTTCATAAGAAAACCGAAGTTAATTTTGCATTAAGGAAACCGGAGTTGATTTATCATAAGAAAAACAAACTTGATTTGCATTAAGGAAACCGAACCTAATTCTTCATAAGAAAACCAAAGTTGATTTTTCATTAAGGAAACCGAAGTTGATTTATCATAAGAAAACCAAACTTGATTTGTATTGAGGAAACCGAACCTGATTCTTCATAAGAAAAACCGAACCTGATTTCTTCATTAAGAAAACCGAACCTGATTTCTTTACTAAGAAAACCGGACTTGATTTCTTCACTAAGAAAATAGAACCTGATTCCTTTACTAAGAAAACCGGACCTGATTTCTTCACTAAGAAAATCGGACCTGATGCTTCATGATAAAAGACCGGACTTGATGCTTCATGAAGAAAAACCAGACTTGATGCTTTATTAAGGAAAACCGGACATCATTCTTTATTAAGAAAACCGGACTTGATTCTTTTATTAAAGGAAGCCGAAGTTGATTTATCATTCAAGGGAGGCCGAACTTGTTTTATCATTAAGGGGGGCCGATTTGATTTCAACATGCAAGGGGCTGATTTTAATGCTTACCATGCCGATTTTATTTTTAGTCCGAATTTTATACAATTTCAGTTTAAGCAGTAACAGAGGTAGAAAATAGAGAATATGAGCTAACCATGAAATCCATCATGCCGTAGTTACAACTTACGCAGTAACTTTAAAACGGTAAGCATCGGAAGGAGAAACATTAGCAATTTTTCTTGAAACTAGACTTAGAACGGGAGTTCTTAAAACATGAACTTTTAAAATTGGGGTACACTTAGTAATATTCTTAAAAACAGAACTTATAAAGTGGTATCCAAAGTATCTTGCTTGACGGGCTGACTCAAAATTCTTCCTTCCTTGCTTGACAGTCGGTTTTTACCGTCTCGGAGCTCTCTCCTTCATTCCCTTCTCTCGGCTTGTATTTTGCCCCAACTTTAACACTCGTTGCCGGTATTTATAGAGGAGGGGTTAGGTGGAGTAAGTGGGGCAAGTAACTTACTTTGGTACTTTTTCTCAGAGGGTAGGTAGGGTAACCAGATTAGTTTACCCACTCCATTCGGTCGCCGCCTAGTTGGGTTTTAATTAAAATCTGCTGTTCTCTTTTAGCTGCCAACGTTCACTCCTGCCATCACTTATAATTCACTTCGGCCTCCTGCACCTTCATGAAGTGCTCCGGCCTTCAGTGGCTTTAAGAGACCAAAAAGGCCACTCCGGCCTTTAGTGGCTTCAAGGCACTCTGGCCTCCAAGTGGCGCAAACCACTTCCGGCCTTAAATCACTCCTGCATCATGGGACACAAAATCACTCCTGCTTTCATGAATCACTCCGACCTAAGCGGTCCACTCCGGCATCATGAGACAAGAAATTACTCCGGTCCTCAAGGAGGCATAAAGTCACTCCTTCCTTTGAATTACACAACCCACTCCTGCCTGAATCACTCCGGCCTCATGAAATCACTCCAGATTTCATCCTTATCAAAATACTCTAGTATTAAGTTGGGATATTTTATTTCGATTTTTAGGCTTTTTGATTTCGGGATCTCACAATAACAGAGACTAAATGGAGTCTTATGAGTTGGCTCCTTTGGAGTCGTCCGATAAGACCACAGGATAGAGGTCAGCTCGTCTACCCAAGAGCCCCCGGCATCCTCTAGCTTGGTCTTGAGACCGTGGAGTATCATGCGGTTCGTGACTTTCACCTGTCTATTTGCTTGTAGGTACGCCACCGAAGTGTGGACCAACATGATACCAAAATTGGTACAATACTTGGTGAAACGCTTCCCTGAAAATTTTATTCCGTTGTCGGTGACGATGACCTCGGAAATGCCAAATATACTGACTATATTCTGATGGACAAATTAAAGAGCGTGATGCTCTGTTATTTTAGCCAGTGGGATGGCTTCAACCAACTTGGTGAAGTAGTCGATGGCCAGGATAATGAATTTCCTTTTCCCTATTGCAAGGGGAAATGGGCCGAGGATATCAAGTCTCCATTGCACAAATGGCCAAGGAGCCTGGAGGGATTTCAACTTGGCGGGTGGCTGGTGGTAAAGATTGCCATGAACCTGGCAGTTTTCACACCTTTTTATGAACTCAAGTGCATCCTTTTTTATCATTGGCCAGTAGTAACCCTGGCGCATGATTTTGAATGACAAGTTCATGCCGCCAATATGTGATTTGCATATCCCGAGATGAACTTCTCCTAGGGCGTAGTCGGCTTCCCCTGGAGTGAGACACCGGAGATATGGAGTTGAGTAGCCACGACGACATAACCGTCCATCAACCACGGTGTACCAACCGGCTGTCTTTTTGACCCGCTTGGCTTCATCTATGTCTTCTAGAAGTGCCCCATCTATCAGGTATTTTTGGTACGGAATCATCTAGTTTCTGCCTCGGAGATCTGCATTACTTCTTGCTCCTCTGTGCTGAGAGCACTGAGAATTTTTCACATGTCCCTTATGTACTGCTCTGGGTTTTCAGCCGCTGCTGCTCTGGCAAGTTGGTCGACCTTCCAGTTCTCAGTTTTGGAAACATGAATAAGGGACACCTTGCCAAATCTCCTACCGATCTCCTCTACCTTGGTCAAGTATTCAGCCAGATGTGGGTTGCATGCCTCGAAACTCTCGCTAACCTAATTGACGCCTAGCTCCGAGTCACTGTAGACGGTCAACTGCCTGGCTGAGCATTCTTTAGCTGGTCTCAATCTAGCCAATAGGGCTTCATATTCTGAGGCATTGTTGGTCGTTGGAAAGTCGAGTTTGAGTGAGTACTTCATCTCAAACCCATTCGAGGTTTTCAGGACTACCCGGCTCTACTGCCAGAGTCTATCGAAGATCCGTCCATGTTGAGGACCCACTCCGGCTCTTCCTCGCTCTGTCTTATGTCCTTAGTGGGCTGCTCTTCGAGGATTGGTGTCATGGTCTCGACAATGAAGTCGGCCTAAGCCTGCCCTTTGATGGCGGGCCTTGGCTGGAATTCAATTTTGAACTCTCCCGACCCAATAGCCTATTTTACCAGTCACCCAAAAACATCAGGTTTATGGAGAATACTCTTCAGAGGCTGGCTGGTGAGGACAATCACGTAGTTAGCCTGGAAGTAGGGCCTCAGCTTCCAGGTGGAGAAACTTTTCTGTACACAGGTAACATGTCTCTAGGCTGGTCAACGTCTTGCTCACATAGTAGACTGGCCACTGGGTGTCGGCGTCCTGGAGTACAAGGACGGAGTTGAGGGCCACCTTCAATATTGCCAGGTAAAGGTATAGCTCCTCCCCGTTCTTGGGTGACATCAATAACGGTGGGCTAGCCAGATATCGCTTTAGTTCGTCAAGGGCCATCTGGCACTCCGCCGTCCACTGGAATCCATTCGCTTTTGTTCCTCTTAATGCCTTAAAGAAAGGTCGGTACTTGTCTCCTGACTTCGCCAAGAAGTAGGACAAGGCCATCAATCGTCGGTTAGCTACTGGACATCCTTGACACTCTGTGGGGGAGACATGTCTACGAAAGCCTTAATCTTTTCTGGGTTTGCCTCGAGTCCTCGTTAGGAGACGATGAAACAGAAGAATTTCCCAAAAGAGACTTTGAATACGCATTTAGCAGGATTCAATTTCATTTAGTGTGCGTGGAGTACTCGAAAGATTCGGCCAGATTGCGAATGTGGTCACTAGTGACTCTACTCTTGACGAGCTTATCATCGATGCATACCTCCTATTGCGATCAATATTTCTTTTGAACATCTTGTTCACAAGTCGTTGGTAAGTGGCACCTTCATTCTTTAGACAAAAAGGCATGACCTTGTAACAATAAGTGCCTTGGTCCGTCATGAACGAGACAAGGTGTGTTCCTCGTCCTCTGGGCTCATCCGTATCTGGTTATAGTTTGAGTATGTGTCCATGAAGCTCAATAACTCATGACCGGATGTGGAGTCCACTAATAGGTTGATCCGAGGTAAAGGAAAGCTGTCTTTAGGGCAGGCTTTGTTAACATCGATGAAGTCGATGAACATTCGTTATTTCCCATTGCTTTCTTTCACCAGGACGACATTTGAAAGTCAATCCGGATACTAAACCTCCCTGATAAAGTCAGCATCAAGTAGCTTTTTCACTTCTTCTTGGATGGCGATTAATTTTTCTACGGAGTGGTTTTTTCGCTTCTGCCTGATGAGCTTGCAATTGGGATCGAGGCATAGCTTGTGGACTATTACTCCAACCGGAATCCCAGGCATGTCCGCTAGAGTCCATGTGAAGATGTTGGCATTCTGCTGTAAGAACATGATCAACGTGTCGTGTAGTGTCCCGATAAGTGATCCCCCAATCTGTATACACTTTTCGGATCTTCTGGATTTAGTGGGATCAGATCGGTCGCCTCTCCGGACTGTGTTTGTTATAAAGTTGCTTCGTCTCGATGATCGAGTTCTCCTACTGATCTAGTGCTGCCACTCAGGGCGATCTAAGACATGTAACATGTCCGCCTA
This sequence comes from Nepenthes gracilis, assembly GCA_033239525.1. Classification (NCBI taxonomy): domain Eukaryota; kingdom Viridiplantae; phylum Streptophyta; class Magnoliopsida; order Caryophyllales; family Nepenthaceae; genus Nepenthes; species Nepenthes gracilis. The sequence goes on from BSYO01000013.1 coordinate 10,793,540, forward strand.
GTGACCTGGTCACCCAAAACCTTGCCTACATCGCAAGCCGTTGGAAATTTTATTTTAAGATACGGTATCAAAGTGACGGCTCTGAATGCCGTTAGGCATGGGCGGTCTAGCATAGCATTGTAAACGGAGGGCAGGTCAACTACCAAGAAGGTGAGTATTTGACTCACCGTTCTTGGGTATGTACCCAGGGTCACTTTTGACTAGATTGTCCCTTGGACAGGAAATAGTTCATTGTTGAGGTCGTATAACGGGCCTTCGGCAGGCTTTAACTAACTCTTTTTTAAGCCAAGTTTAAAAAACGCATCGAGGTAAAGCAACTCATGTGAACTTCCATTATCAATGAATATTTGTTTCAGTTGGTAGTCAACGCTACCGTCTGAAACTAGGACGGATACAACTAGGAGGTCTGCATGTGGAGAAACTACATGCTCAAAATCATCATTACTAAAACTAATGACGTTATTCTCGGTGCGCTACTTCTTTTTCCCAACATGTTGCTCCCTATGGTCTGTCGGAGTCTTGGCAGGCCAAGTCGTAATCATATTGACTACTCCTATCGCGACCCGATTCTGGGAAGGAGATGGTTTCGTGCCCTCACCGCCTGCTGCGCCGAAGCTCTGGCCAGGGTTCTTGACCAACTTGGTGAGGTGGCCTCTGCGGATCAGTTCCTCTATCTCCCGTTGGAGTATCTTGCAGTCTTCGGTGGAGTGTCCGAGAGATCGATGGAAACCACAGTACATGGCTGGATTTCCTCCTTTTGCCTTCTTAAGTGGCTTTGGTCACTTAAGGAACTTCTCACCCTTTATCTGCATGAAGACGTTTGAACGGCTATCGGTCAAAGGCGTTAGGTTGATTGGCTCGTAGTCCTTGCACTCTGGCAGTCCAGCCCTGTGGTGCTTCTAGCAGGAATGATCGCCGCCATAATACTTCCTCTTTCCTTTGGCTCGGAAAGGGTAAGGCTGTTCGGTTTGCTTGGGACACTTAGCGTCATTGGCCTCCTCTACCGCTACATAGGTCCTGGTGATAGATTTCGCTTCCCTGAAGGTCTGTGGATTCTTGTACGCCTGATGCCTAAAAAAATCTCCATGTGTTAGTGTAGAGATTAAATTGCCCAGTTTCATCTACTCCATGAGTCTAGGGATCCACCTAGCTTTTGATACTAAGAGGTCCAGAAACTTCCTCGGATTCTCCTTGTGCTTCTGCTTGATATGTGATAGGTGCTAGGGCTGCTTCTCCTCTCATCGGCTGGAGGCATACTGTGACAAGAAGAGGTCAGCTAGCTCTCGGAAGCTTTGGATTGAATCTGAGGGGAGGTGATGGAACCAAATGCGCACGTCTCCTTTTAAGGTAACCGGGAAGCAGCGACACATGGCTGTGTCCTCCAACTCTTGTAGACCCAAATGGGTGTAGAAGTAGGCGAGGTGGTTGATAGGATCAGCGCTCCCATCATACGAGTCAAGGGTCGGCATCTTAAATTTCACGGGCAAGGGACGGCTCAAGATCTCTGCTGTGAAAGGAGATCTATCTAAATTAGCCGTGTGCTCATTGTCTTTGAAGACATGGTTCCACATCTTTTCCAGCCTCAGATTTGCTAGGATTGTGTTGGTGGATCTTTTGGAGTTGAGATATGTTCTCAATTTCGTTCTTTTCTGGCGTGGCCAGTAGCCGACTAGCTACTACCACCAGCAGATCTAATGGCCCGGAGGCTCCATCCTGAGCCTGGGGCCTAGACTCCGCCCGAGAATATCGGGGGTTCCTTCATTTCGGACTCTCCTCCGGTGTCACATTGCCTGAGCATTCCTCAGGCCTTAGTCGGCTTTGAGCCTGTGAGGATTCAGGTGTCGGACGTTGGCCGGCCTCCTGGATCTTTTGGCCAGTTTCTTCTTCCTCAGTCCTCCCCTCCTGGAGGTAGGTGCAAAGGCTGCTGCAGGCAGAGCCCCCTGCTACTCGTGCTCCTGACAAGAGCAAAGCATCTAAAATATCCTATTGGCGTTTTGCATATGCTCTGCCATGTTTTGAAAGAGATGTGATGGCACTCCATTGACCACCCCGTTGACCTGGGCACCAATAACATGGCCCTGGTCGGGAGAAGTTGCATCTCTGATGGGCTCGCTTACTTGTACTCTTGTGTTTACCATATTAGCGGATGGAAATCGAAGCTGAGAGAGAGAGATTGTGCAAAGTTGCTTAGGAAAGTGGTCGGCTTTTTGTAAGCTTCCCACAGACGGCGCCAATGATGCATCCTGGAACCAAACTTTGAGCGGGTTCGGGTTACATCGATCACTGAATCTAACTCCATCCACTGAGTTTGGATCCTGCACACCATTAAAACAAGTGAGAGGTCAGGTGTTGGTGGGATGTTGTCCCACCGAAAATACTCTGATACTCTAGTCAGCAAAACAACCTCCAAGAATCGAGAAGGTAAGGGAAAGAAAAGGATGGCGAGAAAAAGCAGAATGTTCATGGTGGTGTTTTGGCTCTCATCGAGAGTGGCTATTGCTGCTCATGAAGAGCGTTTGGTTCCTATCCTAGGATCTCTGGGATCGTGGTGACAGGAGACAGAGAGAGCATTAGTGCCCTGTGAGCATGAGAGCTTAAGAGAGCGCCGCGTGAGCTCTAAGGGGTTCCTCAGGCAGAAAGGAATGTAAGCTCAAGAGTGCTAGAAGTAAGAATGAGAGCGTCAGTTTTGCTGAAAGAAAAGTCTTCCTTTTTTTTGGAGTGTGGACTCCATGGCGTTCTTATAGCTGAAAGGCCTGGCCTCCTTCCTTAGGTGGGAGTGCTTGATTTCAGTGCTCTATTGGAACAGCTTCCTTTCTTGGCATTGGTATTAATGGCAATAACGACTCTTTAGAGAGATTACCTTCCTTCTATATTTTGTAACTGCTAGGGTTTACAACAAATAGGGGAGAAAATCTGGCGCTTTCCTCATAGGGTGTGCGCTGAATCTACTAGTAACCGTTTCCGTGGAGGTTGCCTTCTGGGAGAGCGCAAAATCAGGGAAGAAAGCTACTACAAATCAAGTTGGGCCTGGCCCATTTAAGGCTTATTCATAGGCACGCCTACTATAGCACTGCCGATCAACAAAAATATTGACCATTCCCCGATGCCAGTCGACCGTCCTTGTGCTGGTTTCATTGGCCTTTCGTCTGATCAATGGTTCACGTTAACCATCCAGGATAATGGGTGGGCTTTCGTGAATTTGGGCCATTTCTCCTTCCTGGGCCAGTCCACTATGAGAGTACCCATCATATATATTTACGTATATTTATTTGTCTCTCTTTAAAAATATTCATTATTTAGTTAGTTATCTCTACCTCTATTTAAAACTTTGACCTAAATTTCTAATATTTTATTTATTTATTTAGTTATATAATTTTCATCAACGAATTTTAATATACTATAAATATTTACCTAATTAATTTACTATTTAATCTAAATTTTAATTAACGGTCCAAATATTCAGGCTCAATCCATTAAATTATCTAATTTATTAGGGCTAAATATCAGTTCAATTATAAGATTTTTAAAACCAAAAGTAATTAAGAATAATTGTTGATACTAATTTATCAATTTTATTTTCTTAAAAAATTTTGGGATATTACATAGTGAGTCACGTGAGGAAGAAGAAGGAGAGGGAGGAGGCATGCATGAGTGATAGTCGGCACAACCAGGAGGAGGAAGTTGTGGCTGCAACGATGCTTTATCGGAGATCGCAAGGTGCAGGTGAGGCTCGTGGCTGAAGAGGAAGGAGAAGGAACGCTACGGTAGCACTAGCAAGGAGATCGCTCATGACTAGTTGATGGCAACAATATGAGGCAACAACGATGGCGCGTGGGATATAGAGTCCTTGCTGGAGATAGAGGAGGCAGCTGCACGGGTAGAGAGAGTGGACGTGTCGACAGAAGAAAGAAAGCTCCATCCAGGTATCTTGGAGCATCATTCCTTATGATTTATTTGGCATAAAGTCGAAACAAGTATCCTATAACCTTATTCTTTGTCTGATTTCATATCTAATGTATTTTTGTTTTGATTTAGAGATTTTAAGCTCGTTAGTGCATTTGTAATTAACTTGCTTATTTTATTGTGCATGCATGATCTTTTTACTAGTCGATTGAGGTATTTGTTTTGTTTCTATTAATATTTGAGAACTTTATAATTTTATGGAAAGATGGGTAATTATTAGACACTATATATTTTTATATCAATATATCTATATGAAAATGAGTATAAAACTTTACATGGGCCATATATTTTAATATACATGTATCAGGTTATGGTCACTATATTTGAATTTATCAATGAATATTCTAACTAGCTCCCTACTGAGAGATAATTATTATTATAAATCTCTTTTCGTTGGTAGAAAATACTTGGATTTAGTGACCCTTCCCATTTGGATGATTTATTGAAATTTATATATATTCGTACGTCTTAATATATCTAACAATTTAAAGAATTGCACTCAAAGTCGCGGGTGATAAAATATAGTAAGCAACTTTACCTATGGGAGACAGAGTATATATGTAGCCTAACATACTGGCCTTACCAGCATTTGATTTAACCTAAAATTATTGGATCAATAGCAACACTTTTCTTAAATTAGTCTTTTAATAATCAAAACTCAGATTTAATACATGTTTTGTGTTTTTGTATAGATTTAGATATTTGGACTTGAATTTTTTAACTTAGATTTGAAATTCGTTAATTTTACCCACAAATAAATTTTGATATGTCTCGTACATTGGTTTTAAATATATGTTTTGATCTAAACTTTTGGACAATTTATTGCAATATTGTTTCGACTTCTATACACACAATTGGATTATCTTCCAATTGGATTTTGCTCTAAATCACGAGTTGATCGAGCCTTAAATTTGGACTTAGATTAGACTTTAGATTGGACATTTATTTATTAGAATTGGTCCAAATCACTTCTATTATATATATATGTCATAAGGTGTAATATCTCAAATATTTTTTATTCGATTTAATTGGACTTATTTATCTTTTTGGATAATTTGGATGTGATAAAAAAATTAATTAAATAATTATAAGTTTTAGAGGATATTTAAATTTGTTGGGCTGACGTCCAAAATGCGCCTAAGTATCGATTTGAATTTTAATATTTAAAAGAAAAATGAATAAATGTATATATAATAATAATAATAATAATAATAACATTAGGGGAGGGGGAAGACAAGATTTAACAATATATTATATAATAATAATAATAATAACAACATCAGGGGAGGGGGAAGACAGGATTTAGGGAAAGAGAAAGGGGGGTTTCGGGGGGGGAAGAAAAATAAAAGCGGCAAGTAAGAAAGAGATTTTTTTTTTTTTGGTAAGTAATTGCTGAAAAAAGAAATTTATAAAACTTTGTACTAAAAAGTATTTTCTTGGGTCCGAATTTAAAGCAAGAGGAGTTAGAAATCACATGAAAAGTCGGATCTAAGACCAAGAATCTTTTTTTTACAAATTAAAGAAAATACAACCGAAAAAATTACATTGAAATTAAAAGAAATTAACAAAGCATGCCAAACTTGCAACAACACCAAATGTTTAGCAATTGATATTAGAGCAAAGCCACATCACAGTTTTAACTACCCAAATCATCTTCTGAAAAAGTCCAGATTCTGAAGACCAAGAACCTTGATATTACAAATTAAAGAAAATCGGCCTCAAATCAAAATCGGCCTCAAAACCAAATCGGCCATGCCAAACTCGGCTAGAACGCACATCGCAGGCCAAACCGGCCTCAACTTCAAATCGGCCGCAAACCCACATCGGCCTCAAAACCAAACCATCTTCATAACCAAATCAGCCGCGAGTCCAAATCGGCCTCAAAACCAAATCAGCCTCTTCACAATGTGCCGCGAGGCAAGTGTTATCATACCCTCTTTTTCTTCCCTTTTAATTTTTATTTGATTTTTTTTTATTATTTTTATCCCGATACCCACCCAAATCATGAAAAATAGAGAACCCATGATTATTGTTTGAGGTATTTGTGGTTTACTGTTGATTTTTTCCTCCAATTTGCTTGGTTTGGCATCGCCAAACCCTAACCCACACCCAGTTTGGGTTTCCCTTCCCATTTTGGATTTTATGCTTATTTTAACCTTAATTGTATATTACCCATCTTCCAATTATGTACATATTTCGAGTTGGGTGTTTAAGTTTTCAAAAATTGATCCGTTTGGAACATCCAAATCCTCTAAACCGACATTGTTACTGTTCACCCAAGACAAAATATGAATTTTGCATGTTTCCATCATAATTAATTGTTATGTAAGGTATATCTAATTATACATGTTTAATTATAAGCTCTGGAAAAATATGTTGTGCTCCGTTTGTAAAGAAAATATATCCGGATGCCTCTAAAGTAATAATTGTCTCTCGATGGTAGGAAATTTTAATCTTTCCTATACATTATGATACCCATGCATCCAAATTGTATCATGAAAAGATTTTAATTCGAAGAAAAGATAAAAATCATACAATTATTCGGATAGAAATTCACAACTGAATATGTGATCGAATTGATCTCCCGGATGGAGATATTGTGAATAAAATTATAATGAACCTTCCCTCAAATGAATAAGAAATTATGAAACTATGACCATGGAATTATGTTACGGAGGGTAATATCTCTTGACCTGTCATTAGTATTACAGCAGTGACTCAAGGATTATCATAACTGCGTATTATAGTGAATAATACTCTTGACAATTAGGAGGTTACTGTGGAATAACAAGGACTGCCTCTAGATTGCAGGAATTTGGGGTAGCGTTTTATTGGCCCTATATATTGGGTGATAGGTATACCACCATGTCACGTGGTGTTTGGCTTATCTATATGCATTATATGTGGATGGCCCCTCCTCTGGGTCGATAATATGAGCTTACAGCCTTAGATCATGTGGAATATTATAATTCTTTTCTCGTTCTCCCACACATTTAGTTAGTAAGGCTTATTGACCCTGGTCTGCAAAGATTATTATAAATCATAAAAAGTGAATAGAATTATATTTCATATCTTCAAGTTTCTTCTCATATTGCTTTCGTCCCATTTCATATTTCATTTGAATATGCATATTGTTAATTGTTTATTTATAATGCACTTACTGAGCTGTTAACTTACCCTTACTTCTTCTTTTCTTCCAGATAAACAAGCTTTTATGTCTGACGAGACTGATTAGGCTATAGGCACATGATAGGCAACAAATATCGAGTGCGGAGCTTTGGGACTTAGTTTTATAATTTTGTATGAGACTGAGATCTTATATTTTTATTTTGATACTTATGGTTATGTATATGTATGTCATAATAATGATGATGGATATATAGTTTAGTTTCCGCCATATATGATGGATATTATGCTTCCACAAGTTTTCTTTTGTGATTATGTTGGGCTTCCTAGTTGGCATTTTTTTAGACCGGCGTCATACTAGAGTTATGATGTCGGTGCAACTTGTGGTGTTGTGGTGGCTTTGAAAATCCTATGTATTTTGTGTAGTGTGCATTTGTGATTGTTGTACAAGGTTTGCACAGGATTTGTATTTGGTGGATATCCATTTATAGATAAAACTCTATCGAATTTTTGTTGTCTTAGGAGTTTGGATTCGGCCAAATGTAGGCTTTTGAGTCGTAGGATGGATTTATTTTTTTTATGATGAGTTGTCATTATTATTTGGCTATTTTTCCTTTCGATTATTTTAAGCAGGTTTAAATTTTATTATCCAAATGATTATCGAATGAGATCTTATACGGGTTATATTTGAGTCCTATGTATATTTAATTTACTACACCCAATTTAAGATTTATTTAATTGATATTTAGGATTTAATTATTTATTTATTTGACTTGTTTGGACCAAATTCATGATAAGTATGTTCTAAGCCATTAAATACATGCTTGCATGTTTTAAATTTCAATACAATTGTTTTTACATGTATGCTAGTTTAATTGAAATTGTTGAGACATTTTTAAGTTGCTAATTTGTTGTACTTTATTACACTTTAGATGAATTTTGCTTCACTGCCATGCTAATTGAGCATTCCATATTTTAAACCTTATCATTATTAAATTTCTATAGAAAGTATAAGTATTATATATTAAGAATTTACCAAATTTAAAGAGAAAACTCTAAAATTATGTTAAAAATTATAAATATTTTTTCCAAAATGAGAAAATTAAGACATGTGAAGAAGATGTAGAGTTTCAATAAGAATGTGCATTGGACCATAATTATATTTTAATAGATAGTATATTATAGATGCCTTAATATATTATAGTGATAAATCGAGATTTGAATATATCATCTACAAGTAAAAGCAACATTTGGCCTTACCTATAATGTTATATGTTTGACTTCCCACCTACGGATTTTGAATAGTAACATATAGTCTTTAATTATATAAAAATAAATATAAACTAAGTTTCAATTATCTGTTCATTTAGTCGAAGAAAGTCATATTTGAGTATGAATTTACATTACATATTTGATTATGCATTGAAAAGAAAATCTAAAAATCATGTATGAATTGTTAAAGTTCATTGTATCTAAAATCTGGTTCATGACTCCTTAATCTGATTATAATCCTTCCGATATGTTTTTAATACAAATCGTGTATGTTTAATTACAAATTATATACTTTATTGAGTTTTTTCTTACTTTTATTTTACTAATCCCTTTAAATGAGAGGCTTGAATACTTGTAGGATGATCAAAATTAAATGATAAGCTATGATGAAGAGTTTAAACCTAAAATTATGAATTATTAATGTTATATTTGATTTTGAACAATAATTTAAGGTTTATGTCGTTTGACATTGGTTTGCAAAATTTTCAGGATGAATGTTGATGTTTTTAATATTATGTGGATATAGTTAAAGTTGATTATGGTTTATACTTTCTAGTTGTCGGTTGTTGAGCAATAGACAATAGTGAATTTTAGTTTTTCTGCAAAATTATATTATTCTGATTTTGTATTGAATAGGCATGACTTCCTATATAAGGTCCAACATGTCGATATGGGTCAGTGTCAAAATTACATGATTGCATGACATGTTTTAAATCTTGTATATGATTTATATTATTTTATTTTGGATGGTCAAAATATCGATATAAAGTTCATATCTAATATTAATTAGATGGCTAATTGAGTAATTAATAATTTTGAATAATTGTTAATGGCGTAATTGAAATTTGAAATGTAACAAGAATGGCACAATGGAGCTTAAAGAATTAAAGTAGCAATTGTAAAAGTTGTTGGAAAAAGATTTTATTTGGCCAAGTGTATTCCCATGGGATGCCCCAGTATTATTTGTAAACAAAAAAGATAGGACTATATAGCTGTGTGTGGATTAATGAGTGTTGAACAATATTATTATCAAGAATAAGTAACTGTTGCTAAAAATTGACGGTTTGTTTAACTAATTGCAAGAGGCCCACGTATTTTCTAAGATTAATTTTCAATTCGGGTAATTGATGATTAAGAAGGAAGATGTAGAAAAAATGACTTTCTAAATGAGGTATGAGCATTACAAGTTTTTTGTTATACATTTTGGGTTGATTAACGTTCCTACAACTATTATAAATTTAATGAATTAGTATTACAACCCTACCTTGACAAGTTCATGGTGGTATTTATCGATGATATTCTGATATATTTAAAGAGCTATGAGGAATATAAATCGCACCTAAGGATTGCACTCCAGACATTTCAGAAAAGGAGTTTATATGCTAAGTTGAACAAATGTGAGTTTTGGCTTGAAAATGTCATATTTTTGTTTCACGTTATCTCAAAAGGAAGTATTTCGATCGATTTCAAGAAAGTTGATGTGGTGACTAATTGGAGCCAGCCAACTACAGTGATAGAAGTTGGAAGCTTTTTAGGAATGATAAGCTATTATCAAAAATTCATGGAGAATTTTTTCGGATTTCCATGCCCCTAACCGATTGACACTGAAGGAAATCAAATTTAATTGGACGGAGAATTTGAAAAGAGTTTCCAAGAATTAAAAGACCGCTTAACCACAGTCTCGATTTTGACATTTTTAAAAGATTCAGAGGATTTGTGATTTATTGTGATTATCTAAGACTGAATTAGTGTATCCTAATGCAGTATAAGAATGTGATTGTGTATGGATCACAATAATTGAAGACACATGAAAGTAATTATCCAACACACGATCTAAAATTAGTAGAGGTGACCATTGCGCTGAAGATTTCAAGACACTATCTTTATAAAGAGAAATTTTTTTTATATTCAAACTATAAAAGTCTTAAGAATTTATTTTTCCTAAAAGAAATTGAATATAAGATAGAAAAAATGGATGGAGTTATTTGAAAAATTATAATTATAAGATTTAGTACCAACTGGAAAAGGATAATGTGGTAGGAGATGCCTAAAAATGTAAAGCAACAAATCTAATGGCCTATTGAAGAATCAATGAGATGGAAATGTTAGACTGCATTAGGGAATGTGATATTAAAAGGCACTCTCAAGATATGTGAATGATATTATCTTATTTTTATGTACAATCCAAGATTCTAGATAGAATTAAAGGAGCTCAAATGAACGATCTATTCTTGGTGAATGTCACCGGTGATTTGAACAGGAAATTAATGGCAAATTTTAGTATACGGGCTGATAGAGTTTTGAGATTTCGGAAACAGATATGTGTGACAAATATTGAAAAGTTAAAGGAAGAAATCATAAATAAAACTCATTGATTAAAGTATACTATCCATCCGAAAATTAACAAAATATATCGGGATTTAAAGAAGATACTTTGGTGACATAATAAGAAAAGAGAGATTACGGCCTATGTGGAAAGGTACTTGATATGTCAACAATTAAAGATTGAGCATAAGAAACCACCAAGATTTTTACAACCTATGCCAACCCCCAATTAGAAGTGGAAAGATATAGCAATGGATTTTGTGATGGGTTTATCAAGAACACTGAGAAATCATAACGTTGTTTGGGTAATTATAAATTGGCTTACTAAGTCGGCTCATATTATTATCATTTGGATGATATTTTCTCAAGATCGATTGGCAAAATTATACATTAATGAGGTGGTTAGATTACACGGAGTGTCAACTTTTATTGTATCCAATCGAGATCCAAGGTTTGTCTCTAAACTTTGAAAAAGTTTACATCAAGAGTTGGGGACCGATATGAAATTCAGCACAGCCTATCATCCTCAAACGGATGGACAATTAGAGAGAACGATTTAAATTCTTAATGACATGTTGATAGTTTCGATTTTGGAAATAAAAGGCAATTGGGATGACTATCTATTAGGGCCAATTTATATACAATAATAGCTATCAAGCAAATATCGATATGACCCCATTTGAAGCTCTATATGAAAGAAAATATCATTCCCCAATTCATTAGGAGATGTTATGTTACACGTCCTCATTTCCATCATTAACTATTATCATAATTATTAAATTTGATACATATATATAAATATATACATGATCATCACAATTGTCACGTTATCAGTGGCGCCAAAACCACTGTCAATTCCATGTCAGATCTTGTTAAGAAAAAATACCAGCTAAATGCTGAAATCAATTCCATAATGACCTGTGGAAGTATACATAATATCCACAATGATCCACAAAAGAAATACTAAACAAACATTATCAAAATAGAATACATCATGTCATACTTTCAAAGTTTTACAATATTACTATGTACTTATCTTAACTTCAATTAAACTAAATATATCAAAATCCTAAACATTTCAAACACATCATCCAAATATAAAGAATAATTAAGACTTCTACCTTCACTCCTGTTCGTTAGGCAACAACTCGGGTGAAGCATCTAAAGGTAAATAAAATAGAAAAACAGTGAGCCAAATACTCAATAATGTACAAAATATAGTAAAAAATATGCATTTTATACTTAAAATATATCAATGAAAAGAATAAAAGTCATAATACATATATAAGCAATAAAATATGGACAGAAAACATTTGTGTGATGCATTTATCATTCTCATATCTTATTCTTTTGTTGTCTTAGCCATTAAACATGTTGAAGATTTACTAATCTTTAGGGAATATAGCTAGTAAGCCTTAACAATTAATGGAGTGGATAGTCAAGAAAAGAATTGTGTTTATTCCCATACAATTTAAGGCCGTACGATCCTATTCAACACCTAGCCCTAATGTGGGCGGTACATACCTATAACCCGATAGATGGGGCCATAATCCACTTTTATAATCCCTGCATGTTAGGGACAATTCTCGATTATCACTATAATATCCTAGGGTATGTTAGGGAATATTACCCTATGAATGGATCGTTAGTCTAATTTCTTAATTCCTTTTTTAAAAAAAAAAAATCTTGTAAAAACTTTACACATTTTTTTGATTCTTCTTAATTTTCTCAACCCTAGAAAAATACATAGTTCATAACATATTATAGAATTTTCAATTATTAAATTTATTCCAATAAAATCAGTATTTCAAATTCTAGCATCATATTTTTAGAATTAAAATCAGCAGCATGACAAAACAGCAAAGCTTAGTGCAGCAAGGTTCAAAAATATTAAGCTTCAAAAATCAGCGACATATAACACAGCTTCAAAAATCAGCATATCATATTTTCCTAATATATTCAGTTTCAAAAATCAATGAGCTTAATACAACGTGTGAAGAAAACACCAAGCTTAAATATATAGCCTCCTGGTTCAGCAAAATCAGCCAAGCCTGAAAATAGCATCCTGGTTCAGCTTTAGAAATTAGCAAAATATAATTCAGCAACTGGAATGCAACAAAACACGTGTTACAGAAAGCAAGAATCAGCAACGTGGACATTATGTATAAAAATTAGCAAGCTTTAGAAATCAGATTCCAGATTACATCCTGCTTAAGCACCACATATAAAATCAGCACATATGTTATATCAATTTAATATAGGAATATAGCAAATCAGCAAAACAAAAAGAAAATCAGAAATCAGCAATGTAATGCCGCAACATGCTTTAGTGTGAAACAGAGTTCAACAAATGTGATGAAGCACGGTTTAAAAGTTCAGCAAAACATCAAAACTGATTTTCAGTATCAGCAATCAGCATGACTCCTAAATTAGCAAAGCAGTGGTAGCTCAAATCAAAAAGCATAAAACAGAATAATCAACCGAATGTGTAAAGAATCCATAAAGCATAATCCAGATTTAATAAAGCCAAAATTCAGCAAAACAGAAAATTAGCAAAACACATGCCTCAGTTTTGGGAAATTAGCTACATGATGCAGCAAAGGATATGAGTATTGGACCAACAATACTTGAAGAAATAGCAAGAATCAACAAGTGAAAGAAAAACTTGGGATGCACTTGCCTTAATCTGAATTACCCAAAATCAGCTATTGAAATCCTTGGAACACTTCCTTTTTTCACCTCTCTCTCCCTTTCGGTTTTCCCCTCTCTTCTCCTTTTCGGTTTTCCCCTCTCTTCTCCTCTCATTACCTCTAAATAGGCTGAAGCTGCAGAATTTATCTCTTGCTGAATCATCCATGTTTGGTTATGCTGCTGCCAGGTTATCTACCTAAATCAGATTGAATTTGTTGAATCATCCTTCACTTTAACGTGGCTGCTGTCCTATGTTTGTTAAGTTTTCTGAATCATCTCCTGATTTTACTGAATTATCTCTTGTTAATTAATTTTGCTGAATCATCAACAAAATTAAGGCTGCTGCCCTGTGTCGCTGCTGCCTCAATGTGGTTGCTGTATAAGATTATATGTTGCTGAATCATCTCCCTTTACTACTGCCCGGTGCTACTGTTGTCCTGTTTTGCTGTCCCAGCTGAATGTATCAAATCAGGTGTTGCTGCCCCCACCAATTTATCAGATGCCTTGTGTTGCTGCCGGTTTTGTTGCCTTGCTTAAATCTGATCAGATTAAATTTCGTTAACCTACCCCACCGATTAATTTTTACACCGCTGCTGCATCTAGAGGAGAGCCTTCGGCTTTTAGGTTTTTAGTATAATTAACATAATTATAAAACTCAATTCTCACAAGAGGAGACCGAAGATAAAATACTTTTGGGACTAGAGGTTATTCAAGAGAAGCCCAACAAGATTCATTTGATCCACGACTGATTGAAAGTTGCCCAAAGTCAATAGAAAAATTATGTTGATCGGAGAAAATCATAGTTGAGTTTCAATGTTGGGGATCACGTGTTTTTGAAGATATATCTGTCAAAGGAAATTTCTAGACTTGGGATTAAAGGAAAGTTAAAGCCGAGGTTTATTAGACTGTTCAAAATTCTTGAGAAAGTTGGTGAAGTAGTTTACAGACTAGCTCCACCTTCGAATTTGAGAGATGCTCATAATGTATTCCATATGTCAATACTTCAGAAGTATGTTTATAATTTATCGTACATTATTGAGTATGAACCATTTAGGATAAACGAGGATTGGACATCCATTGAGGAATTGGTTCAAAATTTATGAAGAAGAGATCAAGGGTTTTAGAAGAAAGTAATTCCATTGGTGAAGGTCTTGTGGAGAAACCATTGGTATGAAGAAATTACATGAGAAAGAGAAGATGAGATCCGGGAGAAGTACTTGCATTTGTTCTTCAAAAAGGTACGTTAAATTTTAAGGACAAAATTTTATAAGGATGGGAGAAATATAAGGTATGGGTTTCGATTTTTAAGTTTTAATTATGATTAATCAAATTGAGATAAATAAATTAAAGTCAAAGGTAAAAATTGGGTCAAAATTAATTAGGAACCATGTCACATCAAGTTGAAGGATACTTGACCGATACCTAACGCACACACATGCGCGTCCTAGGCAAAGAAGTTGTGCCTGACTAGAGTTTGAGCAAGTTTTCCAAATTAGCTCATGCTTGATTTATTCTCAAGGGATACCTAAGCATGCTGAGGCAGAATGCAAGTGCCCCACACCTCAGCGCACTCCCGATGTGACGCTCATGCGCCACTGTATTTGGCCGCGGCAACTGATGTGCACCCAATGTGAGCTTGTACTCTAATCAACTATATAAATCATGTTCAAAAAATTTTTAATTATTTTCTGCTAGATTTTGAAAGTGAAGAAAGAACGAGAAGAGGAGAAGAGAGAAAATGAGAAAGAAAGATAGAGAAGGCCAATTGAAATGATTTTAAGTAAGATTTTGTAAATTTAAAGCTCAGATAGGTACATTCCAAGCCTTCCTTTCCTTTGTTGTTGATTTTTTTTTCACTTCTTTAAATATTTATTATTTCAAATACTCACATATAATATATTTTTATAGCTAAGATGACGGTACTTTATATGCATGAATTCCTATTCCCATTCTTTGTAATTTTTATAAAATTCTAGTTCTTAGTTCATATGTTTTGTATTGTCAACTTATTTTTCTACAATTTCACCCATTCATGTGTTGAAATTGTGTTTAAACTGTTATTGTATGCTTTAAGTTCGTACATAATGTTCTTGTATGTTTAAATTTATTAAGTGTATGTTCTGTATGTCCTGAAATTTCATCTATTTGTATCTCCATGCATGATATTTGAAATAAAATGTTGAATTGAGAAATTTTACCGATTTTTCTACAACTTTATTTAGAAATCTTATAATATGACATTTTAAATTTTAAATTAAGCATGTTCAAATTTTTATAGAAATTTAAAGCTTTGCACGATAAAAAATTGAAGAAATTTGAAGAAAAACTCTATAATTTGTTAAAGAATTAAGAATATTTTTTTCTAAAATGAAAAAAATATAATGATTATGTGAAATTGTGTAGAGTTTTATTTGTTTATATATCGGATCATTGTAAGAAATTCAACGGTGGTATATTATAGCACACCTTAATACATTATAGCAGTGATTGAAGTTCAAACCTATAATTCATAGGTGAAAGCAGTATTCGGCCTCGTCTACATGATAAAATATATGACGGTTCACCTACGGGTCTTGAATAATAGTATAAAGCATTTAGTTGTGTAGAAGCAAATATAATCTGAGTTTCGATTATCGGTTTCTTAGTCGGTAAAACCCTATTGGCCCTTAATCCATACTAATAGCATGTTTGAACATAAATATTTTCAGGACACTTTGATTAAGAACCAAAAATAAAAAATTGGAAACCATGCATATTTGTTATGAAAATTCACAACATTGTATCAAAATTTGATCTATTATTCCTTTCAACATATTTTAATATAAGTTGTATATTAAATTATATAACTATATGTCTTACTGAATTTTTAACTCACTCTTACTTTTATTTATCGCTAACCTCCTTCAAAATAGCAGATTTGGGCACTTACAAGTGAGAATTTTAAAAGAGGAGCTGATTTGAAGAAAAATTAGTTTAGGATTTTAAAAGAATTTGATATTGTATTTAGTTTCCAGATAGTAGCTCATAATATTTACGCTATTTTGAATAATTATTTTTGTATAAAAGATAATATGATGACATAGATGTAGTTAACTTTGAATTATGGTTTAGACATAACTCTTTATGCATGTATTGACATCTTGATAGGGTTTTTTTTTCAGCTACATATTGATGTGGTATTTCGGATCCTATAATTAGATTATCTATTATATTTATTTTATTTAGGTATGTTGTGTTATTGACGTGAAGTTTACATCCATCGTTATTTTAGAAATTTTACCTAATAACATAAGTAATTAGTACAAGATGGATTAATTTTGTTAATTAATGACGGGATAAGGTTTTGGGACGTGACAGAAGTACCACTATTTCTCTTTTTTTCTCCACCATTTGACCCTAAATGATTCTCATAATTTGAGCATTTTGGCTGTTTGGTTTCATTGGCCTCTTCTATCACTATGAAAGCTCAGGTTTTTACTTTTGTTTCTAAGAATATCTTGGAATTTTGATGAACTAAAGATTTAAAAAAGTCACATGGTTAAATAGTAACTATATAGGCATTCATCTTCTTCTCAACAGTGAGCCTCAGTATACCCTACCATTGGTATTAAATTGGCTAGAAATCTCTTTAGACTCTTATTAGGAGCCTATCTAATCCAAACAAAATGCTAGAATTGATTTTCTTCCTTTTGGTTGGAGGCAAAATGAGACAAGAATCACTTAACTAGTTCTTGAAAAGTTCATATTGAATTTGGTTATAGCCCATAGAATTAAATTATTACATCTTCCTTTAGAAATAAAGGGAAATAGAGGCAAATAGTAGTATCCTCTAAATTTTAGAAGCTAAAAAGCATTCGAAATGATCCATTAGATTAGTACTTTCATTAAATGGTCCAATATAAACATTTTAAAATTATAAAAGAACTGATACATTTTTACTTCTGAGGTGAATGGTATCCAACTCAATTGGGTCTCTCAAAAAACCTACCACTTAATTCTTTTATTTGTTTGTCCCATTTAGTTATAAAGGTAATTCTTTTTACATTGAGTAATATTCTTAACTCTAAATGATTAGTAGATACATTCTATATTTGCTTAACCAGGAGAGATAGATGCATATTACTATACGACCCTTTCTCTCAAATTAAAATGACATCCAGAATCTTGAATATAATTCAGATGTTTGCTTTAGGAGCCATAGGTGTCTTTGGCTGAGGAAGGAACTCTCCTAAGACAACTTTCTTTCCTTTTGAACTCCTCTTCGAAGTCGAAACTTGTGATTGGGAAACCTTTACTTTATGAGTCTTGTCATCAACTTTATCCCATTAGTATTTCAACATTTTTAACATGCTTTGAATTTGAGTGGCTAAAGCCCCAATATTCGGAATGATGGGTGAATGAGACTTCTATGATAGCCTCCATCTAGGTAGGTGACATGAGAAGGGACATCCTTTGATAATTAATTTAAAATAAAATATTTTTAGAAGTCAAAAATTAAACACAAAAAAATATATGAATTACTTACTAAAAGTCAAATATACAAGAAGATCATAAAATTACTTGCCTTCAATTTTTTAGTCTCCTACTTCTATTCTCTTGGCCGAGCATCCTCTCAAACATACCAAACTCCCCCTCTCAAAGTTATAATAATACTTAAATAGACAAGAGGATAAACTCTAATGTTCCTAGGGTATTGGCCAAGCTCCTTCTATTCTTCCTCAAAATTGTTAATGTAATTCTCAATGTTACTTGCCCCTAAGCACTCCCAATTCAGCCGAAATAGCTCCTAATATCACAAGATTATTGCTTCCAAAATTTCTGAAGTAGTCGACAAAACAAGGGATCCATGCCTTAATTTAATTTACTCAAATAAAATCTTAATATATTCCACTAATTATTGCCTAAATTCGTCACTAACAACAAGGGGCCAAATAAATTAAAATTCTTCAATAATCTGGCCCAATAAATTGATCCAAAAGTAGATTTTGGTCATCTAGGCTCAATATACCGAAGTTTACAATATTAATTAAAATTTACAAATTAAATAATTTAAAATGATCCAAATAATTATCATAAAATAATCATGCACAAAGATAGGCCAATATACCAAAATATGAAACATTAGAATGTAAAAATCCACCATCTTTAGGGAAATTTCGTCCTCAAAATTCTTCAATTCTCAAACAAACTTTCCATCTAGCCTTACCTTGATCTTTATAGTTCTAAAGAACTTTCACCTTTGGCAAGACACTTGAGCGAGGTACTCAATCTTGTCAATATATAATTCTCACAAGCTCCTTGATAAATGATAAGTCTTTTTATATCTGCAAAGGCTCATGCTCGATAATATATGATGCATAGTGTACGAAGTTTTGGAACTTCAAGACGTGTGACACATCATGCATGTTAGCTAATAAAAGAGGTATAATCAATCAGTAGGCCACCTTATTAAATCGCTCTAGAATCTCGAGTGGTCTAATAAAAGGAAAATTTAAATTACCTCTTATTCCAAATCTCATCACATCATTAGTAGGCAAAGTTTTGAGAAATATTGAGTCGCTAACATTAAAGCTCAAGAATCATTGTTTTCTATCAGCATAACTTTTATGTTTACTTTAGGTCACTCATAATCGATTCCAAATTAACTTGATATTCTCAATAGTCTCTTGTACAATCTTGGTCCCCATAACCTATCTATCTCTAACTTCCTCTCAATTCACGAGTGATCTACAGTTCCTCTTGTCTCACTTGTGATATACATTTTCTCTTTATATAATGTCTCAAATGCTGTTATCTCTAGACTACCTCAAACATTGTCATACTGAAAATTTTCCTATGATAGGTATGATTCCCATTTGCATCACCTCTCCATCACTAAAATCTTAAGTATATTCTTAGGGTTTGAATTATCATTTCTTTCTATTTATGTGTCTGGTGAAGAAACGTTGTACTGAATTTCAATCTTATCCTCGATTCTTGGTGTAAGCTTCTCCAAAACAGCAAAAAAAATATTGAGCATCTATATAATACAATGGTTGTTCCATGTGTGTGGCTATAATGATCCCAATCATTGCCCTCAATACATTTTCGTCTATAAATTCAAGTGGATGAATCAAATCTCAATGATATTGAATCAGATCAATATCATGAATAACAAGTTTGATTTATAGGGAGAAGAGAAGGCAAAAATTGAAATAGAATTATCATTTGATTCGTCAATTCTCAATTTCTAAGTATAATTTATGCCGCCTCCTTTTCCTCTCATGGCACTTTTCCATCAGGTTTCTGGGTTTTTTTTTATTATTTCCTTCTTTATTCTATTATTATTATTATTATTATTATTATTATTTATTTTCTATTTTGCTGCTCACACTACCCTCACTGGAAGAACTGCCTTACATAGTCAATTCTAGCTTCGGATCCATTATTTGCATATCCATGGGGGGGAAATATGAGAGGTTCTCGAATGCAATGCACACGAGGAAGAACTACTAGTATTTCTCATCAGCAGTTGTTTTCAGCTTAATTATTATTACAGGAGACACCAGAACTATCCTCCCATCTCGCCAGGTATCACTGCTCGATGAGTAAATGGAAGTAGTGAACTGGACAGAATTTGGTGGGACAACTCGATGGGAAAAAATTGTGCTGAACTGTATATCTGGCGGAGGACTACACCCCCATGCCATGCCCGTCTCTTGACTGAAAAATTACTTGTGCATGAAACCAAGGCATGTCCAACTACGAATTTCAGAGTTAGTTCCCCCACTAAATAATGTTTGTTTTCATCAAATCTCTATAGCAATTAGCATACCGAGAATAACAATTCCAACACATCTGCAATATTTGTCTTCAAAATCGATATTTTCTGTACCCCTAAGAAAAATTTCCAAACTACAAAAAATTTTCTCTACCCGTTCAAGAAATATTTTCAAACTATAAAAATGGCCGATTATTTGGTGATGAGGACAGAGAAAAATGAAGAAGTCAGATTTAAAAGGGGGAAGTACTGAATGGGGTCATAAACCTGTCTCAAATGGCAAAACAAACGACTATCACCACGATCATCACCAAAGCAAATGTGCAGTACTTTTCAGCATCACAAACCTATGATACGTACATATTTGATCAGATGAACCTCGATACCATGGACTTCTGCACATCGGAGAATCTGAGGAAGGCAGATTACATCACACTCGAGCTATAAAACCACAAAGTCATCAAACTATATAACCACCAAGGAACAAATCTATGTAACCAGTTTCTCGCAGTCAATCAAGATCCCTTAACTGTGTGAAATCCAGAGTCCTTCACTGGAAGAATGGGAAAAAACAATAATACCTTACTGCGTTGTGCACCAGATGCAAATTGGAGATACGACTTCATGGCAGCAGTTTATTCAAATGGGGATCCCTTGTGGAGGAAAATAGCGTAACAAATTTATTGCATTTCATCGCTGATAATTGCACTGGCGCAGAACTAAACCAATGTCCGCCAATATAACTTGCAAGCATAATAAAGAGAAATTATGAGTCCGAATTTTCAGATTGGAAGGGCTGCAATCTGAAGATGGTAAAACGAAGCAACTCAAAAGATGCTTCTTAGATTCAGGCAATCAAACTTGGAAATCATACTCTTGCACTTCATTATTTGCTTATGGCGGAGTTTGTCATGGATATCCATGTCTCTTACCCCATAAATGTTCATTCCGATTGCATAAGTGCTTAGAATGATTTTGCAAAGAGCAAAAAGACCGTGGTTTCTCCAATTTCCAAGGTGGGAAGAGTGGTCATAAACGGTATCAACTTCTCAACTAAGCTTTACCAAAGACATAGTTATTCTATGATGGGGATGCCTTGGTGAGGTTCCTCAGGTGCATCCTCTGTTTCTAAGGAATCTCCAAGGGAAAAGTGCACAATAGTCTCAGTAAGCTTACCCCATTAGAGAGCATGGGGCAGACTGACTCGTCCCGTGGTGAGGATTCTTACCCTAGGAATTCTTTTTGGTTTCCATGGGTGTCAATCCATTGACACGTGTGTCCTAGATGTCCCATTATTGAGAAAGTTAAAAGGAGGACAGCCAGTTGGAGGAAGGACATCTGTTTGGCCCTGGCAACAACGTATCCTTCACCAAATCACCCTCCCTATGTACTTCTTGTCTTTGCTATTCAATATTTGGGGTGATTATCAAACTTGGAAGCATCTATTGTAGCTTTGCCGAGCATAGACCGATAGGACATGAATGCTTTAAACATCATCTATTTCGTATGGGGAAAGAGGTATTGCACTCCATGAAAGAACCATCAATCTAAATGAAAAAGAAAAACAGTAATTCATATGGGAAGCCAAAAATAGATATGGGAAACGGGACGAAATTCTTATCATGCAAAAAAACTAACACTTATCTACTGCTCATAACATCGTAGACAATATGAGAGTCGTAATGAGTACCTATCTATCTACAACATCACGAAGAAGGGAACACATCTTTAACCGCCGAAGCAGCACTCAAATAATTGAGCGTATTCCTGAGCGTTTCCTTCTCTCTCCTCAACCTCGCCGCCGTATCCTCTAACTCGAGCAGTGCCTGCTGCTCCCGGGGCGCCCCCTCGAAAGTGCTACCGACGAAGAAAGAAAACGGCGTCGGGAACAAATTTCTCCTCAAATCCCCAATCTCCTTTTCCGGCTTCCCATTCAGCCTGTTACTCAACCTAATGACATCCCTCATGTACCCCTCCACCTCCGTCGCCAGGTCATCCAAATCCTCCGGAGCGCCGTCCCCGGACGGCTTATCCTCCAGCCAAGAAACGGCGGCAACCAAGTAGGGCTTGGTCCTAACAATCTGCGAGATTCGAAACCGCTCCTGCCCCTTGCAGATAAGGAAGAACCGGTCGTCGACGAGGCGCTCGTGCTTGACAATCTCGCCGACGCAGCCTACGTCGGCAGTGCCGGAAAGAGAGTCGGTGTAGATGACGCCGAAGCGCAGGTCGGTGTGGAGGAGGGTGTGCATCATGATCCGGTACCGGAACTCGAAGATTTGCAGAGGGAGGATTGCGCCCGGGAAGAGGACTAGCGGGAGTGGGAAGAGTGGCAGCTCCAGGACGTCGTCGTTCGTTTTCGGCGAGTTCATGTTGTTATTGTGGTGCTTTTCAGGTAACGAAGAGGCGGAGCATCGGATATTGCGAAGTTTTCGGCGGCCAATACGGCGGACAGAGTGGAGAGAAGAGGGTGGTTGACTAGAGATAGGGTTTAATGAGGATTTGAGGGTGAAGTTGGAAGAAGTAGAAGATAAGAGCTGAGGGAGAGCCATTGTTTTCACAGTAGAGATCGGGGGGTGGAGCACGGAAGAAGATGATCGAGGTGATTATGGTTGCACAGACTGAAGGAAAAGAACAGAAAACAGAAAATGAGAGGAATTGGTGAAGAATGGCATTTTCCGGATGGTGGAAAGTGCCATTTTTTTTTTCCCCAAAGAGAAGAATTGGACTGGTGGGATAAATTCGGCGGCTCGTTGAGGGAGAGAGAGAGGCTGGATTAGTTGAGTTGTGGTGGAACTTCATTTTGGATATTGGATATGGTTTCGGACGTTCCCACGTGCGAGGGTGGTGGATGATATTTGGCACGTGCTACTGCGTTTTTCGAATGACATGCTTTTCTCAATTCTTAATTAGAAATAAATCAGTAACTAAAAATCACACCCGCGCCATGTGGCCTAAATTATTGTTCTACTTTTTTGTGAAGGTAAGTTTTTGGAAAGAAGGAGGAACAGAAATGAAAGAAGAACAAATGTGGAAGAGAATTTTTATGTGCGCTCTCTCTCTCTGTCTATCTCTTCTGTGTGGAGAGAATTTTCATTAAATTCCAATATATATATACAATTGGATGAGATGGCCAACAAACAAAGTATCAGCTAAATTAACTTTACAATAAATCAGTGTAGATCAATTTTCCGGCTCATATCTTGGAAGGGTGGTGTTGTCTCTTGCCATTGTCTTCATGATCCTTAGTAGTGGAGTTGTGTGTGGCAATATTTCCCAGAAGATGGAGAATAGATATTATTTATATGTTAGATAAAAAATGAGTGTAAAATCGAAAATGGTAGTGCTTTTGTAATAATATCAGTTAATTAAAATTGATTGGAAACATGTGCAGTTTAAATAAAAGATTTTTAAATTTTATTTATTGTAAAATTAACATCTAACACAATATATTTGATACATTCATAAAAAATAAAATTAACTGCAATATATAAAACAACTTGATTATCATAATGTAAAAGTATCGCATACATACGGAAAATATAAAAACCATAAAGACTGTAGTACAATCAAGTTTATAACAAGTGTATGCCATATCTTGATACTCGACTTTAGTAGATGGCTAAAAAATCATAGATTGTTCTTTAGATTTTTATAATATAAGAGAATAATTCTATAAAACACAATAAAAGAAGTAATAGGCCATCGAGCCTTAGGATAAGTAACCTAATATAAATCACAACGTGCTAGAAGCTATAGGCTAGATGAAGTGGAAAATAAAACTCCTTAACTAGGGGTTACTTTGATAAATTTATGGGCAATTGCTAAAGTGTCCACTAGCTAAATACTATATATTGACTTAAATTCTAAATGAAGTAACTGATATTCAGTTTGGTAATAGTAAGATACAAGAGTCACCCAACAATTCTGAAAAAGCACGTTTCGGTGCTACCGTGTTTCGACCCCGTTAAATATATAGCGGAAGCAATAAAATAAATTAATTAAATTAAATATCCGATACACGTAAGGGATATTTAACTCTACAGATGATACTGGAATTAATAAGGGTGCACAACATAAACAACAATAAGCAATAATAATAAAGATCCGATTTTTTGTTCGATACCTATCCTTCGAGAAAAACTTCGGCTTCAACGGCCGGGAAGCAATGCACTATGAAAATCAACTTACGGCCGTCAAAGCAGAACGACCGCTAACCTAGCCGACTTACTCCCGACACCGTGATCCCTACCAAGGAACTCCTTGGATTTGCTCAAGTGGTAACCGACACCTTTAGGTTCTTTCAAGCCAATCTTCCTCTCGTGCCACTTGAATTGCCAATCACGAACGGATCTTTCAACGCACCAACGTCTCCAACGAAGGTAGAAGGATGAAAGCTTTAATGGTGAAAGAAATAGAAAAAGCAAAGAGAAAACCTTAGAACATGGATCAAAGTTGTAGCTTTTGGTTTTCTCAAAAGGAACAATCACAATGGAGCACAAGAGCCTGACTTCAAAGAGACGAAAATATTAATAGGGTTTGAAAAAGTCCATATAATTTGCCACGTAAAAGCCGACGAAAACGGACGAGGCATGGGCGCCGAACACAAGCAAGTGTGGGGCCTTATACGGCAGTTCGCTGACTTACAACGCACAACCACGCTCGCAGAGAAACGAATGCCGGACGCTTGGGGAAAAGCCGAGCTTTCGCTTTCTAAGTCGTGGGAATAACAAAATTTATCACTTGATGAAGCCGAACATATCCATTACAAGGACGGATCATCTGGTGTGGACCACCCGAATGAATTTCGGGGTTGTGTGGACCGACTGACGTGGCATGGGTATTAAGTTCGAGGATGAGGTGTTGGGACTGACTGTTTCTAGCAACCCTCCCGACTCTCGGGAGACCATGAGGGTCAACATCGCCAATACAGCTCCAAACAGCGTGGTGAGTTTAGAGATGGTCAAAGGAGCTGTGCTAAACGAGGAGGTGCGACGGCGTTCTCAGGGAACGACGACCTCTCAGCAATCCGAGGTCCTTGTCACCGAGTCAAGGAAGAAGCCGAGGACGTGGCCAAAAGTCTCAAGACAGAGGGCGAGTAAGTCACGTTCTCGGTATCAAGATATGGAGTGCCATCATCAGGCAAGAAGGGCCACATCAAGAAATTTTGTTATAAATGGAAGCGTGAGAACGCTCGGAGGAGATAGGGGCATAAAGACGCGGCGAGAAGAGTCCTCGGTCTCTCGTCCACAGCGGTGACCTCCTTTTTGGCTTGCGAATCAAGACTCTGTGAGCGTGGCCGAGCAAGCCTCCGACCGGGTGGTGGATTTCGCGCATCTATCCACGTAACTCCGTGAGAGAGTTATTCTCTACTTATACTCCCCCGCGCCAGGAGTATTGAATATGGGCAACTCGAGACGCCCAAGATTATGGACGAGGAGACATCTCCTTGTTAACCAACACTGGTGCCCGGCTGATTTTGAGGGACGTCCGACACGTTCCAAATATTCGCATGAATATCCTTTTTGGGGACTACCAACGATGAAGGCTACCTCATTGCGGCGTCTTTTGTGACGATAGTTTCAAGTCAAGAAGGGCTCGATGGTGGTGCCCGAGGAGTAAAGGCTCGTGCCTTTACACCGTGAATGCCGGGCCGAGGTAGCAGAGGTGAATGCTATGTGGAGTGTGGAGTCCCTCGGCCTCGGTGGCATAAAAGACTCGGACACATGAGCATGTGTGGTATGAGTCATCTCGCGAAGAAGGGTCTCATTCCAGAGATGGATGGAGAAATGCCGAGGACTTGCCCTCACCGCATGACGGGGAAGCAACAAAGGGTCTCCTTTTCAGGAGACGCATCTTCCAAGAGGTCCAAGATCTTAGAACTCGTCCACACAGACGTGTGTGGGCCTCTACCGGAGAAGTCTTTTGGAGGTGCACAATACTTTCTGACCTTCATTGACGATTGTTCAAGGAAGCCGGGTGTTCCCGTTGAAAACTAAGGACCGAGGTCATGGAACCTTGAGCAGATTCCATGCGCTCGTTGAGCGAGAAACCGAAGAGGTTAAAGGTCGTGCGGAGCGACAACGGCCGGTGTGAGTTCATTGGAACGTTTGATGCCTATTGCAAAACTCTCAGATCAAACATCGAAGACTCCACCCAAGACGCCAGAATCGAATGGCGAGCCGAGAGGATGAATCGCACTCGATGGAAAGGGTCAGTGCATGTTGTCATGGCAAAGCTTCCGGATCCTTTTGGGCCGAGGCCTTGAAGACGGCCGCCCACGTGATCAACCGGTCGCCTTGTAAGCCTCGGATGGGGAAGTTCCAGAGCGGATTTGGACCAGGAAGAGAACCACCACAATCATCTCGTGACTTTTGGTCAGAAGCCTTTATTCATGTTCCAAGAGATAAGAGATCCAAGCTTTGAGCCAAAAACCATGCAATGTGTCTTTCTCGGGCTATGGCGAGGATGAGTTTGGGTTCGATTGATGACCCAAAGGAAAAGAAGTCGGGGTACGGTCCCAAGACGTGATTTTCGTTGAGGACGAGACCATAGAGGATTTTGGGAAAGAGTTGAAGTCTCTACCCAACACTTCCTTGGGACGTAAGAGAAGAGAAAGTGATAGTGTCCGGCCACGCACGTCTCAAGGCCCGACGCCGTGACTAATAGTTGTTGCCAACCGTGATCAAGGCG
Source organism: Nepenthes gracilis (assembly GCA_033239525.1). Taxonomy (NCBI): domain Eukaryota; kingdom Viridiplantae; phylum Streptophyta; class Magnoliopsida; order Caryophyllales; family Nepenthaceae; genus Nepenthes; species Nepenthes gracilis. The sequence goes on from BSYO01000013.1 coordinate 10,820,367, forward strand.
ATTCTGCCTCGGGATCGTTCAAGATTTTCCTCAAGTGGATGAGGAGGCCCCGTGAGATCGGTCGTCAGCCGAGACGCCGTCTCGTCCGCCTTCTAGCAAGTGAGTACGTCCTCCTCACCGATGCCGGAGAAACCGTGAGGATTTTGGCGAGGCTATGTGTAGCGCTCAGAAGGATAAATGGTTTGAGGCCATGGAAGAAGAAATGGCCTCACTTCATGAGAACTATACCTTTGAGCTAGCCAAGCTGCCTAAGGGGAAGAAAGCCCTAAAGAACAAATGGGTCTTCCGGCTGAAGGCGACCGAGGACCTGAGCGCCCCGAGACACAAGGCACGACTTGTGGTCAAGGAATTTGGTCAACAAAAGGGTGTTGACTTTGGTGAAATTTTTGCGCCCAGAAGAAGATGTCTCTGTTCGTGTAGTGCTCGGATCGGGCAAGAAGCAGCTGATTGGACCTAGAGATTGAGCAACTGGATGTCCGGACAGCCTTTTCTCCATGGAGATCTAGAGGAAGAGATCTACATGGAGCAACCAGATGGCTTTGAAGTTAAAGGAAAGGAGGGATTGGTTTGTCGTTTGAAGAAGAGCTTTTATGGGCTGAAACAAGCTCCGAAACAGTGGTATCGAAAGTTTGAGTCTGTTATGGTCAGACAATGATACCATAAGACTTCTTCGGACCACTGTGTCTTTGTGCAGAAGTTCTTGGAAAACGATTTCGTCATCCTTCTCCTTTATATGGACGACATCTTGGTTGTCGGACAAAATAGTGCTCTGATCAAGGAGTCAAGAAGCAACTCTGGTGTCTTTCGCCATGAAAGATCTCGGACCGCGAAACAGACTGGGATCGGGAATTTCGCGACCGAGAGGGCAAGAAGCTTTGGCTGTCCCCGGGAAGGCTATATTGAAAAGGTGCTTGAGATTCAGCATGGAAGGGTCCAAGCCTCGGCCACCCTTTAGCCAACCATTTTAAGTCGAAGAACAAGCAGTGTCCGTCCTCGGACACCGAGAAGGCGCGCATGAGTAAGATTCCTTACTCGTCGGCCGTTAGCGCCTTTATGACGCGGCCGTGTGTACGCTGGCCGACATTGCTCATACGGCTGGCCTTGTGAGCGATTCCTCTCAAACCCGTGTATGGAGCATTGGTCGGCGGTGAAGTGGATCTTCGATATCTTCGCAGGACCTCCAAGACGGTTTGCGGTTTGAAATGAAAAGCCTCGCCTAATTGCGTACACGGACGCAGATATGGTAGGGGACGTTGATTCTCAAATCAACGTCCAGGATACTTGGTGAAATTCATGGAGGGGCGGTCTCCGCGCGCCCAAGTTACGAGAGCAAGGCCGCTCTTCCACGACGGAAGCAGAGTTCATTACCGTGACCGAGGCCTGTAAAGAGATGCTTTGGATGAAGAGGTTTGTCCAAGAGTTGGGTCTAAGGCATGAGACGTACGAGGTCCTTTGTGATAGTCAAAGTGCCATTCACTTGTGTAAAAACTCCTCATTCCATTCTCGGTCAAAACATATTGATGTGCGATATCATTGGGTGAGAGATGTTTTTGATGATGGGCAGCTATCAATTGGGAAAGTTCGGTCAGAAGAAAATGTCTCTGACATGTTGACCAAGATTTTGCCAAAGGGGAAGCTAGAAGCTTGTTGTGACATTGGTCTAACTAACTTCTTTTCGGTTGTGGGAAGTTTGTGGGTCACTCCCGAGTGGCATGATGTCCATGGACTCCATTGGAAGAATGGACGAGGACTTGTATTGAAGTGTCAAGTTCGAGAGGACTTGTGGATGAGGATTCTTCAGCGTCATGTCCGAGCGGTTCTTTGAGGACGAGGACGAAGAGTCTAGAATCGTAGGCGTTGACTCTATCAACGTAGGCCTGCAAGTGGCCGTTTTTGCAGGTGGGTTGGTCACCCACTCTGATTGGATGTTGCAGCGGCTACAACTTCCCGATGACTGGCCTGCCGTCTGACACGCCAAGCATGCGCCTGTCATGGCAGGCCTAGGGCGTAGGTCTGGAGACCTACGCCCAGTAGGGTGGGCGGACACGCCACCTTTTGTATATATAAAGAAGCTTGTTGCCCTTGCTGAAGTGTGTATTAGAGCTGGGACATCCTGAGTTCTAAGAGCCTTGAGAGAGCTGTGGGCAAGCTTTGTTGTAAAGATAGAGTGAGATACACTTTGAGAGAGAAAGGTTGTATACTTGAGATTGTTTTCTTTCGTTAGAGTTTGAGTAGCCAACACTTGTAAACAATTCTCTTATAGTACATTTCTTCGTGATTTTTCCCTTGGTTTAAGAAGGGTTTTCCACGTTAAAATTCGTGTGTTCTCTTTTGTTCTCTATCCTTACTTTCCTTGCCGTCCGAGAGCTCCTCTCTGTGTGCTGTCCGAGAACTCTGTCCGCTCGGTCACCGTGCAGTCCGAGTGTTTCCCCAACAGGAGGAACAGAAATGAAAGAAGAACAAATGTGGAAGAGAATTTTTATGTGCGCTCTCTCTCTCTGTCTCTCTCTTCTGTGTGGAGAGAATTTTCATTAAATTCCAATATATATATATATATATATATACAATTGGATGAGATGGCCAACAAACAAAGTATCAGCTAAATTAACTTTACAATAAATCAGTGTAGATCAATTTTCCGGCTCATATCTTGGAAGGGTGGTGTTGTCTCTTGCCATTGTCTTCATGATCCTTAGTAGTAGGAGTTGTGTGTGGCAATATTTCCCATAAGATGGAGAATAGATATTATTTATATGTTAGATAAAAAATGAGTGTAAAATCGAAAATGGTAGTGCTTTTGTAATAATATCAGTTAATTAAAATTGATTGGAAACATGTGCAGTTTAAATAAAAGATTTTTAAATTTTATTTATTGTAAAATTAGCATCTAACACAATATATTTGATATATTCATAAAAAATAAAATTAACTGCAATATATAAAACAGCTTGATTATCATAATGTAAAAGTATCACATACATACGAAAAATATAAAAACCATGAAGACTGTAGTACAATCAAGTTTATAACAAGTGTATACCATATCTTGATACTCGACTTTAGTAGATGGCTAAGAAATCATAGAATGTTCTTTAGATTTCTATAATATAAGAGAATAATTCTATAAAACACAATAAAAGAAGTAATAGGTCATCGAGCCTTAGGATAAGTAACCTAATATAAATCACAACGTGCTAGAAGCTATAGGCTAGATGAAGTGGAAAATAAAGCTCCTTAGCTAGGGGTTACTTTGATAAATTTATGGGCAATTGCTAAAGTGTCCACTAGTTGAATACTATATATTTACTTAAATTCTAAATGAAGTAACTGATATTCAGTTTGGTAATAGTAAGATACAAGAGTCACCCAACAATTCCTCGATATATGCTACGATCAAGGGGAGGAATTGCCATGTATTTAATTTCAATCACATAATTAAATAAATAATCAAAACTTAGCTAAAAGTTTGATATTAACCTCACAGCTACCATTAGACAATTCCAATAATATATATCAAAGCCTAATATCTAAAAGTTACCTCTGAAATTAGTGTTAGGATAAACCATCACATGATCAATGAATATTTGAAAGTAAGGAAAATCAGTTTTAACAAAATACCAATTTACTAATAATACAAAATCATCATAATTTCAAAAAACTTAGTCATAAGAAACTTATAACATGAAAAAGCTGATCAATTATTTTAAATTTCAACAATATGCCAACTGAAATAAAACCCAATTTATTCTTCAAAAAATTGTCTATCCTTAATCTTATAAGAGATCTATACCCACTAATTTAAAAGATGGTAAAAAAAACAAAATAGTGAGTTTACTCATTAAAATATATATAATTTATATATGTGAGTATTTATAAATAAAATATATAAATAGACATAACAATGATTAATTGCTGAAATGTCGAGAGTATCAATATATATTAAAAAAATACAAAAATCATATGAAAACCAAAATAGAACATTGACAATCAAATTATAATCATAGCCTAAATCTGTATACTATTATTCACAATCCGTGGAATACGGCATGGTGGTTGTGCTTATGGAAATCGCTGTCATGACTACTGGCGGTGATGACTATATAATTAGTGGCAGTGACTTTGGCATTGATCAATATTAATTATTTCTTTTAAAATAGTTATTTGATTATAGTAACCTTCTATTTCTACATTATATTAGAAAATGTGGATTTTATGCCTACCTCCCTTATTCAAAGGTCCAACCATTAAGATAGAAATTTGTATTATGAATATAATAATTCTTCGAGAAATAACATATATAGTGGAAAAACTAAGTGGAATTTTCATTATCTGTATGAACTATAAAATTAAAATTAGTGGCATTTATATTTTAGTCTTTGGATTACTTAGTGATGTGTCCCTGGTTCCCGAGTTGTGGTACGGATTAAGAAACCACTTAATCTTTCGCTGTAGGTTGAATTGGAGCGAGTTTGGTCTCCGTTGCTACTAATTTAAAATCTGCGCACCACAAATTACAAATGAGAGATCAGAGGATTATCGAAACTCACTCTTCGATTTATCTTTTAACGCTCAAATCAAAAATCTTTCTTAAAAAATGAAAAGACATAAGGAGGATGTTAGATAATGTAGAATTGTATGTAAGTTGGGGATGTGAGAGAAAGACCGGCTCTTATTAGTACGCCCGACAGGGCGTGGCTTCAAGAGGAAGGAGGACTAGGCTTCTTTTTGGTTGTACGCAGTTGGTGGCTCCCTAAAGTTACACTCGATGAATGGCTCATTATGGATGCACTCGATAGGGAGTGGCTCACTATGAGGGAGAAAGAGCTGTGTTGGGAAAGAGCTTGGCTCTTTCTGTACTCTTGAGCCTCATTCGTGGGTGGTTTTCCACTAAGAATTTCTCTCTGCTCATCCTGTGGACGGTAAGAAAATTTACAATGTTTCGCGGAAAAGGCTTTGGTGCGAAGAATAATGATTGTTATTCCTCTAAGATTTGCCGATCGTTGAGCGTTAACGGGAGCCATCGTGTCAAATGTTGTCTTGTGGAGTTGATACAACTATGGCTAGTGGTGGTCGACAAGGGCCAAGTCTCCCCTCGCGCGAGTTGGCTGGGTTGCCGTTGATTGTTGGGCATGTCGATTCTCCATTGTTGACCACCAACACCATTGGCTAAGACTTGCCACACCGACGTCTTCTACACTATTAGACTGCTATTGTTGAGGTAGAGGGCAAACTTTGTTGCGATTGGTAGAGCTATAGAGGCTATCTGCTAAGGTAAAGCCGTTGGTCCCCCATGGGCCTATACGTGGCAGATGGGTTGGTTGAACGGTTATTACATTTCGCTTTCACGTTCAGCCTTGTTGGCTAATGGGCTGGTTTCCAAATCATCCATTGTTGTGATTGGATTGGCCGGTGTTGTAGGTGGACCCATTACTAGCCTCCCATGTTGGGGAGTTAGGCCTTTTCGATCTTTGGCATGTCAGATGATGGGACATTTCCTGCAGGCTCTACTCATACGCCTCTTCCCAAGATGCTTCAGTTGTCGATTCACCAGAGTTACATCCCTTCCCTAGGTGCTTTGTAGCCTTTCATGCGATGATGCAAGGATTCGATACTCTGTTTGGAAAGATTTTTCTCTGAACTGAGACCAAGTGTTGGTTCCTTGTCGGCGATCAGTGGACTCGTCTTTTTATCAAAAACTCGCTATTTCCCTGCTATGGCTATAAAAGGGGAACACCCTCTTGTTCTTTTCCTCAAGGTCCATCCTCATGCCAGCTAAGGGATGTGGGAGTTGAAAGTGGCTTTAATCTTTTTGAAGCCCCATGTTAGAATTGGGTGGAGTCCTAGAGGATTCAAAGACAAGCCTGGCACTTATAGCGTCACCATTTTTCCGACTGTTCTTGTGTCGCTCGGACCCTACTTTGATTGTTCTCAGGCAACCACATTTGGTAGTTCAGTGGTAGGGTCTTTCTTTATTTCCTCCTTCGGCCAACTTTCGGACATCCCCTCCCGAAGGGATCCCTAGGGCGGGGTCTTCCTTGATCTTTTCCGATCTGTAGAAGTGGCCCCGCTCTACTTCTTCTTTGGCAGGTTGTCGCTGGAATTTGTTGGAGGAGTTCTTGGGTGGGAAGCTTCTCTGGTAGCGGTGTTTTGTTTCTCCTCTGGAGAATCACTTTCCCACCAGCATCCTACGACGCATGGTTTCTAGTTGGGCACATTCCATGTTTAAGTAGGCATGGTCCATGTGGTATTTGACCTATGGATGCCCTCCCTACACATGTCTTCTCTGGACCTATTTCCATGCGATCGCCACCTATTTTTTCTTTATTTATCTTCTTCTACTATGTACTTTTGTTGTTGTAAGCCTTGCACTTTGTAAAAGAATTCAATGAATAGAACCACCGAATATTATCTTACTTCTTGTGTTTTCGTTGTCTTGTCCTTTTTATCTTTATACTGTTGCTTTATGATTGGGATTTCTTTGTACCATCGTGTGTAACCTTGCATCTGACAATCAGCCGGGTCACACTCCTAGTAGCTCAGTTATCCGGTGGCTGGCCTCTCCAATGGCCTTCCCAAATGTTAGGTCGGGAGACCAGCCGGGCAGAACATCATCGAGCTGGCCTAGGTCACGCTCAATCCGCTTCCTGTCCTGAGACATATCGCATGACAATGACCCCATCTTTATGCCATTGGCCTTTTGGCAAGACTCTACATTGTCATGATTGTCACTTCAGCTAGCAGTGATGGCACTTTTGGGGTTTATGTGCCGCATTTATTGGTGACGGGATGGTTCGATTGACTGTCGCTAATACTGGGGTGCGGGAATTTGATGCATCAAGTTCATTTCTAGTGGTTGTGGGAAGGGATGTGCTATGGCGCCTTGCAATGCTAACATGCGTTGTTGCCATCATGAGGGTGGCCTTTCAACTTCCCTACAACGTCATTTCCTACTCTGGGTCTTTGCTCCTTTAAGTTGCGTGCCCGTTGCCATTCCCGCACTTCGCCTTCATTTTTTATCCGTTGCAAGCTTCTCTTCTTGTGAATTTCCTTCTTTTTCCCTTCTAATTATGGCCATCGATGACGTTTGTAGGATTCGATCGATCCTCATCGTTGAGGACGTTCAATTATTGCTTTCTCAATTTAGGGTTCATGGAAGTACGACGTTCTAGCTACCCGGTGAAGGCAGCAGGGCCTGCTCTCTGTCGGAAAGCTTCATCGCAGCCTATGAGATTCATTTGCAGGATGGACTCCGCTTTCCAATGCCAGATTTGTATGCGATCCTCATAGCCTTGGGGTGTCGGTGGCAAGGCTCATACCCAACACCGTATAGTACCTGTGTCCCTCTGTGTCTTCTCCTACTCCATGGTTGTAGTTTTACCATTACGTCAATGAGGGCAATCTTCACCTTCTCGCAGAAGGCCGATTTGGATTTTCTTGTCTCCCGCCCTAATTTTGACTTCAAAGGGGCGAATCCTAATTTGGTCAAGTATTGAAAAGACCGTTTCTTTTACTAAACGACTCCTTTTAACTGGGCTGTCTCAAACAAGTGGTGGAAGGTGTGGCTTAGTAGCCCTAGGTCCCTGGAAGTGGATGAGAAAGCCCAAGAGAAACCCTTGGTGGATCTGATCTTGGCTAATGCTAGCACTTTCCATGATAGGGGAAACTGGTTGACCTCGGATACCTTTGCTGCAATGGATGGGAGCCGGCCCCCATGGTGACATCTGGCGGTCTATGGAGGCCAGTGGAGCTAGTAATTTGAGAGCCCTCGGGGTCAGTCGTCAAAGTGACATTACTCCTCTAATGGCTTATCCTATGAGTCTACTTCTTCATTGGGAAAAGACGAGGTTGCACTGCAGTTCAGTGGGGTCAATAGTTCAAGAGCATGTCAAGGGGAAAGTGTTTTATCCACGCCTCTGCCTCGGGCCATGCATCTATTTTTGAGGGAGTTGTGGGTTGACATGGCCATGGTAGCTCCTATGCCGAAACTCAGATTTAGCGCCATCGATGCCCGAGTTGAGTCGATTCCCATGCTAGCACTGGTGTAGTATGTTATCTCTATCATTGCCAGACTTTTGCAAGGTAAGTAGCTGGCGGAAATTCCAAGAAAGCTGACGGCAGACGTCGCAGCCAAGGTGACACCAGAGGCCGCTACCGTGTTAGCATCGAGAGTTGACACTAGAGGGTTTGAGTCTCCTATTCATGCAGCAGAGGAAGTCACCTCGGCCGACGGCATGGTTGAGATTGTGTTGGTCATTGAGGACTCTAAGATTGTCGTGGAGTCCCCCTCCGTGGAGATCGCTGCTGCTGACGTGCCTCCTCTTGAGGTAGTCGAGACTGCAGAGGAGCTTCCTTCGGGGGAGATAGTCACTGTCGGCATTCCTCCCTTGGAGGTAGGTGAGGTTATTGAGGCACATTCTTCAGATTCTTCGAAGTTGAGGGCTCAAGATTCGATGGCTGTTGCGGCCGTCACAAAAGAAACCGTGGAGTTAGTCCTCAAGCACCTAGAGTCAAAAGACGTCATGTCTGCTAGAGCCGAGCAGGTGGTGGAGCCGGAGGCTGGCTAGAGATATCCTCCCTCCGAGGGGCTTTCCTTCTTAGAGGTATTCAACTAGTATCCCTTTGTCCATTTTCTACTTTTGTATTTGTTTTTCTAATGTGCTTGCTGCCAGCAGGTTCAGGAGAACGCTCTATAGCTTTTTGTGCCCATTGGTTTCCTGGCTTGTGGGCACGTCAGTATGTCGGAGCATAGAGTTGTGGTCAAGCGGGTCGAGGCCCTGGAGGGCGAGTTGCGCACGGTTGGGGAGAGGATTACTTCCCTCGATAGGACACTCCGTGATTCGTAGGAGCGGTACCATTTCAATTACTGGAGGGTAAATTTTGGGACTGTATTCTCCTCTACCGGCGAATTGCGCAGCTGGCAGCTCCAAACTTTTCTGTCTATTTGGTTCACCCAGCAAATGCCAGCACCACCCAAGGGTCAAGTGGTGACCTACCACAGAGCCAGACTTCTCCAGCCCGCTAGATACCCCTCTTTATTTTCTTTGTTTTCTAGAGAAATGGCCCACTTGTATATTCAATACAGATTATAATAAAACTAGTCAGATTGTCACGACCTCTATGGCTAATTGCTTGGGCTTCCATGTAGAATTGATTTTTCTTCGTTCATTCGGGTAAGCGTTGCAGCTATTGTCGTCGAGTTTGTTTAAGGTGCATTAGCCTGGTGGTGCTCATTCCCTCAGGGAGGGAATGTTGTGGCATCTTTATCTTATGGGGTGCTCATTCTATAAGTAGGATGTCATCACATGCCTGGGGGTGAGCCTTGCTAGGGTTAGATGGGTTTTATGGCTGCAGTAGTCGGGCCCTGGTAGAGTCGTAGGCCATCATCGCGTATTGCTATATTGGTGCTCCATCTTGTCCCAAGACATCGTTGCCCATACGTGTCTGGTCCTAGTTTGTCGACTATCGTTGACTGAGGATGCTCTCTCTGTCGGGCGGAGGTCACTACACTCCCGCTATGGAAGCCTCCTAAGGTTTTGTAAGGTGTTTGGTTTGGAGCTCAAAGAGCACCGAGGACTGGTTCTTGGCTGCCACTCAGCTGTGTGGTGTGGAACTAAGGCTTAAGGTTTGACAGCTTAATGGGCCCCTCATCTTGGGACCGAGGTTCTTCAACTGCCAATGGGTCGCAAAGTAGGCCAGGACGAATCTTGCCTGATCAGGGGTAGTTTGGGTTACTTGATTTGGTAGAATGACAAACATGCATGCAATCACATGGGCAAGTACACATGAATAAACAACAATTTTATTGATTAAAATATGATATAGTTACAAGCATTCATAATGATGCATGAGGTTCTTACCTGGGCTCGACTGAGTCTGATTGGTAGTACTTTTTGAGGTGGATAACGTTCCATTTCCTTGGGATGTGCTTACCGTCCTGAGGGCGTAGATTGTACGCATCATTTTAGAGGATTGCCAAAATAAGGAATAGTCCCTCAGAGTTCGGAGAGAACTTGTTCCTATTGGTAGTTTTGCCGTTTGCCTTCACACTTCATAGGACGAGGTTTTTAACCTTAAATTGGTGAGCTTTTACCGTTTTATTATAGTACCACGCGATTCATTGTTAGTACACTGTAGTCTGAAGGCGTGTTGTGTCTCGGGTCTCCTCGAGTAGGTTGAGGTGCTCCCTGAGGCTCTGAGCGTTGCTGAGAGGGTCGAAGCTCTCAACCCACAGGCAGGCCAGGTAGACCAACTTCCACAAGGACAACTACCTCCGTTCCATAGTATAGGCTGAAAAGCGTCTCATGAGTCATCACTCTAGGGTGATTTTGTATAACCAGAGGATAGAAGCCAACTCATCTGCCCAAAAGCCTCTAGTATCTTCCAGCTTGATCTTCAATCCGTAGAGTAGTGCTCGGTTCGTCACTTCTACTTGTCCATTGGCTTGCAGGTCGGCAATTGAGGCATGAACCAACTTTATCTCGTAGGCTTGTACAATACTTGGAGAATCGTTTGTCAGAAAATTAGGTTCCGTTGTTGGTCACTATGATCTTAGAAATTTCAAACGGCGAAGTGATACTTTAGCGAACAAACTTTGTTGTGTTCTGCTCAGTTATCCGTACTAGTGGGGATGCCTCCACCCACTTGGTGAAGTAGTTAATGCTTACTATGACAAATTTCCTTTATCCAGACACCATGGGCAATGACCTGAGAATGTCAAGCCCCCATTGCATGAATTGCACAGTGTCTGGAGGGCTTGCAACTCCATGTGCGATTGGTGAGATATGTTCCTATGGAGTTGGCAGCTTTTGCACTTTTTCACAAACTCTATAGCATCACGCTTCATCGAGGGCCAAAAGAAGTGTTGTCTCATTACTTTAAAGGCTAAGTTTTTGCTCCCTATTTGTGAGCCATAGACTCCGAGGTACACTTCATTCAACGCATAATCAGCCTCTTCTAGTGTTAGGCACCTCATGTAAGGGACCGAGTATTCCCGACGATATAGTTTTCCATCTATGAGTGTGTACTAGCCCGTTGTCTTTCTCACACATTTTACCTTGTTTGGGTTCTCCGACAGGGTGCCATCGGTCAAATACTTTCGTTATGGGGTCATTCAGTTGTCGTTGTCAGGTACTTATAGCACATCACCCTCAAGGTCTTCAACACTTGGGACAGCTAAGACTTCCCACATGTCCTTAGAGTATTGTTCCAGTCTGCTGGTCACCGCTGCTATTACTAGTTGGTCAGCCTTCTAGTTTTATGCCCTCGGGACGTAGACTACCTCGACTCAGTTGAATGTCCAGATTAGCTCCCTTGCCCTAGCAAGGTACTTTGCGTGCGGTGGATTAGATACCACAAAACTCCCTCTGATTTGGTTAACAACTAGCTCGGAGTCGTTGCGGATGATCAGTGACTTGGCCGAGCATTCCTTAGTGAGCCAGAGTCCAACGATGAGTGCCTCATACTCGGAAACGTTATTGGTGACTAGAAACCCAAGGTGACAGAGTACTTGATCTCCGACTTGTCTGGGATTCTTAGAACCATGCCTACTCCACTACCTACCTGCGTTGATGAATCGTTGACGTTCAAGGTCCACGTTGGAACATCTAGCTCATCTATATCTCTGGCATGGTCGGGGCCATCAAGAATCGGTGTCACCATTTTGATTATAAAGTCTACGAGGGCTTGACCTTTTATGGTTGGCTGTGGCCAGAACTTTATGTCAAACTTTTCAAGTTCTATAGCCTACTTGATCAATTGTCCAGAAGTGTCTGGCTTCTACAATATTTCCTTCAAGGGTTGATCAGTCAAGATGACGATCTTATGTACCTAGAAGTAAGGTCGTAGCTTTCGACGGGAGTATGCTAGGGATAACACTATCCTTTGGCATGCGTGTAGCTGCTCTCGATGTCGGTCAGAACTTTGTTGATGTAGTACACTAGTCGTCACATGCTGGACTGTTGTCGTATTAGAACCAAGCTCAACACCATGATTGAAACCGCCAAATACAAATACAGCTATTCGCCTTGCTAAGGCGAAGTCTGGAGAGGAAGATGGGAGAGATATTCCTTGAGCTCCTAGAATGCAATATCACACTCGACCATCCATTGGAATCCACTTGCCTTGGTCCCCCTCGAGACTTTGAAGAACGATAAGTATTTTTTCACCGATTTTGCCCAAAATCGAGAGAGGGCATCGAGCCTCCCGGTGAGCTTCTGGACCTCCTTCACGGTCCAAAGAGGACTCTTGTTGATGATGACCTTTATCTTCTTGGGGTTAACCTCAATTCCCTACTAAGATACTATGAAAGTTAGGAACTTTTCGGAGGTCATCCCAAAAATGCACTTGATAGGGTTGAGTTGCATCTGGTATGCCCGGAGTACCTCAAAGGTCTCGCTCAAATCGTGAACATGGTCGTCGATGATTTTGCTTTTGACGAGCATGTCGTCCACATACACCTCTTTGTTTTGGCCGATCTAAGTTTTGAACATCTTGTTCACTAGCTATTGGTAGGTGGCCTTAGTGTTTTTCAGATTGAAGGGTATGACTTCGTAGCAGTAGGTCCCCTGGTCCGTCACGAAGGAGATGTGCTCCTCATTCTCCGGACACATCCTAATCTTATTATATTTTGAGTAAGAATCCATAAAACTTAACAGCTCGTGGTCAGCGATAAAATCCACCAACCGGTCGATCCTTTGCAGTGGGAAGTTGTCCTTTGGGCATGCCTAGTTCATGTCGAGGAAGCCCACGCACATCCGCTACTTCCCATTGTTCTTCTTGATGAGGACAACGTTTGACAACTAGTCAGGCTATTGGACCTTCCTAACCCGCGTTGAGTAGCCTTTTTACTTCCTCATGAATGGCGATCATTTTTTCGACTAAGTGGTTTCTATGCTTCTACCCAACGGACTCATGACTAGGATTAAGGTCCAACTTGTAGACTATTACTCTTGTTGGTATCCCCAACATATCGACGGAAGTCCACACAAAGATATCGGCGTTCTACCTAAGGAAAGTGACTAACTGGTCCTGGACGGGTCCTGAAAGGGTGCTACCGATGTGTTTGCACTTTTCTGGCTTGGTGAGGTCCAAAGGGATCTCATTAGTTGACTCCCTTGATTGAACCTATTGGAGGATAGCCTCATCTCAAATATTAGGGTCCCGAATCAGCTAGGTTGGGTTCGTTGGAGCGATTTGGGATAGCTAGCACATCCGGCCTATCACTTGATCTCCCACAACTTCTCCATGCTACAAGATGTCAAAAATTTTATCTTTAGGTGTGGGATAGACATCACTTTCCCAAAAGTGGTCAAGCGGGGCTGTCCTAAGATCACGTTGTAGATAGATGGGAGGTTGACAAAAAGGAATGTAAGCATTTGGGAGGCTGCACTTAGGTTCGTCCCTAGCATCACCTCCAGCTGAACAGCTCCTTGTACTATCATTGGTTCATTATCCAGGTTGTGCAAGGGTCCCTTGGTGGGCCTCATTTGGCTCCTTTTTAGTCTAAATTTAAAGAAAGTATCAAGAAACAGTAAGTTATAAGAGCTTTCATTATCAACAAAAACTTATTTCAGTTCGTAGACAATGGTGCCATTCGAAATGAGAGTAGATACAAATAGAGGTCGGAATGAGGGGTCATTACATGTGTCATAGCATCATTGTTAAAACTAATGACATTAATCCTAAACCCTACCCTTGGCTTCTTACTGCTGGAAGTGCTCTCTGGGCGATCTGGGACATTGCCCTTTGCCCACTTGGTTGTTATCATGTTAACAACCCCGACTACAACTCGATTCCCCGGCTTCTCCTGCATGTCTTTCTCTACAGTTGTGGGAGCCTGTCCCGAGTTCTGTAGAAATCTCATCAAATGCTCTCGACGGATCAGTTCTTCGATCTCCTTCTCTAGGATTTAGCAGTCTTCAATTCCATGAGCAAGAGACCTGTGGTAATGATAGTATTTGGTTTGGTCTCCTGCTTCTGGGTTCCTTGGTGCCTTCGAAAATTTCAGAAACTTCTCATCTCAGATTTGCATCAAGATATTTGTGCATGTATCAGTCATGGAGGTCAAGTCCTGCAGTTGAAATTCCTTTCGGGGCCTTGACTCCACCTATAATTGCTTGCGGGGTCCTTGGGGATGGATGTCATCCCCACTTCTTTTCTTCTCATTTGTTCGCCTCTCTTGCAGCCGGTCCGCCTGATCTAGGTGTTTCATTTCATTGGTCTCCTTGGCCATAATGTAAGCTCAAACGATTGCCTCAACTTCCTGAAAAATCTGAGGATTTTGGTGTGCCAGGTGTTTGAAAAAGTCTTCGGGCTCCAAGGTGGTGATAAAAGAGCTGAGGTTTACCTAGTCAGTGAGCCCAGATATCCTTCGGGCCTCAGCGGTGAAGTAGGTCAAGAAGCGCTTCAAGCTCTCGTCTCATCACTGCTAAAGCCGGACTAAGTGCCATGGTTGTTTCACCTTCCTTTGGTTGGAGGCGAATTAGAACAGAAAGCTTCGCAAATGTCTAAATAGAAATGGCTTGAGGCTGTAGAACAAAGATGAGGGTCCCCTTTGAGTGTTAAAGGAAAACACAGGCACATGGCTACCTTGCCTAAGCCTCAGAAGCTCAGCAGCATGCGAAAGTGGTCCGGATGGTCCATCGGGTCAATACTCCCATCATATGGCTCGACGGTCGTCATTTTGAACTTGTGGGAGAGCGGCTACATGCGGATCTCTACTGCGAAGGGCGATCTAGTCAAGTTTGTGGCCCTCCCTCCAGCATCACTCCAGAAGATACATTGCCATATCTTTTCCACCTTTACCTCCATGCGGGAGGTGGAGGCGACCCTCTTGGCATTGGAGAGGGGTGTGTGGCCGTGTGGCTTCCGACTCGTGGTGGCCTCGCATTGCAGTAGGCTTTGCCTTGTGCCAAGGATCTCCGGTCACTACGGGGGCAACAAGGGTTTCACCGCTCGGGATTCTTGTCTCATATCTCGTGGCTCGGGCAACCCTCCAACCATGTCCAGACCCCGCTGCTCGGGGCCTCCTAGGTCCCAGTGTTGCCAGGCTGTAGGGTCTTCTCGGTCGGGGGCTTCGGCCTTTGGCTCTTCTTTTTGGAAGCTAACACTTGTGTTGTGGGGGCAAGAGCCCCCTAATGCTGTCCATCCAGTCGGCTGCTGATCCTCTAGAGCATGTTAATGATGTCTCC
Source organism: Nepenthes gracilis (assembly GCA_033239525.1). NCBI lineage: Eukaryota > Viridiplantae > Streptophyta > Magnoliopsida > Caryophyllales > Nepenthaceae > Nepenthes > Nepenthes gracilis. The sequence goes on from BSYO01000013.1 coordinate 10,835,555, forward strand.
CATTTGGGCTACTAACATACCGTATGGCTACCCATGGAGGGGTCATTGCCTTGGGTGGCGATGTCCCTAGGATGCACACTGGTTTGCGCTTTTGTGTTGACCATTTTTGCTATTAGAAGTGTGGTGGTTGGACTTTTACGTCTTTTCTACAAATGACGCTAATGATGCATCATTGGTTTTCAGGTTGTGGTATGGATTATAAAGCTACTCAATCTTCTACTATAGGTCAAAACGAAGCGGGTCCGGTTTGTGTCGCTATTAACCTGGAACCTACGCACCGTAAACTATAAACAAGAAGTTAGAAAATTGGTGGGATTCACTCTCCGATTTATCTTTCAACGCTCAAGTTAAAAATCTTTCTCAGGAAATGAAAAGATGTAAGGAGGATACAAGATAATATAAAGTTGCTTGTGAATGGGGATGTAAGAGGAAGATTGACTCTTATTAGTGCAACTAACTGGGGGCAGCTTGGAGAGGAAGGAGGACTGGGCTCCTTTCTGGTTGCATGCAATCAGTGGCTCATTAGAATTGCACTCGATGAGTAGCTCACTATAGGCGCACTCTGTTGGAATTGGCTCATTATGAATGCACTTGGTGGGAAGTAGCTCACTATGGGGGAGAAAGAACTGTGTTGTGAAATAGAGCTTGGCTCTTTCTCTACTCTTGAATCTCGTTTGTGGGCGATTTTCCTTTGAGAATTACTCTCTCCTCATCCTATAGACTAAGAAAATTTATAATGCTTCGTGGAAAAGGCTTTGGCATCAAGACTAATGCTAGGTATTCCTTCGAGATTAACCGGTCGTTGTGTATTGATGGGAGCCACTGCGTCAGATGTTGTTTTGTGGCGTTGATGCGACCGTGGCTGGTAGTGGCCGACAAGGGCCAGGTCTCCTCTCGCGTGGGTTGGTTGGGTTGCTGTTGATTGGTGGGTACGACAATTCCCCATGATTGACCACCAATGTCATTGGCTGAAACTTGTCACACTGGTGTCTTCTGTGTTATTAGATTGCTATAATTTAAGTAAAGAGTAAACTTTGTTACGATTGGTGGAGTTACAAAGGTTATCTTTTAAGGTAGGGCCGTTGGTCCCCCATAGGCTTATATGCAGCAGATGGGTTGGTTGGACGGTCCCTAGGCTTCGCTTTCTCATTGGGCCTCGTCGGCTAATGGACTGGCTGCTGGATCATCCTTATATGTAATTGGATTGGCCCGTGTCATGGGTGGACCTATCACTAAGTAAACTACAAGTCATAAGAAAAAGATTTGAGGTTCGATTAAATTTTTGATTGAACATGTCAACAAAAAACATAACTACTGGGCCGAAATTTTAAAATTACTTTTTCCATGTGATGTTTATTACTAATTATTATCATTATATCTATAAATCAAAGTATATTATCATTGTTAAAAAATGTATTCTTAATGTACGATAACTCAACTAGAAATTTGAGATCTTTTATAACTTAGTTCTAAAATTAATTAGTTGAATTCTTGTCCAATTTTAAAATTGTTAACTTAATAAGTGAGTGATATTCGAAATCAATATACAACCTAGCATATATCACTTACTTGTTAACAAGTCAATTTCATATTAGTGATATGCCATTTATTAATAACAAAGTTCATTTGAATCATGCAGAATATAATAGAAATCTTATCATTAAATTAATAATGTCGAATTAATAAATGACACCAATTCATAGGAAATAGTAGATGATGACATTATTTTTATTACCCGGATCATATTTTGGTGTTACTATATTTTTCAATATATGCAAATGAGTCATTTATAGGGATTAAAAACTCATATAAATTGTTTTGGTAATTCCTTTGAATAAGTATAAATATAAATATTTTGAATATTAAGTTATCTTTGTTTATAAATTTAATGCATTTATTCAACTGTGTTGGATTAACTAGATTTGGTGGGCACCCATAACAGATCAGTCTGACCTAGTAGTTAATTAAAAAGTGATTATTGATAAGCTACCATGTGGACAATTGAGAGATTATTTTATAATAGCCTCTATAAATATACCCTCATTTTTTTAATGTGTATGTGGAAGACTTATTATTTTGAATGGAAGAAGAAGAAGAAGAAGAAGAAGAAGAAGAAGACAACACTGAAATGATGTTAATAAAAAATAAGAGAAAAAACTCATAAAAATTCATCTAAATTCTTAATACTTAGATAGTAAAAAGAGTATTTTTCATTTATAAATACACACTGATTAGGAATTCATTTTTCTGAAAAAATGTCAATAATCCAACTAATGTGAGGACCCAGAATCGAAAGCGTGATAACTAAAAGTGATTAAGGTGATTAATATCAGTAAGAGGCTATACATGCAGTGAAAAAGTGGTAGTTGAAGTAAAAAGTTGAAAAACATATTAAGCAGACCATTAGTGGTTTCAGGCTCCTCTTATCGGGCGGAAAAACCGGTGCGAATCCAAGTCCTCCGGACTTCGGAAGCCGATGGCCGCGCTGAGTCGAGTGGCGCACGCAGATAAAAACGCGATCGACTTCTCTCCTCTCATTTTTGCACCGGGTTTAGGGTTTTTTTCGATCTTAGAGATCATTGAGTTTCAAAGCAACGTTATTTTTCATTTTTACCATTTATTTTGCTTTAAAGTGGATGAAAATGATTGATGCATGTTTAAAGTACATGAAGCATGTTTTCTTCAATTAATCGGTTAGATTTTATATTTATCCATGTTTATTGCAAGATTTACAGATTTTGAATAAGCATGAAAATAGTGTTGATTTGTCTCAGAAAGCATGTACGAATCCTAGCTTGAAAATGTTGTGAAGATTGAGTAAATTACATGATTTAATGTATATGCATGGCATCTATGACATTAATTTCATGAAAAGTGTACATGTAAGAAACTGATTTGAGCCCGACTGTTTTGGCAAGGCCCTTTGTACGAAAATGAAGAGGTTTTGATGAGTTTTAACTGTAGCTTCTATTATATGAAAGTTAATTGACATCGAAATGAAGCTTTCATTTAGTTTGTTTTCAAAAATATGTACAAACTTATACCGACAAAATTTTCATGTAAATTTAAAAAGTGCTGAAATGAAAGTTTGATTTCAAAATGGTATTTTTGATAAAGAGATGATTTTCGTTATAGTTATTTTGGTACCCATTTCAACATAGGTAAGTTCTTGGATGAAGAACTTAATGTGGTAATCGATGATAGCTCTGTCCATGGAGTGATTCATGGTCCGCCACTCAGCCAAAGTGGAAAAGGCCTACGTGTGCCCAAAATATCCTCGTGATGAAATATATATGACATAATAGGCCTTAAATGTCAACACAATCTATCATCGATCATTTACCCCTTCCACCAGTAGGGTATCTTTGGTAGGGTCCAAAATTGTTAAAATAAGTCACAATAAAAGATGAAAATATATTATGCAGTGAAAAGATGATAGAGTATTGTGAAAAGATGATAATGAATCGTGGCTATGAAAAGATTATATAGAGTATTATTCATTTTACCATGCATATTAAAGTTTATAGTTATTATTTTGGTCTATAGTGTAATAATTTATGAAGTATGAGATTTAATATCGTTATAGTGTGTCTTTACTGTTTTTTTAGATGATATTTGATTAAACATTCTGATTCTACATGGTTATATGATCGTTTTGGTATAACCATTTTACAGTTCATATGCATGTACCTTGCTCGGCCTCAACTCACTGTTTTAGTGTTTTCTCCCCTCCAGATGAGACAGTAGAGCTTTTATCTGACGAAAAAGAGTAATCAGAGAGAGAAACTTCTTGAAGACTTTTGAGGACCATAGCACATTGGAGCTATTTTGGAGGAGCCTGTCGACGTAAAGGCCTAGCTGCATATGATTTTTGTATACTAATCTTGTGATTATTGATGTCTTAGAACATGTCGATTTTTGTATAGAAAGCTCATGATGTGTATGATAGTAAAAGAGAAAATGCTATACTTCTGCAGGTTCTTAGTTTACTTCCGCTATATACTCTGGATTTACTGTGCAGGTCTTAAATGACATCTCGTTATTAAACTGTTAGAGTAGTAAATGTTTTTATGGATTTGTGCCATGAATGGCACATGTGATCCTATGAATATTTGTTGTAGGAATTGTGAATGATGGATAGTTGTGTGCTTGTTACGGATAATTATATAGGGTTGTTTTTTTAGGTTTTTCATCCTATTACAAAGGAGACTCTACCGAAATTTCTACAGGAGTTTTACCTTATGTTTTAGACCGTTAATAGTATTGCTGTTTTGACGGAATCTTTTGAAGAAAAAAAAAAAAAATTTTCGTTCCGTCACAACTAAGATCATAAATTTTTATACATATTATGGACCATGTTTTCTTTTTCCGTATTTTCAATTATAGTAGGATCCATGACTTTTTCCTTCATTGATTCCAAAGCAATCTTTGGTTGTATATCGACATGTTGACTGGTTAATGGTGTTTTTTCGCAGGCCTCTTTTTTGCTATAAAATTTACAGATTTGAAGTACTTACGTGGTAGTTTGAACCAGAGTTACCTAACCCAAATTCCTTGAGTGAGCAATCATGCTTCCTTTGACACGACTATAATCATCCCAATAAGAATTGGAGGTGGTTTTGCAGCACACGACATCCCCACCGTTGATTAATATGAAATAATCTAATATCATTTATTTAGTATCACTTAATCTTAACCCTTAAAATAACAAATGAGCCAAAAGTTTTAACAGTTACCCATTTCAACCATCAAAATATCTGAACTGGACTAATCAATCAAGGGCAATAACACCACCAGCCAAAGTGGAAAAAGCCTACTGCCCAAAACCTGAACTAGCATCGACAGTCCCAATGTCCTCCTCAATATCAATCACCTCCCCAACGGTACAACATTTATTTTTGTGTTATGCATGATAGTTGTTTAATTATGGCTATATTATATAGAATCATGTTACTATATTGTGCTATATCTAAATATATATGTGTTTTTTTTTTTTATCAATATTCAATTTTTCAGTAAGCATGTGCAAATTTAGTTTTGCTGAGGACACTTATTTTAGAGGGAAGTTTTAAGGTGTGTCCTTAATATTAATATTGTTAAATAATTGAGCTATGTATGTTTTATGATTTATCTTCGGAACAAGATTTTACATAATTAAATTAAATTAATAATAATTTGTATTTGGCTTTCTGGCGAGATTGAGAGCCTATGGAACTTTAATTTTGTTACATTTGTTAAATTATTACTAATTTAATTGCTTTGGTGTAAAATAGATGTATGTTTTGCTGTGTATATATGTTTCAATATTTTACAATTTTCTTGATAGATATACCATGACCTTTAAACACAGCATCACCATCTTTATATTAATATTGATATGTTGTATGGAACAAATTTTAGTATTTCTCACCTTAGATGTATTGTATTTTTGATGAACATGAGATACTAGAAATTGTTAACTATACCATGTGTAATCCTGATGTAAATAATATTGCTCAATAGAGATCAGATCATGAGACTTAGTTGGAAGTATTCAAATTCCATGGCTCTTACTAGTAAGATAAATTTTATGATTTAATCAAATAATATTAATAGTATCCAACTATAAGTGATATATAAAATTAGGATAATATTATAATTATGATGAGGCAATTGACTAATAAATTTGATATTTTAAAGTATTGTTATCATTCTCTTATAGAATCCAAGAGATGTGTCTATTATGATTAGGATTTTTAGTCAATTTGCCATACTCTTATTGATGAGTAGTAACTTTAAATTATTATCAAATTTCTATTTGATAAATGGGAGCTTATGTAGCTAACTTGACTCAATAAAAATGCTAAGTTTTCTGTAATGATGTTGCTTGTCATGTTTACTTGATAAGTGAGCAATTTAGTGCAGCAAAACATCTAGAAACCCTTACTACTAGTTTCATGTTGCAAAGGAATTCAGACTCTTGGCACAAGCTAAAAATAAAATTAAAAGGGACATGCTAATGAATTTAGGAAGAATCATTATAACCGTAAATGAGAACAAGTTTGAAGAGTTAAAAGTAAAAGTGAAGATAAAATACCTTTAACTTTGAAAAGTTAAGTCACTTTACTTACAAGTATTTCAACCCATGGTAGGTTACATTTTTATCTGCTTTTTATTATGATGTGTATGCTTCTAGTGTAGTAATTTTTATGAACTTATCCTTTTAGGCATTTTACATTGAAAAGTTAGAAATTTTATTACTAGAAACATAGTGACATATATTGAATACTATCCAATCTTAGTTAAGACGATATGATTTTATTTATACTTTATTCTAGAGTTGAAATGAAAGAGATCACTAAAAGCAAATTGAAACTTTTAGTATTTGAACCATTTATGTATATAATTTTTTATATACTTGAAAAGTTTGATGGAACTAAATATCCATGGTTATTTTTCTAAATTTAGGTTTTGGTTTGAATTATTATGGTGATAGTATTGATATAATTATGGTATTGACTGATATGGTAATTTTATTATGAGAATAATTTTTTTGTGTTAGATATTAGATCTAGTAAATGTATTTTTTAGTTGAAAAACTTATAAGAAAATTATTTATAATATAAATAGAATTATCTATCTATTATTTATAGTCTATTTGGATATTTTAATAGTGAGACGTGAGACCTCATATATCATTACATTATTATAATATTCACTTTTTTGTCTCAAAATCAAAGCTACTTTTTAAAAGAAGACTAATAAATAGATATATGCCAATTATTTAATCATCACATGCCAGCTACCCACATACCTGCTTAACAAATGGATTGACAAGATTATCCAACATCCAACGATTCAAAAGTATTCAAGGCTATTATAAAAGGATGTTCTTATCTTCATTCAAGGTTTGGCAAAATTTAGACAACTCTCTAAATTAGAAACCTTTGTATCCATTCTCTCTCAACTTTGTATCCCATTTCTCTTCTTGTATTCCATTTCCCTCTTGTATTCTATCAATCATTGTAAACATCTTATCAAACAAAAGCATAAAAATTTTATCAAGTCTCTAGTATAATTTCTATCTTATTAGTTTTGGTCAAAATTATTCTAGATTAACTATTCTTACACAACAAATAGAAAAAAATATATAAGATAGGTACTTTTAATTTTAAGATAATTTTAACAATTAAGGATCATGAATAAATTATACAAATTAAAAATGAATATAAAAAAATTAAATTATTATTAACTTTATTAATAAATAAATTTAAATATAAAGGACATAATTATATCTATTATGAATTAATACAAATAGCAATTAAACTGTTAATCAAATTAGGAATAGATACTCAAATATTGTTATCCCTTAGAGATCAAATTTTATTAAAATATATAGATTTATTGTTAGCAATAGTTCAATCCAATTTATCTAATGGTCATATTTATTTTAATTTTGCCCCGACTTTATAATAGATTTCAAAGATCCAACCACAGGAAATATATTAGTGTTAAATGTACATCTTCCTGGATTAGCACAATAGGAAGATCATAAAAATTTTTGTATTTTATATAGAATTGATTTTAAATTATTAGCTACTCAATTTAATTTTAAATGCTTAATTCAAACTCTACTTTGAGAAACAACCTTATTATGGGTTGAAATAGAATATGCTGTTAACTTTACTCTAAAATTATTAAAATGGAATGAAATTATCTTATCAACTTCTTGGCAAGGAGATCTTATCTAACTACTTAGACATATAACTAGAAGAAAAGTTTTTGAAATAACAAAAATCTTGATAAAAATATTATTTTAAAATTTAAACCCTACCTCAAATACTTAGATCTTTAAGTTTTATTACAATCAGACATCATACAATTCTGAGTATAAGACTTTTCAACCATTGACAAGTACAAGGAGCCAATCAACATATTCTATGTAAACACAACATGTAGAGAATAGAAATCCTATCCCAAAAATAATTACACAACCCGCACCTCAATCTCTAACGTTATCTGATATGAAATTTATAAACATAATTAGTACAGAAAATGAACTTATCCCAAATATAAAATTATTATGAAAAAAATTTATGTTAAAAAAATAATTGTTTAAGAAAATGGTATTTTTATACATTTACCAAAGAACAAATAAAAGAATATCAAATTTTATGAAAAAAGACAATGAATGTATGTAAATAAAATTTATCATTTTTAAATGATTTTTACCATATCATAAAACTTTATAAAAAAGATAATTAAATTAGTGTCAATGAATGCATAACAACACAATAGACAATTGTCAGTGGACGACATGTTGTCTTTATTCACCCTCTATTAACTGGGGTTCATTGACAATTCCTACTGCACCTTTTAAAAAAGAGTTTGATCATGATTCTTCAAGTGAAGTAACATTAAAAGATATTAAAAAATTATATGAATAAAATAATTATTATTTTCAAATTTTATATACTGTGACTAAACGAGTTAATAGAGTTGAATATATGATTCAAACCAAATCCGAATCTACATGCCAATTTTCACATAATATTTCACCTTTACCAAGTTCACTATACACATTATCTAATAAAGATATTGCTCAATTATCACAAAAAAGAATATATGTTCTTTTAGAAAAATTAACACAAAAAATAAATGAATTAACACCATCCTCTTCAACTAATACCCCAAATATAATCAAAACTGTACAAACTATCGATCAAACCTTAATTCAAGAAAATTCTGAGCCATAAATAAAAAAATAAAATATAGGTAAAATACTCCGAACCCTCTAGATATACAACAAAAAATTATTATTTTAGGCCTATTCTTCCTGATATTCAATATAAAGAAAGATATCAATTTTAAGATAAAAAATACTCAACTAAATCCATTCATGAATAAAATATAAATGGTAAATCTGAATATAAGATTATATGTATATTTCATAATATAAATATATTAGCAATTGCTTATAGAACACAACTACAAATAGATGAACATCAAGCTAGAAAATTTATTATTATTGGCTTTACTAGTATTATTAAATTTTGATGGGATAATACTTTAACTCAACAATAGAAAGAATATATTTTAAACCATATGGTACATGTTCAACAAATAGGAGATAATGGCGAAATAGAATTTGTACAACAACAAAATTATGTCGAAATACTAATTATCTCAATTAGTCAAGCATTTCCAGGTAACCCTGAAGATAAAATTAATAGTTCCAAAATTATTTTAACTAATTTATAATGTCTAATCCGTTAAAATTTTAGGTGGTATAAAGATTTATTCTTAACTCATATTTTTTGTAGTAATGATTGTAATCAAGCTTTAAGAAAAGAAGGGTTTGTTGGTGGGTTATCAACCTAATTTGCCAAACGAATCATTTCCAAACTCACTGTGCTTGCTGGGGGTAAAGTTATTCCATGGTCAAAAATGACTTTTGGTTAACTTTTTATTTTTATTAAAAAAGAGACTTACGATTATGGTAAGAACATAAAAAACAATATAAATTTCATGAAGATAATAAAAAATTTAATTAGAACCAATTAAATAATTAAACAATAATAGGAGATTTACAAAAGAAATTAAATAATTAAAGGAAGAAATAAAAAAGTTAAAGAACCAATTACAAGAAACTAAATTCCATGAATTATAATTTGATACAAGAATATTATTACTTGAATAAAAAATATGCACAATACTAGAAAATATAAATGATCAACCATCAACATCTCAAATCACTAATCAGCAACAAAATTAAGAACAATATCTTCATTTAATAACAAGAATAAATTTTTAAAAATGATATTATCAAATTATTTTAATTATTAACAATGAATATCATTTTAAATTAATAGCATTATTAGATATAAAAGTAGATCAAAATTATATCCAAAAAAAATTAATCTAAGCACGATATTACCAGAAGACTACTAAAAAACTACACATAGCTAGTGGGTCAAGACTAAACACCAATTACAAATTAACTAATGCAACAATTTGTATTTAAGGTCATTATTTTAGGTCTACATTCATTTTGGTCAAAGATTTATAATAAGAAATTATTTTAGGAATTCTTTTTTGTTTACACAAATGTATCCTTTTTTGATGGGAACAACAATATATTGGTTAATTTAACGAGAAAGAAATGCCCACTGAAGATGGCCCATTGGGTTATAAAATCATATGGATATGAGTAAACCTTTACAATTTAAAATCACGTGAGAGGAACATTTCATGGTAATCGGTTAAAACGGAGCAAAATGAGTTTTTAAACTGAATGATCTGATCCAAACGTTTCTTTAAAAATTGATATAAAGATCCCATGTTTGAAACTGGGAACAAGGAGAAAAGAAGGAAAGAGCATGATCCATGTAAAGTTGGTACTCACCAAAATCGTCTCAAAATAATAAAAATTTTATACTATCTCTTTCCTGCATTCTTTTAATATTTTGGAAGAAAGATGAATGATTCAATTTTATAGAGAAAAATTTTGAGTTAAATCTCAACTTTCCTTCAATCTTGTATTTATTTAGTTGTGATGTGTAAATTTAGGATATTAATAGTTAAAGCCGTATTTACTCACAAAATCGGCATTGATTAATCATGTTCAAATCCTAAATCCAAGTTGTATCATTGGCGCCGTCTGTGGGAACATCGACAAAAAAGCCAACTTTTTCATCCCATTCTTCAAGAAATGGTCAACACAAGAACCCGAACCAACGCCCCTATGAGAGATGCTGCTTCCGTTGGCAACCCTCCTCCTGCTGTTATTCAAACGGAAAGCCAACAATAGGAGTTAATGCAAGCATTCAATACTCGGATGGATAATATGACAAAAGTAATGCAGAATCTCTGCACGCAATTTGGACGAAACAGACTTGCCATCCCTGTTGGTCATATTATAACCAACAAGAGAAAAGGCTGCAAAAGGAGATACCCGGCCCAACAAGCAGACCGACCAATTGCTCAAGAACAAGTGGCCTCCAACAATATGAGAGGCCGATCGTGATTAGAAGGCCAATTAGGCCCCATCTCAGAGAACCAGAATCCAGACTGTCAAAATCCACGTTACTCTCAAAGTGGACAAAGATCACCTGAGTATGAAGTTGCATCCTGTAATGTGCAACCGACACGTGGAAACATTCATCCTACCCAACCAGAAATACCACCAACGAAATTGAGAACGTACCTTAATGCTAAGAGATCTGCTACTATTCCTCAAGTGGAGGAAAATGTAGAGAAAATTTGGCAGCATGTGTTTGGAGAAAATACAGAAGGACGTTCTATTGATTTACGTGGGTCACCATTCACAATGGAAATCCATACACGACCTCTCCCACATAAATTCAAAATGCCGACTTTGGATGCTTACGATGGAAGTGTTGATCCTATGGACCACCTGGACCACTTCCAAACCCTCCTGAGCTTTCAAGGACTGGACGAAATGACGATGTGTCTGTGTTTTCCCTTGACTCTAAAAGGAGACGCTCAGATCTGGTTCTACTGATTATAACCAAATTCGATTCAATCGTTTGAAGAGTTGGTTGATAGTTTTTTAACCCGATTCGTTTCCAGCAGAAGAATTGAAAAGCAGCCTTGGCATCTTGCCAGAATTAAGCAAGGTTCAATCGAAAGCGTGAAGAATTTCCTAGCTCGATTCATCGAAGAAGCTCGAAAAATCCCACGAATTACTGATGAAGTAAAATTGAATATTTTTATATCAACATTGAAGCCGGGTGAATTTTTTAAGTATCTGGCACATAGCGATCCACAAACTTTTCATGAAGCAGAATCTATAGGTCGGGCATACATTGCAGTGGAGGAAGCTAATGAAGCAAAAAAGTTAATACAATTGGACAACAACTAACGAGGGCCACCCGGTGGAAAGAAGAGAAAATAACGATCGCTTGGATTCTCAAGAAAGAAAGCAACCCATAACAAGGCATGGAGTTCCTAGGGAATTTAAACCCTTGAACCTAACCCCTCTGAATGATTTTTGAATAAATATCCTTATGCAAATAAGGGATGAAAAGTTTCTCAAATGGCCAAAGCCACCCAAGAATCCGAAAGGAAGAGATCAGTCTAAGTATTGTCATTATCATCGCTCTCCGGGACATAGCACGGAGGATTGCCGAACTTTGCAAAGGGATATTGAGAACCTCATCCGGAGAGGACATCTGTCAAAATTTCTGAAGAATCCCAAAAAAATCCCTAAACAGGCAGAAGAAAGGTAACAACAACCTTAAAAGAACCGAGTTGCTATAGGCGTGGTCAACATAATTGCGGGCAAAACGTTCAAAGTACATCAACTTGATCGGCTTGAAGATACTACAAAAATTAAAAACCAAAGAATGAGGCCAGGGACGATGTTATTAGTTTCAACAAAAATGACATGGAACATGTACATTGTCCTCATTCCGATCCTCTAGTTGTATCCATGCTTGTTTCAAATGATAATGTAGATTACCAATGAAATGGATTTTTGTAGATAATTAAAGTTCTAACAATTTACTTTATCTTGACGCCTTCTTCAAATTAGGATTAAAAAAGGTCAATTAAGGCCTATCGAAGGACCTCTTTATGAACTGGATAATGAATCGGTTATGGTACAAGGAATCATTCAATTGGAGGTAACTTTGGGAACATACCCTCAAACTGGCATCCCGCATACTCTCATTCCTCGTGATTGATTTACCTTCGGTTTATAACGCTATATTGGGCCGACCCTGCCTATTGGCGTTTGGAGCAGTAACTCTATACCTCATTTAAAGATAAAATTTTTGACCGTGTGTAGCATTAGGGAGGTCTTTAGTGATCAAGTGATCGGCCGGTCTTGTTATTTATCCCAGATCACTCAAGCAGTTCCAGATGTACCAGTGGAAGATCTCGATTACTGAGATGAGTCTTTGCTACAGCAAGCCCAGTCTAAAGAAACAACCGACCAGATTCTTTTTGAACCCTGCAATCCAGAGAAATACGTACAAATTGGGACTTCACTCTCCGAACCTACGCGCGATCAGTTGACAGCTTTCCTTTGAAAAAATTTGGATATATTTGCTTCCTCACCCACCGATATGATAGTGATCTTAATTGATATGATGGTGCATAAGCTAGGCCTAGATCCCAGTCATAAATCGATTAGAAAAAATGAAGGAATCACTCTGTTGAAAAACTCATTGCTATCCGAGAAGAAGTAAAAAAGCTATTGGACGCTGATTTTATACAAGAAGTTCAATATCCTGATTGGCTTTCTAACGTGATCCTTGTAAAGAAAAGCAACGAAAAGTGGTGAATGTGCATCGACTTCACTAACGTGAACAAAGCGTGCCCGAAGGACAGCTTCCTGCTACCCAGAATAGACTTGCTAGTGGATTCGACATCCGAACACGAATTGTTGAGTTTTATAGATGCTTACTCAGGCTACAACCAAATCTGGATGAGTCCATAAGATGAGGAGCATGCCTCTTTTATGACTGACCAAGGAATATACTGCTACAAAGTTATGCCATTCGGCCTAAAAAATGCTGGAACCACATACCAACGACTCATGAATAAAATGTTTGAAGTTCAAATCGGCTGAAATATGAAAGTGTATGTGGACAATATGCTTGTAAAAAGCAAGGCCGCAAAAGATCATATTGGTCATCTTAATGAAGCTTTTAAGGTGCTCCAAAAGTACCAGATAAAATAAAATCCAACCAAATGCGCTTTTGGGGTGTCTTCCGAAAAATTTCTAGGCTTCATCGTTTCTAGACGAGGAATTGAAGTCAACCCAAAAAAGATAAAGGCAATTATAGATATGAGCCCGCCACGAATAGTAAAAGACGTTCAAAGGCTCACTGGAAGACTAGCATCGCTCTCCCAATTCCTATCTAAATCGGTAGAAAAATATTTACCTTTCTTCAAGGCTTTAAGAGGGACTAAGACGAACGGCTTCATTTGGTCATCCAATTGCCAAGACACTTTCGAGGAATCAAAAGAATATTTGTTTAGCCCTCCCTTATTGGCATCACCAAAACCAAGAGAATAATTATTCTTGTACCTAGGGTTTCACCTGTAACGCTCAGTTCGGTCTTAATTTAACAAGAATTAAATGTTCAATGGCCGATCTACTATATAAGCAAGGCTTTAGTCGGTTCTGAAATTCGTTGTATGCATTCAGAAAAGATTGCCCTGGCTCTCGTTTATTCAGCCAGAAAGCAACGTCTTTACTTCTAGGTGCATAAAATAATTCTGCTAACCGATCAACCCTTGAAGTCAATCTTACAGAAGCCTGATATGTCTAGGCGGCTAATAAAATGGGCAATCAAGTTAAGTGAATTTGATATAGAATTTAAACCAAGACCAGCCATAAAAGGTTAGGCTATGGCAGACTTTATTGTTGAAACTATGACACCGATTTAAGGTACCCATGAGAATGACCCCAAGATTGAGACAGCTCCGGTTTGGATATTCCATGTGAATGGATTATCAACACAGTTCGGCAATGGAGCAGGAGTAGTCCTGAGGACTCCTGAAGGAATGGAGATAAACTATTCATTAAGGCTTGCATTTCCAGCAACTACTAATGTTACAGAAAATGAAGCCTTGCTCGCTGGGCTTCGGTTGGCTAAAGAATGCTTAACAAAACGTATAATTATTTACAGTGACTCAAAATTAATTGTTAATCTGGTCCCGGGAACTTCGAAGCCACAAACCCTCCCTTAGCGAGTTACCTTGCTAAGGTGAGGGGTATGATCAAAAATTTTAACAAGGTAGAAATAGTGTATATTTTAAGGGAAGACAATGGAAGGGCCGATCAACTAGCGAAATCTGCAGCAACCGAAAATCCTGAGCAATACTCAAAACTTATGTGTGAAATTCTATCCACTCTAAGTATTGAAGAATCTAAATAGGAAATTCTACAAGTTTCTACTAGTGAAAATTGGATGTCTCCTTATTGGAGATACCTAAATAAAGGAACTCTACCTGAGAACTTGGAAGATAGAAAACATATAAAGAAAACGGCTGGATGGTATGCTATAGTAGATGGGAAAATGTATCGGAGGGGATATTCAATCCCGTATTTGTACTATCTTACTCCGGAGGAAGCGGAACATGTGTTAAGTGAAGTACATCTGGGAATATATGGATCGCACATAGGAGGTAAAAATCTTGCATTCAAAATAATGCGTCAAGGATATACTGGCCCACCCATAAAAAAGGACTCTATGGAATTCGTCAAGAAATGCGAGAACTGCTAATTACATGACAACATAACGCATCAACCACCCACAGAAATGAAATCTTTACAAGCCCCCTGGCCATTTTTACAATGGGGGCTCAATATATTAGGTCATTTTCCTATGATAACTGGATAAAAAAAATTTGTTATGGTTGGCATTGATTATTTTATCAAATGGGTGGAAGTTGCTCCATTTGCTCGGATCACGGAACACAATGCTATCGAGTTCGTCAAGCACAACGTCATTTGTCGGTTTTGAATTCTCAAAGTGATAATTAGTGACAATGGGACTCAATTAATTGGAAAATATTTTACCAGATACTGTGCTAATTTGAACATCCGGTTGGTTCATACCTCAGTGGCCTACCCCCAATCAAATGGACAAGTAGAGGTTATTAACAGAACTCTACTACATGAATTGAAAATAAAGTTGGAAGACACTGGGGGATTTTGGGCAAATGAACTACCGTTAGTATTATGGTCATACCGGGACAACACTAAAGAGCCTACACGAGAAACACTATTCAGCCTATGTTTTGGAATTGAGGCGGTCATATCGATGGAAATCGGGTTACCCAGTCTCCGACTTGAGAATTTTGATCCGATCAGTATTACCCAAAAAATTAGGGAACAACATGATTTGCTTGAAGAGATAAGAGAAACGGCGCGAATTCGCATTGCTAACTACCAACAACGAATCGCCCGATATTATAACAAAAGAGTGAAAGCCCGCCGGTTAGACATTAGAAACCTGGTTCTGAGGAGTATTGAAATAACAGGCAAAATGATTAGCAGAAATAAACTTTCTCCAAATTAGAAAGGTCCATTCATTCTCTTAGCTATTCTCCAGGATGGCGCTTATAAGTTACGTACCCAAAATGGTAAATTGATACCAAGGACATGGAATGCTGTCCATTTAAAGAAGTTTTATCCGTAGTTTTCACCCTGAATCCTTATAGGTAATATGTACATCGTAAGATATGTTTTTCTTGCCTATATTGATAAAAAGAATATTTTATTATTATTCGTTTAACTATTTATATTTTTATATATAACATTGCATGTTGCTAATCGACCTAGGCTGCCCATAAGTCAAGTGGTCAATCACTACTTGCCTACAGACCCATAAGCGGTCTTAAAAATAATAAAAACCTCGGTTCTATACCGAGCAATGCATTTGCTATCGAATTAAAAATATTGGATCCATTCCGATCAACCCACAAGTGGCCAAATATACTAAAACCTTAGGGGACTATCCAGCACACGTGTGGCGACTTCCACATATAAGGACGAGCACGTTCAGTCTACCATGGTCGATAAAATAAATATCAAATAGTCCTCTTGACATTCAAAAATTTATGCATACAAGGGTTCTATTAATACGTTAACACCACAAAAAAAAAATCTACGTCGAGGGGCTACCAGAAGGACGTGATGAGGGTTCGCCTCTATCAGAAAAGTCTTTCAAGTCGGATCGACACTGTACACCCCTGTTCCTATGGTCAAAGAAGTTAATTGGAAATTGGGGATCAATGAGCAAGGCTATCTGTTGACACAAACGAATGCCTTCTTGAAATCTAGCATTTAAGGCCAATCCCACTTCTTCTAGTTTGAGGCGGGTCAATAGTTCAGAACCTAAACAAGATAACTCACTTTGGAAGTTCAACAGGTTAAGCTTAGCAGATTGAAGATCATTTTTAGTTTTTTGTAATTCAGATTCGAGGTTAAAAACTTGGTCTTTATACCGCTGAGCCTTAACAATAGCTGCCTCCATCTTGACTCGCATTTCTTCTAGCACTTTTGCATCAACCCGATTTTGAGACAAGCTTTGGACCTCTTGTTGAAGATGCCCAATCCAAAGTCTCAGTTGATGAATCTCAATTTTGAGAATATCATTTAGATTTTCGTCGTGCTAAAAAGAAAGAAACTTATCAGTCAGAGATCGTCTCTAATAAAATAGAGTATTATCTAAAGCTTGCCTGGATAAAGCACGCTTTCAAAGTAATCTCATTTAGGGAAATCCTTGAAGAGGAGACAGGATTATACACACGATCTGGATGACCTCCAGGACTACGATGAGAAGAAGAGGCAGGTGTATTCATCCAATCCAAACGAATCGTCTCCTAAATATCCACCGGATTAAATGTTGGAATTTCTGGACGATGTGTTTCTTTCTCCAGATGGGACGGGTTGACATCAGGTTGTGGTTGAATCCCAGCTAACTCGATAGGAAGATTGACAACATTCTCAGAAGATACCTCAAAAGCAGGAGCCATTTCTTAGGTCCAATCCTGAAGATGATCCAATTGATTGGGATCATCGATCACTATAGCTCTTGAAGCATCCTCAATTCTAGGCTGGATAGGAATTTTAGAAAGAGTTTGGAGCCCACTAAATATGGCCGATTCTGATTCAACATTCCTCTCTGAAATCTGAACATTGGGTCTAGTTCCACCACCTCCTCAATTATCTGCACACTAGGGGCTCCAAAAGCGGAAGGAATGACAATTTCTCCTACTGGTTTCCTTAAATCCACCATTCTTTCCGATATTGGTACCCCAACATCAGTAGAAGAAGAAGGACTAGTAAAGATCACTTGACGCCTGGAGGAAGAACTTTTAATTTTCTATTGTTGGGTTTTTCTTTTAGGGCGTCTTGGAGTTTGATTACTTACTTCCGTGACCACAGATTGAGGCTCCCACTTGGCCAACGTCAAAATTTTGGGAGAAAAAAGACACTCCTTGTTACAAAATGAATCGAGGTTTTTCCGAATTAGATCGACAAATGGTCGAGCTAATTCTTCTTTGTCATCTTCAAATTTGCTTGTAAAAGATAGGGAAATGTTACCCCAACCAATAGAAAAATCCAAATCGAAACTAACCTTCAAAAATCAAAACCTATCTTTCTAATTTTTAACTGACTTGTAAATCACCCCACTAATATTTAACTCTCGGGGTGTCAAAGAAATCTAATCTCCACTTTGACCGAATTTAGAAAGCACTTTTACCGTCATAATATTCAGCAAAAGCCCACGAAGTCGAAAAAAGATGCAAAGATTGCAAAGGTACCTGATGGCGTTGGCATGAAACTTGGCAATGGGAACTCCAAGCTCTACAAAAATCTGACGTAGCTCTAGGGCAGCAGGAATTCGTTGACCGCTGTTGAAATGAGCTTCGTAAACAGTGATATACCCATCAGGAGAGGAGCAAGCTCTATCATTCTCTGAAGGCACCATGAAAGGTATTTCTCTACAGATTTTAAACTTAGTATAAATCAAGTCTATATCAGTAGATGAAAGGACCAATCGAAGAGCCTGAACGCGAGGTGCCATGGTGAAAACAAAAGATGAAAAATTTGAAATGGCAAGAAATGGAGGAGAGGGCGCCGAATTTATAATTGGTTTCAAAGGCAAGAAATGAAGGAGAGGGCGCCGAATTTATAATTGGTTTCAAAATTTGAAACCGGTTCCAAACGGCTACACGGTTTCATAAGCATGATGACTGACTAACACGCTCATCGCAGTAACGTACAAGTGGTAGGACCAGATAGATTACTTGATGATATGTAATTATAATTTAGCCCATCTTCTGAGGAGACCTGACAAAGGCAGTAACGATCTCAATTCAAATCGACTAAAGAAATTCAAATTGGCAGTTGAAGGTGTCAAAGCCGATCTTAATTCAAATCGGCTGAAGAAATCCAAATCGGCAGTTGAAGGTGTCAAAGTCGATTTCAATTCAAACCAACCAAAAGAAATGTTGATTTTAATCCATAATCGGCTGGTAGAACAGCCCGATTTAGTTCAAACCTGTTGGAAGAAATGCAAATTTTAATCCATACCGTTGGGTAGAATAGCCGATTTTAGTTCAAACCGGCTGAATAAAATGTCAATTTCAATCCATAACCGGCTGGTAGAACAGCCGATTTCAGTTCAAACCGACAAGAAGAAATACCGATTTCAATCCATATTGTCTGGTAGAACAACCGATTTTAGTTCAAACCGGCTGAAAGAAATGTCAAATTCAATTCATACCGGCTGGTAGAATAGCCGATTTCAGTTCATACTAGCTGGTAGAATAGCCAATTTCAGTTCAAACTGGTTGATAGCTATGCCGAATTCAATCTAAATCGGCTGGTAGAACAACCGATTTCAGTTCATACTGGCTGGTAGCTATGCCGATTTCAATCTAAATATGCTAATAAAGACCATAATACCAATCTGCTATGAAGGTTAAAAAGCTAAGTCCAATCCAAATTGGCTTTAAAGATGACAATGCTAGTTTCGATTCAAAAGTCAGCTCAGGAAGTCGGCTGATGAAGGACATTTTTTCAGTTTCAAATAATTTCGGCTCCAAAATTTCAAATCTGCTAGTAGAGGTTCTTTTTTCGGTTTAAAGTCCAAACCGGCCAGTTAGCATAATCCATTCAAGCTTACATCTATATGAAATGATGAATGAATTGGGAAAGGTCATCTTATGGATATGATTAGTGGAAGAATGTTGAAAGAAGTGTAACTAAGTGTCCCGTCAGAGAAAACATGCCGCCGGTTGAAATATTTAACCCGTCGACATGGGAGGCTAGTAATGAAAACAACAATATATGGGTTAATTTAATGAGGAAGAAAGGCCCACTGAAGACGGTCCATTGGGCCATGAAATCATATGGATATGAGTAAACCTCTACAGTTTAAAATCACATGGGAGGAACCGTTCATGATAACCTGGTTGAAACGGAGCAAAACGGGTTTTCAAACTGAATGATCTAATCCAAACATTTTTTCAAAAATTGATATAAAGATCCCATGTTTGGAACAGGGGACAAGAAGAAAAGGAGAGAGCATGATCCATGTAAAGTTGGTACTCACCAAAATCATCTCGGAATAATAAAAATTTTATACTGTCTCTTTCCTGCATTCTTTCAAAATTTTGCAAGAAAGATGAATGATTCGAGTTTATAGAGAAAAATTTTGACTTAAATCTCAACTTTCCTTCAATCTCGTATTTGTATTTAGTTGTGATGAGTAGATTTGGGATATTAATAGTTAAAGCCGCATTTACTCACAAAATCGCATTGATTAAATCTGTTCAAATCCTAAATCCAAGTCGCATCACTTTTACTATTTTAATAGATGGGATTTCTACACAAGTGCTAGAAACGAATATACTATTTTCATTTATTCACTGGGTTAAACAAAAAGAAATTTAAGAATTACAAGCTGCTTCAATATATAGACAAATTAATATTATTATAACAAAGGAAAAACAAATACAATATTTATGAGAAAAAAATACAATTAGCTGATATAGAACAATAATTAACCAACCCTATTGTCCAAACAAAATTCCAAAAACTACAACAAATATTTGAAAAATAAGTATGTTCAAGTCTTCCCAATGCCTTTTGGGATCGTAAATAATATCAAGTAGAGTAACCATATCAAAAAGATTTTCATGAATGTCAAAACCCTACTAAGGTAAGATCTATTCAAATGAATTAAAAATTATTAAAATAGTATAAAAAAATTTAAAACTTATGAGATAAAAAATTAATTAGATCATCCAAATCACCTTGGAATTATTCTTCCTTTAATGTAATGAAAAATATTGAACTAGAATGCGGCGTTCAAAGATTAGTAATCAATTAAAAACCTCTTAATAAAATTCTTCAATGAATCAAATATCCAATTCCTGATTGAAAAGGACTATATGCCCTAAAGCACAAATATCTTTCAACCCCTTTTCTTTTTGCGGAATATAAATTACAAGAATATATAATACACATAAAATATATTCTAATATAGATAAGAACAATCAACAATAAAAGTAATAACCACAAAAATGGGATTTTGGTGATGAAGAAAAACTTTGATAACAATGGTATCGAGTAAAACTCTCAAACTTTGATAGTCAGGAAAGATGTGCATTATGAAAATCAACTTATAAATCGGATGGTATTAATGTGCTAACCTAACCGACTTACTCCCGTGTTGTTTCTATTGAGGAACTCATTGGATTTGCCTGCGGTAACGGAATTGGATGTCTTTCGATCCTTTTGTCAATTTTTCTTCACAAACTGTCAAATCTCTGTACACCATTGGATCCCAATTTTCATGTCACTCACATCTCCCACGAGGGTTAATAGGCTAAAAAAATTGTAATCAAAAAAATGGTGAAGAGGAGAAAATTCTGCAATTACAACACAAGAATCGAAAGAGAGTTTTCTCTATCGAGCACAAATTGAAAGCTTAAAAGGTGAAGTTATGCTCAATATAGCTATGGGAATTAGATCAGAAAGTGGTTCTCAGGAAGAGAGAGGCGACAAATACATAAAGAGACCCAAAACCAATGTTTAAAAATATGACTGTTGGAGACATGCGTGCATCGGCTCTCGAACACGTATTGAGTGCTTGGCAGGTGCACCTAGGGTTTGACTAGAAACGTGCCCGAGCGCTTGTGCATACATCAGGCATGCATCGAGCTTGCACATTTGGGAAATTGCACCTTAGTCGTACCTCGGGTGTTCATCGAGCGCACACATTCTAGAAATTGTGCCTCAGCTGCACCTCAAACATTCATCAAGTAAGGACTTTCTTGAAATTTTGCCTCAGGAGTAATCTATTCGATTAATTTGCAGAATCATACTTTATTTACATAAAACATGCAGAAATATGAATTTAGAGTATAAATACAAATTTAGAGATACAAAAAAGTGGTAAAAACAGAAGATAACGTCCAAGGTATACTTGCCTTAGCTTGTTCTACCGTTATTTTTACCCGGATTGGATCGAAACGGATGATTTCTCCCATTTCCTTCTCTTTTCTCTCCTTCCTCCTCCTCCTCTTCGTGCTGCTGCTCGTGGGTGCCTCTCTCTCCCCAAATTTCCCTCTTTTAAAACAAAAGAAAAGGGGAACACGTGTATGGTCCATGAACGGCGCTCGAGCGCTACACGCGCAAAATGACGCCCTAGTGGTGCTCGAGCGGTCCTCGAGCACCGACCCCTCCTAAACTTCTTACCCCACCTTTGCCTAGGGCAAACCTCGGGTGGGCCAATGAGCAAAATCGTGCCTACTTTGGCGCTCGAGCATGCATTGAGCGCCAATCCCATCTTTTGCCTCTTTTGCCTCTTTTGCTTATTTTGCTTCGGTAACCATTTTTCCATTATTCCTAAACTTAATCATGATTATTATCGACTTAATTATTCCATAATTATCATATTTCAGGATTAGGATTTTATAACTTTTTCTCACTTATAGAAATTTCGTCCTCAAAATTTAACGAACTCCAAATTTTCCTTAATCAAAGGAACCTTCCAAGCATTCCCAACTCACTTTTAGGTTAAAACAATTATCCTAAGACCTTAAACCTTCAAATTGTTCTAATCCTCATTATCTGATGTGTCCTATTTAAAATCTAAATTTACTGAGTCCGAAGGTAGACCTAATTCATCAACTATTTTTCAAACTTGGTTCTAAACATTTCACGGATTACAAATCCCTCACTTCCATTTATGCTAAGCTTTAAATTAAGCATTTCCTCTGATCAATAATTTAAACCTTAATATAAATACATAGGTTCATCACTCTTCTACTGTGTGCTCTGATCAATCATCTAGGCTAAATCATCTCATTATAATTCAGCGCCACCACTATCTCAACCTAGCATCCTAATTCTTTTACCAGACTTGGTTAAGATTCCAACATAGATCTCAAATCATAATCAGATTTTCAAGGCAGGACACTTTACATTTTCCTCATTTCGTTGGTGTGTCATCAAATCGACATCTTTCCAAAGTGTCAAATACATTAGGAACACTCGGATTACACAGCAGCCATGATTCCACTAATTTCAAAATGCCCATACCAAGGAAACAACTCCCATAAATCCTCAAACCGCAACATGATCAGAAACTATAATTACACTATCACCACATATTCGATGTGTTTTTTGATTCATTACACAACTAATAACTCCAACATTTTAGATGCGATTCTAATTCCCAACTTAGGAATACAACAGTCTATTGCCTCGAACATTCGAACCTACTCATAATTTCTTAGACTGAAACTTCCAGTTGTTGACTCCAATTTATGAAGGAGTAATTCACACTAAGGATTCTTCTCCCTCTTAAACTTAAGGGCATCAGTTTACATATAATGCAATCGGAATTCACCTTTTTATAGTCCTTAACTTATAGATTCACAGGACATCCATTATTTCAAAGTAATATCCATGAATTCTCAGGAAAAAGACTTCACCACACAAAAACCTCACTTTGGCAATACAATTTTGAAATATAAACTCCTCCCCCACTTAGACCAAGAGTAGCCACCTATTATAATCTAGAAATAACAAGATGCTAACTTCCCCAATAAGTCACTATCATCAAAGTGGCTTCACACCTATGTTACATTCATTCATCCAACAAAATCCAACAAACATACAATTGATTACTTTTCACCATTCACAACATCCACAAAAGTACATATATATAAATCAAGAAATAATTCAAAATTTTTATGGTGAAGGCAACATAATATGCAATTTAGGAAAAAGAATACATGAACCCCGACTTAAATAAAACAGAAATTAAACTCCTCATATTAGAAAATACCTTCATCTACGTTTGGGGATGCCTTAGCATCCTAAACTTTTACTGTAAGTGCATTGACTGCTACTAGTCTCCTTGGTAAAGGACAATTCTTTGCCAAGTAGCCCTACTGACCACAATTAAAATAGGCCCCCGTTACTTTATAACAGATCGTCCCCGAATGCCTCCTCCCACACTGCACACAGTCCACCTTATATTCTTGAGGACCGGTCACTGATTGAACCTCAATGATACTCTTTCCTTTATCTTCCGTCTTCGCTCTCTTTGGTGATTCTAAGGGTTCCAAATTCATCCATGCACTATTGTCCGTCCGGTTGGCTACTTTCTTAACAAAGAATTTCTGTATCTCCAATTCCTTTTCATATATCAGGCCTCGATCTAGGATATCAGTATATGTTTGGAGCTTTAGAGTCGCCAAAGACCTTCTAATATCATTCCTTAACCCTTGCTAAAATTTCTTTGCCTCCCTTATTTTATCCTCCAATAAATACGACGAGTAATGAGACAATTCAGTAAATCTTACGTCATACTCTGCTGAGTCATGTTTCCTTGCCAGAGTCATATAAATTCTTGTTCCTTTTGATCTTGAAGGTTGGGAGGAAAATACATTTTCATAAAGGTTTCTTCAAATATTCCCAAAGTAATCATATCATCGAGTACACCTAATGCCCTCTTCTTTTCATCTCCCACCAACTATTAGTTTCACCTCCCAACTTATATACTGTAAAAGAAACCTTTTCCTAATATGAATATCAAATCACCACAAAGATGTTCTTCATCCTCCGGATCCAAATATCCACCTTTGCCGAATTAGGTTCACCTAGAAATTCAGGCGCTCTCTCCGCCGTAAGCCTATCATACATAGTCGGAGTAGGATTTATTAAAACTGGGTTAGGTGCAGGAACTGGAGCCACGTAACGTTGCTCCATGGTCTCAACCAAATTTGTCATCCTCCCCAACAAGTTCACGTATTCGACTTCTCGTTTGTGGGGAGTACTAGCACCTCCACAGTTATTTCTTCTACTTCATCTACTTGCCATGTTATATCGTATATCCACAAACATTATAATATTAGCCAACTTCAAAGAATCAGATCAAAGGGAGAGGTTAAAATAAATCGGTACTATCTAGAATAAAATCCTTAAAGTCAACCTGTAGACATTCCTTCTAAGTCTAATTACTCCAATCTTTCCTCAACTTAAAACAATTCAATCTAAACCCTCAATTCAATTCAATTTGCCTAAGCCCAAAATCAATATCATTCTACTTAATCACTAAATCTCAGTCTATCTCTGAACTACTTATACTAGCTAGGATACCTAGGACTTAATCATCCTATGCCTATCCCTACTGATTCGATCAATCATAATCATTTCCTAAGCTTCCGCATACGATTCAGATCATTCCTATGGCGTCTCTTTTCTCTAATACCAACTATGACGGAACAGATTCTCTTCCATTAAGGATCTCCGCCAAACACATACAAAACAAAGTTCACAAATTTAGAACCTTAAAATTCTACAAAAATTTTGATAGAGTTTCTTTTATAATTGGACAAAAATTAAAAATACAACCTGTTAAAATAACCTACGCAGGTACATAAATATCTAAATTTTTACAAATTTACTCCACATCACATCTATAATACGACACAGGATCTATAATAGTCATATCGTCCATGGCTTCAATACAACACATTTTATCCACTATTTTAAGCTCAGAAGGAGACGCCATCTAGGACCATAATATTACATACATCAAAATAATGCGGAAGCAACTAAATTCTATAAGTCAACCCGTGGAAGCAAAAACAAAACATTCATCAAGACATAGCATCATCCCACATTCATCATAATATACAACATTCATTTACAATACTAGCTATATAGAATCCAAAAGTCCTTCGGATCACCGAAGTCTTCCAAGGTCTTCAAAACTCACAAGCTTTCTTTTCTTCTGTCTAGTGCTGGTTTTGATCCTTATCAATCTTCTACTTATCTGGAGGAAAATAGAAAGCAAGGAATGAGCCAATAGCTCAACAAATATACCTAAAATAGTAAAAAATACAATGTGACAAATTATATATGCAGGCAAGTAAGCAAGAGCAGAAATGCGATGCAGAATATAATAAAATCATGATTGCAAATCCCTAGTTCTTGGTTCAGAGTTCATATTATTAAGTTTTCATTTAAAATTGTTATCCTCCGTACTTTATATCTCGAGGCAGGATGATTCTTCTTACTTTAATCTTTACGTACCCTTCATACTTTACATCCCGATAGCAGGATGATTCTCTTATTTACTTAAACTGTTTTCCTCCATATTTTATATCCTAAGGCAAGATGATTCTTTTAGTCCTAATGTCTATTATTTAGCATTCCGATTGACAGACAAATCACACATTATCCAAAGGATGATGTCGTTTTCATATTATGTTGGCAAACCTACTAATTTACTTAACTAAAGGTATTCTCTTCCTTATTTCCATAATCTTAATTCTCCATATCTCGAAAACCATTCCAATTCATACATTTGAACATTCGGTCATCACGAAACTTCTCTATAACTTAACAGCACATAACGGTACAATTTTTAGATTAATCCTTAAATACAAATCCAGTCAAACCTATACAAATAATCCTTCAGATAACTTCAAAACATCTTAGAAGTTTAACAATATATTCCTATGGGACTTTTCAGAATAAAATCATCTCATAGGCATTAACATATTACAGAATTACAATCACATCTTAAAATCTAGGGAACTAAAACATCGAATCCCTAATTTTTGACCTAGGATTTCACACAAAACTATCAGACCATAATTGAACACCAAACACATACACAATCATGAAATCAAAGCCATAAATTGCAATACATATAGATAAATATAAAATCTATCCGATTAATTTATAAATACATACTTTATTTACATAAAATATGTAGAAATATAAATTTAGAATATAAAAACAAATTTAGAGATACAAAAAAGCGATAAAAATAGAAGATAACGTCCGAGGTATACTTGCCTTATCTTGCTCTACCGTTCTTTTTACCCGGATCGGATCGGAACGAATAATTTCTCCCATTTCCTTCTCTTTTCTCTCCTTCCTCCTTCTCCTCTTCGTGTTGCTGCTCATGGGTGCCTCTCACTCCTCAAATTTCCTCATTTTAAAACAAAAAAAAGGGAACACATGTGTGGCCCATGACCGGCGCTCGAGCACCGGTCAGGTGCTCATCGAGCGCCACATGTGCAAAATGGCGCCCGAGTGGCGCTCAAGCGGTCCTTGTGTGCCGGCCCCCATAAACTTCTCGCCCCGCTTCGCCTAGGGCAAACCTTGGGCAAGCTTATGTGCAAAATCGGGCCTACTTCGGCGCTCAAGCATACATTGAGCGCCGATCCCATCTTTCACCCCTTTTGCCTGTTTTACTTATTTTATTTCGGTAACAATTTTTCCATTATTCCTAAACTTAATAATAATTATCATCGACTTAATTACTTCATAATTATCATATTTTGGGATAGGGATCTCACACACGCATATTGTAAATAATAGTATATGATCTTTGATTATGTAAAAATAATCACAATTTGAACATTGATATTCGACCCTTATTAGTGAAAGAATTACCGATTATTGGTTCTTATATGTTTGAAGGATTTTCGCATGATATATGATTTGCTCATTTACATGAATTTGGCATGTCTTATGTTTCATCCATTCGTATGGTTTCACATGTTTTATGTTTATAAATGTTTGCATGATTTTGGCATAATCTATGATTTTCATATACTTTATCACAATTTTAATGCTATTGATATTCAATTTTTTATCATGATTATCTTCATTTGTATGTTTATTTACTATATCTACATATATGAAATTTATCTATATTTTGCTAAGTGTTAGGTTTTTCTTACCATATTTTGTTGATCTTTTAAATTAGTAGACTTAGATGTAATTGCATAAATGTCGAACAACAAAGAAGCTTTTTGGAGGAAATCATTTTTGAATGTTTTTTTATGTGTAAATATATTATAATTATTTAGAATTGTAATTTGATGTTTGGGTTAGGAACTTTGCACTTGGCCAAGAGCCAAGAATAGTAAAATTTTGGTATAGTGTTGGATATTGTAATCTTGGATGCTCTAATATTTGTTTAAGATATTTTTTTACTTATAATTTAATTTTAATAGTTAGCGAATATTTAGTGCTACTTTTAGGAGTGACCATTAAATCCTATATTTAGGTAATTATTTATATTCGAACTACTTAGCCATTCTTTCTTGCAAATTTGCATCTTGGTGGCATGCAATGGGTTTAAGTCAATTAATTGAATGTTATCTATAGTTTTAAATTGGAGTCCAATTTTAAATAGTTAATTATGGGTTTGGGACAACGGTGTAACAGGCATTACTTATTTGCTCCACTGTTTTGAGAATTTGAGTGTTTGTGCCTAATGTTTTGAAACTTATCTCAAAAATCTTGAAATTTTAGTAGTTATTGAGGAATGTCATCCTACATGTCATTTTTATGCAAAAATTTGAAAAAAAAAAAAAAAAAAACTTAACAAAGAAATTATGTCTTTGATTTCTAAATTTTGAAAAACGTATATATTTGTCGAAGAAATGAACTATTGTAAGAAATTAATGAAATAAATATTAATAACTGTCACTATCAAGAAAAAAAAAGTCATATGTTAGCTCTCCTATGGGTTATAATAGTAGTTAAGGCCCTACTTATGTGGACAACCTTGTCAATGGGTTTTGAGTTGTTGAGCTCGGCTCATATTTATGGTAAACAAATATGTAAATTGGCATTCCTGTATTCAGCCCTAGCCAGTGGGATTTAGCATTAGCCTTCAGTTCATAATTATCCTCTGGAATTTCATACATGATACGGATATTTGTTTTATTTGTAGTTTGTTTATGGCTTTGATATTCATCATCTTGCATATTCATAGTGATTTACATGTTTTTATTCACACTAATTTTATATTGCTAAATTTTTAACTTATCCTTACAATTTTTTACATTTTAAATTAACAGGCTTGGGATTAGTTAGTATGGAGTCAGATCAATGTGTGATTTCCAAAGGACCTTTTAAGTAGAGCTTGAAATGATTTTACATCATATTCTGAAGTTGTATAGACAAACTATCATGCTCTCAACCCTAAATAGCTTTAATATTATCATAAATAAAACATAACCTGACATTGGGATGTGACCTTATAACAAATATTATTAGGTAAATCCATAATATAAAACCACGTCTAGAAACCAAAGACTCAACCTAGCAAAGATATAATACAATCATGAGTTTAAGGTCCTTTGCCATAAACACTCATAACCCAACAACTTAGAAATTATTAGAGGAAGCAAAATCATATTATGAAAATTAAAATCCTAAACGAACTACTCCAAAACAATTCTCTGTCAATATTATGCAAGATATCTAAACTTGCTAATCTAAAATTTTGTGAACAAATGTCAAGAATGAATTTAATACTTAATAAAATATATATAAATTTATATATGTAAATATACATAAAGATCATGAAAAAATAATAATAATTAAATATAAAAAATGCTGAAGATAATGATAAATAAATGAAGACATATGAAAACAAAGAAATATAAAAACCAATGATAAGAGACAACCACATTAATAAGGGTCGAATATTAAATATCGAGTTATGATTACTTCTACATAGTTTAAAGTTATATATCACTGTTTACCACTTGTGGGTAGATCATTTATAAATTGCTTCATATAGATATAGTTAAATGTTATTTATCTAATTTGTGGGTATTATATTCAATTTTTAATTTATAATTAATATTTTATGATATATCTGAATATGTTACATCAATTTTATATAGTAGTTCTTATTTAATTAAAATTAAAAAAATCTACATCAAATATAAATATGTAAATTTTTTTATTTTTAGAAAACAAATGATCTTTATAAAATTAGAGTAGAGTCATGGCTAAATTAGTTTTAATAAAATAGCATATAATGTTAAATAATTAAAAGTATTTTTAAGGTTTCTTAACAAGTTTCATAAATAAAAGGCATGACTCTTTAAATCTCAAAACTTTAAATATATAGACTTGCATCAAAGTGAAAGCACAGGAGCAACAAAATAATTATGTGCATGTACATTTAAATAAAGATTAAAACAATGAATACAAGATATAACAAAAATAAATGAATAAGTTTAGATGTATATGTCTTAATTGAATAATCACAATTTTTAGCATGAAAAAGCTTCAAAGTCCTCATTCTTCAAGTTTTCTCTCATCTTTTTTATCTTCTTTTTCTCTCTTTCTTTATCCTCTGGCAAAACTTGGCAAAAACAAATGATAAAAAATTAACAAAATATCTTTACATAGGCAAATTGGCATAGAATCCCAATCAACCATGCATCATGTGACAAGTCGTGCACATGTAACGATAAGCGCTTCTCCTTTCATGCACAAGTGCTAACCCTTCTATCAACACACATACAAGCACACCTCTGTCATGTATGAGCGTAACCCATTCTTCCAACACTTGCACAAACACATTTTTGCCACATATGAGCATACTCCATTTTATGACCGACACATGGCCACTAGTAGGGCATCAACCAAATATGTCTAATACTTCATTATTCTTAAAAAATTTGTCAATTTCTATCATCGCCGTATTTCATGAATTAGGGATCATGTGTTATATAAACAATTTAAAATATTTTTATTTTTGGCATGTAAAACAATTGAATTTGATTTTTAGCCTTAGTGGACACTGGGTCATACTCTCGGTGTTGTGTAGTGGATTCCCATATGATGATTTGGATTATGTCATAGTATATTGCACCGACGAGTGGGAAGAAGAATTTGGTGATCAAATGGAAAATTTTTTTCATATTTTAGGATGGCTATAATTATTTATGTGATCGTTTATAAATTTTGTGTAGATCACAAATTGGATTACAATTGAGGTTAGGTTTATGCTTTGATGTACTGGAAAACAACAAATATGATATCAGAGATATGCAGTGAAAAGTATTTTAATTATCTTCTGATTATTTAATGTTATTTTAGGTTTTTTTGGTTTGATATTTCATTAAAAATTTATCATCATCATATCTTTTTTTAGTAATAATATTATATATTTATATTAATAATTTGGGTCATGACACAAATACTGACATTCAACCAGCATGAGATCGGTATCAAGTGGAAAAATAGTTATTCACGCTATGCCCACCTCTAAGACTTTTTTGTCTGGCAGGCTTATATGCGGACTAACATGTAACTTCACTTTAACTCCATGCCAAATCACTTTTGATTTCAAAGAGAGAATTTTTGAAATGTCCAAGTACATAGTGGGAATAGGGCACAATCGGGCACATTAAAAACAACTCCAAAAGTAGTCGATAACCAAATTAAGAGTAACAATGGATGATATACAAGTTGGTTAGCCAGTTTTAGCTGTTGGATAAATAAAGCCAATTTTGTATTCGTTATTGCATAGATGGATTGATGCACAAGCAATATCAGCAAATAGACGAAATAATCATAAAGCAACAATAAAAATGCGGAAAGAAATTGAACATTGACAATTTAAGGTGGTACAGAGACCCTTTCTTATTCCACCCTAAAATATTTCGGGGCTTAACAATCTTACTAAACAATGTACTTATTTTTCTTCCCAATAAATGATGAATATATATATATATTTTTTTAAATGCGGTTATTACAAATGTACAGATGTGGGTATAAAATCTAACAAACTCGTGTATATGATCCAAAAGAGTTCGATGTATGAAGTTAACCAAATCACTGCAAAAGCCTCAAGCTTAGGTTTGCAATTCAACTGCAACCAAACTTTTTAGAAGTATACGATGGGAACATGGTTTAAGCTAAATGTCCTTTGAAAAGCTTATTAGAATAAGCACGTAAGGTTGAGAATCTCTTTTGATTTTTATCAAAGTGTGAAACAACCAAGTCAAGAAAGTTTTTATATCTGATCATCTTTTGGAAATAAGAGGAAGAATAATGACCTAAATCAAAAACCCAAAAGATTAGAAGGAAAATACCTTCCTTATAAGGCTTGATTTTTATTTCCATGGGAAATGTAAGTTTTCATATTAAGAAATATCATGAGAGAACCGAAAATACGCTAGAATTATATTGGATAAAAAGTCAAGTCACCCAAATTTAAATTTTAAAAAGAATAAAGATTTTCTTAAGGAGAAAAGATGTAAACTAAATTAATCTAAAAAAAGTTACAGACTAGAATTGTGATGAGTCTCAAAATGTAAGTATCTATTTAGAAGAAAATGAGTAAGATATGAAGATTAGTTTGGATAAATTTCTCTTAAGAAAGGAAATAATTTAACATATTAAAAATTATATACACATAAAATATGCAGATCACTTGAAATTTTAGATTTTTAGGAGAAAATTATCAAATCTATTTAAATCAAAAAACTTTTATCTCACAATTAATGTTGAGAGTTGTTTGTGCTCACAACGAATCAAAACGATGTGTAATTCTAGACACCACTGACAAAAATAATATTCTAAGATAACTCAATTAAATTGTCAACTTGTTTGAAATAGAGCAGGATCCATGCAGTCCATCGATAACTTTCTTTGAGTGAGAGATCTCAATATTATGTTTGGACTTTCAGCGACCGAAATCTGCACGTATTCTTACTTTAGAAGATTAATATGAATAAGATAATTATACGTGAATGAACCAAAATCATACTTATAAAAAATTGCTTAAGTCAAATTTGAAGTTTGAATGACTTCTAAAAGAATAAAATCAATCCTCGATTCCAGCTGGGTATGTCATACAACAAAGGTCACAGCCTCATCATCTTCCACCTTGTCACGGTGGCCGAGTACATGAAATTGGAAGGCCCAAGTTCTCCAGCAATGTCAACCCCACCAATCGTCAACATAATTAACTTGTTCCGAATTCGATCCATGATACTCTTAGTCAATTGGGTGGGAATATTCCAAGAGGTGGCTTAAAACCTTGGTTGGTTGAATTCTCCCTATATATCATCCATGATACATTACTTTTTGTTTTAGGTGATCATTAAAGAATCGTGAGAACTTTGTCAACTAAAATGAGGGGGATAAACTATTTTTATTCGTGGACTTAGGAGGATTGATATATAGTTGCAGTCCAATGCCACTGTCCATCAACCTATCTGCTGCCTTGTCACACTAGCACCTACTGCCACTGGCCCGTTGTAAGAAAAGAAAAAAACAGAGCAAAGAATGGAGATGAAGAAAGAAGATGATAATGGGGGAAAGATGGAAATCAATTGCAGAAGCCGGAGAACAGCAAAGCAAATCAATCTCATTAATACTTCTGATTTTTAACATATCATGGGATGCCGCCCGAGGACCAATATGTATAATATAAAGTAAAATCTCCTAAATCTCTTAATAATTTGCTTAACAAAAATATCATCACTAATATACAAAGAAATATTACCTCCAAGGAAAAAAATCCTAACAATATACAGGAAAAGGAAAATCTCAAAAAAAAAACTACCTTAAAATACAACTATCCTAATACAATATTTATAAAATAAACAAATTATATATTCCCCAATACTCCCCTGTAAGATGAAGTATATATATTGATAATGCCCATCTTGGACAGATGGAAATTTAGATGATGTGATGGTAAAATCTTGGTGAATATATCCACCAACCGATCATGAGTGGTGACATGATATATACAAATACTCCATTCTTGAATTTTGTCACGAATAAGATGATAGTCCAACTCGATATGTTTAATATATTCATAAAAATGGGATTTGTTGCAATATGAATGGCCGCTTGATTGTCACAATATAGATACACTGCATTAGGATGTGAAACCTGCAAATCATTCAAAATATAACGTAACCAAGATAATTCACAACAAGTTGTAGCTATTGATCTATATTCTGCATTTGCAGATGAGCAAGAGACTACTATTTTTTTCTTACATTTCCATGAAATAAGAGAATTCTCAATAAAAATACAATAACCGATAACGGATCTTCATGTGTCCGGATATGAAGGCCAATCTACATTATAAAAAGCTACTAGCTGAATGTTAGAGGTAGAGGAAAACAATATTCCTTGTCCTAGATTCAGTTTCAAATATCATAAAATTTGATACACAGTATTCATATGACTCGAGGTAGGCTGATTCATAAATTGGCTTAAAATTTGCACCGCATAAGCTATGTCTAGTCTTGTGACGGTTAGAAAAAGAAGGCGGCCAATGAGTTTTCTATACATACCGGGTCTTGTGAAACCATTCCGGTTTGCTTACTCAGTCTCAAATTTTGATCCATTGGTAGTTAAGAGATTTGATACCAATGGTGCCAGAATCGACTAAAATGTCAAGAGTGTATTTTCTTTGACAAATGTATATACCTTTTGATGCGTCTCTGAATCCGAACTTCGAACAAATTCAGATAATCCTCTTGTCGTGGCTTCGGCTCCGTTCCCTGAGTTGATTCCTGCACACCACTAAACAGAACAGGAGGTCAGCTTGTTTGGCAGGAAATTGTCCCACCGAAAATACTCCGACGCTCAAGTCGGTAAAACAATCCTCGTAAGAAAGAAACTGAAATAGAGAGAGAGAGTTTGAGTGTTTGATCCAAATGTAAAAGAGACGTGAGGTCTTCTTGGATCTGGAAGGTGAGAAGGTAATAAACGGTCGTGAGGGCACGCTTGTTGCCTTAGGGTTTTTAGAGGACGCTGGTGTCAGAGAAGGCAGATCTCTGAGAGCACTCGTTTGCGTTGCAGAGAGCGTATGCAATTGAGTGGGTGGCTGAAAGCGTAATTGAGAGCGCTTGTGTTGTGTTTCCGAAAGCATGCCTTGAAAGATGATTCAATAGCCTCTTTTGTAGCTGATAGGGTGATCCTCCTTCTTTGGAAGGAGTGATTGCCTTCCTGATCTGCTGGCTGGCTTGCCTTCTCGAACAGATGCCAGTTGCCAAGCTGATCGAGATTGTTTCCTTGTGATGCGGCTAACAGCTTTCCAAACTGTGCGCTTTCCTTTCGTGCATGTTGCCGTTGGAAAGCCTGGGCTGGCAAAGATTTGGATAAAATCTGGCGCCTTCCTTATATGGGAGGCGCCAATATTGCTAATATCCTTTTTGGCGCTAGCTGGGATCACAGAATATCCTTGGAAAATCATTGTTGTCTTTTTGATGATTCGTGGGCTTAAACGGGTCAGGTCCGTTACTGTAGAAGGGCTTATTAGGGCCCAACGTGCAGGACGCAGACGGTCAACGTTCGAGTTGATCGTCTGCGTGCGTGTTGGCCGCCCTTGTGGAGGATTTTCGTCATTGGCCGCCAGATGGGCCATGGGCCTGAGTGAGCCGGCCCATTACTGTAAAAAAGCCTCTTTGGGTCTAATGCGCACAAGGCGGACGGTCAACGTTTGAGTTGACCGCCTGCTTGAGAGTTGGCCACTGGACTGTCAACGTCAACGTTGACCTCCCCGGGCTTTTTAGCTTTTGGGCCCGCTTTCCAATTGGGCCGTTAGAGTATTGACCGTCGTTTTGCGCCTCCATTGACTTTCTGGGTCCAGCCCATTCCCGGCATACCCATCACTAGCCCCCCATGCTGGTGGCCAGAAGCCTGGGCTCCAGTATGTTAATGATGGGATGCCTTTCATTGCTTCGAGGATCTCGTGGAACTTCATGAAAAGCTTGAAGGAGAGTTTGACCAGAATTGTTGACCATTTTGGTCAATTTCAGAGCTCTAGAATTATTGACCGGCTTGGTCAATTTTGGAGCACCAGAATTATTGACCGTCTTGATTAATTTCGGAGCACCAGAGTTGTTGACCATCTTGGTCAATTCCAGAGAACCAGAATTGTTGACCGTCTTGGTCAATTCCGAAGTATTAGAATTGTTGACCGCCTTGGTCAATCCGAAGCACCAGAATTGTTGACCATCTTGGTCAATTCCGGGGCACCAGAGTTGTTGACTGTCTTGGTCAATTCTAAAAGAGTTATCTGCCAACCTTTGTCCGATTTACAGGGCAGAAAGCGATACGTGTCTCCCTTTGGTTGGGCGGAGATCCTGGCCATTAATACGCCGAAGATCTGCCTTTTATAGGGCCAAGTAGGGAGGCGACACGTGGCGATCCTGACAGCGTCTTTAATGAGTGGTTTCTGCGCTAGAGACCCGTCCTTTTGTAGGGTCAAGTAGGGAGATGACACGTGGCAGGACTGACGGCGTCCTTAATGAGGGATTTCACGCTTGGCGCTTAAGTCTCCCTTCCGTATTTTTGAAATCACTTACGCCTTCAGCCCGTCGTCTTCTTCCTTCTCGTTTCTCAGACAAACCTTTCTAACGAACCCTAACTTTTACTCGATCATGGCCTCTGTGGCAGATTTCTCGTCCGTCTTGAGAGAAAACGATATAAAGGCATTGTGCGTCGAGTTCAACATCCCCAAGGAGATGACTTGGAAAATTCCGGACAATGACGACAAAGCCATTACCCCACCGGAGGGGTACATTACCGCCTACGAGGCCCATCTGAGGAGCGGCCTCCGCCTGCCGCTGCCGGAGGAGTTGGAATCAATCATGAAGGCTCTGCGAGTACCCATCGTCCAGCTTCACGCTAACGCCGTGAGGTATCTCTGCACCCTGTGTATTTTCTCCGGAAAACTTGGCCAGAAATTTAGGATGACCGGCGTTAGGGTTGTGTTTAAATTGAACCCTGGGAGCGAGTGGATATCACTCACTCCCCGTACCGGAATAAAGATTAGTACGGCCATTCACGATTGACCAAGAACCTGGGCTTGGTTCTTATTCGTGAAGGTGGGGGAGGAATGGCCTCTCGCGAGGAGCTGGGGCGAGATTCCTGAGGTGTACTCTGGTATGCCATCTGTGGCGGACTGCATCGCCTACGCATGGCTAACCAAGGCCATACGAGCTAATCCAAATGAGTTTAAGAGGGACTTCTTGGTCTCCCGGGCGGAGTCCAAGAAGGTCAACTGGGGGCCGCCATCACCGGTTCAGAAGCCACGCCCTCCGGTTAGGATGATGAATCCTGAGGAATCAAAGGGTGTGATCATCCGCCCAAGGCGCACGGAGGAGGAGTTTTCTGAGAGGGCAACTGGGACGCCTTCCTCATCTTCGTCGCATCTTGATTACGTGGCTGCCGGGATCTGTGGCGGATCTGGCAGCACTGCTGGAGCTGGGAATTTTATTGAAGACAGGTTGGCGAAAGTCGGAGGGGTCATCCTGGCCCAGCCTGCGGCGAGGGTGGTCCCAGGCACTGCCTGGATGGAGTCTACGGAGGAGCCAGCTCACGACATGGCTGAGGGCTCACGAGTTTTTATTATGGAGCCGTCGACGAGGGATGATCCTCCAGCAACCGCTCCAGAGGCAGCCAAGGGGAAGAGGCCTGCTGCGGCAGCTCCGGAAGCTGCAAGAGAGGAGCCCGCCGCTGCTGTTGATGATGATAAGTTTCTGGACCGCATTTTGGATGAGGCAGCGGCGTGTTCGGCGCGAGAGGATGCTCCTGGCTCGTCATCTCCTGGTCCACCGCCAACTGGTCCACCGCCAGCTGGGACAGGTCTAGAGCCCAGGCCTGTGAGGCCCTTGGGGAAGACTTACGAGGTATGATCTCCGTAATGGCTTCCTTGTATTTCTTTCTTCCTTGTGTTTGTAACTCACACTTCGCTTTTGTCTTGTGCAGTCAAGAAGGTTGATCTCAGCTTTCTCCCGAGAAGTGGAGCAACGTGATCGCATCATTGCGGATCGGGAGGCTGAGATCGCCTGGCTGGAGGCCAAGCTGGCTGCCTCAGGAGGGGAGCTCTGCTAGCAGACCGCTGCTCTTGAGGCTGTCATGGCGGGCATGGAGGCAGAGAATGCTGAGCTAAAGGCCGAGGTCGCTCGCTTGAAGGAGGAGCAGGATCGACTTAAGGCGAGTAATAAATGCCTTACCGATAGGGCCGCAGCCTCAGAGAACGAGTTGGCCACTCGGATCAGCCTCCATGAGATCGGGGCGCACTGCACGCCCGGCTGTTGGAGGGGCTCAACATTGGATGGCGCGTTGCACGGTTAATCGATCCTGACTTCCCAATTGAGCTTATTAATCAGAGTAACCGAGCAGCGCAATGTAAGGAAGACCTGGTAGGAGTGCCCCGAGACAGTCAGGGTGGTCCGCCGCCTTTATAGCCTTTTGTACTTCTTTTGCGATTTTGGATCTTGTGTAAAGTGTAATATACTTTTTGAGCAATAAAATGAAAATTCTTTTCAATTTGGTGTCCATTGTCTTTATTGCTTTTTGTGTTTGTGTGGATCATTGCACTAGGCGGCCAACCTGGTTGGTCGGGCGATCCGCTTGATTTGCCTAAGGAGCTAAGTCCCTAGGCTCGGTAGGTGGTTGTGTTAACCAGCCTTGCGGTGCCGTCCAAGTGGAAACTTGGGCAGTCAGCGTCGGAGAAGAAACGTACTTCGTCGCTGTTCGATCACGCTATCCTTTTGTTGAGAAGGTTATTACGTGGGGCGGCCAACCTAGCTGGCTGGCTGCCTAAGGAATAGGATCCTTAAGCTGTGTAGATGGTTGTGTTAACCAACCCAGTGGCGCCGTACAAGTGATGACTTGGACAGCCAATGTTGGAGAAGAAATATTTCTCCCTTCAACCGTCGTTGACTGACGTTGCTGCTCCCCGAGAGGAGGTCGTCGCGTGTGCTATACTTACCCCCTAAGGTTTTTAGACCGCTATCGGGCTACTTGGATGACCAAGGTTTAGTACGACCGCTAATGGGCCACCTGGATTACCAGGGTTTCAGACCGCTCATGGGCCACGTGGATGACTAGGGTTTTAGACCGCTCATAGGCCACCTGGATGATCAGGGTTTCAGACCACTCATGAGCCACCTGGATGGCCAGGGTTTCAGACTGCTTCTGGGCCACCTGGATGACCAGGGTTTAACGAGAGGGTGAAGACCCTCCCGATTTATGGGCAGTCTAGGTTGGGCGAACCTACAAGGTAAACACAGAATATACATGCACAAAGACTAGGGTCCTATATGCTAAGTAAACTTCTTATTTTGTCAAATTAAAACAAGCATGTAAATGAATGCACATAAGTGGATGAGTGCGTACCTGGGTTCTTTATTGGAAGTATCGCTTGAGGTGGGTCGCGTTCCACGTTCGCGGGACCAACTTTTCGTCCTGGTTTCGGAGTTTGTATGCTCCGTTTTGCAGGACGGCAGAGACAAGGAAAGGTCCCTCCCAGTTGGGAGAGAGCTTGTTGCGGCTGGCCAGCTTGCCCGTGGCCTCGACGCCTCGTAGGACCAAGTCCCCAACGTCGAACTACCAGGCTTTCACCTTTTTATTGTAGTACCAGGCAACTCGGTGTTGGTACGCTACTGTCCGTATTCTGGCGGTGTCGCGGGCTTCCTCTAGCAAGTCTAAGTGCTTCCTGATTTTCTGGGAGTTGGTCTATCGGTCAAAAGACTCCACCCTGAGACTTGGCAGCCCGATTTTGACCAGGATCACCGCTTCAGTCCCGTAACAAAGGCTGAAGGGTGTCTCGCGTGTTGCTTCCTTCGGGGTTGTTCGATAGACCAGAGAACGGAAGGGAGCTCGTCAACCCAGGAGCCCCCAGAGTCCTTCAGATTAGTCTTTAACCCGTGGAATAGCGTGCAATTTGTGACTTCTACCTGTCCGTTTGCCTGGGGGTATGCCACCGAAGAGTGGACCAACTTGATGCCAAGGCTGGCACGATACTTGATGCCAAGGCTGGCACGATACTTGATGAAACGTTTTCCCAAAATTGGCTCTCGTTGTCTGTCACTACAACTTCTGGGACGCCAAACCTGCAGACAATGCTCTGACGAAGAAATTCCAGTGCATTGTGTTCCGTGATTTTTTCCAGCGGGACTGCCTCGACCCACTTGGTGAAGTAGTCGATGCCCGCGATGATGAACTTCCTTGCCCCGTGGCAATGGGAAATGGGCCGAGAATATTGAGCCCCCATTGCGCGAAGGGCCATGGAGCCTGAAGTGACTTCAGGTCAGCGGACGGCTGGTGGTGAAGG
Source organism: Nepenthes gracilis (assembly GCA_033239525.1). Lineage (NCBI taxonomy): Eukaryota > Viridiplantae > Streptophyta > Magnoliopsida > Caryophyllales > Nepenthaceae > Nepenthes > Nepenthes gracilis. The sequence goes on from BSYO01000013.1 coordinate 10,875,472, forward strand.
TTGCCGTGAACCTGGCAGCTTTTACATTTCTTTACAAACTCTAGCGCGTCCTTCTTCATCGAGGGCCAATAGTAGCCCTGCCGCATGATCTTGAAGGCAAGGTTTTTCCCGCCTATGTGTGATCCACAGATCCCGAGGTGAACTTCGCTCAGCGCGTAGTCGGCCTCCTCGGGAGATAGACAACGGAGATACGGAGTTGAGTATCCGCGGCGATACAGCCGCCCATCGACTATCGTGTACCAGCCGGCTGTCTTTTTAACTCGCTTGGCCTTGTCGGCATCCTCTGGGGAGCGATCCGTCGCCAAGTACCTAAGGTAGGGCGTCATCAAGTTTTCCGTTTTGAAAATCTGCATTGCCTCCTGTTTCTCTATGCTTGGAGCATTCAAGATCTCCCGCATGTCCTCGAATACTGTTTCAGGTTTTCGGCAGCAGCGGCTCTAGCCAATGGGTCTGCCTTCCAATTTTCAGTTCGAGGAACGTGAATCAGGATCAGTCTGTCGAAGCCTTGAACAACCTCCTTTGCCTTAGCCAAGTACTTGGCTAAGCAAGGGTTGTTTGCCTCAATGGTTGACGATCAGTTCGGAGTCGCTGTACACCGCCAATCTCTTGGCAGAGCATTCCTTTCTTAATCGTAAGCCGGCTAGCAGGGCTTCATACTCAGCAACGTTGTTGGTCGCTGGGAAGTCAAGTTTGAGGGAATATTTAACCTCGAATCCATCAGGGGTCGTGAGGACCACCCCTGCTCCGCTGCCATTGTCCGTGGACGATCCGTCCACGTTGAGTGTCCATTCTGGGATCCTGTCGGGTTATTCTACATTTTTAGCGGGCTGTTCTTCTTAAATTGGGGTCGTGGTCTCAACAATGAAGTCAACCAGAGCCTGTGCCTTTATGGCAAGTCTGATCTTGAATTCGATGTCGAACTCACCCAATTTGATAGCCCACTTTACTTGCCGTCCCGAAACATCTGGTTTCTGGAGTATGACTTTCAGCGGCTGGGCAGTAAGGACTACTATGCGATGCGCCTGAAAGTATGGCCTCAATTTTCGCACTGCAAAGATAAGTGCTAGGGCCATTTTTCCAGCGCGTGGATAGCGCGTTTCTAGGCCGGTCAATATTTTGCTCACATAGTAGACCGACTGCTGGGTATCAGTTTCCTGGTGCACAAGGACGGAGCTGAGAGCCACTTCTGATACTGCCCGGTAAAGGTACAGCTCCTCTCCGTCTTTGGGTGACGCTAGCAGTGGCGGGTTGGCGGATCTTGCTTCATTAATTGAAGACTGCCTGCAGCGACTGGCCCACCGGAATCCGTTGGATTTTATCCCTCTTAGGGCTTTAAAGAAGGGCTGGTACTTGTCACCAGACTTCACGAGGAAGCGGGACAAAGCCGCCCGGCCTGATCAATCGCCGGACGTCTTTGACGTTTCGCGGGGAGCCATGTCAAGAAGGGCCTTAATCTTTTCCGGGTTTACCTCGATCCGCCGGGAGACGATGAAACCCAAGAACTTTCGAAGCTACCCCGAAGACGCACTGGGCCGGATTCAATTTCATTTGGTGCTGGCGGAGCACCTCAAATGATTCTTCCAGGTCACGTATGTGGTCGCCAGTGACTCTGCTCTTGACGAGCATGTCGTCGACGTAGACCTCCATGTTGCGACCAATCTATTTTTCGAACATGTTGTTGACCAGTTGCTGGTAAGTTGCTCCAACGTTTTTCAGTCCGAAGGGCATCACTTTGTAGCAATAGGTGCCCTGGACTGTCATGAACGATATATGCTCCTCGTCCTCCGGACTCATTCGAATCTGGTTGTAACCCGAATAGGCGTCCATGAAACTGATCAGTTCATGTCCAGTTGTAGAGTCAACCAGTAGGTCAATCCTGGGCAAGGGAAAGCTGTCTTTCGGGCAGGCCTTGTTGACGTCGGTAAAATCGACGCACATTCGCTATTTTCCGTTGCTCTTTTTCACCAGGATAACATTTGAAAGCCAATCTGGGTACTGGACTTCTCTAATGAACCCAGCGTCCAGTAGCTTTTTCACCTCCTCTCGGATGGTGATCAGTTTCTCAATGGAATGATTCCTCTATTTTTGTCTGACCGGCTTCCTGCCAGGATCGACGTCCAGCTTGTGGACCATCACCTCAGCTGAGATCTCGGGCATGTCTGCGGAAGTCCAAGCGAATATATCGGCGTTCCGTTGCAGGAACGCAACCAGTTCAGTGCGCAGTGTGCCAGTGAGTGGGCCGCCAATCTGCACACACTTTTGTGGTTCCTTCGGATTTAGTGGGACCAGATCTGTGGCTTCACCGGACTGCGCATGCTGCAGGGTGGTCTCATCTCGATGATCAAGTTCTCCAACCGTGCCAGTGCTGCCGCTGGGGACAATCTGGGACATGTAGCATGTCCGTCTGATTATTTGCTCGCCTAGCACCTCCCCAACACTGTAGGGTGTTGGAAACTTCATTTTGAGGTGCAGAATCGAGGTAACTGCCCCAAATGCCGTCAGGCAAGGCCTGCCCAGTATGGCGTTGTATACTGAGGGCAGGTCGACCACCAGGAAGGTAAGTGTGCGACTTGCTGTCCTTGGATACGTCCCTAAGGTAACTTCTAATTGAATAGTCCATTGGACAAGCACTGGTTCGTTGTCAAGGCCGTATAACAGGCCTTCGGTCGGTTTTAGTTGATTCTTTTTTAGGCCTAACTTAAAGAAGGCATCCAAGTAAAGCAAATCTTTGGAACTTTCATTATCGATAAAGACTCATTTCAGCTGGTAGTCTGAAGTGCCATATGAAACGAGTGCGGATATAACAAGGGGGTGAGAATGGGGGAACATTACATGATTTGAGTCACTATCACTGAAGCTAATAGTATTGTCTACTGTGCGCTGCTTCTTCCTCCCAGTCTGTTGCTCCTTGCTGTCCACCGAATTCTTGGCAGGTCGGGTGGTGACCATGTTAACCACCCCCGCCGCAATCCTGTTCCGGGGTGGAGTCCGCTCCTGCCCCTCTTCATCAGCCGCACCTGAGTTCTGTCCAGGACCTCTAACGAACTTCGTGAGGTGGCCTCTGCGAATCAGGTCCTCGATCTCCCTTTACAGTGTCTTGTAGTTTTCAGTTGAATGGCCAGCAGAGCGATGGAAGTCGCAGTACTTTGACTGGTTTCCTGAGTCTTTCTTCAGCGGTTTAGGCCACTTCAGAAATTTTTCTCCACGGATCTGCATGAGGACGTTGGCGCACATGTCTGTTAGAGGTGTGAAACTGGTGGGCCCATAGTCTTTGCGTTCTGGGGGCCCAGTCCGGCGCTGCTTCTGGCGGGAGTGTTCTCCGCCGCTATACTTTCTCTTCCCTTCTCCAGGGAACGGCCGAGGCTGATTCACCCGTTCTGGACGTTTTGCCTCGTTGGCCTCTTTTGCTGTAGCGTAGGCCTTAGTGATGGATTCCGCCTCGCGGAAGGTCTGTGGATTTTTGTGGGTAAGGTGCTTGAAAAAGTCACCATAAGTAATAGCAGAGATGAAACTGCCCAGCTTCATCTCCTCTGTGATCTTGGGGATCCTTCTGGCCTCTGCCACGAAGCAATCCAGGAAGCACCGTGGGTTCTCTCTTGGTTTCTGCATTATGTGGGAGAGATGCCATGGTTGTTTCTCTTCCCGTCGGCTCGAAGTATACTGAGCCAGGAAGAGGTCCGTGAGCTCACGGAAACTACTGATGGTGCCTGAAGGGAGGTGATGGAACCAGATTCGAGCGTCTCCCTTCAGCGTGAGCGGAAAGCAACGGCACATCGCTGAGTCTTCTAGCCCTTGTAAACTCAGATGGGGTGCGAAAGTGATCCAGGTGGTCAACTGGATCACTGCCCCCATCGTATAAGTCAAGGGATGACATCTTGAACTTTGACGGCAGTGGACGGCTCAGGATCTCCGCAGTGAAAGGAGATCGGTCTAGGTCGATGGCGCACTCCTCCTCTTGGAACACACGGTTCCAGATCTTGTCCACCCGCGGATCGATGCAAGCGACGTTTGCTGATCATTTGGAGTTGAGGTAATCCCTCAACTCTGTCTTGTCTCTGCCGGGTTCTCGCGGCCTAGGTTGGCCGCCTCGATGGATCGGGCAGTCCTGAGGGCTCGCTCCTGGACTGTGTGGTTGTCTTCTGCCCGAGAGTATCGGAGATTTCTTCTTTCTGGGCTCTCTAGCGGAGATGTACTCCCGAAGCGTTTCATAGGCTTGTGCTGGCCAGGAACGAGGGAGGATGCTGAAGCCAGATTGTCTCCAGTCTTTCCGGGCCTCTTGGCCGGCCTCTTCTTCCTCTGGCCACCCCTTTGGGTGGCAAGAGCAGGAATGGCTGCTGGTGGAGCCACTTGTTGTCGTTGCTCATTCTGCGCGCAAATTAGCTGAAGCAGGTGATTGTTGGCCTGCATCTGCTCCACCAGTTGCTGAAAGTAAGGCGGTGAAACTCCGCCCGTGGCCCCATTAACCATGGCACTAGCAGCGTGGTCCTGATCGGGGTTAGCAGTATCTCTAGCGGGGTCGCTAGCTTGGACTCTCTTGTTCACCATTACAGGATCAGAAGGTGACAGAGAGAGTTAGTGCAGATTTTTATGGTAGGCTTTTTGTAAGCGCTTCCCACAGACGGCGCCAATGATGCGTCTCTGGATCCAAACTTTGAACAGATTCAGATAATCCTCTTGTCGTGGCTCCGGCTCCGTTCCCTGAGTCGAATCCTGCACACCACTAAACAGAACAGGAGGTCAGCGTGTTCAGCGGGAAATTATCCCACCGAAAACACTCCGACGCTCAAGTCAGTAAAACAGTCTTCGTAAGAAAGAAACTGAAATAGAGAGAGAGAGAGAGAGTTTGAGTGTTTAATCCAGATGTAAGAGAGACGTGAGGTCTTCTTGGATCTGAAAGGTGGGAAGGCAGTAAACGGCCGTGAGGGCACGCTTGTTACCTTAGGATTTTTGGAGAACGTGGGCGGCAGAGAAGGAAGATCTCTGAGAGCACACGTTCGTATTGCAGAGAGCGTATGCAGTTGAGTGGGAGGCTGAAAGCGTAATTGAGAGCGCTTGTGTTGTGTTACCGAAAGCATGCATTGAATGATGATTCAATAGCTTCTTCTGTAGCTGAGAGGGCGATCCTCCTTCTTTGAAAGGAGTGATTGCCTTCCTGATCTGCTGGTTGGCTTACCTTTTGGAGCAGATGCCAGTTGCCAAGCTAATCGAGATTGTTTCCTTGTGAGGCAGCCAACTGCTTTTCAAACTGTGCGCTTTCCTTTCGTGCATGTTGCCGTTGGAAAGCCGGGCTGGCAAAAATTTGGAGAAAATCTGGCGCCTTCCTTTTTGGGGGCGCCAATATTGCTAATATCCTTTTTGGCGCCAGTTGGGATCGCGGAATATCCTTGGAAAGCCGTTGTTGGCTTTTTGATGAGTCGTGGGCTTAAACGGGTCAGGCCCATTACTGTAGAAGGGCTTATTAGGGCCCAACGTGCTGGACACAGACGGTCAATGTTTGTGTTGACCGTCTGCGTGCGTGTTGGCCGCCCTTGTGGAGGATTTCTGTCATTGGCCGCCAGATGGGCCATGGGCCTGAGTGAGCCAAGCCCATTACTGTAGAAAAACCTCTTTGGGTCTAATGCGCACAAGACAGATGGTCAACGTTTGAGTTGACCGCCTGTTTGAGAGTTGACCACCCGGATGGTCAACGCCAACATTGACCGCCCTGAGCTTTTCAACTTTTGGGCCCACTTTCCAATTGGGTCGTTAGAGTGTTGACCGTCATTTTGGGCCTCCATTGACTTTCTGGGTCCAGCCCATTCCCGGCATACCCATCACCTTTTATTGATCGTGTGACTTCTATGCCAATGAAATATCGTAAAACACCAAGATCTTTAATCTTAAAAACCAGATTTAGAAAGGATTTGATAGAGACAATCGAATCCAAGCAATTACTTGCAACAATGATATCATCAACATATATAAGAAGAATTGTAAATGATTTGTCATCTTATTTAGTGAATAAATTATAATCGGCCTTGGATTGGACAAGGCCAAAAACAATGAGAAAAGTAGATAGTTTTGAATACCATTGTCTAAAAGCTTGTTTAATACCATATATGCTTTTTCAACAACTTGCATACCTGATGGAGTTATCCATTTGGTATAATTGGGAGATTGTTGCATATAAATTTCTTCATTTAGGGATCCATATAAAAAAGGTGTTATTGATATCAAAATGACACAAATGCCATCCTTTTAAGATAGTTATAGCTAAGAGGCATCACACAGTGATAAGTTTAACAACGGTGAAAAAAGCTTCATGGTAATCCACCCATTCCTATTGTGTATATCCTTTAGCCACTAATCAACATTTATATCTTTCATTACTTCCATCACTATTAAGTTTTAATTTGAATACATATCAAAATCCAATAGCTTTCTTTCTTAGGGATAAATTAGTAATAATCTAGGTTTTATTGAATTCTAAAGCATTCAACTCATCTTTGATGGCTTTGGGCCAATTGGGATCACAAATAGCTTGAGTATAAGTTTGTGGTTCAATTTGAGATAAGATAGAGGATAAAAAAGAACTATAGGCAGGAAATAATTTTTGATATGATATGCAATTTTGAAAGAATAAGGTATACCTTGAGAAATTTGGACATTTGATAGGATAGGTGTAGTTGGAGATACCCGATGACAATAAAAATTCTTCAAATGTTGAGGAGCTTTCCTAACTCTAGTGGTTCTGCGAATAGGAGTGTTATCTCTTGCTAGTGATTGAATATTTGTGGTAAGATTAGTGGGCACACTAGGCTGTGCGTTGCTACTCAAAGACTCCTGATTATTCTGTAGTTGGCCGTGGATAAAGGGTAAATCTGATTGCTCTTCACCGTGGTGAAGTGTAGCGGTTGGTTGATCTCCATTTGATATAGGAATAGTGACAAGATTCAAAACTAAGTCATGGATAAAAGGTGATTGTTGAGTTGGGAAAAAATGATCATTATTTGTCACTTCAGGAGGCAATGCATCAAATTGAGCACTAAGAGAAGTTTCGGTATTGTTTTTCTGGAAGGAAAAAACATTCTTATCAAAAATAACATCCTTGGAATAAAATGTAACATGGCTATGTAAATCAAATAATTTGAAACCTTTAATTCCAAATGGATAGCTTAAAAATATACAAATTCTACTTTTGGAATTAAATTTCTTTCGCCCATAAGAGGGAGTGAAAGTAAAATATAAACAATCAAATATTCATAAATTATCATAACTTGTTTTAACTCCAAATAGAATTTCATATTGAGTCTTATTTTTCAGCAATGGAGTGAAAATCCTATTTATAATATAGGTAGTAGTAAGTATACAACCACTCCAAAATTTTAAAGAAAGTCTCGATTGAAAACTAATATCTCTGGTTACATTTAATAAATGTTGGTATTTTCATTCAACAACACCATTATGTTGTAGTGTTTTCACGCAACTCTATTAATAGATAACACATCTTTTACTGTAGAAATTCCCTAGATAAAATTCAAATCTATTATCATTTAGAATAACTTTAATTTTAATATTGAATTGTGTTTCAACAAGGTTGTAAAAATCCTCTAAGCATAATTTAGTGTTTGATTTTTATTTTAGAAGATAAATTCAAGTATTTTTTAAAAAATAATCAATAATAGTCAAGAAATATTTATAACCATCATAAGATATTTTAAAAAAAGTCCCTATAAGTCACAATGAATCACATCAAATAAGGTATATGACCGATGGGTGCTGGGGGCAAAAAGAAGGCGACATTGCTTAACCATGTGACAAATTGAACAGGAATTATCATTAATAGAATGCAATACTCCTTTTACAATAGAATTATTTATCAGTTTTATCCTAGAATATAAAACATGACCTAATCGATAATGCCAAATATCTACTTGCAATGAAACAAAGTTAACAGAGGGCTTCACAGTGTGATTGGAGAATTTAGAGAGAAGGACAACCAAGGTGTTTGGATGAACTTTATTATTTATCGATGATATAAACCATTTTGCTTTTCATCCATCCTAATCGTTATCCAAGAGGTAAGGTCCTAAATCAGGCAAATGTCAGAGAAAAAACAAATAGTAGCTGAGAGTATTAGTGAGTTGTTTCACAGAAATTAAATTAAATGTGAAAGAGAAAACACATAAAACATTTTGCAATATTATCTTATTGGTCAATTTAATGACTCCAATATGAAAAATGGGAGCTTTACATCCATTAGGAAGTTTAACAGAATAAGAAATTTATATCTTATGAAGATATAAGGATGGGCTCATATGATCATAGTATCAAGAATTCACATATTCTTTCTATTATAAGAGGAAGAAGAGGAGGAGAATTCAATACCAATCATGTTAGCTGCTTTTGATTGATTACAAATGGGATCAAAAGTAGATGGAATTTGTTTAGTCATTTGAGAAGGCACAACAGAGTCTTTAGATTGAATCAAATTCATGAGATGCTTGAACTGTAATTTTAGTCAATGCAACCTTGTCATTCTCATTAGTATCTTCGTCAGAAATTGTGGTGAAACTCATATGGTTAGCAAAAGGAGCTGTAGTCCCAAACTTACCATACAGCTTGTGATTAGAAGGAAAACCGTGAAGTTTATAATACTTATTAATAACATGTCGATTTATTACAATGAGCACATATAGGCATCTCAGCATTCCCAACTTTAAAACATTGTTATAAAGTGTGTCTTGAGACATGACAATGAACACAAAGGGGTTTATCTTTCTTTGGCATATGAGTGTTTTTCACGATAATTTTAGAGTTATTAATAACTCGTTTTGTAGTTAAAGACATCATTTCTAAAAGGTGCACAATGGACAACATTTGATATTGTCTTTCTTATTGTTAGATAATAAAAAAGACTTTGTTAAGAGAGGGAAGAGGGTCCATCAATAAAATCTGCTTTTGAACATTAGTATATGAGTCATTCAAACCCATTAAAAATTGTATAACACAATCTCTCTGATATCGCTCGATGAGCACTTTTATTTTACCACAGTCACAATCTAAGAGATGGTCATATATAAGGAGTTCATCTCAAATCGTTTTTAGTTTACCATAATACAAACTTACCAAATCTTATTCTTGCAAGAGACCCGCCAAGGATTTCTTCAGCTGAAAAATGTGTGGTCCATTCTGTTGAGTAAAACGGCAATGCAATTCCTTCTAGATTTCAGAAGCATTGTCAACAAAAACTATACTAGATTTGATGAATGGATCATGGTTCCATGAGACCACCATGACCAAAAAGTTGAGTGGAATAATGGGTTTATGAATAGCATCCTCAATGAACCGGAATTTGTTTTTAATCCTCAAAGCTCGACGCATGGTTCTGGATCAAGTGGAATAATTGTGAACCGTGAGCAAATTAATGACCAAGGTGATGGCCAGACTATCGCCGACCTCTAGTCGAAAAGGGTTTGTGGGATCTAAAAGATTTTGAAATCATAAGAGATTTTGTGTGAGATTAGGATTTGGGTTGTTTGTGTTTGGCGTGTTTTTGAAAGTATTGTAGTGTTGCTCCATGTCTCTAATACTATGAAAGGAAAGAAAAAAAAATAGAGCAAAGGATGGAGATGAAGAAGGAAGAGGACGATGGAGGAAAAACGGGAATCAATTGAAGAAGTTGGAGAACAGCAAAAAAATCAATCTCATTAATATTTCTGAATTTTTACATATCATGGGACGCTATCCGAAGACCAATATGTATAATACAAAGCAAAATCTCCTAAATCTCCTAATAATTTGCTTAACAAAAATATTGTCACTAATATGCAAAGATATATTACCTGTAAAGAAAAAAATCCTAACAATATATAGGAAAAGGAAAATCTACCCTAAAATATTACTATTCTAATACAATATTTACAAAATAAACAGATTACGTATCCTCCAATACCTGCCAACCAGTGCTAGCATCTACCCACTCCAACAATATAAGTAAGTTTTAATTAGGGTTGGACAACGCTCATCAACAACAATTAAGCTGCATAACATTATAGAGCGTAGGCGCAGGCGTTTTTCTGTTTCTTAACAGCCACGCTTACAGCCGCAGCATCCTAGGGACTTTGCGACTCATTTTTAAATTTTGCATGGCAGACTGACCCTATGTTTAATGATATCCATTTGCACGGCTGTTTGACCACATCACTCGACTAGGAGACCTATCTGCGTGGTTCGGCTAATAAAAACCGACATATTAGAGATACTGGCTTCAACTGTAATGGAGAAACTGCTTCGTGTAAATATTACTACTGTAGATGAAAATTACTTTTAAGAATTCAGCGGTCAAAATTTTCACCAAGATATTAGGGTTCGTGGTTGTGAGTTTCAGATCGCTAAACATTATATGTCATTTACTCTTAAGGGTCAGAAAAAAAGAGGTCACCCGACCCACCCGAATTGAAGTGAACTGAATATATAATAGTGTTTAATATATTCCAAAAGTAGTACTGATATTTATAAAATGCAAGACCATATTTTCAAGAGTTTTCACATTCTTAAAATTAATGTCAAGCTAGCTATTAGTTTAATTGGCCTGAGATTAGAAGTCCGTGGAAATGCTAGTTGGGATAAGAGGTTCCCATAATGGGAAGGACGATTCCTTTTTTTTTTCGTAGTGATTAGACATAGATAAATATTGGGGGATAGATATTAGGGGCATTTTTCGTATACTATCGGTTGACATGGTAAAGGTTGTTCAGATTATAGAGATAATATTAGATCTTATACATGATAAATTAATTTGTATAAATTTTTAATAAGAATTCTATCAGTCTCTAACTGAAAAAATATATTCATGTTATTTGTATGTAGTTAGACTCTATATATATATATATATATATATATATATATATATATATATATATTTGACTAGTAAAAATTTTATTAAAAACATTTTGATTTCAAATAAATATTTTATTATAAAAAATATTTATTTGTAAAAATCATTTTGGAAATAATGTAGGGTCCAACCAAATTATAGATTAAGAGCTAAGAACCATTTAATGCAATGATTTAATGGGTAATTTTATCCCAATTGAGTTGGTCCATATAGAATATAGTATACTAGAAAGGCAAAATGCATTAACTGTGTGTAGAATATTAAATATCTTTTTCTTAGAGGTTAATTGCAATATATTGATAAATATAATTATAATTTATAGAAATCTAACAATTGAAAGAAATGATTACAAAAAGAATTTGGAAAATTAGATTATTGAAATTTCTTCTTATGGTTGAGAATAGTGATTCTTAAAAATCTCACATCATACCATGGTCAAAGATTTTTTTTTTTTTTTTTCTAAGGAGTCTTTATGTTTGCCCATAAGGTATTTGATGTTGATATTCGCAATTAGATTTTAAATTTGAATACTGTGAATGAGGCTTCGAGGAATTTAGGCAGAACTTTATCATGTTTTTCCCAAACTCTTCAAGTGGGAATAGTAACTCGCCATTTTGGCGATCCTCGTTATACCGCTTGCACGATTTCCACCCTACGCAAAGCCTCAGCACGGGATATTGCGAGCGTCGCCCATGCCATATGCAACGGCACGATCAACCATCATCTGCACTGGACGCCAGTTGTTGATGGAGGCCTCCTAGTTGGGTGGCAATGCTATAAATAGTGTACTCTACAAGCTAATCGAATCGAGTATGAAGAGATATTATTTTTGTCCAATCCTATTTAATTATTGTTAAAGGTATTTGACACGTCTCTGGATTCAAATTATTATACAGATTAGGAAGCTACTTGATATTTTCTAATAGGTCAAATTGAAGTGGGTTTAGTCTCCATTATTTCGAATCTAAATCCTGCACATCACAACTAATAAACAAGATGTCAGACGATGGTAAAAATTTATTCTCCGATATATCATTCGACATTCAAATTAGAAATCTTTTTTAAATAATAAGAAAGATTTGATGAGTAAATAAATAATACGTGGATACGTGTAATGGGAGATTGAGTATTTGAATACACTCAACTGGGGAGCGGCTTTAGAAGATGGAGGATAGAGGTCTAAAGGAGTGCACCGACTGATGGATGGCTCAAAGGAGAAGGATAAAGCTTCGATAAGTGCGTTTGACCGAGGGGTGATTTAGAGGCGGAAGACTAAACTTTGATCTAACCGAGGAAGAGAGTTACACTCTCATCAATGAGTGGCTGGTTGATGAATGCATTCGTAGACGGGTGGCTAACTAGAGGATGAAAAGATTTCTGGGTACTGATGATGAGGAGAGGGACTCGCTGTCGGTGTCTTCTCTGGCTACAAATGGAGAATCTTTTTCTACAACACGTTCTACGAGTTGCCTTTACCGGTCTTTTAGCATGAGGACTTGGAGTTGATGTGAGACCTACACATCTATCGGCTGAAGGAGAACGAGACCTCATGGGAGACCAAAAGGGAGTGAGCATGCCTTCTAAGTCCTTTCTCTATACGCTCTTTCTTTTCTTTCCTTCTTCTCCCCTTTTTTTCCACGCCCTCCTTTCCCTAAAGTGAAAAGGGCACATATATTAGAAAGACCTGATTTTTGCTACCTTGAGACTTACAACTAGTCTCGTATGAGTGGACAATAGTATTGTTTAGTTATCAGAGGTCATGTGCAATTGCTAGCATCCTTCTTGGGAAAGTTGTTGAGCTATTCAAATGGTTATGGTAAGTGCCGCTGGCATATTGGTGGAACACTATCCTATTTGTCAACTGATGAGCTAGAGAAATAATCTTCACTGCGATTAGTTGCAGATGTCGCAACAAACTAGCGCTAATCGTCTGCTAATACTTCTTGTATGGCCATTGGGAACCACACATTGCAGTAGCATATGGATTTGCCGACTAGGTTGGAGCCAATGGGTCGAGCTATGTGGACTTCTAATTGGGCCTGCTATAGCGCCTTCTAGGATCTGGGCTTCATGGAATCTTGTAGGGTTTCCACTTCTCAATCGTGCAGTGTCACGTCGTAACTTCTTATTTTATAGTTCATTACATTATTATCATGTTAATGTGAATAGTTTACAAATCATGAACAAGAATCTTGTTAGAAATAATGCCTGCTAAAATCTCATAATCATTACAATAAAAACTACAGAAGTATAAAGATAACTAATATATCTGTGGAAGTATTAACATCATCAACATTTATACATGATCTAAAAATATAAAAATTTTACAATTTATACATCATCCGATATTACAAAAAAATTTCCAAGTACCACTAAACTAAAGTAATTTTTTTCTATTCTTACTCGTCGAGCATGAACTCCTAAGAGGTATCTGGATGGTAAAAAAATAGTAAGAGAGTAAGCCAAATACTTAATAAGAATATAATAGTCAATGATATGCATATTCTTATACAAAAATATATCATATAGAGAAATAGGAATCGTGATATATATAAAATATATATATACTTTTAAAACATTTTCATGATACAATTGGCTTTTCTTTTTCTTGTATTTTACTTGCCAATATGTTCTTACCTTACATATATTAAGGAATCAGAGCTAGTAGGCCTTACTAAGCTAACGGAGCGTTCAATCGATATATGGATTGCATTCACTTCACACAATCAAAGGGATTATCTTTCTTATTTATATCCCGAAGATAAGATGGTACTACCTATTGTCTCTCAGTAAACGGGGCCAAAATCATAAAGCGATATTTATTCAAATAACGATCTACACTATAATATCTTAAGATATGGCAGGAAATATTATTCGCTAAAATAAATCATTTGTTCAATTTTTTTACTTTTTTAAATTTCGTAGTGGAAGCCTTTATTCATAATCTTACTTCTTAATTTTTTCATCTCAGAGAAAATTCATATTTTCTTGATATCATTTTAGTTTCCATTTATAAATAACATATCATATATATTCATAACAAAATTATGATAAAGCATATCGTATATGTCCATAATAAAATCATGTCAATACATAACATAAATTCATATACATTTTAATATGTGCTAGACTTACTTTTAGACAACATATTAAGTGGCTTCTGGTCCATTAACCTTCTAATTTCACCGGTTTACTAACCGATTTGGTTCTAGTTCATCTCTTTAATTGGTTTGATCACAAATCTAATTTATAGATCGGTTTAACTTTTCATAATATTTTGTTGATTATATCATGTGAGTCGATTAACTATTATTTATATAATAAGTGGCCGGTTTATCATTTTAAAGGAGCATATATAAAAATTGGTTCACTTATAATTTAGCCGATTTATTAAAAATCAGTTCATTAAATATCTTTAACATCCGGTTCTTATAATGACCAATTGATTTACATGATATATCAGTTAATCACTAATTTAACATACCATATATAGCCAGTTTATTATTTATTTCCTAACCGGTTCACACTAAATTAGCAAAATGTACAATTAAGTGCAAATCGGCCGATTTAGTGACAATTTCCGTTCTAGAACCGGTTCAATGACCCAATCAAAATAATTTTGGAAACCGTTTTAAATTGTGATAGATCAACCCTAGTACAAAGTAATATGACCGGGTTAGCTGTTGGTTCAATTGGTTCATGTCCGGTTCAATCCATCAAATGGACTGCAAGATTGAGTATCCACATGGACGTAGGATTCTGCTACTCATTTGGAGATTTAGTTCAGTGGTCCATTCAGCTCATTTTCATGAGCTGATTTTACACAATCTTAATAAGGATTTTAACTAGTTGATGACCAATTTTGAGCCGGTTTGGTGATTGTATAGAGGTTGATTCGACCTAATTTTTCCAAACTACCAATTTTAACATCAGTATACAGGGGTTAGCTTAGCTGTTGTGTTGGATCCGGTGTATTATAATTTGTTATAATTTATAAATTGTTAAAGTAAATACATGTTTCCTATAATTAAAATGGATATCAAAATACGAGACATGACACGCAAACTGGTGGGCTAGATTTTAAGTCGGCCCATAGGACTACCAAACCCATCACTAGCCCCCTATACCGAGAGGCTAAGCTTCGTCAATTCTTGGCATGTCCACTGATGGGATGTCTCCTACAGCAGCCGGTTCATGCATTCCTTTTCTAGGCATTTTGTAGCTTTTCCACATATGAGAGTAGTGATTCAATGCTCTGTTTGGCAAGATTTGGGATGATTTACTGAAACTGTTGATTTGGTCCTCTACTGTTGGTTATTCTCTAGCGAGGACAATCTCCTAGCATCTGTGCAATCTCCTTCGTTTAATGCTGGATGATCTCCTCCTCCGACTATAAGTAGATGGGCTCTCAACACCACAAATCATCTTCACCAACCAAATGGTGTGAGAGTTCGAAGCTGACATAGAGCTTACACAACCATAAGCCGAGAATGGTGGAGATTCTTCACCATTGTTCAAAGCAAGAGCCGAGATGCGCCTGATGTCTGCCTTGGTTTTCCTCTTTTAGGTTAGACTCAATCCGGTCTCAAATTGCACTGAGCGAGGCCCGGCCAGATTCCTCTTCTCTAGGCTAAGACGGATGGTCCTTGCCAGGTGGCCTTAAAGAAATGGATTCTTAGACCTTCCGACAGAAGAGGGCAACACCCCGTCTCCTCTAGCTAAGTGACTCAATCCTAGGCTGCCCATAGGAGGACCAGTCTCAAAACTATTGGATGAGGAACTTCTTCAGGTTCACGCTGAACCTTAGGTCGTCGCTGCCGCACGAGGTCTTGCTTAGGCACAGAGGATCTTGGGTCTTGTAGGTATGGCTGGTTTCAGTGGATGATATTTGGTGGCCATTTACCCGGTAAGGTTTGGCACTTGGCACCCCGTTCTTGCAGGGAAGGGCTTTTGCATGTCTTTCTCACCATGCTAGCCTGGGTGTTTTCCTCTCATAGCTCTCTTCCCTAAAATCGATCAGACAAATATAATCAAGTCGCTATTCCATGTATTTTTTTATTTCCTTTTTTAGTTGTATGTCTACTATTGAAAACTTATATTTTGTAAAAGGAATCAATGAATAAAATTACTGAGTATTTATTTTTCTTTGCATTGCATGGCTCCAATACTCTTGCATATTGTGGATATTTGAACCGCTTGCGTGCTACTATGCATTGCTTGATGTCTGATAATTTGATGATCGGGATAGCTGGTGCCTCGATCTTCTAGCAATCCATCCCAGGACTAGGCATCCCGAACGATTGGTTGGGACACGAGCTCGGTGAATCAGCCTCAAGCTTGCCAAGGCTACACGCTAACTGTCAATAGTCTTAGAAGAGAGGCAAGTTTGGTCATCATTACCTGCATTGATCTACCGACTCGTTGACCTAATCGTTGAGGCAACTAGCTGTCAGGGTGCTGTATGGGGAGGCATCGCATTG
The DNA here is from genome assembly GCA_033239525.1 of Nepenthes gracilis. Lineage (NCBI taxonomy): Eukaryota > Viridiplantae > Streptophyta > Magnoliopsida > Caryophyllales > Nepenthaceae > Nepenthes > Nepenthes gracilis. Next base: position 10,891,831 of record BSYO01000013.1, read on the forward strand.
ATCATCATAACGAGGCCAGCAAATGGACGTGCCATAGCACTCTATGGTGAAGACTTGTATCATGGTCCTCATGGAGACGTACCTCTCTGATTTCCAGAAACGACATCATTGCTGAAACGACAGCAAGTGTTGGCGCTCAGCTGTCTCCACATTCCTTTGTTCTACGAATATCTTTGCCCCAATTTTTCCATCTTTCCCTCTGGCTTGCACTGAATGACTCATCGAGATGTCGATGATATTTTGGCCTTGTTTGCTTCATCACCAGAAGTGTCATCTTCCACTCCCCTGTGCCTTCAACTGAGAAGGGAGGTGACGATGAGTGAGTGATAGCGGAAACTAGAGAAGATGATTCGGCAAACTCGGCTACCACCAAGGAGAGACATCTTTTGGGCACCTCGACTCTTGGGCCCTAAGGGGTTTTGAGGGTGCCTCTTGACCTCGAGTTTGTTGAATCTTCTTACGAGGTTCATCCACCTTACCGAGAGGTAATGCTCCATAGATTTCTATGTCTTGCAGTTTTGCTTTTTCATTGTGGCCTCTATTTGACCACTCTTTTCCATTTGACATTTGCGGGGTTGTCACACGTGGTGGAGGAGGCTTTGCACTTGTGGGAGGTTAAGATTGCTCGCTTGATGCATGAGGTGGAGTGTCAGGTCAATGCTGCTGTTGGCAAGGTGCTATAGAGTCAAGAGCGGAGCCAACTACCTTTATCGAGCTCTATCTGAGTCTAAGGCGAGATTGTAAGAGTTCTCAAAGGCCAATGCTTGGATTATGGATCAAATTGCGTTGCTCGAGGATGAGCTTCAGGAGAGTTGGCAACAACTTAATGAACTGCTGGACATGTATGCCCATCTCAAGGGAGAGCTGAGGACCAAGCTTCGCCCTAACGTGGTGGCCTCGATACTAGACAAGGAATTTTAGAAGGGCATTCATTTCTACGGACAAATAGTCTCCTTAGCAGCCCTGGACTTTTCTGTTGGTTTCCTTGACTCAAGGAACATTGGAGACTCCCACCATTTAGAACCGACTAGCTTCCCGGTGGGAGAGGGTAGAGGGCCTGTGCCACACTCTTCGGGGGCACTCAACCATATAATAATCATCCGATTAGGCTACTTTTTGTAGTTTTGTGGTTGCTTGGGTGCCCTAATTGTATTTTTGAATCATTAATAAACCAAACTAATTGCTTCAATTTTTGTTGCCAATGCCTTTGATTGTGCGCTGTTTTGACTCTACTTTGATTACTAAGCATTATTGCTATCATGGTCGGGCTCGAACGGACACATCCACCTAATGCACTCACTCCTACTGGGAGGAGGTCATGGCGTTGAGAAAATTCAACCATCTCTAGGCCACTCGGTTATCGAGACTGAGGTTTTGTGATCGAGTTATAGCTCGTCGAAGCGCAGGTAAAAACGTTCACCTAACTTAGAGGCAGTCTTGGTCTTGAAATTAATCATGCTCACAAGCAATCGAATGAGTGGCATAATAAATGAAATTAATAATTTAAATGTGCTCAAAGTATTTAAGCAATTCACATAGATGCACTTGACTTGTGCTCAGCGGGAAATCATCCATGGCATCTCTTAGGGCAGAGGGTGCTTTGGGTCCGGGGACCAGTGTTTTGGTCTAGGATCAAAACTTGTACGCCCTACTCTGGAGGATTGTCGAGGCTAAGAATGGTCCCCATCAGCAAGACAGACCAATCACTTGTGCATGCAATCTTATGTCGGTGGCCTCTACTCTACAAAAGGTTGGCTTCGTTATACTAAGCCAATAGAGCAAGAAGGTAGCATCTTCTAAAGTGAAACACGGCAGGCAAATGGGCTTAGGACTTTGATACCCTCGAGGGCATTCCAGCCTGCTGCCCGTCATGGTTGATGTGTCGACAGCATCTTCGGGCATGAAACACCGCATGCAAGGGGCTGAGGGCTCTACCGCCCCGAGGGCATTTCGGCCTGCTGACCGATAGCCGTTTGGCTGCTCAATTTTGGACATTAGGATCTCATTGTCGATAGGCGACCCTGAGGTACCTCGGGTGGACTTTGGTCGATATGAAGGAGGCATCTTCTGCCATGAAATGCCATAGGTAAGGGAGTTGAGGACTCTGCCACCCAGGAGGGCATTCCAGCCTGCTGCCCGCCTCACTCAATACTATGGCAGCATCTTTTGGCTTGAAATGCTGCACGCAAGGGGCTGAGGACTCTACCACCCTTGAGGGTATCCCAGCTTACTTTCGACACTACATTGGGAACTTACGATGCCCTAGGAGTTCGACGAAGTGTAAAAGTGATCCAGGTGGAACATAGGATCAAAACTTTGGTCGTAGGGTTTCAGGTTCAGTTCCCGGATGCTGTGAGGTGGAGAGTGCGCTAGATACCTGCTCGAGCCCAAAATCCAGAATGGTTCCCGCTCGCTGTGCACTCGCTAGCTGCTCAAGCGCACGGAGGGTTTCCAGTGCGCTCGAGCGCAGCTCGAGCCCCGGTGCAACGGGTAAAAATTTTGAATGACTTTTTGCACCCTCTATAAATACATGTCTTATGTTTTTGAAACCTCAAGACGTCCAGAGCCTCTTCTGATATTGTTGGAGCCATTCTACTTGAGAGAAGAGCATTCCTCCTACTGTTTAATCTTGCTCTATTTGAGAAAACCGAACCTACTACGCTCTATATCGCTGTGCCTCATGTTCTAACGGTTTTTTCTCTTCATTTCTCTTAACCATTTAAACTCTTCCATCCTTCTACCTTCATTGGAGACGTCGGTACATTGAAGAAGGAGATCCGATCGTGGTTGGCAATTCAAGTGGCACGAGAGGGAAGGTTGGCGTGAAGATCAGAAGGTGTCTGGTTCCGTTGCCGTGGGCAAATCCAAGGAGTTCCTTGGTAGGGATCACAAGACGGGAGTAAGTCGGCTAGGTTAGCACATCGTTACCATCGGGTCCGTAAGTTGATTTTCATAGTGCAGTTCTTCCCTGGCCGTTAAAACCCGGACGGTTTTTCTCGATTACCATGGGTATCGAGTTTTTTCTTCGTCACCAAAAATCGTGTCTTTTTCATTATTGCTCATCGTTATATATATTGGGCATACTTCTTATCTCGTTAGCATCTAGAAATAAATATTCTTTACATGTATTGAATATTTAATTTTTACTGCTTCCGCTATTATTTATCGGGGTCGAAACTTGAGTGTATCTTGTTAGCACAAAGAGTGCTTTTTCAATTAGTATCAGAAACTTACCCCGATCCGCAACCCCCGATCTAGATTTATACGAGTGGATCGCTCTCCATTCCTCCCTTCTTTGATGGGAGTAATTATGCCTATTGAAAGGTTCGGATGAGAGCCTTCTTCAAATCAATGGATGAGCGGGTATGGGCGAGTACTCAATCTGGGTGGACTCCACTCAAAAGTGGTGATGAACTAAAAGTTCTGTCTTTGTGGTCAAAAGAAGAACTTAACGCCTGCAATTGGAATAGTAAGGGATTATATGCTATTTTTATGGCCGTATCTCCTGAAGAGTTTAAACGGATTTTCATGTGTGAGATTTCTAAGGATGCATGGGATATACTAGAAATCACTCATGAAGGTACTAAATTGGTTGAAAATTTAAAATTGCAAATGCTTACTACTAGATTCGAAAAAATACGAATGAAAGATGACGAAACATTTGATGAATTTTATGCTCAATTAAATGATATTGTAAACTCCGCATTTGATTTAGGAGAACGAATCCCTAAGAACAAAATTGTTAGAAAAGTTCTTAGGTCACTTCCTGAACGATTTAGACCTAAGGTCACTGCTATCGAAGAAAGTAAAGACCTTGATAAAATGAAGATTGAAGAACTTGTAGAATCTCTTCAAACTTATGAGCACACACTTCCACAGTCAAGGAAACAAAAATCAATTGCTTTAAAATCAAGTAAGGAAGAGAGAAACCGGGACTCCGATGAAGAATCGTGTAGCGATGACAATTTTTCATTATTTGTTAAGAATTTTAAAAATTTTTTAAAGAAAAATAACTCTTCATCAGAAAAACTAGATGTGGATTTAAGACGATCACATAAATTTGAGAAGAAAGACCGACGTGAAAGTAAGGACTCCAAATCAAAAATTACCCAAGGAGTTCAACGCCATGAGTGTAAAGGTTTTGGTCACTATCGTGCTGAATGCCCAAACTTTAAACGCCAACACGGTCAAGTTTTTAAAGCTAATGTGACTTTAAGCGATGACGAAGAAGAAGAGGTTGAAAAATGCTCTGAAGATGGTCCTATCAAGTACATGGCCTTTGTGACCTCAACATGTGAAAATGATGAACATGTAGAAGCAAGTCTTAAACTATCCGATGACTCCGAGAATGAGTCAGAATTTGAATTGTATGATATTCAGGATGCTTATGATAAATTGTTTAAAGAATGTTTTCACGTTAAGAAAACGAATGTCTCACTCAAACACAAACTGAAAAAAGTAGAAAAAGAAAAATTAGCTCTAAAATCCGAGTTAGAGACAAAAGTACAAGAAATTGAGACCCTGAAAAGCTCCTTTACTGAAAAAATCACAACTCTTGAATCTGATCTTGAGGTTGCTCGCTCTGATTTGAAATAATTTTCAAATGGGTCCAAAAAATTGGACCATATGCTTGGGTTGGGAAAACTTAGAGGAAATAAAATCAAATTGGGTTACTCAGAAAATCTCTTAAATGCCAATGCTAAATTTAGGACTGTATTTGTTCGACCTACTTCCACACCAAGACGAAGTAGCATCTTTTCGAGCCACATTGATCAGCCGTCGAGAGTTTCCCAAGAGAAGTTGATCAATTTCCAAAAAGTTAGGAAACATCCGTATCAATCGGATGTCAAAACTAAATATGTTCCAACATGTCATGGGTGCGGCATTATTGGCCATATTCATCCCCATTGCCCCGTCTCATTACGTCAAAGTAAGTGTCAGCAACACTCTAAGATAGAGTATCTAATTCACCACATCCAATATCTAAATGATCAAGTGATAAGCCCAAACAATGTCATCAAATATGGTAAGAAAATGTGGATCAAGAAGAGTGAGCTCCGTTACCCCTTGGCCATTCATGACAAAAAGGGGGAGTAGATTTCTACTCTTTGGAAAGATTGTCCTTGTTAGGGGGAGTCGTGTCATTTGTGTTAGGGGGATTCATTATGTTTACTAGTTATGTTAGGGGGAGACTTGTTAGTTTTGAGAGGGTGAGTTCTACTTAACCTTAAATGCTACTTGTATTTCATTCTTCTAACTACTGCATGTTAGTTTTTCTTCTTCCATTGGTTATTTGTATTATGCTATTTGTACTAATCATGTTTGCCTGTGCAATACAGATTAACAACATCACGCAGCTGCCAAGTATATCAACACAGTGAGCGCTAGTGTAGATGTTTACATCTGTGTATTGTATTATTTATCTTTTTCACTAGGCGTAGATTTTTATGTACACGAGTTCTATCTCGGTGGTGTCTGAACTCGTGCTTCTCTTGTCTTTATTTATTTTCTAGGTTTTATCACGGAATTGTCAAAGGGGGGATTGTTAGGGTCATTTTTATAATTGGCATATTCGTGGACCGTATGTAATTTTTTTGGTTAGTATCCGGTTATGTTTCGTTGAGGTGCTGCATCAACACATTCCTGTGGCTGCTTATTCTCGGATCAACATATGTACCGTGCCTGCTTCTCGCCTGATCCCGCTCGAGCCCAAAAAACCAGAATGTCCCCGCTTGCCGGGCGCTCGATACCCACTCGAGCTCAAAATCCAGAATGGCCACCGCTCGTCGTGCGCTCGATACCCGCTCGAGCCCAAAATCTAGAATGGTTCCGTCTCGTTGTGCGCTCGCTAGCCGCTCGAGCACACATAGGGTTTCTCTGGAAACCCTTCGTGTGCCCGCCGCGCGCTAGAGCTGCGCTCGAGCGCCGGTGCAACGGGCAAAAATTTTGAATGACTTTTTGCACCCTCTATAAATACATGTCTTATGTTTTTGAAACCCCAAGACGTCCAGAGCCTCTTCTGATATTGTTAGAGCCATTCTACTTGAGAGAAGAGCATTCCTCTTACTCTTTAATCTTGCTCCATTTGAGAAAACCGAACCTACTACGCTCTACATCGTTGTGTCTCATATTCTAACGGTTTTCTCTTCATTTCCTCTTTACCGTTCAAACTCTTCCATCCTTCTACCTTCATTAGAGACGTCGGTACATTGAAGAAGGAGATCTGATCGTGGTTGGCAATTCAAGTGGCACGAGAGGAAAGGTTAGCGTGAAGACCGGAAGGTGTCGGTTCCATTGCCGCGGGCAAATCCAATGAGTTCCTTGGTAGGGATCACAAGACGGGAGTAAGTCGGCTAGGTTAGCGCGTCATGATCACCAGGTCTGTAAGTTGATTTTCATAGTGCAGTTCTTCCCTTGCCATTGAAACCCGGAGGGTTTTTCTCGATTACCATGGGTATCGAAGTTTTTCCTTCTCACCAAAAATCATGTCTTTTTCATTATTGCTCATCGTTATATATATTGGGCATACTTCTTATCTCGTTAGCATCTAGAAATAAATATTCTTTACATGTATTGAATATTTAATTTTTACTGCTTCCGCTATTATTTATCGGGGTCGAAACTTGAGTGTATCTCATTAGCACAAAGAGTGCTTTTTCAGATTGCTTCTCTATTGGACCCTTAATTTCCAATTGGTTTCTTTGACCAAAGGAATATAGGTGTTCGACGTCAGTTTAACTTGAAAGATTTTTCTGACACAAGTGAATATTCGATGCAACCCCCAAGGAGCCCCCAGCCTTAGCTTTATTTTTCCTTTGCTTGTATTAATATTGTTGATTGTTTTAATGAATTAAAAGAATTATTATTTATTTACAAACTTGTTATTACTTGTCAGTTTAGTAATAATAGCCGGCCTTTTCCGATACTCTACTATCAGAAGCTCCTTTGGGGAAGGTTATAAATTTCGATGCTTCTAGTTTGATTATTAAGCCATGGTAAACTAAAGGTGCTCATCCCTATTCAGGGGAGTTTCCACACGCTGGTTGAGAGCCCCCTAAGGATTAAGTGTTCGACCATGTAAGGATTGCTCAAAATAAATTTGAGATTCAAATTTGACCATGAATGGATCGCTTGGAGCAAGTCCAAGGTCTTAATGCATATGGGTCGTTCAAAGTGAATCCAAAGTTATTTGACCGTTTCTAGGTCGAGGGGCAGGTGGGTTGTGACCCACCTGACTTTGGGGTAGTCTAGGCCGTCTCATTTTTATGTGGTGTAATTCAAACACTCATATGAATAAACAGATAACATGTAAAATGAATGAACAATTTATTTATTAATTTAAATATGATACAAGCACACTAAATGATACATATTTTACCTACGTTGACTCATTGATAAATTCTTTTCAAGTGAACAGCATTCCATGTTCTTGTCACTAACTTGCCATTTGGGGTATGCAATTTATACGCACCATTTCAGATAATGGCTAAGACAATGAATGGGCCTTCCCAATTTGGAAAGAGCTTATTCCTATTTGTGACTTTACCAATTGCTTCTATACTCTGCAGGACTAGATCTCTAACATCAAATTGGTATGCCTTCACTCTTTTATTATAATACAGAGTAATTCACTGTTGATAGGAAGCCGTTTACTACCTCCCGGGCCTCTTCTAACAGGTCGAGATGCTCCATAAGTCGTTACACATTGCTCAACGAATCAAAATTCTCAGCCCATAGGCTAGGTAGTCCAAGCTCTACAGGGATGATGCTTCAGCACCAAAATATAGACTGAAAGGTGTCTTCCGTGGTGGTTCTTTGGGTGTCATCTCGTAAGACTATAATACTAAGGATAATTCATCTGCCCAAGAGCCCCCAGCATCCTCTAATTTATTCTTCAGCCTATATAACAAGGTTTGGTTGGTGACATCTACCTATCCGTTTGACTGTAGATAGCCCACAGAGGTGCGTGCCAGCCGAATACCCAAATTTGTACAATACTTGGTGAAATATTTGCTGGTGAATTGGGTCCCATTGTCGATTACTATTATCTCAGGGATCCCAAACCTACTGATGATACTTTATCGAACAAACTCTGGTGTATTGTGCTCGATTATCTTTTCTAAGGGAGATACCTCAACTCACTTGGTGAAGTAATCAATATCTATAGTGACAAATTTTTTCTAACTAGATGCTATTGAAAAAGGATTGAGTATGTCTAATCTCCACTGCGCAAATGGCCATGGAGCCTGTAGGGCTCTTAGTTCGATCGGAGGTTGGTGAGGTATGCTACCATGCAATTGGCTGTTCTCACATTTTTTGACCAAGTCGATAATGTCTTTTTTCATAGTGGGCTAGTAGTAGCCCTACCATATTATTTTGAAAGCAAAATTTTTACTTATAATGTGTGATCCACATATTCCAAGGTGAACCTTGCTTAAGACTTAATCTGCTTCCTCCGGTGTGGGACACCTCAAGTAAAGGGTTAAATACCCTCAACAATACATTCTTCCATCGACAATAGTATACCATTCGCCCATCTTTTTTATACGCTTAGCCTCTTTCAGGTTTTCTGGTAGAATACCGTTGATAATATATCGCCAGTAAGTGGACATCCAACTTTCATTGCTCATTACTTGTAAGATTTTTTGTTTTGACTCTTCAATACTTAGAGCAGTTAGGATTTTTCCCATACTTGTAGAATACTATTCTTGATTTTCCATTACAACGCACCTCACCAACTAATCAGCCTTTTCATTATCTTCTCTGGGTATGTATACTATCTCCATTTTATCAAACCTTTTTGTTTTGTTCCTTACTTTTGCAAGGTATCTTGCAAGCAAAGGGCTCAACACCTCAAAATTTTCTTTGAACTTGGTTGACGATTAGCTCAGAATCACCGTAGACAACCAAATGCCTTGCAGCATATTCTTTGGCCAATCACAGTCCGACAAGTAGGACTTCATATTCAGCAACATTGTAAGTTGTCGGAAATGCTAGCTTCAATGAATAACTCATTTCCATCCCATCCGAAGTTCTTAATACCACTCCAACTCCACTACCGGATTGTGTTGATGACTCATTAACATGTAATGTCTAGATGGGTGATGGCTCAGTCTGGTTGGCATCTTCACTGGCTATTTAGGTGCTTTTAATTGGGGTCAGATTTCAACCACAAAGTTAGCAAAAGTTTGCCCTTTGATGGTTGGTCTTAGCCTCAACTTTATGTCGAACTCGCCCAATTCAATAGCTCATTTGACTACCCATCCAGATGCACCAAAATTTTGCAATATTTCTTTGAGGGGTTGATAAGTTAAGACGATTATTTTATCATCTTAGAAGTATGGGCTTAACTTTCTTACAGAATAGACGACGGCTAATGCAATCTTCTCAGCATGTGTATAATGAATTTCTACGTTTGACAAAGTTTTATTGACGTAATAAATCGATCGTTGCATATGTGATTGTTTCCAAATCAAAACCGAACTCAGCACCATCTCAAAAACTGCTAAATATAAATATAATTCTTCACCCTCCTTTGGTGAGGCGAGAGTGAAGGACTAGCCAAATAGTCCTTGAATTCTTGAAGGCTTCCTGGTAGTCATCCGTCTATTGGAAACCATTGGCCTTCGTTCTTCTCAAAGCCTTGAAGAACGGGGAGATATTTTTAGCTAATTTAGATAAGAAATGGAAAAGTGGTGCAAGTCTTCCGGTGAATCTTTGAACATCCTTCACAGTTCCTGGTAGGCTCATATCCATGATTGCCCTTATTCTTTTCGGGTTGGTCTCAATCCCTCGCATTGTGACTATGAATCCCAAGAACTTACTGGATGATACTCCAAAGATGCACTTGCTTGGATTCAACTTCATACAATGCATCCAGAGTACTTTAAAGACTTCACTTAGGTTTTGGATATGATCATCAGTGATTTTACTCTTGACAAACATAAGGTCCACATAATCCTCCATATTCCAACTAATCTAAACTTCAAATATTTTATTTCCCAATCACTGGTATGTAGCTCCCATAATCTTCAGACCAAAAGCATAACTAAGTAACAGTATATCCCCTAATCCATCATGAAAGAGATATACTCCTCATCCTCTAGACTCATTTTAATCTAGTTGTAACCAAAATATGCATCCATAAAATTAAGCAACTCATGCCCAGATGTGGAGTCTACTAATAGATCGATTCTAGGTAGAAGAAAATGGTCCTTTGGGCATGCCTTCTTAACATTGTTGAAGTCAACACATATCCACCACTTTTCATTGCTTTTCTTTACCAAAACTGCATTAGAAAGCCAATCCAGATATTAAACTTCTTTGATAAAGCTGGCGTCTAATAAGTTTTTCACTTTCTCCTGGATGGTAATGAGTTTTTCAATTGAGTAATTTCTTCATTTCTACCTGACAAGCTTGTGACCAAGATCCAGACCCAACTTTTCAACCATCACTCTGATTGGAATCCCTAGCATATTGGTAGGTGATCATGCAAAGACATCCGAATTTTGCGGAGGAAAGTGATTAGTTGCTTACGCAAAGGTTTAGCTTGTGTGCCCCCAATTTGTACACATTTCTCTTAATCATTAAAATCTAGTGAGGCCAGATCTATCATCTCACCGAACTAGGCATACTGTAAAGTCATTTCATCTCAATAATCAAAAAAACTTTGGCTGGCTGGTCTGGAGTGATTTGAATGACCTAAGACCGATAACAAGTCTAATCGATTACCTAATCTCCCAAGACTTCTCCTACACCAGGTAGTATTGGAAATTTCATTTATAAGTGTGGGATAGATGTTACTGGCCCAAATGTGGATAGGCAATGCAGACCTAGAATGGCGTTATAAACTAAAGGCAAGTCGACTATCAAAAAGATAAAGATGTGGGATGTCATCCTGGGGTATGTGCCCGAGTCACCTCCAATTGGTTGGTTCCGTGGACAGATATTGGTTCGTTATCCAGTCTATATAATGGTTCATCGGCTAGTTTAAGTTGACTATTTGTTGGTCATAATTTCAAATAGGCATCAAGGTAAAGCAAACTACTCAAACTTTCATTATCAACAAATATTTGTTCCAATTGGTAATCCATATTACCATCTAAAACAAGTGCTGATACAACCGAAGGGATGGAGTGGGGAACTTGTATATGTGACATATCATTTTTACTAAAATTAATCACATCATCACTAATTTCAATCATTGGTTTCTTGCTATCTACAATAGCATCTGGCCGGTCAAGAGGATGTGTTTTAGTTGGCTTGATGCTATCATGCTCACTCCTCCAACTTCTACTTGATTCTTTGGCTACTGTTGCTCCTTCCCTTCTTCTTCTATCCTGCCGGAGGCCTACCCCAGGCTTTTCAGGAATCGGTGAGATGTCCTCTTCAAATGAGATATTCAATCTCTCTCTGTGAAGTCCTGCATTCCTTAGTGTTGTGGTCTAAAAATTGATGATAATGACAAAATTTAGTATAATCTACACCCTCTGAGTTCTTTAGCGGCTTTGGGCACTTAAGGAACTTCTCATCTCCAATCTGTATAAAATGTTAGTCCTAGAATCATTTAAAGGGGTCAGATTAAAAGATCTGAACTCCCTACCAACTCCCAATTCAACTCTAGGCTGCTTCTTGGAGTCTTTGGAGTTAAATCTGTCCCCATCTCTCTTTCTCATGTTTGATGGTCCTTACTAGAGGTGGTCTACACATCCTTGTTTTTTTGCCTCATTATCCTCTTGTATCGCTATATATGCACAGGCAATGGCTTCTGGCTCATGAAAAATCTATGGATCACTGTAAGCTAAATGCTTGAAAATTCACCGGGCTCCAAGATCGATATAAAGGTATTTAATTTTACTTCATGAGTGAGCTGAGGAATCCATCGAGTTTCTGTGATGAACCTGGTCAAAAAACTTTTCAAACTTTCACTTGGCCCTTGTTTAATATGAGTAAAGTGCCAATGTTGCTTTTCAATCCTCCGGCTAGAGGCAAATTAGGAGAGGAAGTTATTAGCCAGTTCTTAGAACAACTGAATTAAATTAGGCAGCATGTGGTAGAACCATGTTCTTACATCTCCCTTTAGGGTCAAAAGGAAGCATTGACATATTGTAATCTCGTCCAAACCCTGAAAACTTAGAAGTGTATAGAAGTTGTCTAAATGATCCATAGGATCGGGCTTCCATCATAGGTGTCCATGACCGGCATTTTGAATTTATGAGGGAGCTGACGTGTTTGTATCTTCATTGTAAATTGAGATCTCCATGAATCAATAGTGTGTCCCTCAACATTCCCTCCAAAGACATGTTGCCAAATCTTTTCAACTTTCTCCTCCCCAGGAGTAGCAGTGGACCTCTTGGTATTGAGGTAAGTCCTCAACTCTGTTTGCTAAGCATGATGCCGGAGTGGTTGGATGCTTTTGCCTACCGGCAAAATGTTATAAAAGGCTTACTCCTACTCCAACTATCTTTGCTCTGGGAATAATGAAGATTTCTCTACTCTGGGCTTTCATTAAGAGATTTTGGACCCAATTGGCCTTCTAGTAGTGACTGGCCTCCTTTTCTTTCACTAGAAATTACTCATGCTTAGTCATCCTTTTATTGCAGCCACCTTGCCGGTCGCTTCTTTTTCTTATTTCTTCTTTTAGAAGTTGGAGAGCATGAAGTGGAGGAATGAGCTTTCGGCTTTTCTTGTCCCAAATGTGCACAAAGAGTTTGAAGTGCTTCAGATATATGTTCCATTCATGCTTTCATTGCCTGCATGAGATGTGCATGCCGGTCTTCTCTATGGCTACCCAAAGGAGGGTCATTGCCAAGGGAGACATTCTCTCTTGTAGGAGTATTTACATGTAAATGGGTGTTAACCAATTTGGCTTTTGTATTTTTGGTGGTAAAGCTAGCCTTTTAGTCGCGTTTCACAAATGACACCAATATTGCGTCTTCAGATTCGGGTTGAACTTGAACTGAACTAGTTACCATTTTTCTTCACCTGGACCCTACACAACACAATAGAAAATAAAAGGTAAAAGGATTAACGGGACTCGCTCTCCGATCTGTGATCCGATACTCAAATCAGTAAATTTTTTTCAAAAAAATTGAAAGATGAAGATGAGTAGAAAAAATTGGGTTGAAGGTGTTTGCCATGAAAATTTTATGTCATATTGCATCTAATTGAGAGATAGCATGTATATCTGTTAAGATAAGGTTGACAAGTCTTCCTATGAGACCATAAAATTGTTAAATCTTTTTCTTTGGGCTTTCTTCCTCCCTCTGTGAGGTGTTGGCGAGTATTTATAACGGAAATGGGTGGTTTTAACCTCTTTTACTAGCTACAAAACCGTATTAAATAAGTACAGCCAGTTTGCTTTATCTTTAGCCAGTTACAGCAGATTTTTCTAGAGTAAAGCATGGGATGTTATTCCTACTTGTTTTGGACGGCCCACTCAAGGTTTTGATGTGGAATGATCTTTATTGAGCCTCTACTCCATTCGTGAGCCTTGTTATGGATAGGCCCATTAACAGCAGTACCGATCAAATGTGCTTTTATCTCTTTCTCTTTTCTCTCTCAAACAATTTGTCATACTCTAATGCTTGGTGTTACTATCTTCTCTTGTGTTGATTTTTCCCTCTATTTGAAATTTCACATGTTAATTGTGAAGTTTTGTTGGGATTTGTAGTTTTATGGATATTTTGGTTGCAAATCTAAGATCTCAAAGGGTTTTGCTAAGCTTTGGGTGGTCTAATTTGAAACATAACCTCTTTTAGCCCTCTTCGTTGTGTTGTTTTTTGGGTTTTGTGTGCTGAAACGTGTTGGAATTTTTTGGTCAAACTTTGTATTGACTATTTAGAATTAGGTTCATGCTCTCTCTTACATATTGTATTAGATCTATTCATTTATTGTTACTTCTCATCTTATTGCATTCAAATGTCTACTTTAAAGAAAGTTTCAAGCAAGAGACCTCGTGTTCAACCATCTAGCAAGTTCGACTATTTTGTCAACTCTTTAGCATAAGAGCTTTTTTGGAAAAAGAACAAGCCATGGGAAACCTACAACGAAAAGGGAGGTTGATCTTATATTTCTTGACCTATCCATTTCTTTTTTTTTTTTTTTTTTGTTAATTGATGTGAGAAATCAATCCTTACAAATTTGATTGCTCCCACTATCCTACTAATCCAAGAGTTTTATTCTAATTTACATGATATTGATAAAGAATCTTACTTGTCTACTTCTAAGGAAGTGACTCTTAGAATTACCCTAAACGTGATTGCTAACATAACAAATCTTTCCATAGTACCCTAGTATGACTACCCCTACACTTTACATTCTATGCCATTATTTAACCATGTTGCTTCCTACTTACAAGGAGCTCCTATCGAGTGGTATGGTAAATCCTTCAAAACAAATAATCATTCTCCCCATCATCTAGTCAAGCATCACATTATGTTAATGAATAATTTTCTGATGACATATTACGCCTCTCTCCATCTAAATAAGACTCCTTTTCTCTAAACACTTCTTATGGATGGCACATTAATCCTTTCTCCCACCTCTTCTCCAACATGATTTCATCTTTTGAGAACAAAAAGGATGCCAACCTCCCTCATGATTTTCTTATTTACCATTTAATCATTTGGTTTGGGGTTTCCTTTCATTATTTTCCTATATCCCCTAAGCAAAACCTATCAATCACATCAAGTCCTAACAAAATCAGACTCACACTCACTACCATTCTTTAGATCGATGTGATCCTTTGGTAGAGCCTAAGCTAGTTAATGCCTCATCCGAGTCTGCCCTTGGCCATTATATGTCACGTCTCGAAATTTAATAGATCTAATAAATTACTATTCATGAAATAAAAATTTTCAAATATATTTGAATATGATAAAGCCAAATACACAGGACCCGACAAAATAGAACCTGCACAAAATCTCATTAGACTACTATCCGAACAATATATATATATACGACCTATTCAAACACATAAGAGAGGCATTCAAACAAAATGTCAACTTATATACATAACATATATAAATCCAACTATCCTTATTATACAATCCAAAGACCTACTCTTTTCTAATTATCAACATCTGAAGTAAAACCCAATTATACAAACCCATCCAAATAGTAAGAGAATATAATCAATGCCAACTGAATCATATGAACATTAAACCCATTGGGTCACATGACGCCACATCCAATCTCATCCAATTCCAACAAAAGACTCTAGCACTCCACAAATCATAATGTATGGTACTGCATTGAACCTCGCCCAACTCCTACCGCAGGTCCAAGTCTTCTCCTTTGAAGGAAAAAAATAGAAAATATGAGTATAAGACTCAACAAGTATAATCATATATATGGATGTGCATAAATAATTATCAAAAACAAGCTGAAATAAAAAATGCAACTCAAGACATAAAATCCAAAGCCAAAGTAACCGCTTGTTCCGATAGCACTATTCCACTAAATGTGCTCATAACAAATCGCGCTCTAATACCCCCCCCAGCGCATGACCTTAGACTAACAGCGTACCCACATAAATGGAGACTAGATTTTCCAACTACATATCCTACGGCTACATCTTTGCCCTGCAGCTCTCGGCCATTTCATATCATTGGTTCCATTAGCCCAACTATATTTTAGGTCAGTAACTCTCAACCATTTCATATCATTGGCTCTCGGTCTAGCTGTATTTTAGGCCTATAACTCTCGATTATTTTATATCATTGGCTCTCGCACCAACTACATTTTAGACTTGCAACTCTGGGCCATTTCATATCATTAGTTCTTGACCCGACTACATTTTAGGTGTGCAACTCTTGGCTATCAACCCGACTATATTTTAAGCCTACAACTCTCGACCATTTTATATCATTGGCTATCAGCCCAACTATGTTTTGAGCCTATAGTTTTTTGCCATTTCACATCATTGGCTATAAGTACAACTATATTTTAGGCCTATAACTCTCAGCCATATCATATTATTGGCTATCAGCCTGACTATATTCAAACCTAAAGCTTTCAACCATTTTACATCCTTAGTTATCAGCCCAACTATATTTTAAAATTATAGCACTCTATCATTTCACATCATTGGCTATCAGTCTACTACATTTTAGATTTGTAATTCTCGGCCATCATATGTCAACCCACTAAGGCCTTAGATCACCATGGACCAACACATACACCGACCACCTAGTCTATACTTCGCCCATTATTCACAAAACATATTAATATAAAATATATATGCTAAACATATTAGATGCTAAAACAAATCAGAGATAAGATAAGATGATACTTATCTTGACTTTATTCCAAGTAGATTTTCCAAAAGATGCTCTGAGGTATCCAAATCGAGCTTTTCTCTCTCCTCTTCATGCACACCCTTTCTCTATCTTGTTGTGCGCACCTCCTCCATATTGTGCCACCCACAAGCATCGCTTGGCATTCTTCTCTCTCTCCTCTCGCGAGCTCTTCCATGCCTCACCTCTACCTCCACACTGTTTGGCCAACGCTCGTGCACTACTTCCTTGCCGCACACACCCCTTTCCTTGTCCTTCGCTTTCGTTCTTCTCTCCTTCCTTCTTCCTCTTCTACACTACCTTCATGCCTCTGCCTCCTCTTCTCCTCCTCTCTCCACAGAAATTTCGGCCAATTTCCTCTAAAATCAACAAATACAAAAATAAAATCGGCGTCAATATAGAAAAAGGAAATATTTGTTTGCCTCAATTTCAAGTGTGTCTTCCGGCAACGGCAGCAATAGTGGCAGCTCTTCTTACTCAGGTCGCATCCTTCCACTCACATCAATGCACAAAATGGAGGATGAAACATAGAAAGAGCTTTGTCGGCTTCTGATCCTAGCGTTCTCTCCTCCGGCAACAACTATCACTACCACTCCTATGTCGGCTTCCCTTCGTTCCTCTCCTTTCCTTTCTTTGTTTTCTTTCTTTTTCTTTCTTTATTTTCTTTCTTTGTTGCCGCCACCTGAATCCCCCCACTATATATATAATAATACTATTATTATTATTATTATTTTATTTTTTCTTTTCTTTTTTTTTTTTAAAAATCATTGTCCTCAAAATAAATCCAATAGAGACTTAGGATATTACATTATGTGCCACCTTTATTTACATCGTCCATTTCCTCCATTGTTATGGGTGTATTTTCTAGGATGTTTGATCAACTTGCCTCTAGCTTGACAATTTAATCTTGTCTCACTACTTAGGTCAATCAATTGGAGGCTCATGTTATCGTGGGCTTTTAGTGTCTGGACACCTAACTAAACAACCATGATGCTTACGTTAAGGAGAGCTTGAATCATATCTTTGGTGAGCTACATTCATTAAGTGACCATGATGACTCTAGTGTTGATTGAGCCACCTTTTTTATAGCCATAACAAAAATGGGAAGTATTGTGTGTGTGTTGCTGGGTTATGTGGTGCTATTTATATTCTATTAAGTTTAAAATTGTTAATACTAATAGTCTTACAAGCTTTTGAGTATTGATACACGTTTCATATATGTTTTATTCTATTCCTTATTTATTTATATTTAGATATTTGATACTATTCTCTATGTTTGTGCTAAGTTTATCTGTCATGTCCCATGTCCTAATCTCAAACTTAATAATTATTCTATATTAATCATTATTCAATGTTCAATTCAATTAACCATAGACGTAAATTTCATGTCCATACCTCGACTGATCAAAATAAAGTAATATAACATAACCATAGGATTTGAATTGCTATATCATCATATGGCTTCGATATCAACCAAATCGTGATATCAAACCTCACGTAAGAAGTTATATCTAATCCATACAAAATCAGAGTATACAAATCAACTGAAATTAAAATCTGCTGCTGCCATATTTTTGAACGGCCTACATCTATTATCTTACAAACCGTAAATAATATAAGATGCATCCATAAACTCATATCATGTTATATATATAACTATTGTTTGAGTGACATAACATTAAACTACTGTTCGAAATTAAAATACAACATCGAACATTCCATAAATCTAGTTCTAAACACTTTGGACTATTACTCCTTCAATCCTAATCATCCTGCAAGTATTTGAACCTTTCATTTGAAGGGTTAGTAAAACAAAAAAAAGAAGTGAGTTAGAAACTCAGTAAGACATAAAATTTTATAATTAAATATATATAATTTTCCTTTAAAATATATTGATAGAAACAATGTATCAAATCTCAGTGCAAAACAATAAAATTCCATGACATTACATATTCTTAGCTTTTCAAATTTACTTATTATGTTATTATTCAATTCATATCATCCAATCATTGTGAGATACAACTTTCTTAGAGACCAAGGACCAATAGAACTTCACCGACTAAAGGAGTGAAAAATTAAAACCCGAGTTATATTTATTTTTATATAACTAAAAATTATATACTGCTATTTAAGACCCATAGGTGGGTTATTATATATATAACCTATAAATGGGACCGAACACTACATTCAATTGCAGATGATAAGTTCAAACCATAATTTTCACTATGATGTATTAAGATATACCACAATATACTACCCACTAAATAATTACCATGGTTCAATACTTAATTTTATGAAAACTCTACACAATTCTTTATAATTCCTAATTTTCTCATTCTAAAAAAAACTATCCTTAATTCTCAACATAATTATAGAGTTTTCTCATTAATTTCTATAAATTCTTAACATGCAATGCTAATTTATGCGTTCCTTAATTATGCAAAACTATTCTAAGCAAAATAATGTAGAGAAATTCAGCAAACAGTGTAAAAAATCAGCAACATCATAGAATTTATAATATTTCATTTTATTAACAAAAATGTAGGGCAATTATGTAAAATTTTAGCACATGTAGGAAATTTTAATTAAATTTTTAGAACATGTAGGGACTTATAAATGAAAACTAAGTATAAAAAAGCAATATATCATAAATTCAGGACAAACATGAAGAAATATTATAGAAACTAGCTGAAATATACACTATACATATACTTAGACTTAAATTTCATGCATTTTTGTAACAAAATGAGGAGAATTTTTCATGAATGTTAAGCATAAATAGCTTAGCTATAAATCCATGTCATGTGTAAACATTTGAAGTAAGAAATGTTCAGAAAATTAAAGAAAGAAAAACAATAAATGAAAGAAAGCTTAAAATGTATTTACTTTGACTCCAAATTATCCAAAATCTTTGTTAAATTCACTTGATTTGAGCTCTCTAACTTTCTCTATCTCTTTCTTTCTCATTTCCTCTTCTCTTTCTCTCTCCTTACTCAAATTCTGTAGAGAAATGATTGCAAATAAGCCAGCCTTACTATTTATAATAGTAGTTGCACTCAAACACTCGTTGGACACGCATTGGGTGCCATGGCTGAATACTACAACACATGAGCGCCATTTTGATGTGCGTCAAGCATCGATGCCATAAAAAAGCATGCACGGGCAGCTTTGAACACAGACATATAAGAAAATACACTTAAGCGCCAATCAAGCATCCACTAGGATTAACCTCACTGTCCATCCTACACATGGGAGTGCATTGAGTGCTGGTCAAGCATCCATTAACTCAATGTGATCCAATTCAATTTTAATTTTTGACCTAATTTTTATCCTCCTTTGACCTCAATTTTAATTATCTTAATTTAATTAATCATAAATATGATAAAATTTAAACTTGAATCTTAAATTTTTTTTCTTTTTATAAAAATTTCGTCCTTAAAATTTTACGTACCTTATCGAAGAAACAAATGTGGATACTTTTCTTGAATCTCATCTTCTCTTGTCCATGTGACCTATTCATATGAATGATTCCTCCATAAGATTTTAACCAATGGAATGACTTTTCTTTGAAACATTTGATTTCTTCTTCCTAAAATTTGAACCAATTTCTCAATAACGTTAGGTCTTCTTTAATCCTTAACAGTTCATATTCAATAATGTGTGTCGAATCATACACATATTTTGAAATATCGACATATGGAACACATTATAAATATCTCCTAAATTTGGAGGTAGAGCCAATCTATACACTACTTCACCAATTTTCTTTAAGATCTCGAACGGTCCAATATATCTCATATTCAATTTTTCTTTAATTTCAAATCTTGAGATTTTCTTTCATGGATATATCTTCAAAAATACAATCTCCAATATTAAAACTCAGCTCCAATCTCCTCCAATAGGTATAACTCTTTTACAAACTTTGAGTAACCTTTAATTGGTCATGAATCAAACAAATTTTGTCGAACAACTCTTAAATGACCTCCGGTTCTAAAAGTCTCCGATCGCTAGTCTCCTCCCAATGGATTGGAAAATGATATTTCCTTCCATACAAAGTCCCAAATGGGGCTATACCAATACTCACTTAATAGCTATTATTATACGCAAATTCCATCAATGATAAATAATCATCCCAATTTAGGCTCGGGTGCAATTAGGAACAGCGCTTGGGGCACACCTTGAGCACACATTTTCTATTTTGGGCTCTTCAGATGCCCCTCGGGCATGCCTCAAGCACATACCTTTTGTTTTCGACCCTTCGGGTGCCCGTCAAGTGTGCCTCAAGTGTGCACCTTTGTTTTCAGAGTCTCTGATGTGGTTTGAGTTTCCGAATGACACATTAAACTAGTATGGGCTCACATAGGAATAACTCATAAGTAATGTCTTTGAAAGATATTTTAAGGGTGTTTAAAATTTATTATTTTAATATTATTCTATGATTTTATTAAGTAGATATACTAATTTTTTTCATTTTCATTATTTTTAAGACAATTTAATAGAGTAATAGATTTAAAGAATTATCTACCAGTTAATTTAATATAGTTTATAATGCTTCAAAACCATGAAGAAATATGGGAGAATATTATTTTAATATTGTTCAAAAATATTAAATATTATAATTTCATGAATCATGAGACATTATAATATTTGAATATAAGTATCCTTTTAAAAATAAATGTGTTAATTAGGTTATATCATGTTAAAATTGGCCCCAAAGAAAAAACTGACCAGGAGAAAGAGAAGAAAAAATAAAAATATATATACAAAGTATTATAAATGCGTACATCTAATTTTATTTTATTGATCAACTTTTTAACATCACAATTTATAAAAACAAAAAATATACACATCTAATAAATTATTTATTTTTTAACTTTCACCTGCAGTCTTGTTTGCACCACTTCCATTGACGTAGCTTCTAGATTCAACTTCATCATGCCTTAAAAATTTCAGAATATTATGAGATTTTTTACATCTAACTAATATTTGAATATGATACACACTTTTATTAAGTTTGGAGACCCTATAACGTAAAATATGTATTTTGTATTGCTGTTTTTTTTTTGTTAATACAAATTTTATTAAAAAAAGTTAAGAAAAGAAAAAAGTAATGCAAAATATATACTCCGCATTGTAGGATCCCCGAAGGTCACTTCTATTATCTCTAATATCATCATTCTTCTTTTTTTATCTATCAGTGAACCTCTGACATTGAAAATTGACTTGAATAATAATTGATCAAATAAGTTATCAATTCTCAACAATGGGTACTTCTTGATAGTAATCTTATTCAACTCTCGATAATCTATATACAATGGCATAAACAAATCCTTCTTCTTCACAAATAGCACCGAGCACCCTATGGGAATATACTTTGCCAAATGAAACATTTTTCCAACAACTCTTACAATTGTTACTTCAATTCCTTGAGTTTCGACGGTGCCATTCAATATGAGGTCTTCAATATCGATACCATGCCACGTATCATCTCAAATTTAAATTTGATTTCTCATATCGACGGTAGTCTAGGAAGATCCTTTATAAAAATAAAAAAAAAATCCTTAAACTCACATATCACCGATATGTCCCTTGTTGGAATACTATGGTTCCGGATCGTACTTACATAAGCCAAATAAGTTTGACATATATTCTTCCTTAAATAGCAAGTATGCAATGTTGAAATCGTATAGGGGGAGTGTTATGCATTATTCTTTGAAAATAAAGAGGTTCACATCCTAAAATCACAAAATACACCCTCTTATGAAAATAATCTATTCTAACATGATAATTAATTAACCAATTCATACCTAAGATTATATCAAGGTTATGCATGTCTAACAAAGACAAAATCTACTACCAATTTTAACCAATTGACCCAAACAACACACCTAAGTTACACAATATCCGTAACAAAAAACGATCCTGTAGGTATCAACACTACTAATATAAAATCAATAATCCATAAGGGTGATATCAAATAATGAGTAAACTTAGGTGGTATAAATAAATGTGTTAACCCAAAATTCAAAAGTATATGAGCTAACATTTTAAAAATTGTAAATTTACTTTTAACCACCATCAAGGATGCATCCATATCTTGGGTCATCACCGCAAAAGCTCATCCCAAAATAGTTAGCTTCCTCGATGGATGAGGAAAATCATTGATCATATGGTCGAATTGTCTGCAATTGAAACATATTCCCAAAATCTTGAAACAAGGCCTTTCTCCATGATATTTTTCATAATGAGGGTACACAAGAATTGATAGTTAAAGGCTTGATGCACTGTGGAGTTCAGCTCCTTTCTTTCCTTTATCCGCCAGTTTTGATCTTTTATGTGATCCTCCTAATCTTGAACTTTAGCCTCCTAGGCTAGTGGACTTTTTTCTCAAACAATTTCTCTCTTTTTAACTCACATTCAAACAAGAGAGCTCAGTCCAGCACATGTTTGTAAGTCCTTAATTTCAGTGTCACCACCTGCTTCTGGATGGTATTATTCAGACCTTGTAAAAATTTTCTTACCTTCCTCAGCCTCATTATGGATTATGTGAGGGGTATGAAGGGATAACTCTATAAATTTAGCATCATACTTCACCACCATTCAATTTTGTTGCCTCAAATGAGAAAATTCATCCTTCCTCTGCTATCTCAAGCTTATTAGAAAATATTTGTCTATAAAAGTTTTAATGAACATATCCCACAAAATCTCTTCATTTTCTAACCCCATTGCACGTTTCTTCATCGACCACCAAATGTCAACTTCTTCCTCCAACTTGTAGGAGGCAAACATCACCTTGTCCGCCTCCAAGTATCATATAATGGCAAAAACCTTCTCAATCCACCGCATCTAAATCTCAGCCTTGGTGGAATCCAGGTCACCCATGAATTCTGGCATCTTCTCATTTGTGAAACGATCGTATGATATTGTTGTTTGGGTTCATTGAGGTTGGCTCCGAGATATGCAATCCTCAGGCCATATATTCCATCATGTCAATCATCATTGCCATGATGGGTCTAACACAACTTTCTCCTTATCCAGACTATATTTTTTAATCCTATCAAAAATAATTATTCACATTAAAATTTCAAATCAAATAAGATATTCTCCTTATAAGTTCTTTAATACCAATTTAAACTGTCACGTCTCACATCCCATTACCAAAATTAATAATTGTCCAATATTAATCAATATTCAATTATTAATCCAATTAATGATGAATATGAATTTCACGTCGATATTCAACTGACCAAAATAAAATTATATGACATAATCATGACATCTAAATTGCTACATCATCATGTGGCTTCGATACCGATCAAACCATTACATCAAACCTTATATAAAAAGTTATGTCTAATCCATATAAAATCAGAGTACACAAATCAACTGATATTAAAATTTGCTGCTGTCATATTTTCGGACGACTGACACCTCTTGTCTTACAAACCGTAAATAGGATAAGATGCATCCATAAACTCATGTCATCTTATATACATAACTATTATCCGAGTGACATAACATTAAACTACTATTCCAGAATTAAAATACATCATTGAACATTCCATAAATCTAATTCTAAACTCCTTGGACTGTTGCTCCTTCAATTCTAATCATTCTACAAGTATTCAAACCTCTCATTTAAAGGGGTTAATAAAATAAAAGTAAGGAGTGAATTGAAAACACAATAAGGTATATAATTTTATAATTAAATATTTATAATTTATATTTAAAATATTTCAAAAGGAACAATAATTAGATTTTGTGTATAACTATGAAATTCCATGACATTACATATTCTCAACATTTTAGATTTACTTATTATATTCTTATTCAATTCATATTATCAAATCATACTCAAATATGACATTTTTAAAGACCAAGGGCCAATAGGAATCTCACCGACTGAAGGAAAGGATAATTAAAATTTAAATTTTATTTATTTTTACAAAATAAATGTCATACACGCTACTATTCAAAATTCATAGGTAAATCGTTATACATATAACCCAATTAATAATGCTGAATGCCATTTTTGTCCACAAATAATAGATTTAAACATTAATTACTATTATAATATATTAAGATATATCATAATATACTACCCACTAAATAATTACCGTGGTCCAATACTTAATTTTATAAAAACTCTATATAATTCTTCATATTTATTAATTTTCTCATTTTAAAAAAAAATATTTTTGATTTTTAACATAATTATAAATTTTTCTCCTTAATTTCTATAAATTCTTAACATGTAATACTAATTTATGAGTTTCTTAAATATGTAGAATTGTTCTTAGCAAGATAATGTAAAGAAATTTAACAAATAGTACAAAAAATCAATAACATCATAGAATTTATGACATTTCATTTTATTAACAAAAATGCAGAGCTATTATGTAAAATTTCAATACATACAGAAAACTTTAATTAAGTTTTCAAAACATGTAAGAACTTATAAACAAAAATTAAATATGGAAGAGTATTATATCATAAATTCAGGATATACATGAAAAAATATTGCAGAAACTAGCTGAAATATATAATATATATATACTTAGACTTAAATTTCATACATTTTTATAACAAAATGATGAGAATTTTTCATGTATGTTTAGCATAAACAGCTTAGCTACGAATATATATCATGTATAAGTATTTGAAGTAGAAAATATTCAAAGAATTAAAGAAAGAATAGCAACAGAGAAAAAAAAGCTTAAAATATCTTACTTTGATTCCAAATTATCCAAAATCTTGCTTGAATTCATTTAATTTGAGATTCTCTAACTTTCTCTCTCTTTCTCTCTTTTCCTGTTCTCTTTTTCTCTCATCTCTCAAATTCTGTAGAAAATCATTGAAAATCAGCCCGCCTTACTATTTATATTAGTAGTGGCACTCAAACGCTAATCGGGCACGCATCTGATGCCACGATTAAACACTGCAGTGCATGAGCACTGCCACAAAAAAGTGCCCTCGGGCATCCTTTAAGCATGATTCAAGTGTGAACATACTAAAAAACATACTCAGGTGCCGATCAAGCATTCAATAGACTTGACATCATTGCACATCCCATGCATGAACAAATGTTATACGCTGGTCAAACATTCATCAATTTAATATAATTTTATCTAATTTTAATTTTTAACCCAATTTTTTTTCTGTTTTAACCTTAATTTTAATTATCTTAATATAACTGATCATGATTATAATAAAATTTAAACTCAAACCTTATATTTTTTATCATGAAAAATAGATGGCTTCATCTCAGACACTCTTTACTTTTAATGTCATTTATTTTGAGCCTTTTAAAAAAGGTTTTCGTCATGAAATTATCAAAGTGGAAGATTATTAGAAATATCATTTACTAATATATTCCATGATCATAAAATGGGTCACCAAATTCATGGCTCAAGGGTGTTCAAACAACACATGTATAAGGACTCACATTGAATTCATCCCCATGCTATGCATGAGCTTATTTCATCTAATATTATTAGATCGGATGTATGCTTATACTACACATTAGTACATTTTGTTTAATATGCCCATGCCTAATGCACGTTGATATCATGTTTTAGTATACTTCATCCAAAATTTTTATACCAGATCTGCACTTAAAGGGGTCTATGGGCACTACTTGTTGAAGGCATCATGCCTGATGTGCTCCTATTCAGTACATGTGTACCACTTTTTAATTTTTGACCAGATATATTATTCTTATTCTATTTTTAACCTACTCTATAAATAATTCTCTTCTTGTAATCTAACAACCATAAATTGAGTTATTAATATTTGAGATTATTGTTGAAGAACAAGATATCCCTTCAAAGGGAAAACCTTTCTATTTCTTTTGGGAATTATATTTTAAGGTTTTCTTATCAGAAACTCTCTACCATTTATAAACGCTTGTTTCAACCTGTAAACCTTCATAATTCTACTAGTGGCATGGATATTTGATGCTAATAGTATTAGAGATTTTCTATTGAGTAAAATAAGATTGATAAGAAGATCAAAATCTATTTTATTCCACTACAACAACCAAATTGAATGAGTTCATTAGTTAGAGTCATAAGTTAAGAACAAATTAGCTAATTTATGTATGTATTATATAGATTGTAAGTTGACCTTTATATTACTTTACTTTTACTAACTAGAGAAGTTTGAATGATTTTATTCGAAAATTGATGGGTTTTTGAGGTATTCCTTCATCTCCAAAAAAATGTGCATTGATTTTACTTTTCATTTTGTGCATGTTATTATTTTTTTATGATAATCATCTCATTGGAAAATTAATTAGTCTTTACATCTAAATAAAGAATATCCATTACATGTATTGTACATTCGTATTTATAATACTTACATTGTATCAAATGGTCTAAATGGTAGATAATTAACGTGGTTCTAGTCTTTCGTACATGTATAAAAACAATGACAACTACCATCAAAATGATGAGTTCAAGGTCACGCTGTAGCTGACTGAGGTACACGCTTATAACATGTGATTTCTTCATAGGCAACATTGTTCCTAGGCGGAATGGTTAGTCCTGCCTGGTTTGACTCTCTACGAGTCACCACTTACTAACACACCATATATGTATAAGTCAAATCCACACGCATCTATGCTTTATACAAATATACAAAATACATCTTGTTGACTTTAGTTTTAAAATGGATGGACTGGGGAAAACCGTTAACTTCCCAGACGTTCATATCTTCTTTTGTTATGCTCATGGGGTCGTAATAGCTAAGGTTGTCAATAAATAGATTTTGGACATGAAGTTTAAATCAGATTTTTCTAGCTATGGATAAAGTGATGATTTCTAGAGATATAATCTTTGATTGTATTATTTTCATAAAGTATCGTGTATTTGTCATGAATAACCTAGGAACAGTAGTTACCTTAATTAGGGCACCTCTTAGACACTAATATAACAATGTCAGTGCCATTTTTTATCATAAAAAAAAATGTAGCTAATACAAAACCATGACTATATGTTGCAGGTACATTTTATATATCTTATGTCATTAGAATATTATGTATTTATCAACAGTAAATACAATCCCGCTACTTATATTGGGAGAAGATCAGCATGTATAAAAAAGAAAAAGATTCTATCAATGTTACGATGTGGTTTGTCATTATGAGAAAGTTTATAAATGAAATAAGACATCAATAATTTTATTTATTTAGTCAAAACTTGAACAAGTGTTAGTAGGAACCATTGGACAATCTAAGCTTAGTTCAATAACTTTGTCGGAACTTGATTTATCTAGTGTCTCTAATTGCGCAGGACCAATTTTTTCTGTTGGGTGTGACGTTGATCGTATATTGTTGGAACAATCAACATTAGAGCCAGCCACTGCACGATTTGATTTGGGTATTCCAAGTACAGGCCATTTAGGTTTGAGTCATGCAAAATCTATCTAAAATGGCTATTCCAAATACATGCCATTTGGTTGGCTTCGGGTCATGCCATTTAATTGATAAGTTTTTCATGTTTGAAGCTAACATAGGTTAAGTCAAACTTAGATAAAGACGTTCGTTCTGAGTTGAGACAATCTGAAATCGATGTTTGCATTTTAGTGGGTAAAATGGTTGTATTAAGCGTTACGTCAAGTGGGTCATTTCGAGTTGAATGTCAACCCAAGTTACTAATATTTTTCAGGTTTGGGAAATATCATGTTAACATTAGGTTTTATATTTTAAAAAGTAATCTTGAAAGATGATAATGTATATTTTTTTAAAGAAAATTTGGCTTGAGAGTTGATAATTTATAATTTTTTAGAAAAAAAAATGGATAAATTTTTTTATTAAAAAAAGCTATATTAAAATTTTGTTCACAAAAGTTCCATTAAATTCAAAACGAGTGAATTTATAATTTGTCGAGGGGAAAAAAAAAAAAAAAAACTGTTTCAAATAGAATGATCGGTACGATTTTACCGGTCCACCATAACAGGCTATCTGGAAGCGTAAGTGTCCTGTTGGCATTTTACATGGGCCACAAAGGAAATTGAATAAAATCTCTCTTGCTTCTAAAGAACAGTAAAAAAAAATAATATGAAAATGTTAAATAATAATATAATTGGGATATGATATAAAATAATTATTTAAGATTATAGACTTATTGCATACTTTAGTAGAAACATTTGATACATATTTTTAGTATATATTTCTGTATAATTAATTGTGGTAGAATAATACCACTTACGATTTTTCCATAGGGAGGAATCGTTTGATTATTTTATTATTATAATTATTGTTATTATTGAGGACTCCTTTCAAGAGCAGAGAGAAAAAAGAGAGAGGTTACAGAGAGTGCAATTTAGCTATTATTGTTTGTCGTCGTCTTAACTATTTTCAAGTTTTCCCAGGCGAGAGAGAGAGTGTGTGTGTGTTTGCAGAGGGCGACGGCGGCGTTGCAGAGTTTGCCTTTAATTCTTCGAGATAAAGGAATAGTCTGAGAGCAGAGCGGACAGAGAGTGAATAAAAGTCAAGGGGCGATCTTCTGTACACTTTCATGCCCTACACAATCCCCCCAACCCACCCCTCAAAAAAACAATATCAGTAAAAAAAAAAAATGCCGCATAAGAAAGCAGCAAGCCCTCGAACCAGCACTACATCAACCCATCAAAAGAGCAAAATCGTCACCCGAGATCACAAAACCCAGAAAACCCAGCAGCAAAAAACCCTCAGATCTCGCAAAATTCACAACTTCAAAGGTGATTCAAGCTTCTGATATGGATACTTCTCTGCCCAAATTGAGCTTTTTGAACGAGAAATGGCTCACTTTTTCTCACTAGACGGCAGCGGCGACGGTAGTGGCAGTAGCACTGGAAGAGAAACGCCAAACCAACAGCAGCATAACGAGATTGTAAATCCTTGGGGTAATTCGAGTGTGATTCTGTACAGAAACGAGGAGATCTACCAAAAGGGGTTCGAAGTATGGCAACAGTATATGCAAACCACCCACCAGCATCCCCGTGCTACACCAACAAAGTTTCATCATCAAGCGTATCTGGGGGACTCATCAGCCGGATCAGAACCAGGAGCGGGTCCTAGTAGCAGATCAGTGCCATACTCCTCATCATCGAATTCAAGGGGGATGAAACAAGGAGCTCTAGGAGGGGGAATCAACTGTCAAGACTGTGGAAACCAAGCCAAGAAGAATTGTGCCCATCTTCGGTGCAGGGCCTGTTGCAAAAATAGAGGCTTCGATTGCCCGACGCACGTTAAAAGCACGTGGGTTCCTGCTTCTAAGCGGCGGGAGAGGCAGCAGCAGCTCTCCGCTACGCAGCAGCAACATCTGCCACAACAATCCCAGCAACAGCAGCTGGATGTGGTTTCCAGAGGAAGAGGAGTAGAAAACCAGAAAAGGCAGAGAGAGAACAGGAATATTGGCGTGCCTTGCAGTCGTTTGTCCACCGCTACCTTGGCTGGTAAAAGTTACAGCTCTTTCAACTCGAACAATGACAAAAAATCAAGATTGATGGATTTAGACTTAAAGAATTTCTCCCTGTTGTCCTAGTTTTTGTCGACGATTTATTCTGTTATGCTAGCAGTCGAGTATTCCTAATCAACAAGATCCCCCTTATCTTTTGCCTGTTAGCAAGTCTACCTCCATAGTCCTCCAACCCCAGTAGGTTTGATTTCTCATCCCTCCGTCTCTCTCTCTCTCTCTCTCTCTCTCTCTCTCTCTCGTTAGAAAGAAAGTAAATGCCAGCTTTTGTTCGACTGCTACAGTTGCGGAAACTTTCTTTTTCTTTTTTTAAGGTTGCCAAATGTTGAACCCGTGATCTAGGCCTGTTCGATGAGAAAATAGATAGGATTTGTTTGCTTATTTTTGAAGTCAAGCTTGTAGAATTATTTGTTTGCTAAATCTGGTGGAGGTGAACTAATTTTAGGGCTGGAGGTGGGTCGAGATTTCCCAGCGGAATTGAGTTCTCCGGCGGTTTTCCGGTGCGTCAGGGTGAGTTCAGTAGACGATGCGGAGGGGCATCTGGCTTATCAGACGGCAGTGAGCATCGGCGGCCATGTTTTCAAGGGGATTCTCTACGACCAAGGCCCCGAAGCACGGGGAGGCCAGAGCTCCTCAGGTGGAGGTGGAGGGCAGTGGCAGCAGCACCATCCCTTGACTGGCAGTGCAGCCTTTGCGGTGCCAACCGCCGCTGCCGCAGGAAACATCTCCAGTGTTAACGCCGCTAGTGAGACTGCGTTGCTTGATCCTACTATATATTCAACATCCATCAATGATTTCTTGGCTGGTACGCAATTTTTCCCATCCCCAAGATCTTGAAGAACTCACATTCTCTCTCCCCCCTCCCCGCCCCCCTTCCCGGTAAATCTAACAAATCCATCATTGCCTCTATTATTCTTTTCTCTGGTTGTCTCTGTCACTGAAACTCACAAAGGAAAAGAAAGGGGCAATTATCATTGAAATCGAGGTATTGAAATGATGTCTGATTTATTTTTAACTAATATATGGTGATAATCTGGGATCATATAGATGATGATGACGAGGACATGGGTTTTCAATCTATAATTATTTTGGAAATTCAATTCTGATGTTTATTAGTTGATAGTCGGTATTATATTTTCTAGTTCTGCAACTGTGCATATGCGAAAATTACAAAATTGGAATGTTTTCGCAGTGGTTGGTTTGTTTTATGCTGCAGGCATGTGGATGTGTGCAGAATCCATGATTTTCTAGTCTCTGAGTCTTGCTTTCTTCCGTGGTTTTGAACTCGAGGCTACTTTTTCCATTTTATCCGTCTGCTTGCCGGGAATAAATGACACGATCATTTCCTCCTCTGGAAAAAATAAATCAATCAATAATATGTGGAAAGTATTGTGTCATAGCATAATTTGCATTAACAAATTATTAGAAAATATATTTATTATACATTTTAATAACTGTTTTAATTAGGTAAGGATACTTTTATTTTATTACATATATTTACTTGTTTACATTTGTCAAAAAAACTATGCAAAATAAAAAATCTTAACAAATTAAAGAACTTCTGAATTATTTTAAGTAAAATACAAGTAACATTAAATCAAAAATAGCATATCAAAATTTATATAAATTCAACAGACATAAATGAATTAATTATAAAAAATTGTAAAGCTATAAAAATATTATAATTTTATTTTTTCTTTAGAACATGATAGTACAAAAAAGATACCTCACACTTGATTCAAAAAGAAAATAAAATAAGAAAATATAAATGTATAACATATAAATATATAAATATTTAAAACATAAATACGAAAGATAAAATAGAAATGAAAAAAAATGAGAGGATATTTATGTCATTATACCAAAAAAAAAAAAAACATTGCAAAAAGCTTGCACTAATGAAATTTTTGAAAAAGTGCTTTAATTATTAATATTTCAAACATAACAACATTTTTCTAGGAAAAACATAACAATGTTATTAATTACAACATATGGTTGCAAAGATTTTAGACAGGGTTGGGCCGAACCATACATAAGTTGTTAGACCTAGGACCATGTAATTAGTCTCAATGTGGCATGGTCCACAAGTGTCACCTGAATCTGACTGCATAGAAAAATTATAAACCTGAAATCAATATTATAGCATGTCTATAAATGATAAAATATAGCTATTATAATCTAAGCATCCATATATATTAAAAAATTTAGAAAAAAATAGCCCCAAAATCTTAATAAAATAAAATATTAGAATGTATCTTTAGAGTATAAAATAAAATGAATATCGTCACCAATTAAGCTCTATAATTTCTATTGTCCTTGACTCCATCTAGATCTAGAATCATCCTCCTCAAATTCCATTACTCTGAAAGAAAGAAATAGTAAGAATGAATTAAATGTCTAATAAATAATTTTGACTAATATTAAAAATAGTAAAAATGTCAAATTATTCAAGATACTTATCTATAAATAACAAACTGTAATAGTATGCAATATATAGAAATAAAAAATCATCTCTGAATGATCAATAAATGATATTATCAATAAAATAACTCAACAAAAATATAAATAATTAATGATATAATGTCAACTAAAAGATAATATCCTGAAGGACATCCACAGGATTTCAAAATCAAATTAAAATACCGACATTTAAAATATACATGATACTAATATCCTCCCCTAGATTTTTAAAAAAATTAATTTAATGTAAGGTCATAATTATATAAAATATCAAACTTCCTATAGCCTTATTCTACACTTATAAACAAAGACCATATATTTATGCCTCCAATAGTTAGATAAGTATCATAAAACTACCCCTATAGTTCCACACATATGCTATACTTATAACATGCTCATACTACCTTTGATACCATTCTTTAATGATATCCTGAATATTATTTTATATGATAGTTATAAGTACATAAATATTTCATCTTAAAAATAAATATACCTCCACTATCGGTTATAAAATTAGTATAAAAAAAGAGCATACTATACTAAGATATCGTAACCTTTTATTTAATTAGATATCTTAATATTTTTATACGCTCTTCATTATTTAAATATATAGTACCAAGAATGTACACAAGCGTATCAAAAAAAATACAAAAAGGAATATTGAAAGTTAAGAATTAGTAGGAACACTTAAATATTTTGTATAGTTATCTTATTATAAGGTCACAAAGTCCTCTATTCATTAAATTTATTTTAGTATCTTCTGTTTCACTAATCCTTTAATCTATTAAATTATGTAAGAAGTTATTACTAAGTTAATAATTTTTCTACTCTAACCTTTAGCATACGGCTATTAAGGAAAAATCCAAAATTGTCTTACTTCAATATTTTCTAAACCAAATTAGAAAATTCTCTAACATTTTTTCCCAATATATCTTACAACCATAATTAATAAATATTTAATCTTTTATCTCACTCCAAAGCGCACATGTACATACTATGACATCCTCCAACAATTTTCTATCTCTTTTAGCAAATTATTAAATATGCATTATAAAAGTAACATGAAAATAACCTAACATACTAAACTTACCAAATTTAACCATATACTTGAAGGATAAATTATTAGGCTCATTGTCCACATGAAAAGAGTATGATAACATTATTTTCTTTTCCTTTTTGCTATTTTAATTTAGTGTAAGTATGATTTATAAATTCATATGTCTAAATCTTCATTCTATCTCTAACAAATTCAAGCTCTGTGGTATTCTAATGTACCATTTCTTTACCATTTTAATCATACATCAAATGGTATTATAAAGTGTCATAATATTATTTTTAACCTTTTTAATTTTAGACTTCAATTTCTAACTCAAGCAATGATATTGCTAGAACCAAATCAAAGTATTGGATTTAAATGTTTAGTACATTATTTTTCAACCAATATGCTTAATTTTTCTTTTTAATTCATAGTTGGCACATTTAAATGCTTGCTCTTTTGACCATGACATTCATGAGTATGATTCATGGATTTTATTAGCTAAATCAACAATTACTTAATAAAAAAAAATCAGAAGGTAACAAAAAGGTTACAAAATTACTTGCTAGAAGATGAAAGATTACAAGTTACTTGCTATATTGCAATTCACTACTTGCCCTTGAAATACTTATCTATGACCATGTTATATATGACTATTAATCATGAATTTTAATAGAAAAATTAAAAATTTTTTGGTAAAAGATTTAGACCATATTATAAAATGCCACAAAATTATTTGCCTTAATAATAAATACTCATTACTTCTCTCTTTTCTTTCTCTTCTCCACAACTCCTACGCCTTCAACAAGCACATCTACTCTCTCTTTTTGGAAGCCAACTTAATCGCATCCCTAATTTTTCTCACCAACCAATTAGGATGGCTAGCTAGACTTGGTGAGGGTTTTCCTACAGTTTCTCTTGAAGAGGAAAGGTGGATAATATCCTTCTTATTTATTATAACCAACTCCTAAACTTTAACTAGTCCTTAACCTAATTTGTTCATGTAAATCTTGACTTTAACAAGAATATCCTCAAATCCTTGAATGATTACCAATTCTATAAGATCCATAACAAACTAATTTTAATTTTTAAAAATTATAGCAAATAACCTACTAAATTAGAGCTCAAAAGGGTTTGGTCAATATAGCTCGATGTGACGGAACCGATTTTGTTTTTTTTATTTTTTTACATTCCGCTAGCGACCTCCCAGAACTGACACCAAAGTTTCGGTGATCTGGTCCAAGTTAGTCGTGCTTCCCAATCACAGAATCATAGATGCCATCTAGAACCCGTACACGATATCCATAAAATACATAGCGGAAGCCAATCTAATAACCTGCCGAAACATTCATATTTATACCCATAAAACTCATTTATGCATACATAGTCATAAAATTTGAATTATAAAAATTCATATATTTCAATCGGATCATTACAATAAAACTGTTTCTTTTGTGATAACTCCAAAATATACTTTCGAGTCCTTAGAATCATTTAGGCTAAGCTCTAGTCACTCCATCTCATCAGGCACGAGCTTTATAGTTTCATTTGGAGGAAAAAAATAAAAAATATTGAGCCGGAGCTCAACAAGGTACATGCAGATTTTTCGTAAAATGTTTATGCTGTAAGGCAGATACAGATACATATGCAACATGAATATTAAAAAGTAACAGTTGACCGGATCATACATAACACAAAAGTAATCAGGAAAGCCAGAGCAGCCAATTCTGAAAATCGGGACAGAAAACAGAGTTGGTCTCATTATAGAAATTTCTCCCTTTTTTATATCGATAAAGGACATCGTTAGTATAGGGGGCAATAATCGATGATAGATTGTGTACATCTCCTCACAATCACGGCAATACCTCCTTATATAAAACCCTGAAAATGGCTCACTTCCTCTTTGTACAAAGCCCCGATTACGGCTCTCATTTTCTTCTTATACAAAGCTCTGATGACGACTCCCTTTTGTTATCCTCAATTACCACCATAATGTTCTAAGGCATACGAAGAACTTTATCTCCTAGTGCTAAAGTCCAATTTTATTTATCTTGTCATAAGGTCGATTCACTTTTTCTTTAATTCACATTCCGGACGGACACAAAACTTTCGGTCGTCATATTACAAGCCAATTTTAAATTTATTTTTTTCTTATTCCGATCAAGTGTAAAGACTTTTAATCGACATGAAGCCGATTTTAAATCCATAAATCTCATTCCGGTCAATAATTTTTTATTATAACATTATGACTCAAAGCCGATTTACTTCTCCATTTTTATACAATTCAAATTCAATCATAAATTGAGCAGAAAGTGAAAAACTGAAAGCAAAAAGCAGAAAACAAAAAGCAGAAAGCATAAATTTAACTATGAAATCAAAATCATATTTTCAGTTCAATCGCACAGCAAACATGACATCAGAGATATAGCTTATTAAGCAGTAATTAAAATGAAAAATTTGATATACTATGTGCTGAAATATTTAAATTTGAAGAGAACACTTGTAATTTTTCTTAAAATTGGGACTTGAAAACATAAGTATACTTAAAATTTGAATTTAAAAAGGGGAGTATACTTGCCATAGAAATATTCTTAAAATATGGGTTTAAAAGGGAAAGGTACACTTGCCTTATAGTTGACCGCCTATTCCAACTGGCTTGAAACTTTTTCTCTTTCTTCACTCCTTATCCTTCTTCCTCGATAGAAATTTCACACCCGCCCTTCAATTGGAGCTCAGTATATAAAGAGGAGGGATTAGGTGGAGTAAGTGGGATGTGTTACCTACTTGATACTTTCCTTCAGGGGTTAAGTGGGAATGAGTAGGGTAAGTTACCTACTTGGTACTTTCATCTAGAAGGTCAACAGGGTTGTTCACTTGCTCTATTAGATTTGGATCTAGTTGAAATCTAACCGTCTAAACAACAAAGTTGGCCCTTGCCTTTAATTTGCCCAAAATTTATCCTGGTCAAAATTTCTGAAATCGGTAGTCAATTTTAGTTAGTCAATATTTTCTTTAAAATCGGCCAACCTTTCTATTAGTTAACTTTTTCGATTAACACTTCTTACTCTAATCCGGCTAACTTTTACTCAAAACCGGCCAACGTTTCTTTTCTCTTATTCAATGTTGGTCAACATTTCTAAAAACCGATCAACCCTTTGGTCAACCTTCCGATCAATATCTTAACGCCGATCAACGTCTTGACATTGGTCAACATTTCGACGCTGGTCAACATTTTGACACTGATTAACATGTTGATTTCGTCAATATCATGACATCAGTCAACATCTGGACGATGGTGAACATCTCGACACTAGTCAACATTTCTTAAAACCGGTCAACATTTTGATTACCATTAGTTTTGGTCTTCCAGTGATCTAAGGCCACTCTAGTTTAAGTCGAAATCAAAACACTCCGATTTTTAAATAGTAATATTTTACTTTGATTTTAAGGTTCTTTGATTTTGGATCTCATACTTGATTAGATGTGCTTGGACCTTTTGTCTCCGTACAATAAACCTTCTAAAATATGACTAGCGTACTACATTTTTGTTACCACAATCTATGACCTTGTCTATTACTAAATACTTGTATAATTACCTTAATTTTGGCCACCATAAATTACCATTAAACCACTTTAACTAACTTCTATTTTTCTTTTCAAAATTTTTACCTCAAAATTTGACTATGATAGACCTAACTTCCACCAACAAATATTTTGCCAACATGTTAACACTTGTCTACTACATAAAAAGTTAAGGAACCATATTTTCAGGAAACATTTTCTACTAAATTTTATAATATTTTCTCTTCACAATATTAGCCTTTTATAATTTTAAAAAATTAAATAAAACTTTTTAAAATTTAGGAGATAATGGCGATTCATGATAAAGTTAAAAAAAAACATATCTATCCTAATCTAACATATAATGAATTGGCTTCCTCTAAGATGGTATACATAAGATCATAATTTATTAGTTATGTAAGGTTTTAGCACACATAATTAATTAAATTATTAAAATAAGATTATTTATGATTTTATTTAATCAAGAAAAGTCTTATTGAAAATATCCAAGATATTACACTAAACATATGGCAAAAAAATTCGGGTCAGGTCAATCTTGACCTAACCATCATAACTAAGAACCACACCATTAGGCCTAACTGTTCAAATTACTAATGTGTTGAGTTGTCGAGTGTCCTGAGATTCCTAGTTAGAGTATAGGATTGAAAAATGCAAAGGTGCAAGGTGTGACTTGAGTAGAGTTAGGTTGTAGTTTCTTTTTTACAAAGAACGTAAATGTGATTAGGAAAGTTTCAAGAAAAACCTATCAATACGCATTATTTTTTTGGAAAAAGTTATTGCAGGTGCTAGTAAGTATGTTTGGGCATACTCATTCTTTGAGATTCAAAGTATTAGGCTCTAGTAAGTATAGAAAAGGTGCATAGACTTACAATGGAGAGGAAAACAGATAGGCGAATAACTTTGTAAACAATGTGAGAAAAAAAATGAGATTCATTTTACTTAAACGGATGACTATCTTTTACTATTTTCAGTGTTAGATGCTATTTGATATATTTATTATCGTTATGGTAAAATATTTGTGAACATTGTATCATATAACTTTTCCTTTTATTTTAAAGGATTTTTCACAAAAAATTCTCAATGTTATATTTGTCTTATTTTTTTATTATATTGTATTTAATTTGTTTTATTTTTTTTTTCTGTTAAAGATAAAAAAACTCTGTATCACTCTTTAGTCCCAACAAAATAGTATTAAAGCCAAGTTCTCCAGTAACAAAATGGTGATTGGAAATGGAAGAATCTAGTATCAATTTTGTCATGTTCAGTATGAAAGTCAAGAATGGAGGACATTCTTTTTGCAAAGATCTGTATGACTCGGTCAAGTGGGAGAGCACCAAGCCTAGAGATATGACTCCTCAGGACTGGGAGCAATTGAACTGATAGATTGTTAGGTATGTCCATCAATGGATACACCACTGTGTTTCATCACATTGAAAAAGAAATAGAGAGTTGCATTATGTGGCCAACCTTTATTGTAGGAAGAGCCCCCTAGATCAAGGACTTGTTGGTCATAATGCTTGTAAATCTCAAGTACGGCAATCGGACTAGTATGGCGAAGCATCTCAATAATTTTTAAGAGCATGTGAATCACCTCACAAATTTCAAGATGGTGTTAGAGGATGAACTTAAAACATATATCCTTCCAGGTAAGTACATTGCCAAACAGTTGGAAACCATGGTAGTTGCTCTTAATAACTCGGACCTAGAAGGAAAGCATTCCGCCACTAATATTGAGAAAATCTTATACAGCATTGAATCCACTAGAAGGTAGGATGGTAATAGATCTAAAATGACGGCCTGATCTCTAAAAGACTGGGGAGGATAAAGGAGAAGAGCCTTGGCAGCCGAGGCAAATCAGAGGCATGCCAATGCCCAAGGGCCGAATGAAATGCTTTTGACTATGAAAAGATGAAAAACATGAAAAGAGATCGTAGACTGCTCAACAGTCTCAAGATGAAGGAGGGGGTGGAGGACACTACCTGACGATAACACCAGAAGGTGATGTTACTATTGTTTACAATAATGGGGACTTAAACGTGATAAGTCCAGATCCAATATAGGTTAGTGACTCAACCGCCTTATACTATGTCAATTTCACACATGACATTTTTACTTCCTTAAATAAAAGGTGACTTTGACCATTTTAGGATGAGGAATGATGTAGCCTAAATTGTTGGTGTTAGTGAAGTTTGTGTGGAGACTGATATTAAGTGTAGATTAGTCCTAAACAGCATGAGGCATGTTTCTAACATGCACCTTAATTTAACTTCTACCAAAGTGCTTGATGTAGGACAACTGATTATACGCCACTCACACTAAATAATGCCAGGTTATGAGGAGTACGACAAAAGGTACTTGATGTAACTATGGCATAAGATGCTTGATCATATAAGTGAGCAGGGGCTTAAAACTCTCATTAGAAAAAAAAATTCCTTTGATAGACATTTCTTTGAAAACCTGTACTAATTTCTTAGCAGGAAAATAACACTTGAATGATTCAAATGGTCACAAACAACTAGAAGGTCAAAGGTATTTCACCTAGTACAAAATAATATGTTTTTTGTTGGAACTAGGTCCCTTAGTGGCGCTAAATATTTAGTCGTTTTTATTGATGAATATTCAAGAAAGATGTGGGTGTTTTTCTTGAAGTCTAAGGACAAAGTCTTAGATATGTTTAATGTTACGAACATTTAATTATTTTCTTTTTTCATTTTCTCCTTGGGTTATTTTCTTTATTCAGTCAGTTAGCAATGGCCCCTGCCCCTCCTTCACGTGGACAGTTATAAAACTCAGCATCCCCGTTCCCGGTTTTCCGTTTTCCGTTACAAGACCCCCATTCTCATATATATAGGCTAATATGTGTTAATGGAAGGGAAGGAAATTATTTTCGTCCCTTAACTCTCTCTCTCTATCTCTCTGCTGATTCTCTCTCGTTTGTTCGTCTCTCTCTTCTCTGCCTTCTCTTTCCCGATCTCTTCCATTTTCTCCCTAAATTCTCTTTCTCTCAAGGCATCTCGCCTGTTTAGCTCGCCGCTATCCTCTGCTGATCTCCCCTTCCGTTGGTTTTCCTGTCATCGTCGCCGGCGTCACCATGGAGATCGTATCAGTTGGTGCTTTCATTGAGACCAAAGCGGAGGAGAACGAAGAACGCACACTCGACGCCCTCGAAGCGGCCATCGCCGCACTGGCCAACGATATGAAGGCTCTCCAGCGAGCTGCCGACCGATTTTGCGCCTCTTTGTCCACCGCAGTTTCACAAACTGAACAGATCTGGTCGTCCTGCACCGAACTCAACTCGTCCATGGCAGAACTCAGCAACTCACTCCACGGCTTCGAACAAGACACTCGACGGTTAGTAAATTATTCGCTTCCTGTAGCTTCATCTACGATGACTTCCCATCGTCACGTTCCTCGTCCCACAATTCCCTCCATCACTAGTACCATACCTCCATCCATTCCTCAGATAGCCATTCCTGATCGAATCTCTGAACAAATTGGGTCAACACGTCCCAACCAACAACGAATCGAACACCATTCCCGGTCGGCTCCAAGTTTCGCTTCGATTATCATCCCGTCCTCTCATCTTCGTCTGCCTCCCACAGAAAGTTCACATTTCTGTTCAATCCCTAGCTTTCCAGCAATGACAAGGGAGTTACAGCAATTGAAGGTGACTGTACCACAAAACACATCAGGTATCGCATCTCATGTTTCCATCATTGAGCAAATTTTACAATCCCTCACAAAAATTTTCCAATCCTC
The DNA here is from genome assembly GCA_033239525.1 of Nepenthes gracilis. Classification (NCBI taxonomy): domain Eukaryota; kingdom Viridiplantae; phylum Streptophyta; class Magnoliopsida; order Caryophyllales; family Nepenthaceae; genus Nepenthes; species Nepenthes gracilis. The sequence goes on from BSYO01000013.1 coordinate 10,932,423, forward strand.
ATTTCGCGCCGAGACACAATCCGCCACTCCACCGCTGCTTCCAAACCCCACACCCTTCTTGATGCCTTCGACTACGACTCCACCAACCGCTTTCCCCATCACTACTTCCATTCGAGCTCCAAATAACAAAACTGATGCTACTGGAGGACATGACCGCATCACCACCATTGTTTCCCCCGCTGTATCAACCCAACCGACGCGAATCTCTTCAGTTATTCGTCATGGTCTATCGGACGCCCTTACCACCTCCCATCTTCAATTGTTGAGGGCCAAAGTTCCATTGTTCCCTGCCAAGACCCCTAGATCCGAGGGGGAAGATTCACACACCAACGATCCTGCTCTTGACTCTGTTGTGGATGCTGGAGTTAGAGGTTTGAATGCAAGTTGTTATGATGCCCTGCCTTCGGATTGTGGAGCTAAGCCGCAAGGGCAAATTGAGAAGGCAGGAGTGATCGAGCCAAATTACCTCGGCTGGCAAGTTCACATTCGTGACTGGAATAATAGACAAGCAAAACCGATAATGAGTAACTGGAAAATATTTGATGACACTTCATGGACTTATATTGTTATTATGGTCATGGTCCTGGACAATAAAAATGCATAGCAAATATTCTTATTTCAAGGAAAATGTGCGAAATCCCTGCCTATATTCAACAGAAGGATTCTGGGCAGTTTGTTAGATTTTTCGGCCAGGGAATTTCGGAGTTCGGGGATGAAGTTGTTGCTTCAAAGAATTTGTTAGTCTTTATTCTTGAGTGTTCCTCAACGAGAATTGCGAAGGCAGGAGCTAAATTGCTGTGCAACTTTCTATGGTCTTGGTAGAGAATGCCACTGTGATAGTGATGCTTGTGGAGGATCATCATCAACTGAAGAGTGAACTATGCAGTGTTTCGAGTCGGGTGAACGAAACGGTAGCACCCCTGGCTTATGTTCCACCTGCTAGTAATCAATTGAGCTCATTGACCATGGAGGGTGGAGAATTCAAGGTGACTAGTGCCACCTATAAATCATTGCCAGATAATGCGGGTGGACTTCCGGTTGATATTATCGCTTCACTGTCAAATGGAATTGGACACACAACTGCAGCAGTGATGGAGCAACTTACTGCAGATGAGCCTTATGACTCAGTTTCTGGTGCCTTTGTTACATATGGGAGTTGTGTCATAGATCTAGTAGAGGGAGAGAGCACGTCCTTTAGCGCCATATTGCTTGTACTGGTGCCTGCTCATTTTCCTACGTTTATAGCAAGGTAGCTTTTCCGTGATTTTTCAACTTACCATGCAGGCGATGCAACTCTGGTGGGAGCAATTTACTCCCCTGCTTATGATGACCGAAAATTGCGGGAAGTGGCAACCCTTTTTCATTTGCAGCATCAACATGTTGTCTGTTACTATCAGGTCTGGGTTGAAACTAACGTTGCTGGATTTCTTGTGGGCGACACCTGGGATTTTCGGACTACCATGAACACACCCCTGAATGGGGATAAAGTGGAGACAACGAACAATGTTGGGTTTGCTTGTAAATTGCTTAGGCAAGGAATGAAGCAGGTCTCACTCCACTTGGATTCACCAGATATTAGGACACTGGAGAAAATCAGGACCAAGGATGTTATTTCCGAGGACCAAACTAGTTGCAAAATACTTTGTCTTGATGGGAGAAAAATTGTGCTGGGGAAATCGACAAATGGTGTGACTACCCTCCCACCATCACTTTTGCAGCTTACTTGTGGCAGCCCATCGGTGCAGGCTACTAAGTGGCAATTAGCCTTCATTACTGAGCATCAATTGTTGTATTGTTGGAGCTACCAATATGTTACAGGTAATTGTATACTTGATATGGAGGTTTATGAAGTCATGAAGTTCTCACAGATTAAAAGACAATGCTCTTTCTCTCTGGTGGCTTTGGGCAGAAGGCACGGTGCAAGTGAGAAATTCCCCTTCTGTCAGCCATTCGCAAATGCCAACTGCCTTAATACTAATAAAAAACTTCAAGAGTCAAAGGCAATTGATGATTTCCAAGGTGCATTTCATCCTAACAAAGAACTGTTGTTGAAGTCTATTAAACCACCGGCTTCGAGGCTTGCAAAGCACCTACGCGATATGTATGGTACCCTTGACTATCATTATGGGTCTGGCCAAAGTATGACATCACGTGCCCTGAAGCATTATATCCAGGCCAGAAGATGCCAGTCGGACAAGGCAGCTTCGGGGAAGACCCACATCAGTTTTTCTCAGGCACACTGGTATGGCTTTCGTGAATCAAAGCTCGGGGTTGTTGTGGAGGAAGCTGAAAGACCTAAGAAAAGTAACTCAGAAGCCTTGAACTGTCTTCCAATGTATGACCCTCCTATCTGCTGGAAGGAAGGATTAACTGCATCATTTTGGTACGGGGAGATCTAAGATTTTGCATATGCTAATCGAACAAGACTGGCAACTCCATCCATGGTTGGAGAGCAGATAATGGCATTGGAGGATTTTAAGAAAAGTAACTCAGTAACCCCATTTTTTATTTCCTACAATACTGAGGATGGGGGACAGCAAGCTGCCATTTCTCCACAAAGATTTGATGAAGAAAATCCAATATCAATTTTGGAAGGAATTTTCATGGCAATTCAAGATAATATAGATTGTTATCCTTACCTATTCAATGGTGCAACAACTTGGTTCCTCGAGGTTTGGCCTATTAAGAAGGATGCAGTTTCTGTTTTAAAGTTACATAGCTGCGGCATAATTTTGATTGGGAAGGCAATCATGCATGAGAGTTACTGTGGGGTTGTGCCAACGGTTGTATTTTTTGAATATATCACTGCGGGTTGGACCCGAGAGAACACTGGTAAAGCCGTTGCTAATTCTCCACCGGCACTTCTCTTGATCAACCTTGAGGACAAGGTTGTTTTGAAGGAGCGGGCAATGTTACGAACCTTTAATTATTTTCTTTTTTTATTTTCTCATTGGGTTATTTTCTTTATTCAGTCAGTTAGCAATGGTCCCTGCCCCTCCTTCACGTGGACAGTTATAAAACTCAGCATCCCCGTTCCCGGTTTCCCGTTTTCCATTACAGGACCCCCATTCCCGTATATATAGGCTAATATGTGTTAATGGAAGGGAAGGAAATTATTTTCGTCCCTTAACTCTCTCTCTCTATCTCTCTGCTGATTCTCTCTCGTCTGTTCGTCTCTCTCTTTCCCGATCCCTTCCCTTTTCTTCCTAAATTCTCTTTCTCTCAAGGCATCTCGCCTGTTCAGCTCGTCGCTATCCTTCGCTAATCTCCCATTCCGTTGGTTTTCCTGTCATCGTCGCCGGCATCAGCATGGAGATCGTATCATTTAAGCAATTCCATATTATGACGGAAAGTGGATTAAAAAAAGTTTAAGAAAATACAATTGGACAATAACAAAGAGCAGTGATGCGCTTTTGAAGGGTACTACTTGGAGCATGGTATTAGGCTAGAGAAGGTGATTCCGAAGACACTTCATAAAATGGGGTAGTTTAGAAGATAAACCATACCATCAGTAAGAGATTTGGTCCTTATTATCTTATAAAAACTTATTGAAATCCATTTTAAGGAGAAGTTATGAGGATAGTTGTTGGTGTTATCAATCGATCATTCTCAATCTCACTAAACTTTGGTATTTTAGAAAGAATGTAAATTCCAAAAGAATATCTCATGTGATCATTTGATGGTATTTGGTTGTTGAGCCCTTGTGCACATTTTAAGAGTTGAAAGGTCCAAGTTTCGTGGAAGGACCAAGAAGTGTACTTCTTAGGTTATGGACATAGTGATTTGGCTATAGTTTTTGAGATCTAATTGACAACAAAATTTATCTAAAGCCACGATGTGGTCTTCCTACTATATGAAAGTTGGTAGTTGATGGAAAATCTTACTAGTCTAAGGAGTTTAGAGAAAAATATCAACTAGGACCTTAATCAAGTTGCACAAGAAGAAAGAAGCGCAGAGGAGGATGTGCTAGGAGGCCCAGCCAGCGAATAAGTGTCATATGTTGATTCAAATTCACCTCCATTGCCTAAATCACATCAGTAACTACCCCTTGAAAATCTGCCGAACTACAACAAAAAGGGTCCACTTTGGAGCATCAACTGTCACAGAGATATCCTCTGCTTGAATATTCCATGCTCACAGATGGAGAAAAAACAAATTGCTTTGAGGAGGTCTTATAGCACAATTAAAAGAGGGAGTAGTTCAAAGTCATGCCAGAAGAAATGAACTTCTTTTATGAGAACTATACTTTTAAGTCGTCTAAATTGTTAAAGGATAAGAAAGCATTGAAGAATAAATTTGTGTTTTGACTAAGGGTTAAGGGCAAATGCGTGTAACCATAGAACAAGACAAGGATAGTTGTAAATGAATTTGACCAGAAGAAAAAAATATTTTTCAAGGAAATTTCTTCTCTCATATTAAATATGTCTTTAATTTGAGTTGTTTAGGACTCAGAGCATATCTAAATTTAAAAATAGAGCTAAACATAAAAACAATTCCATGGTAACCTAGAAGAGAAAAATTAAACGAAGCAACCAAATGACATTATTGTCCAGGGGAAGGAACACCTCATGGGTTGACTTGAAAAGGCTTATGCGGTATAAACTAGGCACTTATATAGGTATGTAAAATGTTTGATTCCTTTATGGTAGGCCATGGATACAAGAAGACCAAGCATAATCAATATATATTCATAAATAAATTCTCATGTGAAGATTTTATTTTATTTTATTTTATTAGTATGTGGATGATATGTCGATAGTAGGGCATGATACCAGTAAATTTAGGATTTTGAAGGAAGACTTGAGAAAGTTCTTAAAGAAATATTTGGGATTGGTGCAACAAATCCTTAAAATAAAGGTTACTTGAAAGAGGAAACGTAAAAAGTTGTGGCTATCTTAGAAAAAATATTGAAAAGGTGTTAGATCATTTCAACATGAGTAAGTAGAAATTTGTGAGTTTTCCACTTGTGGAAAATCACAAATTTAGTAAGGCCCAATAAATGAGAATGAGGAGGAAATGAAAGAAGATTCCTAATGCTTATGTCGTAAGTAGTCTAATATGTGTGATTATATGTATCAAGTTAGACATCGCATATGTTATTAGGGGGACAAGTTGATTTTTCTCATGTCCAAGTTAAGAGAGCTAGTTAGTATTGAAGTAGATCTTGAAGTATCTTAGAAGTACCTCCTGATATTGTCTAAGATTTGGCAACACGATGCCCAGGTTATATGTGTAAAACATGTAAATTTAGTAAAAGATGCGAATTCTAGGAAGTCTTTTTTGGGATACCTAATGTTCTTTTTAAATGAAGCTTTATTATAGCAATCTAAAATGTGAAAAAATATAATTTTGTCCGCTACAGAAGTTGAATACGTTGTTATTACTGACATGTGTAAAAAACTCTTACTTTTTGTTTGGTTATTGTAATAAAATTTAGTAGGGATAAAATAATTATTCTTGAGAAATAAAATAAAGTAAAAATATAGTTAAAAATTATTATTATTTTATTTGATTAGTCATTTTAAACAGGTAAAATAGAATTAATAATTAATATTTTAATATTTAATATATAATAATAGCAAAAAAATAACCAAAAATTTATATAAATAACTTTTTAACCCTTATCTAAAAAATAAATATTTTAATATACATTAGATTATTTTATAATATCTCTATAAATTATTTTTAGCTGACAGCCATTAGGCTATACGAGGCCTAATTATAACCAGGTTAGGACTGGCTTTTGGACCAAAAATATATATTATTTAAGAAATATTAGATCCATAAACAATATCTAAACAAAAACATAAAATTATCCTTCCCGTACGGCGCCTCTAGGCTGCTAAAAATTGGGACAATGTTCTAATGTAAATAACATGTTATTTATGCAAATAAACAACAACCTTCTACTGTAACAACATGTTATTTATACAAATAACATATTCTTCTGTTAAGTGGGACAACATTCTGTTGCCGAAAATCTGAATTCGACTGCTTATCAACATTCAGCAGCTTTATTAACATGTTTAAGTGGTCAAGTATAAACTGCTTGTTACTTTTCAAGCCTCATGTTCAACCATAGACTTGAAAATATTGTTTTTCTATATGAAATAGTTAATAGTTATGTACAACATATTCTAATATAAATATTATTCAATCCAATGTAATTGTCAGTCAGATAAAAGATTAAACATGCCTATCATAAAGGTTGGATCAAGCATACATTTGGTATAAGTAGTATTTCTTTTAATTGCAAATAATGCATGAATCTCGACCAATAGAATATATAGTTGTTCAGACTTTTGTTGAGCCGTAAACTCAATCCTTAAACTGTTGCTCAATATATTTCCACCTTATTTATATTAGCAGTTTTAAAACTATACTTGGACAACATTCTCTGATCGTCACCTACTTTTTACTTCTTTTCCTTAGATGAGTTCCTCTTAATTGGACTGGCAGTAGGTATTTTATTGTAAATAGATTATTTGTCATTGCTATGTATGTTTTTATTGTCCAACTCTGAAATATTTTTCACGCTGAGTTGCTCATTTTTTGGTTCTTTTTGCTCAAGCTATATGATGATGTGTTTAGCGATTTGTACACAATCTTTAATACAAATCATAGATAAATAGTTAAAATAGAAAAATGTCTTTTTTGGGGCCAAACAACAGTTTTCATGTGAGTCTATATCAAAAAAAAAAAAAATAAAGGACAGATATTATCTAGGGGATTTTCAAATAATAAAAAAACATAACACAATTAATTACTTGTTGCCCAAAAAAAAAAAAAAAAACTGAAAAGTGGCATTTCGTACATGTAATTCTACAATTGCCATCTTACGTACATTATCTTAATTAAATCCAAAACTTTTGGTACTCTTGATCATGTCATATATAATACTCCAATCGTATATTGACATTATTATTCTTGATATAATGTGTGAAATTACCTTCAAATTCGACATAAGCAATAGCTGTCTTAATATTCTTTCTAATTAAAATAAATAATCCTATTCAAATTTGTTATTGACATTTTACATGCTAATGTTATATAGTTCCACCATGCCATGTACAAGAGTATCATTTTCATGAAACTCACATATTATTTTAGTTTCCTTATCGACTTGTGTTATATCTGCTATCATTTTCCTACATAATATATATTATCATAAAATGTAGACAATTATCTGTCAAAATGTTGACTAAATTATATATAAAACATTGATTTAAATAATCTAGTAATATGAAAAATGGCTATCAAAATGTTCCGCATTGAGCATTGCATTGATTAAGTTACCCCTCAATTTATTTCAACAATCAGTGGGATAATTTGTACTATCATGTCCTTAGCTTCTTCAACACCATCATAATCCATATTATTGTACTTATCATCAGTAAGAAAATAAGTCATTCTATTTATAATATCATTGTGGAGCAAACAATAATCACTAATAACCCAATTGTGTGTTCTGATAAAATAAAATGATGCATTTTTAGGGATGTTCCAACACATTTCAAATAATCCAAAATACCTCTCAATAATATTATCAGCAGTTACATATTTCATATTAAAAATTTTTTTAATCATTCTCGATTGATAGCCTTGATACTATTCATTAGAGTGGTACCAGTGACTCCTAAAAGATGCAAGGAATCAATTGTAATTTGTGTATCTCATATCTACTAAATAATAAGCACCTATATAAAAAAAACTTTATATTATTACACAACCAAATATAGCAAGCAAAATGTTATACTTCTTTTGATAAATTGGAATTGTACCATTAGAAACTCTCAATCCATGTCTCCTACTTAGTATGTCTCATAGAATTATAGATTCTACAATAGATCCATCTCAACCAAGAAATACATAAATAAATTGTATACCATCGGTTCATAACTCTAACACTTTTGTGATAATATCTCTCTTATAAGTTCGATATCTAAATTTACTTAGATTAGGTATATTAATTTTCATAGCTTATCTAAAGTGCCAACACAATTCTACAAATATACATCAAACCAAGTAAGAATCTAAGTATATTTATTACATTGATATAATAAAGAATATATAATATTATTAATCACTTTTATCACTAATTTATAGAATTTTTAAGAATAGATTCTGACTGTCTAAATAAGAGTGCTTGTAAATGTATTATTATAATTAAGATATTATTAAATATTCTATTTACTATCTCATCTGATTTCTTAAAGTTATACACAGTTACTTTATTTTTGACATAATGTGTAAGAATGCGTAACAATATTGCCAATTCTCAACATGTCACACAACTTAAAGAACCCTTATCTATTCATTCTCAACATATTTATGCAAGCGATATGACTATTGCGTATGATTTTATTAATTTTTTCTACTATCATATAAAAATCAAGTCTATCTTCTAATTCTAATTCTCTAGTAATGAATACTTAAAATTGCACTTAACATACATAAAAATCAATAAATAATATGACAAATATTAATCCATGTAGTTAGCATGGTTGTAATCTTCTTTCATCTTATTGGACAAGGTTAAGCTTAATTGATCAATTAACTACAAGCACAAGTCACAAGTATGCAATTTGTATCATGTAAGTAATCAAGTTCGAATATTTCTACACAACCAGGAAAAGAACTAGTTACCCTTCACTCAAAACAAGTCATCAAAAGAATAAGTGAGCTCGGTAATAAAACTTCTGATTGTTCAACCAAGCTTTGAAGACAAATTCAGAATAAATCCTCAAAATTCTAATTTCCTCTGCACTGTTGAATGAGTTTTAAATCTACTCTAACGTCCTCTGGGTGCAACCGATACCTGCCAAAAGCATTGAACCCTATGAAAAAATCCTCATCTAGAACTTACACATTTCAAAACATGTATAGAGGGCAATAAAATAAATAAATAAACCCAAGCATAAGTAGTGCAGAAATGTGAGCATGAGCATGGCTCCAATCAATCTGTTGCACTGTCAGATGGCGGAAACACATCTAACTGTCTGTACACGTACAACATGCAACGAGACGAAGATTGAGATGACTGAGAAAGAAAAAAAGAATGAGTGGTTGCGAAGAAAGATAGATGGCGATGTGGTAGACTTACCCAGTTGATCGAAGATGAGGTCGCTGGAAGGCCTGCAGCGATGGCGATTTGTTTTTCGTGGAGTGTGTGAAGAACAGGGTAAAAGGTTAGTATTAGGGTTAATGTGGTGTAATCGTGAGATGAGAAGGAGGGTGTGTATAGGGTTTGGGTAAGTTGTAAATGGGGAAATTAATTTGGAATAAGCATTCCTTCAATGTAAGCATAAAAAAATACCAGGAGATCATGGTTTTTGGTTATTTTTTGTTTTAAAGGAATGAAAATTTCTTTAGGAATTACTATTCCTATTATTGAACCAGCCAAATGGTAAAATAATAATTTTATTTATAATAGAGTAAAAATAAAATTTTATTTTAGGTTATCTAATATGCTGAATCGGCAAAAATAAAAATAGTTTATAATATATTATAATGGCCAAAATGAAATACACTTCACTAGAAATTTAACTTTTTTACTATTAAACAAAACACATTGATGCCATGTATCAATGGCTACAGAAAGTTTAGAGAGTTAAAAATCTCAATAAAGAAATATATATATATATATATATATATATATATATATATAATAACTTGAATGACTCAAATATGTTGAGATAGATTATTTTTATATACGCCATTTGTAGAAATTTCAAGAAGAAGGTCAACGAAAGTAAGAGGATGGGCTAGAAAAAAGGCCATCCTGCTTAAGTTTGTTGGGCTTGCTTTGGCACTCGTGCCTGGCTTTCCATAATGGGCCTATTCCATATAAAGCCCACGCCTCCGATTGGCCGCCCGCCACTCTCTTCGTATCGCAAGGCGGCCAACAGGCCGATCGGCCAACCCAGACATGTTGGCCGTCTCCGCTCCCTACATACCGGGCCGAAACGAGGCCCTTCTAATGGGCCCGACTCCTCAGCCCATAGCCCGAATGGAGTACGCCTTCCATGAGGGGCCAACAACTTAAATGAGCTTTCTAACAGAATATGTTTAGGTAAACGATCTTCAAGGATATTCCACGATCTTAAAGGGAATATCGGCAAGAAGCGCCCTTCAAATAAGGAAAGTTTTGCCCAAGGAAAGTTGGAAAGTGGTCAACGCCTCGAAGGAAACAATAGCCTCGGCCTCCGGGAAGGAAGGTCACGAGATCACAATAAGGATGATTCCTTCCAAAGAAGGAAGATCACCATCTTTGCCATAAAAGAGGTCTCCGATCCGGCATCCGGGACACGCTCTCAGGATGCACACAGACGCCTTCAAAACTCTCTCTTAAACACTTGATACCGGAGACTCTTTCTTGAAGCAACGATAGAGAGAGAAACCCTAAGCGAGAAACAAGCTCTGGTCCCCGGCCAAACCCTCAAGCACACTCTCAACTCCAAGGCAACGAACGGGTTGCCACACGTTCTCTGCCTTCCCACCTTCCGAGATACGAGAAAGGATAGATTAGCTTTTCTTTTATATGAGTGTTATCGGTGGGATTACATCGTTAACGCCGACCTCTCGTTTGTTTAGTGGTTTGTCTTCGGTTTGATAGAAGAATCCGAACCCGTTAAGTCGGAGAAAGTGACGCGTCGGATAGGATTAAGGCCCAAGTATACATCAATTGGACTAAAATAGACAATCTGGAAGAAAAGTAGAAAAATTCATCAAACCGGAGTTATTAGACACAGGACACATTTTGTCAGGCATGACAGTCTGGGTTGTTGAGGTGTCGGGTTGTTATGCATACATGGTGCCCTGTGTAAAGTGCAGGACTAAAAATGACGATTGTTTGAGGCATGACCGAGGAGGGGGTCTGAGCGCAATTTTCTTACAAAGGAGATAACAATTTTTGTGAAAAGTTCAAAAAGAAAGGTCATCTATTACATGTGCCGTTTTTTGAAAAAGCTGCTGTGGGCGTCGCTTTCTTCTCAACCATTTGCTGCAGCATATTAAATTTCATTGTCTGTTTACCATGCATATTTGCTCTGCATAAAGAGACGATGAACTATGTAAGGTCAGGATGCTTACTACTTAAAATTCAATATGTTTGAATCCAATAAATACAAAGGTGTGCATACTTACATAATTGAAGAAAATACATATAAGAATAACTCAGTAAATATTGAGAGTCAAAAAATTAAATTTCATTTTAATTGTCGAAATTATAGAATTCTACTATTTTGGATGAGAGAGGCTGTATAATATACCCATTGTTGCTATAATAGAAGATTTTGAGACTATATGTCTCCTGATTTTTCACGTAAAATCCTTAATATTTTATATATCCTATTTTTTGATCATATTATGTTTAGTTTTAGTTTCTATTTACTATTAAGAAATGAAAATTCTACAAAAACCATGAGTTCCAGTATAAAAATAGCATCCTAATATGTAAATTTAATGCTGCATGAATTTAGTGAACTCGGGGACTTATTATACAAATAAGTTTGTGTAATGGTCAGTGCAGTGGTAATTCTTTTAAATGACGTGTTGTTTCTTTGTCCAACCCCAGTTCAATCTCTCCCTCTCTCTCGCTCTCTCAGATGAAGTTACTGTATTTGTAAGAATAGTTACGTGAAATAGACAGCTGAGGAAGGAAAAGAATTTATTCATCCTTTGCTGGTTTAAGACGGAAATAGACATACAAGGATGTGGCCCTTATGGCGCAGACTGCGTAAATTTTGGCTCTATGTAGTAGCCGTTAAGCATGACCCAAAAAATACAACCTGAAATATTTGCAGTATAATTTTATGTCAATTTAAATGAATATTAGTAGTAGTAGTAGCAGATGAACCAAGTCTATTAGTTGTATTATATTTATTGAATATTGCCCTTAAATCTCATGTGATTAGAAAAATATAATCCGTGGCTGCTTCCGTTATAACCTATTTTCAAAATAGTGAAATATCTCTCTTTTCTTTTTTTCTTTTTTTTTTTTTGAGATTATTCCACGTAAATATGGTATTTTATTGTATGATTATATATTAATTTTGTGCTGTTAATCTCCCCACTATCGAACTGCTGCATTGCGAGTATTGGATGTGATGACTTGCTATAAATTAGATGGATGCCGAGCTATTTTCAGTTAAACAGCTGAAGGAGCAGTTAAGGTTTAAATTAGACGATGAGTTCCTAACATCTCGTTTTCTGGTAGTGCTTAGTACACTGCTAAATAGATGGAATCCTCATGCTTTTAGTTTCTGCTAACAACTTGACGGGGATTTTATGTGTAACAGCTGAGAGTTAAGCTTTGGAACAGCTACTGTAGAGCAAATATTCAATAGCAATCCTAATTTGATTGCTTTTAAGGGCTAAATTTGCAATTAGTTAGTCATGTCTGTAATTTCGTCCATACTCTTGACAAGGATGCTATTTACCAACGAAACGAAAGAACTATTGTCATATAGAAGAATGGCACTCCGACTAAGCAAGATTATTATTATTATTATTATTATCTTTTATTAGTGCCTAGATTTTGGGTTTGATAATATGTTTTGCATGGGTAATATCGATGAATAAGGCATGTTTGTAGTTTTCAATGCTTGTAATGCCGCATTTTATCTCTTAAGTTTTGTCTCAGCAAAATTCGTTAAGGATTCAGAACTTACAATAAAAGTGAGTCCCTGGGACTGCACTTTACCTCCGTAGTGCAGTTCTTTCATATCATTTTAAAACTGTTGAATATACATTTAATGGTCCATGTATTTTTTTTTTTCAGATTTTTCTAATATTATTTTATTTTTAAATAAAACATATGATCATTAAATTTATATCAAACAATATAAAAATCTAGTAATTTATATAGATTTTAAAACTATCTTTGCTCTTGTTACTCTATTATTATAGAGTTAAATAGATTTTAATATTGCAGCTTTTATTATTGTATTAGTTCTATTTTATATGTATATAAAAAGGGCCTGGCACAATATGGGTAGTGTCAAACACCGCCTTGTAAACAATATAGAGTCATGTCAAATATGGCATAATTTTTCTCACTCACACACACACACACACATACACACACATATATATATTGATGGGTCCAGTACCACAGGTCGACCGAAAATCTGAATCATAGCATATGTACAGCTCGTCAGAAACTCCTCTAGGACCAACGCAAGGCCCCTGGAGGCTCATTAAGCGAGCTGACAGCGCAGCCTGACAAGTCCAGCCCATTTCGTCTTCTCAAGACATCCTACCTAAGGTCTCATATCGCTCAAGCAGATAGGTGCTACTCCACGGATCACACTACAAAAGAAATTGTCGTAGTAGGCTCCCACAAGTTGGAAAGGGCTCAGGAGGCTCGGATGGCTCAACCAAAATCCGCGATTGCCATCAACCATTCTCCTACGAATGCAGGCCTGTCTTCATTTGAGGAGGTCTACCCTCCATTTAAGAGCCGCCCTCCATCAAGAAGTCATCCTCTATCTAAAAGTTGTCCTCTATCTAGGAGACTCCACCTTTCTAGGAGGCCTACCCCCTATTCAGGAGTCGTCCTCCATCTAGGAGACCTTTCATCTATCTAGAAGTCACCCTCCTTTCAGGAGGTCCGCTCTCCGTCCAGGAGTCTCGCTTTCCATCTAGAAGCCCCATTCTTTGTCCAGGAGGCCCATAGCCCATGCAAAAGCCCCGCCCTTCGTTTCATATGCTGCCCAGTGATTGGACGCACTCTGAAGTTCAGTCTTCCATACCTCTAAGATACCCCTCAGTTAAGCGCACCTCCAAATCGCCCTTCAGTGGGGTGCATATTCAAGCCGCCTTTCAATCAGACGCATCTCTAAGCTACCCCTTAGTTGTATACCTCTGTGAGCCGCTCCTCAATTGGATACACCTTTAAATCGCCCCTCAATTGGGTGCACATCTAAGACATCTCTTAATCGGGTGTACCTTAAAATTACTCCGGTAGAATACAACCACTAGAACCAAGCCCTCCAATATTAGTCACTTTTCCCCACTTACGTATATCCATGCATTCCTTTATTCATCACATCTTTCTATCTATTGAAAAAAATTTCTTACTTGAGCGTTGGAGGATAAACCATAGAGTGAATCCCACAAATCCTCTGATATCTTATTTGTTCGTTGTATTGCACAGGACTCAAGTTCAAATTAACAGAGTTCGGACCTGTCTCAATTCGACCCGATGTGGAAGATCAGGTCTCTCCTTAATCTATACAATAACCTAAATTCAATGATGCATCATTAGCGCCATATGTGGGAAGCAACTAAAAAGCCTTTCCACTACACAACAACAAAATAGACATAGTCAATACACATAATCCAACCAAGACATTGGCCAGAGACATTGTCTCCTATGGCAATGACCCCAAGGGTAGCCAGGGCGATGCACGACTTGCATTCGATGAGCATACGTCTACTATTCTAGGCCCTATGCGCTCATTTGCATAGGCAACAATTGAAGGCTCCTTCCTCCCAAGCACAAATATTAGCACTCCAAAGGAAGAAGTCAGAGGAAAAGAGCCCCTACTAAGGGAAAATCCCATCTACCTAATGACCTTTGTATTTAAGAGGATCCGAGTGACAGGGCCCACTCTCAAAAGAGAGTTCGTATGGGTCCCTATGCACAAGATGAAAGCCCAGAGCAGTGATTCCTTTGCCATCCCCAAGACGACTGGCGACCTTCTGACTAGCAACAACAAGCTCTCCATCCTCCCCTTGCTGGGACAAGAAGCGCATCCTGGGAAGGGATCCTAGAGTTTTTAGATCTCTACTCACGAGAGGCCTCGCTAGAGCAAGAGGCCTAACTCGAGGGCTTGGCAAGGCAGATCCTGTGACAACACTTCTCATTGACCCTATGCAGAGTGAGAGATCCCACAAGGACCGTCACAATCCTCATGATGGGGGCCTAACATGCTCGGTTTCGCTACCTATCGAACTAGTCATGACGATGACCCCTCATCGGGTAGCCATGTCGATAGATGATCGGCCCCGACCGTGCAAGCACACGCCGTCCAGCCGGGTGCCCTATTCTTGTTGATCCCAAACCGTCTGCACTCATCCAAGGATGCAACGCTAGGGGCTCCATCTTCTAATCTCCAAACTGTTTGCACCCATCCGAAGGTGCAATACTGGAGGCTCCTCCCTTCAACTTCCAGGTGATCAGAGAAAGTCAGCATCCTCAAAGGATCCAACAGCCTGACAACCTTGGGACTTGGGTAGCCCCAAGCACCAGGGCCTAGCAGCAGTCGAAGGACCAACCTAGCCACGAGATGCAGAGTGAAAGCCCGAATCACCAACACTTCTCATCGGTCTATTGCATAGCAGCAAATCTCATAGAAGTTATCACAGCTCTCGCAATGGGGACTTGACATGCTCGGTCCACTACTCAAAGCATTACAGCAGGCCTTGCCCGGCCAAGTGCCATACCAGTTCAGGTTGCCCAAGGCTGTATCGGCCGACGGCAGAATCTGAGCTAGTGGCCATCGAACCACCCAACATAGCAGTAAGGAGCTACCCAGCCAATTCATGGTGGAGGACCAAGTCCCATAGAGCATAGAGGCTGTAGGCCAAAGTACCCGCCAAAGCTCCTCAACAAGCCTCCAAAGAGGTGCACGTCGACCGTGCATCCATAGCATTGAACCAGTCCAAAGGGCATAGCATGCCATCCACTGCAAGCACTGACGACGATTCTGTACCGAATCAAGGTAAATCTTGCCTGTATCATACTGTTTGCTTGAACTATGCTGTTGTTAGTAAAATAATCATTTTGTCTGCTCATGTGAATGCTTGCATATTATCTCATTGTATCCAACGGTCTAGATTGCCCCTAAGTTGGATAAACACCTATTCACCTATAACTCAACCTATAAAGGCCAAAGAACCTCGGCCCCGTACCGAGTGGCCCATACGTGGTCAAATCTGAACCTTAGTCCTGTGCTTAGCGGCTCATACGTGGTTGAATTTAAATCTTGATCCCATACTGAGTGGCTCATATGTGGTCAAATTTGAACCTCAATCCCGTCACTGAGCGGCCTATGAGCTGTTAAACTTAAAACCTTAGGGGGCTTTTCAACATGCATGCAGCGACCTTCTCCTGAAGGAGAGAGGATCATTAATCAATGATGGTAGGCCGACTAGGGCTAGACATATGAAAGCTACGACGTCTTCTAATAGGACCGAGTATCGATGGGTATATGCAGGCGATAGCCTAGGCAAGCCAAAGCCTGGAAACGATAGCCTCAAAACTAAGTCGGAAACTACCATTTCTAGCGCAACGACCTCCTCCTGACATGG
Source organism: Nepenthes gracilis (assembly GCA_033239525.1). Lineage (NCBI taxonomy): Eukaryota > Viridiplantae > Streptophyta > Magnoliopsida > Caryophyllales > Nepenthaceae > Nepenthes > Nepenthes gracilis. The sequence continues at coordinate 10,948,740 of BSYO01000013.1, forward strand.
GTAAGCGCAACCAGACAGATGCATTTGTCAAAGCCTAGCAACGGTAGTCTTAAGGCTTAGCTAGCAACTGCATCTCCTCAGTGCCACGATTTTCTTTCATAGGAATGAGCACTATCTGACACAAGTGACCAACCAAGCTCAGTGATGATAGCTCCGATGCTTAGCTGGAAAGCAGTGTACACCTGTACCATGACCTCTCGGTAGGAGCGAGTGTGATTCGTTGCAGACTTCTAAGTCATCCCTGGCATCTTTGGCACTCAGCGGGCAAGCATAACGACATCCTTGAAGGAGCCATCGAGATCAAGATCCCTAGCTTGACCGCAGTTGCAGCGTCGATTCGTTCACCCAGCCTTCTAGCTGAAGGGTCCCATGTTCTAGTATCAAAGTCCATTGGGGGCTCCTCGCTCTCAGTCAACCTAGATGACTCACCAGTGTCAATCCACTGCAAGAAGGGCCCTTCCATGGAATGCACAGTGCGACCTACTCCTATAACTCAAATGATTGACTACCATGAGGCAGGAAGTCCCCTTTTGAGCATGGTAAAGACTTCCCTTCTATCTCCAAGAGATCAACCAAGTCAAATCAATACCGAACTTGAGCATCCCTCAAATTAGAGGCGCCAATAACAAGGTCCAAGATTGGCAAGAAGTCGCTAGGCAGAGCTGAATCCTCTACCCTTTGCCTCTTCAAGCATAGTCGTTGTAGATAGCAGCAAGTCCCCACTCAGCCTTTTGAAGCACGTCCACGAAGTGAGGTGATCCGATCCTAAGCCCGAGATCTTCGCTTTGCAAGCTCCTAGATCTCGCTTGAGATTGGGATGGCATACAGTTGAAGCCAGTGTCTTGTTCTCGACACTACAGGGCCTCAGTTCCCTGAAATCAGTTGATTAGGAACAGCAAGCTTGCACAGTTCTTGCACGGCAGCTCTATCTCTCACCGTAGCCCGTTGGAAATTAATGATACCCTAGCACACCATTTCCCAAGGATGGCAAGCTAACAGATCTAGGCTTTGGCAAATGCGATGCTGATCTGACTAGCCAGTGCCCCAACCGAGCATTGGGGCAGACTGTCGTAAGTAGGACCACTAGAAGATTGAAAAGCCAGCTGGTCAAGCGTTAAGTCATCAAGAAGTTAAGCGTCGAAGGTGCTAAACCCTGACCAGCTCGAGGTGAGCTTAGCTAGCCCCTATCCCTACCAAACGGGGGGACGAGTAGCTGTGAGTTGAATTGCCAAAAAAATGAGTTTTCAGCGCATCAAACTGCCAAACCGGCATAACTCAAGAGTCCAAAGGCATCATTCGAACGCTTCAATCATTCGAACATCGTAAGAATATCCGAGTAATGCAACAAACTCAGAGAATGTGCGGTAGTTCTATTCATCAATTCCTTTTACAAAGTATGAAGCCCACAGCGACAGACGTACAACTCAAAGGAAAGAATATACTGAATGACATCTGACTTTTGAAGCTCTATTTCACTTGGTCAGGCACCTGCGGGGAAAGCAAGCACATGACCTCGAAACTGAATCTCAGTGGCCAGAGTACTATATTCTGGACAACCGAGAAGATCAAACTCTTACGCGCCGCCTCCAGAGGTGTTGAAGCACGAAGCACATGCCGAAGGCCTCCCAAGCAAGAGTCAAGGATCATCTACCAGCTCTCGCCCAGGAGGTGACCACCAGAGATCATCCACCAAGGTAGGCCACATTCATGCAAACTGGAGTCTACACTAAACCCAGCGCAGTGATGACAGCATAGATCCAACGTGGACCTAGAGAGTTCTTCCTCTAGTAGGCGTCAACAGTCTCACGTGGGCCACAAATGGGGTGTCCGCCGCCCAGATGAGAAGAGGAGGAAATGACCTTCCCCAACGAGGCTAAATTACCACTCCACTTAGCTGCCCCAGCGAGGACCACGCGACACTAGCTGGGAGAAGCATATGATGGTGACGTATACTCGGGCAACCCCTATCACTGCCTGAGATTTATCAAATTAAGGGAATCAAGGCAGACTTCAAATGCCTCTTCAAGTCTCTCAAAACTCCCTTCGACTCCGGCAAATGATAGCATGGGCTCCATGCCTGCTTCGATCTCTTGCATCACTTGGCTTATGGGAGAATGATTCATGTAGCAAGGCGTAGGAAGCCCTTCCATCTAGAGCCGAGGGAGAAGGTCAGCAAATGAATATTGCAGAAGATCACACCGACCGACGCCATTTATAGAGAATTAGCAGGTTCAGAGAGTCAAATCACCACCAAATCTTGCCAAGAATGGTAAAAATTTGTAAATCTTATGGAAAAGGAACATGCATACGGATCTATATGACAATATCCCATCATTAAATGTCGGGGGTTAAAATTTCAAACCTCTTGACATGGGGGTAATGATGGGTTCAATACCGTGGGTTGGCCTAAAATTTGAATTTTAGCAGATGGATAATTTGTTAGAAGCTTGTCCAGGCCTAGTGCAAGGCACTTGGAGGCCCACTAAGAGGGACTACAACGCAGCTCGACATGTCAAGCCCGACCCATCTTCTCAAGACATCCTACCTAAGGTCCCACATCGCCTAGGTAGGCAGGTGCTATTTCGTGGATTACACTATAAAAGCAATTGTCGTAGCAGGCCCCCACAAGTAGGAGAGGGCTTCGGACGCTACGGATGGCTCAGTAAAATCCGCAACCGCTGTTAGCCATTTTCCTATGAGTGTAAGCTTGTCCTCCATCTAGGAGGCCTGCCCTCCTTCGAGGAGCCGTCTTCCATTCAGGAGCTTCCATCCTTCAAGGAGGCCTTCCCTTCTTCTAAGAGCCGTCTTCCATCTAGAAGCTACCCTCCATCCAAGAGGCTTGCCCTCCTTTTAGGAGCCGCCCTCCATCTATGAGCTGCCCTCCTTTTAGGAAGCTTTTCTTCCTTTTAGGAGCCGCCCTCCATCTAGAAGCTGTCCTCCATCTAGGAGGCTTGCCCTCATTCTAATAGCTGTCTTCCGTCTAGGAGGCCTACCCTCATTCTAGGAGCCACCCTCTATCTAGGATACATGCCATCCATTCATGAGCCATCCTCTATCTAGGAACAGCTCTCCATCTAGGAGGCTTGTCCTCCTTCAAAGAGCTGCCCTCCTTCCACTATACTTATCCTTCATTTAGGAGTCGTCCTCAATCCGGGAGCTACCCTCCTTCCAAGAGGCCTACCCTCGTTCTAGGAGTTGTTCTTCATCCAGGAGCCACCATCTATCTCGGAGGCTTTCCCTCCTTCTAAGAGGCATTTCTTCCATCAAGGAGCTGCCCTCTATCCAGGAGTAGCCCTCATTCCAGGAGCCGTCCTCAATCTAAGAGTTGTCCTCTATCCAGAAGGCCTACTTTCTATCCAGGAGCCGTCCTCTATCTAGAAGTCTCTCTCCATCGAGGAGCCTCACTTTCCATCCAAGAGGCCCGCTCTCTATCTAGGAGCCCCGCTTTCGGTCTAGGAGGCCTACAGCCTATCCAGGAGCCCTGCCTTCCACCTTTATAAGTCTCCTGGTCGATCGAACCCTGAAGCTCAGTCCTCCACATCTCTAAGACGTCCCTTTGCCAAACACACTCCTAAGACGCTCCTTAACCAGGCGTATCTCTAAAATGCCCATTAACCAGGCGCACCCTAAGACACCCCTAAACTAGGTGCACCTCTAAAATGCTCCTAAACTGGGAACACCTCCAAGATGCCATTTAATTGGATGCACCACTAATATGCCCCTCAGCCTAGTGCGCCCCAAATACACCCCTAAACAAGACAAACCTCTAAGACGCCCCTCAGTCGGGCGCACTACTAAGACGCCTTTCAACCGGGCACACCACTAAGATGTCCCTAAGTCGGGTGTACCTCCAAAATGCCACTTAGTTAGGCGCACCTCCAAGACACTCCTTAACCGGGCACATCTCTAAATCGTCTCTCAGCCCAGCATATTTGTGAGCTGCTCTTCATTTGGGCACCTCTCTACACTACTCTTCATCGGGCACCTCCTAAACTGTCTTTAATTAGGTGCACTTTTAAGACACCCCTCAATCGGGTACATCGCGAAGCCGCTCCTCGTCGAGCACACCCACCGGAGTCAAGCCCTCTAATATCATTCACTTTCCCCACTTTCGTGTATCCATGCATTTTCTTACATTCTCGTATCTTTTTATCTGTTAAGAAAGATTTATAACTTGAGCGTCGAATAATAAACCTTGGAATGAGTATTGTTAATTTTCTAATCACTTGTTTGTCCATTGTATTACGTAGGATTTAAGTTCAAAGCAACGGAACCGGACCCATATCAAATCAACTCGACACGGAAGATCAAGTGGCCCATTAATTCGTACAATAGCTCGGATCCAGAGATGCATCATACATACATACATACACACACACACACACACATATATATATATATATATATATTTCTTTCATTGTTGAAATAGATTTTAAAATATGGCTCTCTAAAATATAATCTATAAATAGCTCCTCCCTCTGGCTTTTATCTTTACCAAAACTATATTGACTTTTTTAATATCAATCATCCAATTGATTTAATATTTCAGTAATTGTTATATATTTATCATAAATTTAAATTTATTTTTATTTAAATAATTACTAAATTATTATTTTTATGGTTGTAGTTTTCCTACTTTTAGTTGTGAAAAGGATTGCAATAACTATCCTGAAATTCCTATACTTATAATACCGTATATTAGTAGTAATTTTAAAATATTAGAATTATAATGCACCTTTGATGGTGTTACTCCGGACACATTTAGCCATTTCCTAAAAGCATTCTTGTAATGATTGGTAATTTTTTAAAATTAAATTAGTTAATTATTAGGAAATAAAATAGTATAAAAAATATAAAAAGATTATATTTATAAAAGTTTTAAAAGTATAAGATACTTGAATAAAAATTAATTTTATAACTAGGTGAAACTTCATGTATCAAACCAGGGAGACAATGTATCCTTTTTGCAATATTATAACAAACTTTTTGAATGAACACATTCTATTAGTAGAGTCTATTTTGAAGACGAACCGAAGGCTAACAGTAATGGTAAAATATTTTTTAGCATTTTATTATTTTATTATTAATGAATTTATAAGTATATTTATATAATATTGATTTATTGTTAAATCAGTAGTTATCATTTATCAAGAATTTTACTATATATTGACAAGGTTATGATTTTTAAATATTATACCCATAATAGAGATGTGTATGCATATAAAATGTAAATTTAAAAATTTTATTAAATATTTTAAATTTAAAATATTAACTAAGATTATCTAAATAAAATTTACAAGAAGAATTTTTAGGATATTAAAAAATTCCCTCATTGGTCTCACATCTTGCAGCTATTATGGAGCCTTACAAAGGAGAGTGGAGTGCTCGTTTGTCTTGAAATTTTTTTAGGAATCAACAAGAATATTGAAAAAGCGAGGCAACAAGTGTATTACAGCCCACAAATTACGTACAAACTGCACGAATCCCTATTACCTTTAGCGCCGTTAGGACCAGTCTATAAGCCAGCAAAATCAGAAATAGCAATAATAGCATTAGTCATCACCACATCGAATGAGATACGTTCTGTCTCATTCGGAATTGTTGTGGGTCACAACCGACCGACAAAAATTTGGCATTAGCTGAACTGTTGTACTACTTGTAGCCTTACCATGTTAACAACTGCAATCAATTTGATTTTAGGGTTTTAGATTAGCAAAAAAAAATTAATAAATGTATATTTTTATTAATCTTAATAGTACGAAATCTTTTAACTTCACTGTATATACCATATAATTTGAGTCTACATTTAGCATCGTTGGTCGAGCAATATGTGAAGAGTCAAGCATGATGGCTCAAAAAAAATGTTGAAGTATACATTTCTTTTAAAGATTAGTTAGATATTATAAAAAAAATTAATTATAAAATTCAATAATTTGAGTAGTAGCAAAAACTGAGTCCAAGATTGACACCATAAGTGAAAATTGAAGTTTTATGTAACTACTTATATATTTAGCACTATAATAATAAGTTCAAATTTGGATAATGAAAATATATTCATAACATCCATAAACTATTATCTAAAAAAACTTCCCAGTGTTCAAAATTCCTAAAAACTACATTCGAGTTAGCTAATTGGAAAGGTAAATAAAAAATACAAAAAAATGAGTCCAATACTTAGCTAGATGTGTACAATTTATTTATGTGAATAATATCAAATGAAATATATAAGGGACGATAATCATGATTGAAAACTAAAATACAAATAAAATCCAAATAACAATTGATACGTCGCTGGATTCGTATCATCTGACGGGTTAGGGAGCTATTTGATCATTCATAATGGGTCAAATTGGAGTAGGTTCGATCCCTGTACCTCTTGACCTGAAAATTGCGCAACATAATGAACGAATAAGAGATCAGAGGATTGGCGGGACTCGTCCTCTAATTTATCCTCCGATATTTAAGTTAGAAATCTTTCCCGTTGAATACAAAGATGCGAGGATGTAAAAGAATGCGTGAATGTATGTAATGTGGAATTGAACATTTGGGTGCGCCCGACAGTTAGGCGACTTTGAGGTGCGCCTAACTGAGGGGCATATTAGAGGTACTCCCAACTGAGGAGAGGCTTAGAGGTGTGTTTAGACAGGAGGTGGTTTAGAGATAAAGGATTTAGTCCTAAGGATGAAGAGCCAGATGCTTAAAAAGAGAGCATGCCTCCTAGATGGAAAGTATAGCACCTAGATGGTGGGCCTTTTGGAGATGGCATGGCACCTGGATGGAGGGATGGTCTCATGGAAGGAAGGCCTGTACTCATAGGAAAGTGTCTAGCGGCGGATCAAGGCTGTACTTGTGATGATCCCAAAAATTATAATAGAAAATCGATAAGGTTCCGACTGTAAAATGGCCATCAAACCAATATAAACCTGTATAATATCCCTTTACAGTATATATATCCACAAAGACAACATAGGATCCAAATGTCATAATATATTTGTGGCTCTAGCGTCGTGTCTCCGGACATAATGTTAGACAGAGAGATGCTACTAGGTACCAAAATACAAACCACAATAATATGCGGAATCATATATATAACCTGTCAATATAGCGCGAAACTAAAATATTTGTATATTCTTAATATAATAGATACATATTCATCAAAATATACAAAAGTCTTCCAAGTATAAGTACAGAGCCTCAAAATCCAAGTTCACAAAATAATCCTCCAAGTCTTCCACCTAACCGACTTCTAATCTTCTACTCCGTCTAATCTGGTATAAGCTTGTACTTTTCTGAAGGTAAGAAAATAATAATGAGTAAGCTTGATACTTAGTAAGACACAATAAAATTAAGGATAATAAGCAATATACTCAAAATAAAACAAAGGAAGGGAGTAGGAGTATGATATAAATGCATGAATATGAAATATGATCAAATACACTTTTCAGAATACATTTATCTTTTTTAATTTTATATATGATTCTTTTAGGTTCTAAAAATATGTAAAAATTTTTTTATCTTTGTGGATTAGGACCAATAGGCCTTACCAACTAACGGTGTAGTCAAATTGAGAGAAGGATCATGTTGTTCCACATAATCTAAGGTACTACACATGAACCTCAAATTTTAACATATCATGGTGAACAGTATACCTATAATCTTGAATATATTAGGCCAACAGTCCTTATTCTTATACCACCATGTCCCTCGTGGCCCAAACGTAATTTCTCAATTTATCACAATAATATCTTAAGGGATATGGGAAATACTACCATCTGATATGAAAAAAATCCTTGGTCCTATTTTACGATTTTTTTTTATATTTTATATTAAAAACTCTGTACAAATATTCATACTTCTTTTTCTTTAAACTTTTCACACCAGGAGAAAGTTTCAAATATCAGATAACGGATAACAAATTATAGAGTTCCAATTCCTTGATACAAATTCATAATTTCATATCCTAACAAATACGAATACAAATTTCATATTCTAACAGATACAGATACATATATTTTATATTCTTGTAAGTTTAAATCTTCACATGCCTTTAAATATGTACATAAATTATCTTAAAGCTTGGATTATTTAAAAATTCTTACCACAATGAGCCAAATATAATTTTAAAACTTTCGATCAACAAATCTCTTCATAAATGGTTCACAACATAATTTTCGGAATACATAAAATATCATATACAATTTACATGCAAGTAAATATCAAATAATCAAGGTAAAAACGTTCACGAAGCCAAGGTTTCAATTATCTAAAGTCAAATCATGTATAAATCCTAAATTATACGAGTAAAAATGTCGGGGTGTGGGTTAGGGTTTCCACGTGCACCAAATCATATAAAACTACTAAATTGAACACCTAATCGATAATTAATCATATTTAAGACATGGGAACCAATTTTCTAAGCCAAATCATGTAAAAATCTCAAAAATAAATGGGTAAATCCAATGGGGCGCGGGTTAGGGTTTTGGGAAGCCATAAACCGCACTAATCTTAGAAATCGGATATGAAATCGACATATGAATATGCTCAAGTCATGGGTTTCATAAAATATAAATTTAGACGAGTATTGGAACAAGAATACTTGAAGAGAATGGAATAAAAGTGCAAAGAAATGAGAAAAAAGTATATGAGTGCACTTACCTTAACCCGATCTATAACTTTTAAAACTAGCTCTAAGTTGGATTCAAACTTGGAAGCCTCGATCTCTGCCTCTCTCCTTTGCATGGCAAGCGTGGGTCCACTGGATTGGGCACTCGGCGAGAGTCCCTCGTCATTTCACATCCCGCATCCAAAACCTAATTTTTCCACATGAATTAAGCCTAATCTTGATTATATTATTTTAATTACTCCTAATTATAACATTATGAAAACTGGTACCTTACAACTCATTAGCAAATGGCTTTGAGAGATGGAGAAGAACTCCTTCATGCTCCTCATTGCCAGAGACTGGGTCTTTCTTTCTCCTATTTTTCTCCCCTTTGTATTCTATTTGCATACTTAGTGCTCTATTATTTGGATTTCACATCCTTTCTTCCCTACTATAGTGAAGGGGTAAATATAGTATTGGCGGGCAGTCCAACCTTCCCTGGTTGGTGACAACTGTCCGCTGAGCTATCTGAACGGATAAAAATATCTCATTTGGTTGGCAGTTTTCTTCCTTCTTTGACACGATTATGGAGGCCGCCTGGTATTATAGTTACCTTTTAGAGGAGACCCTTCAGGCTATTATTGTCATTTTGGGAGCGATCGTATGAACATGGACGAATATTCTTAAAATATTTACCAGGTTATTCTGACCGGTTGTAGTTAGTTTCTTCAGCATGTAGGAAAATGATCGTGGGCCGTCCTGATTAGGTCCATGAGGTCATTTTGGTCGACTAGGCCATTTGGGTTGATTGGGGCCCTCCTTTTAGGTTGGGCAAATTGAATGCATCAAGAATAAAACAAGCGAAAATCGTGCAAAAAATATAAGAATCAATGATTGATGATGACCTCATTAATAAGAGTTGAATATCAAAAAATGAGTTATGATGTTTTTAAATAGTCAAAGGCCATATGCTACTACTTAACATGTGGGATAGTCTAACTGCATATTATTCTATATATTTAGGGACAAATATTACTTCTTACTGATTCATAAATGTTAGATTTGACATTCAATTTATAACTAATATAATAGGGCATACTTGATTATATTTTATTAATTTTCTATAATGATTCTTGTTTAAACAAAACTAAAAACTATAAATTGAAATATAAATATAAAAATTTTTCTTCAAATTTAAAATATAAATCATTTTTATCAAAATGAGAGTAGAATTTTTACCAAATATGTAACATAAAATAAACACCTAAGAGTAAATTGTTGACAAAATTTCAATTTCAAGGCAAAAAATTTAAATTTAAGATATAAACATTTAAAATCTCATGGAATGGGAGCCAAACTAACATGTATATAGGATATAATTAAAGAAAGTAACCAAATATCATATGTATAAATATTTGAATAAAAATATTAAGAGATTTTAAAAAAATTAGAAATAAATGAAAAAAATATATTTAGTTGTACTTATTTTCATTTGAAATTACCAAAGAATTATTTGAAATTACCAAAAATTAGATTAGGTTCATTTTCTCCTTTTTCTCCTATCTTCTTTTCTCTCTTTCCCTCTTATCCTTCTCTCTCATTTCTTATAAATCTGTGAGAAATGAGTAGAATAAATCAGAAGGGCTATACAAAATAGACTACTACCCATGCTATAATACCTAATTTTCGTCTAATTTAATTTGGTATTATAAATTTATTTTGGGTATATTGGAATAAATTATACAATGTGTATTTGAATAAAATTTGAAGTATGGAAGCAGTTTCAGTGCCTAGATATGTCTAACGTGTGATTGTGCACTTTTGGCAGATTGGGCACGCCCAAAGAGCGCCTGATGTGACACCTGAGTACAGATTCCATAGTGCTAATGCTTGAGGGGTGCCCAAGACAACGTTTGTACGTGAATAGGGTTAGGAGCATTGTCTGATGTGCGCCTAAGGTAGCACTCATGCACTAATTCGATTATATAAGGACTTGTGCCTTGGTTTTAGTGATTTTGCATGGGAAGAAGAGAAATGAAGAGAAAGAGAAGAGGCGGAAGGAGGAGGAAGAGAAGAATAGGGATTTCTAGGCATTATTTGGTAAGATCTGTTAGATTAGGGATTGAGACGAGTATCCTCAAACTCTATTATTGGTCTATTTTAGTTTTCATTTAGTTTTTCTTATATTTGGTGGATTAAATGTATATGTATATCATTTTATTTACCCTATTTGACATTCTCATTGTATATATGTCACTTTTACCAGTTGTTTTGAGTTTTTGTTTTGTATTTATTATTATTTGAGAATTTTTATTTGTTTGGAAAAAAATAGGTAAATGATTTGAGATATTATATTTATATATAAGAATATTTGCAAAGAATATGTCATAAAAATTTACGTATGGATCTTGCATGTGGCATCCATGTAACGTGTTTCAGGTTGGGCTCTATTTTGTGCATTCAATTAGACATGGTACCTTTATCACGAAGAGGAAAGCTTTGTCATTAACCTTCTCGAATGGAAGTTTAGTACCTTTGTTGCCAAATCGGAAAAGCTTTGGACTTGTGATATAGAGATATTTACCAATTTATATTTTTATGATAACCATTGTAATGTAGTGAACGGAATTAGTATGTTTGGACTTCCTAATATATTTAGACAATTTTGAGGACTGCACCTATATTCAATGGGTGACGAAAGAAAGTAGCATTCATTTTCATCTATAGAAAAGAATATGTAAATTGCCCGCCTAATGGTCTAAATAGTAGCTTATAGGTTAAGGTTACCAGAAGTATATATAACTCTTCCTCAATATCAGTCTTTTGGCCTTTAGTTCTCCGATTTGTGCATGGTTAAAATTTTGATAAGTTTTTATTTGTCTCTAATTTTAGATACTCAAAACTTCAATTTAAGATTTGCAGGTTTTCATCAACATTAGACTTGGATATCGATTTTAGTTGGTCTCGTGCATTTGTCTCATTTGACCTTTGCTTTGGATTATGTATTTTGCACACGAGGTCCAATTTGGACATTTTGTTGGTTTCTCACACTTGATATTTAGATTTTGGCTTTCATGAATTTTATATCAGTTTATAGATTTATTTCTTTGCTATGATTATCGATGCACTGTTTGATATGTATTCGGATTACATTATTATTATTTTTTATCTCTTCAAATTAGAGGGTTACGGATGTCTTGTAGGGAGTTTGGATGTAATCGTTGGTAAATACTTGACTTAGATTCTATGCGTATTAGTTTTGTGGTTGGATTGTATGCGTATTGGTTATATTTTGGCATCGTTGGATGAAGAACTTGTCGGCGTTATTATGGCTTATCATTGACGGGTGGTTTAGAGAGGTCTTGTGATAGATTTCTATTATACGTTTGACCTAGATTTGGGTTTTGGTGGGATGTTGTTTTATGTTGATGGATTTTATTTTGTGGATTATTATTATTGGTTATCATATCACTTGCTTTTAGTTTGAGTTCATTATTTAGGCATAGGTCATGCATAGAAACTTTATTAAGCTTATGAATGAATGTTCAGCAGGTGTACCTCAGATGTAGAGTTTATAAAATAAATATGCACGAGCACCTCTCATGTGCACATCAACATATGATAATTTTGTCTAAAACAAGCTAATGCGTGGCTTGGGTGCACATTAGGCATCACTTATGCTTCCATCACTATGATCGAATAATTGATTTTTAACCTAAACTCACAAATAAGTTTAAAAACTTACCATTTTATATAAATTTAATGTTATTATATAAATCTTAGAATTTTGAGCTCACATTTATGCCCTCTTTATAAAATTTTGTTCATAAAACTTATGTATCTTAATAAATAAATAAATAAATGGAGCTACTTCTTTTAGATCTTATCTTATGGCTCCCATGTAATTTCCTCAAAAGAAAGATTTTAATCAATAAATAACTTTAGTGTGAAATACTTGTTCTTGTCATCCTAGAATTTAAATCGATTATTTAACATTTATCAAATTCTTGTTGATGCTCTATGATTCATACTCAATGACATATGAAGTTTACAAAACATTGAAATATGAAAAATGTTATTCACTCTAGAATGAATGGTATACTTTGTCCTCTATGCTTCATTCAATATTTCTTCATTTAACCCTTTAACATTGGCACACAAATCCTATTTCGAAATTGAAAAATTTCATTTGCTTGAATATTGAAATCTTCCCACAATTCATTGTCCAAATTTTCGGCTATCTCCATCAAATACGGATCATTTATTTAGGTCACCTTAATCTTCTCCATAATCACAGGTTGCACTTAAAAGTATGGCAAAATTATTCTCAAGCTTTGGGAGTATAAACGAATATTGCAACCTTTCATTCCATCAAATATCTTCCATTTCTTGATCATCAAATGGGCCATCATACTCAAAGATTTTTGGCTAAAAATATCAGTAACCACATTTATCTTACCTAATTGATATTAGATTTCACAATCATAATTTTTCAAGAAATTCATCCATCTACATTATCGCATTTTTGATTTTTTCTGTGAGAACAAATACTTTAAGCACTTGTGATTAGAATCTACACAAATTGTTTTCCGTACAGATAATGTTTTCAAATCTTTTTGTAAAAATCATAGCTGAGAATTCCAAATTATGGGTGCGATAATTTCCTTTGTGAGCTTTAGCTGTGTTGACCCATAAGCAACCACCCGACCACGTTGCATCAAAATAAAACTCAAACCTTTCTTTGAATCATCACAGTAAACCACAAAACCTCCTGACCCATCTGAAGTCGATAGTATTAGCGCGGAGGTCAATCTATTTTTCAATTCTTAAAAACTCTTCTTGCAATATTCATCCCAAAGAAAAATCATTCGCTTTTGAGTCAAATATATCAATGACATCGCAATCCTTGAGAAATTCTCAATAAAATGTCGATAATAACTAGCTAAATCCAAGAAACTTTGTACCTCCTTAGTATTGGTCAGTTGATACCAATTTGCCACAACTTTAATCTTTTTCAGATCCACTAAAACACCCCCTTAGAAACTACATGTTCCAAAAAATCTTCAAATAAATCAAAATATTATGAATAGAAACCTCTACAAATTGATCCAAATAAGTTTAGAAAACCTGATTCATGAGATCTATAAAAGCTATATGTACATTTGTTAACCCAAAAGGTATTATCAAGAACTTATAATAACCGTACCTTATTCTGAAAGCCGTCTTTGATATATTTTCACACTTAATAATTAATTGATGGGCACCCAAACAAACATCAATTTTAGAGAAAACCTGAGTTTCTTGCAATTGATCGAATAGATTATCTACTCTCGGAAGGGAATACTTATTATTGATTATATTCTTATCTAATTTTTAATAGTCAATACATAGCATCATAGATCTGTCAGTTTTCTTCACAAAGGGTACTAGAGCACCTCAAGGTGATACACTCGGCCAACTAAATCTTTTCTATAATAATTCTTTCAATTTCTGTTTTAATTTCTTCAACTCTAATGGAGCTATCCTATATAGAGTCATTGAAATCAGTGCAAATTCTTACACAACATCGATAACAAATTCAATCTTCTGATTAGGAGGCAAACCTAGAAAATCCTCCGAAAAGGCATCCTCAAATTCACATACTATTAGAATCTCTTCAAATGCCACATTATAACTTCTAGAAGTGGTCACATAGGCCAAATAAGCTCGACAACCATCCTTAATCAAATGGCTCGCATGCAGAGTCAAAATCAATCTAATCAACTCCTTTTCAACTCTTCCTTGGAACTTGAAAGAGTCATACCCCAAGATACAGAGCAACATGAATTTGTTATAGCAATCCTATGATGAACCACATTTCTTGACTGGAATCCGATAAAATTCTAACTGAAAAACGGCCGTCAAACTAATACAAACCTATACTAAACCCTATATAGTATACATATACACATATACATATCACAACACCAGATCAACAAGGCCGCAATAGACTCATGGCTCCAACATCGTGTTTTCGGACACAACGTCGGACAAAGAGATGTCAATAGGTACCTATATTCAAACCATAAACACTCTACAGAAGCATATACATCTATCACATATACAGCAGAACTAAACTATTTGTCATAGTCCATATACAAGTACATGTCCATCAATAATATACAAAAGTACTCCATAAGGTACAAAGTCATAAATCTAAATCCATAAGATCATCATTCCAAGTTTTCGTGCCTAGCTGACTTCCAATCCTCTATCCCGTCCCATTGAGTATAAGTTTGTGCTTATTTGGAGGAAAGAAAGCAGTAAGGGTGGACTAAATCCTCAGTAAGTATAATATAATCAAAGATAATATACAATATATTTAAAATAAACCAGGGAAAGGAATAGGAGCAATATGTATGGATGTATATATATGAAACATGATCAAATACATTTTTGAAATACATTTATCTTTTTTGTTTTTACTTATTCTTTTTTTAGATTCTAAAACATGTAAAAATTTTATTTAACTTTACGGATCAAGGCCAATAGGACTCACCAGCTAACGGTGCGGTCGAAGAAGGAAAAAAATGTGTTTGCTTCTACACATTCTAAAGCATAGACCCACATAATTCAACATCCCGTGGTGAGCGGTATACCTATCACTTGATATACGGGATCATAAACATAAGCCACCATGTCCCCCATGGCCCAGAAACAATCATTGTACTTTTACAGTAATATCCTAAGGCATGCTATGGAATACTACCTTCTAAAATATAAATCCGTGGTCCAGATTTTACAATTTCTTATTCTTCAAGAGAAAATTCACCAAATTTCTTTTACAAAGTTTTCACTCCGAGAGAAAGAATCATAAACATATCAAATTATGGCATCCCCTTCGTATACTTACATAATTCTCATATTTCTTATGGATTTAAGCCTTCACCTGCTTTAAATTTAAATATATTAGGAAAAAAATTAGGAATTTCTTACCACAATTGGCCAAACACAATCTTGAAGCTTCGGATGATAAATCCCTTCACAACAGTTCACAACAATATTTCTGGAGCGTACAATTAAGCATATACAAATTTACATGCAATTTAATACCAAATAATCAAAGTAAAAACATTAACAATGCTAGGGTTTTAATTACCTAGGGCCAAATCATGCTTAAGTTTGAAATCAATTGGGTAAACAATGCGGGGGCGCGCGGTTAGGATTTCACATGCACAAAACCGAACAAAACTTGAAAATCGGACACTAAATTGGTAAGTCATCATGCTCACGATGTGGGTTTCAATTATCTAAAGCCAATTCATGTATAAAACCTAAAATAAATGAGTAAAATGGTTCGGGGCGTGGGTTAGGGTTTTTGGGATGCACAGAACCGCATAAAAACAACAAATCGATAAATATTTGTTCCCAAGTCGTGGGTTTCACAAAATATATGTATGAGTCGGGTATCGGGACAAAAAAACTCAGAAGAAATCAAACAAAAATTAAGAAGAGAGAAAGAAAAGTATATAAGTGCACATGCCTCGACCCGATTTATAATTTCTCTAACTAGCTCCAAGCCAGAATCAAATTCGAAAGCCTTGATTTCCTCCTTCTCTATCTTCTCTTTTGCGATCTCTCTCTCTCCTCTCTCCCTTTCCTTGCGTGAATGAGGCGGAAAAGAGCCATTGGGCTTTTATAAAGTAAGCCGGCATTTGAGCGCCAGCCAGCGCCCAATAGGCGCGCCTTCTTGCAAATCAACACCTGCCTCGGGCGCTCGAGCACCCCGCAGGCGCTACATTATTGTTTCGGGCGCCCGTAGCACCGCTCGAGGTGCTTGGTAAGTGCCCCTTGTCGAGACTTCCTACCGCTTCTAAAACTAAATTTTTTTTACATGGATTAAGTCTAATTTTGATTATATTACTTTAATTATCTGTAATTACGATATTTAAAAATTGGTACATCACAACTCTTCTCCACTTATAAAAATTTCGTCCTCAAAATTTTACGAACCTCAAAATTTAATAATCAGGAAAAAATCCTTTCAGATTCCTTCTTCATGATCCTATGTCACATCCTTGAAGAAAAGATCCCTCATAGAAAACCTTAGCCAAATGAATTATCCTAATTCCCAATGTCTAATGTTTCCTATCTAACTTTAGGTTGGAACCTTATCACAAGACAAATCCCTAATCTCCCACAAGGCTTAATTCGATCACATACTCATTTCCTCAATCATCGAAGTCTGGAGGACTTCCTGACAATCCACCAAATTTAAAGGCAACCTAAATTTACGGGCTATTTTCTTGACTTAATTCAATTCCTTGAAGGAACTTATGGATTTCTACTTCAGTTCATCCTAAGTCTCATAAATAGCCATTCACTTAAAACCTCAATTTTATTCTGAAATCTCTGGGCCATAGGCCACACGCTACCATTGCACTACTCTAATTGACCACTTACTTGCACACTAAAATTAACTTATAATTCTCATCCAATGATTCATATTAGACACCTAGGTTACATAGCAGCTATGGCTTCAAGAAAATCCCAAGGCTGACGGTACGTCTAAAGAAAAACCTATAACCTTGATTATATCCAACATAGAAAACACAATTGAAGCAATTATGCCAAAAGTTCGGCCCAGCCCCAAGTCACTACCAAAACCTTAAACCTAAATATTCGGCAACCTTATTATCTCGTTGGCAAACTAACGAGCAACCTTAATCAATTTGATCATACCATGCGAACTCACAATAAATGGGCTGTCCTTGTCAGCTAACCCGTAATTATCCGAGCACCCAGAATCCTTGCTATTCTAATAACTTTGAAGCAAGGTCATGAGGATTTCCCATCTCTTAATTTCAGCTCTTCGAAAACAACTCCAAGTCCAAAAACCAAAAGTGAGGAACCCTATCGGTTCAGACATTAGAATTTGCTCGCAGTTCACCTTACAACATCCCCTATGAAGAATCAAAACATATGTGATGGAGAGCGTTTTTAACCGAAATTCGGCAGAATTTTGGCAAAAAAATGGACCGTCGATTGATACAAAACTTATACATTAACCCTATACAATAAATATACAATCACAATACAACTCAACACGGGATTCAAAAGCCACAATAAACACGTGGCACCAACGTCATAACTCTAGTTATGACGTTGGCTCAGACAAGATGTTACTAGGTACCAAATTAATTATAACAACTTGTGAAAGCACATACATTCATAAAACACAGCAAAAACTATACATTATATGCATCATCATCATCAATATACATGACCATAAAAAATAATACAAAAGACTCCATAAGGTACAAATCCACAAGGCCAAGTCCGCAAAGCTATCATCTAAGATCTTCATGCCTAGTCGACTTCTAATCCTCTATCCTGTCCTATTGGGTATAAACTCATGCTTATCTGGAGGCAAGGAAAAATAGTAATGGTGAGGTAAATGCTCAACAAGTACAATATAATCAATGATAATATACAATATATTTAAAATGGAATAGGAAAGGGGATAGGAGCATGATATTGATTCATAATATGAAACGTGAATAAATATATTTTCAGAATATAAATAACTTTTCATATTTTATCTTTCTTCCCTTGGGATTCTAAACATGTATAAATTTTTTTTATTTTTACGGACCAAGGCCAGTAGGCCTTACCAGCTAGTGGTGTGGTAGAACGTAGAAAGGAATGTGTATGCTTCTACACATTTTAAGGCACAATTCATGCCGATCAACACCCCGTGATGAGCGGTATATCTTTAACTCCATATACGGGGCCATATAATATATGCCACCATATTTTCCGTGGCTCAGAGGTAGTCATTGTGCTTCTACAGTAATATCCTAAGGCTTGTCAAGGAATATCACCCGCTACAATTTACAGCTAATATAATCTTTGAATTTTTACTGTAATATCTATGATATGCTAGAAAATATTATCCTTTAAAATATAAATTTGTGATCTTAATTTTACCACTTCTTATTCTTTAAGGGAAAGTCTATTAAATTTCTTTCACAAAATCCTCACTCTAGGAGAACGAATCATGCACATATCAAATTGTTTCATTCCCTTGGTATACTTATATGATTTTCATACTTCTTATGGATTTAAATCTTCACATGATTTAAATTATATGCATGAACATTATAAAGTATGGGAGAAATAGAAATTCTTACCACAATGAGCTAAATATGACTTTAAAACTTTCAGATAATAAATTTTCTTCACAAATACATATAACGTAATTTTTAGAGCATACACAAGAAAATGTATGCAATCAACATGTGAAATAATATCTCGATTCATGTCCGATAATATTTCAGAATATATAAAATTAATGTATATAAAATATATGTGGATAAATACTAAATATACGGGTGCCCACATCCATAAAGTTAGGGTTATGAATTTTTAAAGTCAAATCATATATAAATTACAAACAATTCGAATAAAACCCAAAGGGGGCATGGGTTAGGATTCCGGCGAACGTAATTTTGCATAAAACTATAAAATCAGACACCCAATTAATGCATTAATATATTTAAGGTATGAGTTTCAATTATTTAAAGCCAAATCATCTATAAAACCTAAAATAAATGGGTAAAATGATCCAAGCGCGGGTTAGGATTTTCGTGTATGAAATACCACACAAATATCACAAATCGGATATGAAATTGAAATATTTTCATACTTAGGTCATGGGTAATGTAAAATATAAACTTAATTAGGTATGGAATGAGGATACCTAAAGAAAACGAATTAAAAGTATAAGAAAATGAAATAGAAGAGTATGGATGCACTTATCTCGACCTGATCTATCACGGTTTTCTAACTTGATTGAGTTTGAAATTGGACTCGGGAATCTCAAATTCCTCCTTCTCTCTCTTCCTTTTCATGCTCCCCCTTTCTCCTCTATGTGGAAACCTCAAAAAATGACTCCCAAAAACCCTTGCGGGGTTTTTATTTCACAGAGCGCCAGCCAGTGCCTAGCAGGCATTGAGGTGCTGCTTTAGGCACTTGGTGAGTGTCCTAAGCTGGGCCTCCTACCATTTCTAGAATTTAATTTTTTCACATGAATTAAACCTAATTTTGATTATATTAATTTAATTACTTATAATTACGATATTCAGAATTTGGTACATTATGATTCTCCCTTACTTATAGAAATTTCGTTATCGAAATTTAATAAACTTTAAAATTCAACAATCGAGAAAATGTCCTTTTAGATTTCTACTTCTCATGCTTAAAAAAAAGATCCCTCCTAGAGAACCTTAGCCCAATGAATCATCCTAAATCCCCAATATCTAATGCTTCCTATCTAAATTTAGGTTGAAACCTTATTATAAGACAAATTTCTAGTTTCCTAGAAAGGCTTAATTCGTTCACATACTTATTTCCTCAATCATTGATGCAAGGGAGACTTTATGACTATCCACAAAATTCAGAGGAAACCCAAGTTACTGGCTATTTTCTCAACTTAATTCAAAACCTCAAGCAAACTTATGAACTATTTTAGTTCATCCTAAGCCTCAAAAATGATCATTCACTTAAATCCTCAATCTTATTTAGAAATCTCTAGGCCATATGCCACATGCTACCATTGAGTTACTCTGCTAGGCCATTTACTTGTGTGCTAAAATTAATTTGTAATTCTTACCCAAGGATCCCTATTAGACACCGACATCGACATATCCAAGACAAAACCCATAATCCTTAGATTACAACCAACCGAGGAAATATGATCGAAGCAATTATCTCAAAATTTTCAGTATAGCATCAAGTCGTTACCAAAATCTTAAAATCCCAAATATTTCACAACCTTATTATCTCGTTGTCATACTAATGAGCCAACTTAATTAATCTTATTGTACTATCTGAATTCACAATAAATGGGCTGTCCTTGATAGCTAACTCACAATTATCCAAATACCCAGAGTCCTTGCCGCTCTAACAATCTCGAAACAAATCCACAAGGACTTCTCATCTCATAATTTCATAGGTTCAATACGATTCCGTCTCCCAAATTAAGAATACGACATCCCATTATCCCAAGTATTAGAACCTACTCACAGTTCACTTTTCACATTTCCTATGAAGCTTCGAAAACATCACCAATCTAAAGCCTTTCAACATTGAATTATTGGTACTAATATTTATCTTCCTTAAACTACATTGAGATTTGTCTTCATAATTTTTAAGAAGACACAACTATTCAGACTCTTAAAATCATTAGACAATAACCATCTCCAAAAGTATTACCTATAAGTCCTCAAAGAAGAGACTTCAATTGCTAACTCCAAATCATGGGTGGAGTAACTCAAATCATGGACTTCTCCCTCACTTAATCCAAGGACAACTACCCACATGCATTGTAGGAAAAAATAATCCCAAATCTTCCTCAAAGTACCACATTTTACAGTAATTTACTTGATCCATCAGGGATCAACCCGACGACATGGTCGACAATTACTCTCAATTCCTTGAGAACTATCCTCATAGATCTCATTCTGATGAATACCGATCACTCCCAAGCTAAATGCCTCATAGACGCTATCGTTCTCGAGGAATACTGAATGGACATGTTGCCGAATTCACCTAGGTCCAAGAGAAATGCACACTTGTGATATCAATTCGTCTTTTCCAAATGCGCTCTCGCTCAAATCTCTACAGAACCATATTCATGTTATCGAAGAAACTACATACCCAACATGACACTTCCTTTAATCAAACTCATATTCTTTCCCAATTGAGTACACGGCTAATTGCCTTCCTAATTCATGACACAGTCCTCAAAAAAGAGTTCATACATCTCTCATAATTCTATGAATTCATTGATGAGGCCATCACAATATTGACCACAAATATAGTCAAAAGATTCAACCAATAAAATCTACAGAAATGCAAACGAACCTACAAACCCAAATGGCATTACCGGAACTTACAACGGCCATATCTTTATCCTGGATGCTACAACAAGTACAACTCTTAATTATCCACAGTTAACAATACTATAAATATAGATCGATCCTGAAATCATCGAGTCTTTGCAATAGATCAACCAAATCACTAATTAATTCACAGTGCCTACTTATCAAATTATTTATCTTTCAAACAACCTAAATCTTGAGTCATCCCCAAGTGACGTTGTCAGTTCTTCTTACACAATCCAAAGGTTCTAGAGCATCCTACAGCAGGACCTAACCGATACTTCCTCGATTCTATACGAAATCTTTAAGAATATCGGTGTCGGGTTCGACACAACCTCGAATTACTAACCAAAGAAAAATCAACCTAATGTTTTCTTCTTAAGAAACATCCTCAAATATTTACACAACTGAAAATTCTTAGTGACCACAAGATGACTCACAGATGTGGTCTCATGTGCTAAATAAGTTCGGCACATATCCTCAATAAACAACCTCATTGCAAAGTATAATATTTTTACCAACCATAATTCATTCTAGCATAGCTACTCATCAACCAAATTACCACCAAAATTGGATCAAAGCTCAATACCATAAAACAAATCAAATTGGTCCAACCAACCATATCTACGAACCCAAGAAATGGTCGTAGACCTCAATGCATCAAGTGCAAGGCCTAGGTCCTTAGTTTACACATAACATGGGAATACAATTGGAAACATAGACTCCAAATTCAAAACATAATACGTAAGCCAAAGCATCCCAAAGTTAAGGATTAAATTTACCTTCCACAAAATGAGGACAATATCTCTGCACTTTGTGCCATTACCACAAAATCCAGGTCTACGGCACTGGACTTCTTCACTGTGTAACCCATGGATAAGGACGATCCCTAATCATGTGGCCGAACCATCCACAATTAGAATCATGCTCCCAAAAACTTGTCGGAAAGATATTTATCCATAAATGCGTCCACAAACATACACCACGATATATCTTTATCCTCTCGACTTATGATTCTTTTTTCATCGTTCTCCTGTGGTTGGCTTTGCCTTTTAACTTATATGAGGCAAATATTACCTCGTCTCCTCCCAGACATTGGATCACCGCAACACCATTCTAATTCTCAGGACCCACATTTCAATTTTGTAGGATCCATGCCACCCAAAATTTAAGAACTTGATCATTATTACTAAATCGGTTTTAAATCGACATCCTCGGATTCACCAGCACCCAAAATCGACTCCAAATCATCTTAACCTCGAGCCATCAATTCATTTTATCCGCCTAACTTGGTATGCTATTCAAGCATCCCAAATCCAAGTCCATAGGTCAAGGTCAACCTAAGTTAGTCCTTAGGGTGTCCTTCTTTGGCATCCTTTCTCCCAGTTCTTGTAAGATTTCAGTTTTCAAAACATTATAAATTTTAGTAATTAAGTAAATACAACTAAGATTGGGATAAGTGAATTTGAAACAATGTAAGGATCTGTTGATCGGTGGGCTGAGAAAAAAAATGACCGGTTAATGCACTATTGATCGGCTAAAATGAGTAAAGAGAATTTGTTTGGTCTACATCCGTTGACTGGCCAAATGTAAAGTGATCGGCTAAGATGAATTAAGGAGATTGCCCAGTCAACGTGCTGACAAGCAAAAATGCAAAGCAACCAGAGAGAGAAAAACTTCCCGAGAGATCGGCTGCTTTAGTTACCGTGAGAACATAAGCTACGATAGCAGTAGTGGGAAGTCGTCGCTTTAGCAGCCAAAATAGTCAGTGGTTTAAGGCACAAAATAACTTGCTGCCTTGTGGCCAAAGTGACTAGTTGCCAAAATCCCAGTCAAAACGTTGACCGAAAATTGTGCCATGAATGGATTGCACTAAAACAGGAATGATATGAAATTCTCGGGATGGATGAAGGACCGGTATGCATGTAAGGAAATTGCCAGTATGAATTTTAAAGAGAGATGACTAGAATGAACAATTTTTCGGAATGGTGCGAAACAGACGGAATGGTGCAAACGGGTGGAATGGCACAATTTGCCAGTATAAAGCAAAATGGCCAAAATAGGTGCATTTTGCCTATTTGGAGTAATTGCGGAAATTACAGCAATTTGTCAAGATGGAGCAAATTACCGGTATGACAAAAAGATAGGTATGCACAATTTGTCAGTATTGCAATTGACTGGTATAAATGAGAAAAATGACCAATATGTTGTGAAAGAAAATGAACGGTATAAATAAATGGAGAAAATGACCGGTATAAGCAACCGGTATGCTTGTGAGCGGAATGACCGGAATGCTTGTAAAGAGAAGCGACTAACATGCTTGTGAGAGGAATGACCGGTATGAGCAAAACTGCCGGCATGCGCATTTTGTCAGAATGGTACCTTTGACCGAATTAATACAAAATACCGTAGGAAGGATTTTGCTGGTATAGAGTATTTACCGTTGTGAAAAATGAGGAATTGGCAGAACAGTACATTAGGCGGATTGGTTCATTTTGCCGATTTAGGAGCAAAATTACCGGAATGATGATAAATAATGCACTTTGGACGGTTTGGTGAATTTCGATTAGAATAAAGTAAATAGGAGGAAAAATAACCGGTAGAATATGGCAAAATTATTGGCTACCAGGATGAAGGGGCGGTATGAAATACATGAACGAAAAATGGTGAAATGACGTAATATGCTGAAATGGAATGAATAAAAATACCCAGTATGCTTAAGTGCCCAATTACCCGTTTGCTTAAATGCCCGGCATGGCTACAATAGCCAGTATGCGTAAAATGGCTGGCATGGTGCATTTTGAATGAAAAGATGCAGCCTGCTTGATATGGTGCAATATGACCGGAATGATACAGTAGGTGGAATAATGCATTTTCAGTAGATTAGTATATTTTGCCGGAATGCAATAAAATACTAGAATGGTGCATTTGGCCAAAAATCTGGTATAAAGCTAGATGCTGGAATGGTACAAAAAGGCTGAATAATGCATTTTGGGTGATTGGCATATTTTATTGGGACAAGCAAAATGACAGGATGAAGTGAATTAATGGAATAAAATAAAATAAATGGTAAGGAAAAGACCGGTTGCCCAAAATAGCCGGTCAACGTGTTGCATGATGACCGATATAGTGAAAAAGACCAATATGGGCATATATGTAAAGTGACCAGAATGCATAATGACCGGAGTACTTGTGAGCTAGATAACCGGTACAAATGAATATGACAGAATTACCGATTTGTACAAAATTACCGGTATGGATGAAAATGGCAGCTTAGCAAGGAAAGGACGGTATGGAATGATCATGGGTAAAATACTGGAAAGGTTAAAAACGCAGAAACATCATTTGACCTATATGGGTAAAAATGCGAGAAAGACTATTTGACCCGCACGAAAAAATTATTCGAAAGTTCTGGAACCTTCTAGACACGGAGAAGCTCTTGAATGATCTAGAATGCCCTAGAATCTTCTAGAAAGAGGAAGGCAGCGCCTATAAATATGGGATGTGAGCAAAAAAGGAAGGAGCATCGGAGGGAGCAGAAAAGAGAAGAGGAGAAGGAGATCCAGCAACGCCCAATGCAGGGGAGAACAGCAAGACAAGTGCATTACCCTTTTCCTTTATTAAATAATATTACTTATAATATTTATGAATTATTGTTTGAATTCAAGACCCACGTCTAGCTCAAGTACTCTTTCTCCCTACAAATTAACACATGTTGACACTGTTTACCTATGGATAATTATGAATTATGCATAATCCCATAAATTATGTTTAATGATATATGTCTAATTGTAAAATTCTAAAGAAAATATTTGTGCTGCAATCATAAAGAGAAAGTGATTCGAAGACCCCTAAAGTGATAATTATTGATGGTAAGAGATTCTAATTCTCCGTATGCATTATGATATCCACATATCCGAATTGAATAGTAAAGAAACTTAAGTCCAACGAAAAGATAATGATTGTGTAAGTATTCGGAGGGAAATCCACAATGTGTAATGTGATCGAATTATTCCCAAGATGGAGATGATGTGAATGGATTATGATGGACCTTCCCTCAAAAGAATAAGAAATTATGAAATTAGGATAATGGATTTATATTTATTGGATAGTATTCTCTGACTTGCCACTTATATCATGGTGGAAGCCCAAGGATTACTTTGGCCGTGTATTTTCGCCGCTTACTAGAGCGGGTGATATCCGTGGCACGTCTTATGATACTACTGTGAAAGAATGAGGGTTGCCCTAGTACTCCGGGGATATGGGGCAAAACGTTATTGCCGGATAGTTGCAGGCCTAAAATGTAGTCGATGGTTGAGTAGCTGCAGACCTTAAATGTAGCAATACTTTAGAATGTGTAGTGTACACATTCCTTTCATCGTTCTCTCGTATCGTTAGCTGGTACGATCTATTGGCCCTGGTTCGCAAAGATAAGTAAATATGTATAAAAAATATTTTCAAAAAGAAGAAAGACGGAACACGAGAATTCAATTGTATTCTAAAAGTATTATTGATTATGTTTATTATTTATGTATTTTTACTTGCCTTCAAAATATGATGTACTTGTTGAGTTATGAGCTCACTCTACTCCTTCTTCCTTCTGGATAAGTTTAACTAAGCTATAGTCACAGGAAAGGCAGCTGGTATCAATCAAAGAGCTTATGGACTTAGCTGTACCATTAGGTAAGGACGATAAATTTGTATAAATTATCTTGATTTATGTGATGATAACATTGAATATAATAGATATTATGCTTCTGTAGAATTTATTTTGTAGTCATATTGGGTTTCCTAGTTGGCATCTCTTCTACATTGACGTCATACCAAAGTTTTGACAACAGGACCATCTATGATATTATGGTGGCTTTGATGATCCTGTGTATTTATGATTATTATACATAGTAGTATAAGATTGGTATTTGACAAACATTTATAGTTTTGGTAGAAAAATTACGTTCCGTCACAGTTCTCACTTGGACTAGACCTTTCAAGACTTTTAAATCTCGTCATCCTACTCAACAGATTCAGATACTCGGCCTCTCTATTACGTGGTTGACCACCTCCACATGTTGACCTTCGTCTAAGCAGCATGATCAGTTATAGTTATCGTTTCCAAAATAAAAACAATGTGGGTTAGTTCATAACTTAGATGCTAACTAGGACAATGTAAGCTAAACAACTAAACGTACCCACTAATTCCTAACTTAGTTCTAGCCTAAGTTATACAAACTAGGACAACTAAAATTGTCCGATCTAATTGAGTCATTCTACGTCTTCTTCTACTTATCCAATCTATCTTACTCTAACTTAAACTTCCGCATAAGATTTAGATCAAACACAAAGCATTTTTTCTCTGATACTAATTGTGACGAAATGCGTTTCTAATCGAAATTCGGCAAAATTTTGACAGAAAAACGGCCGTCAGACTGATACAAAACATGTATATTAACCATGTACAACAAATATACAACTATAACACAACTCAACACAGGATGCAAAATGTGACAGAACGGATCCTAATTTTCATAGGACCCTCCGTCAGACAAATACAGAACAAAATCCATAAATTTTCATCAGAAAAATTTGTAAAAATTTTGGCAGAATTCTATCTAAAATTAGACGAAAACCAAAATATACAACCTGCTTATTTACACCTGTACAGAGCATATTCAATATCCAAACCTTTGACATATGACCACAATACAATCACAGGACCAGTACAAGCACGCTACTAACCAAATATCATAATTCACATCATATAACAAGCATTCACAGGACCACAAGTTTCATTCATGGCCTTAATTTAATAACCCTATCAACTATACCAGAATTTAGACAAGAGATGCTGTTTAAGACCTATGCAAAAACCAGAAAAAGCATATAAGAGAAGCAACTACGCCCAAGATATAATCTGCGAAAGTATACTTACATTTCTAACAGTTTAGAGAGTATGCTACAATTATTTATATATAATTTCCTTTATAAATCTCTACGGCACATGCAGAACTACCAGATTTTCTAAAATACTTCAAGATAATCTTTGAAACTTCACCAAGACTCCGGAACCTTTCTAGCTAATCTCTAGCTGTGACGGAACGGATTTTTTTTTAATTCCGTCATTCATAACACAATTGAAAAACCAAACTAAACCAATTAGGTGAAACACGGGATCACAGATCTCATCTAAGACCCATATACTTTTAACCATAATAAGTATAGCGGAAGTTATTCTAACACTTGCGGAAGCATTCATATTCATTCCAAAATATTCATTTCCGAGTACATAGCCAAAAATGTTTAACCATAGAAGTCCATCAAGTCATTACAATAATATTCCCAAAATAAGCTTCCGAAGTCTTTAATAATCCTTTAGACAAGCTTTAATCACTCCAACTCGTCAGGCACAAGCTCTAAAGCTTCATTTGTAGGGGGAAAACATAAAACAGTGAGTCGAGGCTCAACAAGGTACATGCATATGAACTGTAAAACGGTTATGCCAAAACGATCATATAATCATGCATAGAATCAAACTTGAAAGGAAATGGGCGTTTAATCAAAACATTATCTGAAAAAACAGTAAAGACATACTATAACGATATTAAATCTCACGCTTCATAAATCATTACACTATAGACTGTAAAACAATAGCTATAAACTTTACTGATGCATGGTAAAATTGAAAACAATACTCCATACTGTTCACTGTCATCTTTTCACTGTATACGATTCATTATCATCTTTTCACTGTATACGATTTATCACTGTATACGATTCATTACCATCTTTTCACTGTATACGATTCATTACCATCTTTTCACTGTACACGATTCATTATTATCTTTTTACTATATACGATTCTTTATCATCTTTTCACTGTATACGATTCATTATCATCTTTTCGTTGTACACGATTCATTATCATCTTTTCACTGTACACGATTCATTATGATCTTTTCACTGTACATGATTCATTATCATCTTTTCACTGTATATAGCATATCGGTAAAACAGTAAGCGGTACTTCATATTATTCCCTCCTTGTACCAAGCCCCGAGGACGGCTATCAATCCCTCCTTGTACTAAGCCCAGGGACGACTATCATTTTCTCCGTGTACCAAGCCCCAGGGGACGGCTATCATTACCTCAGTGTACTAAGCCCCAGGGATACGGCTATCATTCCCTCCTTGTACCAAGCCCAGGGACGGCTATCATTACCTCCTTGTACCAAGCCAGGGGCGGCTACCATTCCCTTCTTGTACTAAGCCCCGAGAACGGCTATCATTACCTCCTTGTACCAAGCCCCGAGGACGACTTTCATTACTTCCGTACCAGGAGCTCCGAGGACGGCTTTCATTACCTTCATTTATAGTGTACCAAGCCCCGAGGACTAGACCGGCTATCATTCCCTCCTTGTACCTCCAAGCCCCAAGGGCGACTATCATTACCTCAATGTAAGTGTACCAAGCCCCGAGGACAATGACTATCATTCCCTCCTTGTACCAAGCCCCGAGGACGGCTATCATTACCTCAGCAAAATTTTGTGTACCAAGCCCCTAGGATGGCTATCATTACCTCTGTATACCAAGCCCCGAGGACGGCTATCATTCCCTCCTTGTATCAAGCCCCGAGGATGGCTATCATTACCTCTGTGTACAAAGCCCCAAGGACGGCTTTCATTCATCTTTAACATCAAGTTTATTGGGACTCGGTTCTTAGTTTTAATTGTTTTGATGACCATCTATCATAGTTCAAAGGTCGGAAATCATAGAGTTCTACTTGCTGTCCCTTTTACATGCATTTTTCCTTATTCTTATAACCTTTTTAACTTCAAACAATTGAAGTTCGTATAGCCATATTCCTTTAATATCTTAAAATCGGAGTTCTTTTCCTTCTTAAAAACCGGAGTGCATTTCCTTCTTAAAAATCGGAGCTCGTTTTCTTCTTGAGGCCGGAGTTCTTTCTTTCATAAAGGCCGGAGTGAACTAACTTAAAAGCCGGAGTTCATTTTCAATACAAGCCGGAGTGCATTTTCAATTCAAAGTCGGAATGCAAGCCGGAGTTCATTTAATACAAGCCGAAGTTCTCTTTTGACAAAAGCCGGAATGCCTTTTTCCCAAAAGCCGGAGTGCCCTTTTGGACGGAGTGCTTTTAACTGGACCGGGTGCTTTTCACTAACTTAACGGATGGAGTGATTTTCTTTAGAAGGGACTGCCATTTCCCTCCGTGTACCAAGCCCCGAGTGCTTTATAATCAAAGGACAAGAGTGCTTTTCACTAACGGGACCAGTGCTTTTCATTAAACCCCGAGGACGGAGTGCTTTTTCATCAACAGACTTGAGTGCTTTTTATTCCCTCTTTACCAAGCCCCGAGGATGGATACCTCCGTGTTGAGTGCTTTTCACTAACAAGACAGAGTGCTTTTTACTACTGGATGGAGTACTTTTCACTAACAGGACGTAGTGCTTTTCATTAACAGGACGGAGCTCGTTTTCTCAAAGGACGGAGCTTGTTTTCTCAAAGGATGGAGCTCTTTTTCTCAATGGACGGAGCTCGCTTTCCCAAAGGACGGAGCTCTTTTTCTCAATGGACGGAGCTCGTTTTCTCAATGGATGGAGCTCTTTTCTCAATGGACGGAGCTCGTTTTCTCAAAGGCCGGAGTACTTTTGGAAGGATTGCTTTTCGGACGGAGTACTTTTCACTTAAAGGATGGAGTACTTTTCAGATG
The DNA here is from genome assembly GCA_033239525.1 of Nepenthes gracilis. Lineage (NCBI taxonomy): Eukaryota > Viridiplantae > Streptophyta > Magnoliopsida > Caryophyllales > Nepenthaceae > Nepenthes > Nepenthes gracilis. Next base: position 10,978,989 of record BSYO01000013.1, read on the forward strand.
GACTGCTTTTTACTCAAAGGACGGAGTGCTCAAGAAGCCGGAGTGCTTAGAAAGCCAGAGTTCGTTTTAGAGCCAGAGTTCTTTTTCCAACAAAAGGACGGAGTTCTGGAGGACGGAGCTTATTTTCTTCAAAGGCCGGAGCTCATTTTATCAAAAGCCAGAGTTCTTTTCATGTTAAGGCCTAAGTTCATTTAGGGCCGGAGCTCATCTTCTTTTACAAAGCCGGAGCTGATTTTCATATTAAGGGACTGAAGTTCATTTTATATGTTGGAAACCGATTTCATTTTACATATATAGGAGTCCGAGTTCAATTTTCATGTAGCCAAGTTTATTTTTCAATGCAGAAGGTCGATATTTAATGCAGAAAGCAGGAACTTTAAAACAGAGTACACGTGTAGTAAAGCATGAACTTCAAAACAGAGCAGAGTATACTTGCAATATTCTTAAAGCATGAATTTAAAAACGACATCCGAGGTACACTTGCCTGAGAGTTGATTCCTAGATTTTTACCGTCTTAAAGCTTTCTCCCCGTCACTCTCTTCCTTCTGCTAGCCTGTGCATCAACCAACCGACGCTAGCTTTTTATAGAGGAGGGGTTTGGTGGGGTAAGTGGGGTAAGTTACTTACTCCTGTACTTGTTTGCAAACGGTAGGTGGGAGTAACTGGATTAGTTTACCTATTCCTTTTTGGTCGCCGCCTAGTTGAATTCTAACTAAATCCTAAAGTTTGCCTTTTTCCTTAGTTACCATTACTTTATTCAGGCCAACTGCTCCTTACTTATTGCCAATGCTGCCGGTCGACTCTCCAATTTCGGTCAACATCTCCAAATCCGATCAACTCTTCCAATCCGGTCAATGTCTTTGAATCCGGTCAACTCTTCAATTCCGGTCAACTTCTTCTTATTATTCAGTCCGTCCCTTATCTTCTCATCAGCTTCGGATTTTATTCTCCTTGAACCAATAATTTTACTCCGGCTTTACCAACACACAAGGCCGGACTTGATTTCAGCTTAAGTGAAAGGTCGGACTGCTTTTACACTAAGGAGGACGGACTTCTTTTACGCTAAGAGAAGACGGACTTCTTTTTCCTCACACAAGGCTGGACTTAATTTTAGACACAAGGGAGGACGAACTTCTTTTTCCTCACACGAGGTCGGACTTAATTTTAGACACAAGGGAGGACGGACTTCTTTTTCCTCACACAAGGCCGGACTTAATTTTAGACACAAAGGAGGACGGACTTCTTTTACGCTAAGAGAAGATGGACTTCTTTTTCCTCACACAAGGCCGGACTTAATTTTAGACACAAGGAAAAGTTAAACCTCCTTTTGACCCATATAAGGCCGATCTTCTCCAATTTAAGAATCCTTCAATTTTCCTCGATTATTTGATTATTTTGATTCCCTGACTGGGACTTCTATGTTTTAGAATCTAGGTCGTCACACTAGCTAGCCTTAATTATCTAGTATTTCTCTATATCCTTATCTGGAGGGAGAAAATAAAACAGCGAGTCAAAACCCAACAAGGTACTAAAACGTGCAAAATATAATGCTCTCATACAGAATATAATGCAGTAAAACGGATACGATTGCATTTAAAATATAAATGCGATAAGTCAATAATTATGGAAATATTAGCATAACATAGATGCAAAAAATCATAGAAATTGTCAACAAAACAGAAAAACATATACATAATTCATGAGGAAAGTATAGTTCCATATAAACAAGTCTCTAAAAAGCATAAATCATACTTTCAGGTTATAACATGAATATGTTAGGGTAGAAAATCACGTTAATATTAGACCAGAAGAATAGAAGCTGTTCATGGAAACAAGAATAAAGCATGATTCTACTTAAATATGCATTATGGTTCATAAAATAGTTCCAAATCTCTCTTGTTTTTTCAGAAATTTCAATTTAATATCCTAAGAACCCAACTAGCGTACCCTTCTTGTCGAGAGGGCGAATAATCGGGAATAGATTATGATTCTCCCACACAATCAAAGGCTAAGAATAGTAACTATAATAGGGACTGATTGTGTTTTTGGACACACAATTTAAAGCCAACGGAGGATTTATGACTTCTAGAGTCGATTTCAGTAACGCCTCGAGGAAGGGCAGACCACGTATAACTCCATGGATGAAATTATCTCTGATTACTATCGTAATATCCTAAGGTATGCCGGAGAACCTCACATGATCATATATCAGTCCGGGTCCTAATTGATAGAATCAGAAATAGTTTCTTCTCGTTTTCTTAGCTTATAACTTATCAAATTTCAAAAATCAGTAAAGATTTCACCATTAATCCTTCAGAAAGCTCCAAAAATCCACAGAAATTTAATAGTGTGATTCCGTATAAATTTCTTAGTTATAAATCATAACATGAACAATACTCTTTTACAAATTAACTATCACATATCAGAAATCATGGATTTTAAACATTAAATCTATTCATTTTAGTGCTTAGGGGTTTGATAAATATTCTGAACATAAAATAGATGCCAAACACATGCATAAACATAAAATCTATCCAATTAATTTATAGTAAATATGTAGAACCATGGATTTAAAGTACCAAATCCTAAAATTTTCGTATCTAGGGTTTTAGTCAAACTTTCAGACATAAATCGAGTACCAAATACATGATTTTTCATGAAATCAAGCTATATATTGTCACACTGTAGATAAACATGAAATCTGTTCGAACAATTTGCAGAAATAGGCTTTATTTACATAGAACATGGAGAAACATGCTTTTAGAGTAAAAATACAGTTGCAGAGATATTAAAATACTGTATAAATAGTATATAACATTTAGAGTACGCTTGCCTGAGTTTAATCTATCGTTATTCTTACTTGGATCGGAGTGGAATGACCAAAATTTTCCTTTTCTTCTCTTTTTCTTCCCTTTTCCTCTTCTCTCCCGCTGCTCCTTCTCTCTGGAATGTCAAAAATCACGTAAAAAACGCGCACAGTAATTTTTATACACAGACCGCTCGAGCGCCACTTGAGCACACCGCCCTGCCAACGCTGCGCCTTGGGCACCAATTGAGCACACTGCGAGCGGGAGTTTCTATTTTTCGCACCCTGTTGGTGCTCGAGCGCTACTCGACCATGATTATAGGCCATGCAACGCGTCTACATTGCATTTTTGCCATCCGGAACCTGTTTTGACCCTTCCAACTAAATTTTTCGCATCCTTGAATGCTAATTTTGATTATATACCCTTAATTGGCCATGATTATCGTAATTTAAAGCTTGAAATATTATTTACGAATCAACGTTTCATGATTTACAACTTCTGTTCCCGATTTACCAATTCCGAAACTTTAGGCTTTTCAATCATATTCCACCCATACCTTTTCACCACAATTCATCTATCTCAACTTAATTACCTTCCAATTATCATATTTTAGAATTCCAAAACCTCACCACCATATTAACCATATCTTGAAAATCGATATCTTATAGGGCCCAACTTCCTCTTTTTACTTCTGAATTCAATTTTTCACATTTTAAACCTAATCCTTGATCATTATTAATTCAGTTTCATCCTAATTATCGTATTTCAAAACTCGGGTCGTCACACTCTCCCCCACTTACAGAAATTTCATCCTCAAAATTTTATAATCCTTAAATTTCAAAGAGTAAGGAACTTCATTATCGTCTCCAGATTTTGTCTAGATTATGGCGGTTATCCTAGAAAACCTTAATCCTTCAAACTGTCCAAACATTTAATACCTGATTCGCTCTATACTTACCTAAATCTATCAAATTCGAGGACAATTAAAATTCATTAACTACTTTTCTATTATGGTTCAAAACTGTAAACAGGTAAAATTTTCTTATTACAACTTAAGTTAGGCCTCGAAAATAATTATCCCTTTTTGAATCTAAAATTAGACATCGAATTATGTGGACTCACCAAAATTCTGATGTACACTCTGATTAATTTCCTAATTATGGACCATCCAATTGCAATTTACCTTCTAATCCAATTTAACTCGACATCTACGATTTTCCAATTAAATTAACTAAAATTTTAGCAATGCCTTAGTTTACAATTAGATCCTAAATCAGAATGCTCTATATCCTCATAGATTCATTGGTATGTCATTAAACCAACATCTCCTTAAAATACATAACCCATGTTAAATACTTAATAAACGAATCCCGAAACATCCATATCTTGTAAACAATTCCCATAAGTCCTCGATCTACAATCACTTTAGAAATTTCAGTCGTAATAATCACCTCGAAATCTATATTACCCTAGGTGATACTCCCCAAACTCCCAGATTCAAGCACTTAGCAATCTTAGGATCTTGTTGGCACATCAATGGGCCATCGGATTCCATCCGAATGCGTTACCATAATTCAGGATGGGTGGGTCATCCTAACCATCTTGAAACAAAATCATGAGGACTCTTGGATCCATGATTTCATATCTTTAATGTTTCGGATATAATTCTTTTCACCACTTCTGACTTAACCTATTGCCCAAAATCTCTTTTATCAACTTAGTTAGGATTCAACATAAAGTTCAATTACAAGTAAACCTTGAATGCAGAACACTTCACATTTTTATTCTTTCGTTGGTATGTCCCCAAACTGATATCCTCATAAGTCCTTGAATTATCACAAGATTTAAAAACTATAATTATATCAGTCTCCAAAAAGTTAACGTCAAGCTTAGAGTATCAATTAAATCTCAAAACTCAATTAGTAGCTCACAACCTCGAGGATCTCTTACTTCAAAATTTCATAACTCCAATGCTTTGAACATGGTTTAACTCCCAATTCTAGAATACATCTAATTTTCCCAATACTCTTAGCCAACATTATTTGCCAGTACAAAGGTCCATTACTCTTAAAGATATCGGGGTTCATCGCTGAGATTCTTAGACAGGTTTACCCGTTCACAACATTACATGATCATCCTTCCTTAATGGTGCAACCATTTACTTTCAAAGTTTTTCAAACAAAAAACTAATTTTGGAGGCAAGGCCTACAATTTCTTCAAATGGAAGCCTTAATTATCTTCTTTGACCCAAAGTAGAATAATGCTGATTATGAGCTCCTCTTTTACTTACGTTAAGAGCAACCCATCTCCAAAATATAGAAAATATAGTCCCCAAGTATCCTCAAAATGTCTGATTACATATTTCATTTCTTCTTTATGTTATTTTTTCTTAATCTTCAAATTCATGGAACAACTTGTACAATTTCCCCAAATAAAAACCTCATCGATCAATTTTAATTGTGAGCAGAGTAATTTCAATCATAGACTCCTTTCTTAAGGATATTGTATCCTATCACAATACACCAGACCCATCAAGGGTCAAACCTAAGTGAGCAGCCAACAACTTTACTCTAAATTCTTCAAAGGTTACCTATACAGATCTTCATTGACTTATTTTTGGCCATCTCATAATCTCCTCTCCCACTTGGGGCGAGGCTAATCACCTAAATTTCAGTTAATTTTTACTTTTACTTTCTCAAATTCAAATTGTGCTATCGAAAATGTCATCTATGACGGACTGTATGCTTTACTGAAAATCTGACAGAGTTCCCTTCATAATACGGCCGTCAAACTATACAAAAGGTTATAAGACTTCCTAAGATATCCATTATTGCCAATCTCAAATAGCTAGCAATAATCTTAACACATTTCTACACAAAATCCCAATACTACAAGCTCCATAAGTATCTCCACAACACATAACCATTGAACAATAATATATATAACATACAATTTTATGAGGAATTAAAAGCATACATGAATTTTAAATAAATCAGAAATCAACTTTCCATTAAAAGAATACCTTTTTCCACTTTTGATGATGTCTTAGCGTCCTATACCGTCAGTGCAAAAGATTTTACTGAAATTGTTAACTTCTTCACTCCCAATTTCTTTGGTGGTGGGCAGTTTCTAATTAGGTGACCCTCTTGTCCACACCTAAAATACGCTTATGTCTGATTTTCAGTAACTCCCTTTTTTGTTGTAGCCGTCTTTTCCTTTTTAGACGGCATTGTGGATTCCATATTCATATTCATACTATAACTTGCTCGGCTAGCTGCCCACTTAGATTAGAATTTTTGAGTTTTCAACTTTCTCTCAAAAATTAGTGCTCTATCGAAAATCTCTGCGTAAGTCTAAAGTTTAAGGATCACCAATTGCCTCCTAATTTCACCTCTCAATCATTGCTGAAACTTTTGAGCTTTTCTTTCCTCATTTTCTATGATATACGGCGTATACCAAGATAGTTCAGTAAACTTTGTATCGTATTCGGCTACAGTATTTTTTCCTTTCCTGAGCCATATAAACTCCTGTTTCTTTTGATCTTAGAGACTTGAGGGAAAATATTTTTTCATAAAAGCTTCTTCAAATATTTTCCAAGTAATATTATTTTCAGGTATTCCCAATGCCCTTTTCTTCATAATCCACCAGCTGTCAGCTTCTCCATCTAATTTGTAGTCTCCAAATATGACATTTTCTTGATCAGAGTACTAAATCACTATAAATATTTTCTTTATTCTCCTAAGCCAAATATCTAATTTTGTCGGGTCTAGTTCACCTAAAAGTTCAGGTGCTCTTTTTTTCCTAAATCTATCATAAGCCGTTGGGGCAGAATTTATCGGAATCATGTGACATTGTTCCATCACTTCGATTACATTTGTCAATCTTTCCAACAAACTCAAATATCTAGCCTCTTAATCTTCTGGGGTATCATTGCCACCTCGAGCATTATCTCTTCTTCTATTTGCCATGCTAATATCCTATAACAGAAATATTACAACATCAATTACCCTTAATTAATTAGATCAGACGGAGGAAATAAATTGTTTCATTCATAAGAATATTCTTAGGGTTGAATCTTAAACATTCCATCTAATCTTATCTATCCTTACCTTGCTTCAATTTAAGACAATTAACCTGAATTCCCAAACTTGAATTGGTCAATCTTGGCCTAAAATTAATGTCGATCAACTAATCATTATGTCCCAATTCAGGTCAATTCAGGTCAATGTCGATCAACTAATCATTATGTCCCAATTCAGGTCAATTCTAACTTATGCAAGTTAGAACACCTAGGATTTCCTAACCTAACTTATTCAGTCTATATCTATCCCTACCTATTCAGTCAGCCAGGATTATTTCCTAAGCTTCCGAATATGATTTAGATCATTCTTAAGGCATCTCATATTCTCTGATACCATTTGTGACGAAACGAATCCTAATTCTTATAGGACCCTCCATCAGACAGATACAGAACAATGTCCATAAATTTTTATTTATAAATTCTGTAGAAATTCTGGTAGAGTTTTATCTAGAATTGGACGAAAATCAAAATATACAACCTACTTATTTACACCTATATAGAACATACTCAATATCCAAACCATAGACTTATGACCATAACATAATCACAGGACTAGTATAAGCACGTAACTAACAAAATATCATAATTCATATCCTATAATACGCATTCACAAGACCACAAGTGCCATCCATGGCCTTAATTTAATAACCCTATCAACTATATCAAAATTTAGACAAGAGATGCCATCTAGGACCTATACAGAAATCAGAAAATATATAATGGAAGCAACTATGCCCAAGATATAATTTGTAGATATAATGTCTCCATGCACCCGCTTGTAAATATTGTCCACTTTGCCATACAGACGCACAGTTTTGCCCCTAGCAGACAGCCTCCACTGCCCCCAAAATGCGTCCATAAGGAGAGGTATCCACACATTTATAAGGCTCGCTTCGTTCCCCTCCCCATCCGATGTGTGATATCACAGTCCACCTACTTTGTGGGGCCCAGCGTTCGCGCTGGCACACCGAACCGTGCCCCGTCTCTGATACCATCTGTGATGTCCCACGTCATAATTGCTTGTACTTATCATTAATATTATTATTATCATAGACAGGATCCTAACATTAGCCATAAATTATACTGGCTTTAATATCACATTATTCATTCATGATATTAGTCTAAATTAAGGAAGATGTTTACTAAACATTCATAAGAATTTAAACCTGACAGAAGCAAATATATCATAACAGAAGCAATTCCATTATTATCAAAATACAACATGTTTAAAATACAACATTATACAGTACATATTTTTTTTTCTTTCTTTTCATCATCCCAAGTACAATATATACGTCATAACAAAATTATGGTCACCTCAAACTTCTTTCCTAATCCTGTTCGTTCTTCATTATTTCTTGAGACTCTTTTGAAGGAAAGTGAAAACAGCAAGTGAGTGAGCCAAATACTCAGCAGTATACATAACACATAAAGGCATAAATTTTATACAGAATATACATTAACATATATAAATAGGAGCAGATACATGAAGTGCAATGCATTTACCTTTCTTTATTTTTCAGCTTTTATTGACTGTATTTATTTTTCCATATCTTTAGGGAGTAGGGCCAGTAGGCCTCACCAGCTAACGAAATTGATAAATCGAAGAAAAGATTGTGTTAATCCACACAATTTAAGGCAAATATCCTAGTAATAGGATAGATTGTGCTTACTTTCACAATCGAGATTGTGCTTAATTCTACAATCCAATTCTTGTCCTCCTTCTTATACCCCGAGGCGGGCGATACTACCTATAATCCCGGTAGACGGGGCCGAAACGGACGCGTCGTATGAAAGCAATTCTTCGATTTTCCATTGTAATATCTTAAGGCATACCAGGGAATATCACAATCTGAAAAAGATCCATGGTCCAATTTTCTTTTTCACCTGTGAAGGGGTCTTGTATAACTGAACTTAACAGAATTTAGCGGAACGTAATTGGGCGTAACTGAATTTTTTTCATATTTTCATAGAGTCCCTTCCAAACTTTTATGAATATAGTTTAACATAGTAAACGATATCCAAATATAATATTTCATAGGTCTTGAACATGCAGAAAAATGCATACGGAACTTTATTCCATATTTAGTGTCTTTTAATCTATTTGGTGGCAAATTAGTTTACCAGAGCTTAAATAATTTAATTCGATACTTATTGATGTTAGTAAGTCAAGTTGGGGTAGGTCTTGAGCTAGTTTAATATTTTATTCATATTTCAGAAATTTTTCGGTTCATGTGAACCGGTTCGGTTAAGGCCTGGGACGTGGTTTCCTAATTATTTTGAGCCCAAATTTTTTTACAATTATCCCAATATCCTTTTCAGGTCGATTGGTCATTGTTCGGTCAATGTTTAGTCAAATTTGGGCCTTGTTTGACCCTTTTTAATAAATGGCTCAAATTACCATTTAAGCTGAATCGGTTCGGGAGCGGCTTTGAGGGACCGGTTCACTGAGTTATATAGCCCATTTTCACGAGATGATTTAACAAAACATGGACATGGGTCTCCAACTATGTTGTGCCAAAATTTGAGCCGGTTTGGTGATCGGATGGTGGCCAGTTCAGTCTGCCAACACAGACTGTCCATTCGGGTTTCAGCAAAACTGTCCAGAACAGTTCTGCTTCCCTAATTTTTTTATGGTTCAATCGGGCCTATTTTTGACCGGTTCTGGGCATCCTCTTGTATCCAAGGGACTTAACGGTTTAGCCAGTTCAGGCAAAATTCCCAGAACAGATTCTGCATCAGCATAAGCTGATGCAGACAGATTTTGTTACAAATTTGAGGGTCCGAATAATATTTAATTTGGATCCGATTTTTACGAGGCGATACTTGAATATCACCTCCAAGGTCTTAGCTAACGTCGGGCACGGATTTGGCCCATTTTGGGTTCGGGTTGTATTTTATTTAAAATTATTTCCCCAACTGGTCAAAGAAATAGTTTAGCAAGACCCTTGCTGTTCATGAGTCCGGTTCAGTATCCGACCCAAATTTTCTTGGGCCTCCGGTTTACATGGTAATAGTCCACACCTAATGCTAGCAAATCGATTCGGGTTGGACTCCGGATCAATCCAATTTGGTGCGTTTTTGGCTAAATTTCATAAACTGAAATTTCAGCGTCAGCAGAACCAGTAAGCTGGTTCCGCAGCTGAGTTTGGGTCCGATTTTGAACCCCTTCTTGAACGCTTCAGAGGCAATTTTTTTTCCAATTTTACTTCATTAAATAAGGATCATTTTACCAGTTTTGGCCATTGGCTAATTCGGCCATTTAGTGGTCGATATGAAGCAAATATCAGGAACTGCCACAGCAGAACCCGATTTTGGACATTATCATGTGTCCAGGGCCGGTTCACCCTTTTTTAATTTTTTTATTGCAACTCCTCATGAAGTTATGATAACTAAGGAAGTATATTCAAGTATTGGATCAGCAATATTCAAGAGCATTTAGCCAAAAATTGCTCAACAATCAAGGTCAAAGTACATTTGTCGATTTATTCAGTTGGACTTTTCCTTGCTGCCTCTTGGTTTCCTTCCTCTTTTGCCTTACTTTACCCCCGATTTTTTTGTGCTTCACAATCTCTCCTCTCTTCCCTTCTTCTACCCTATTCATGCCTTAAATAAATTGACTCATCTTATCCCCTAAACCCTCATGTCATTCTTTGAATTTCTGCATGTAGCAACAGCTTGGTGGTTGCATTAGATTGCAACCAGTGTTTAGCTGATTCATTATCCCTCTATTAGGCAATAATGAGGCTACAATCTAGGGCCAGTATTTAGTATTATTTGTGGCCAAACTTATCCTAATTAAGTTTCTCAAAGAGCTGCTTAGAAGATTGGGAAACTTGGCTGCTGATGCTTGCCACCTTCATACCTCTTTTTCCCATTTTTCCTATTAATATATAATGTGTCCTTAATTTGCTATATTTTATACTTACTATAGTCCAACATAGAGTAAAAAATCCACATAATTTCCTCCATTGGCACAGCTGCCAAATCAAATTTGTCCAAGTCCTCCTTGGTTGCTGAATTTTCCCTTATTGTCATGTAGATGTTGCCGTGGAATTTTGAGGGTCATTTTGGTTCTCTAAATTTTTCTAAGTGTGGGAAGGGTCTTATACACATAATACCCCTTGTGTGTGACCAAGTTTTTCTTAGAAATTTAGCAAAAATGGTTGCCAACAGCAGTTTTCGTCAACCGGAGTGAAAATTCCCATTTTGCCTATTATTTTGAAGGATTTAATTTAAGGTGTTCGGGTATGCGTTGGTAAAAATTTTTGGACATGAAAACTTAGTATAGACACTAAAGATCATCTAGTATTAATTTCATCCCAAACCAAATTTTTTATCATCTCCTAATTTATATCCTTGGCTTTTAGGTTTGAAGAGAACTTTAAAAGATTGGGTGTCGGGGTTTTGGGAAACGAATACATAGGAAGTTAGTCTACTTGTCAATGATCAACTAGGATTATTTACCTCAAAATTCGGATTGCCTAATACATCCCGAATTAGTTCCTAGCTTTTAGGTTCAAAAATAAAATTAAAGGGATCGAGCATGAGTATATAAAAAAACTAAGACATAGGGGGTTAGAATATTTGTCAAAGACTATTTTGGATTAATTTCATCATAATCTGAATTACATATGTCGTCCCAAATTACGTTTCTGGTTTATGGGATTGCGGTCCTTACAGCAGAAGTATAAATATAGTTCTAATAGTTTATAGAGCATACTACAATCATTTATACATAATTTCCTTTACAAAACTCTATGGCACATGAAAAATTATCCGATTTTTCAAAATACATTAGGATAATCTTTAAAACTTCACCGAGGCTCTAGAACCTTCATTGCTAATCTCTAGCTAGGCCTGATCATTCACTATCTTTTTATATCCTTATTTAGAGGAAAAAAATAAAACAATTAGCCGAAACCCAACAAGGTACTAAAACGTGCAGAATATAATGCTCTCATGCAAAATATAATGCAGTAAAATAGATATGATTGCATTTAAAATATAAATGCGATAAGACAATGACTATGGAAACATTAGCAGAATATAGATGCAGAAGATCATAGAAATTGTTAGCGAAACAGAAAAACATATACATAATTCATGATAAAAGTATAGTTCCATATAAATAGGTCTTAGAAAACATAAATCATGCTTTCAAGTTATAACGTAAACATTTAATGGTAGAAAACTACGTTAATATCAGATGAGAAGAATAGAAGTAGTCCATGAAAATAAGAATAATGCGTGATTCTACTTAAACATACATCGAGGTTCATAAAACAGTTCTAAATCTCACTTGTTTTTTCAAAAATTTTAGTTTAATATCCTATGGACGCAGCTAGTGTAACCTATTAGCCGAGGGGCAAATAATCGGGAATAAATTATTTTTTCGCCACACAATCAACGGCCGGAAACAGTAATGGTAACAGGGACCGATTGTATTTTTGGGCACACAATTCAAAGCTAACGGAGGATTTCTGACCTCCAAAGTCAGTTCCAATAACGTCTCGAAGAAGAGCAAACCACATATAACTTCATGAATGGAGTTATCATCGATTACCACCGTGATGTCCTAAGGCATGTTGGAGAACCTCACATGACCATATATCAGTCTTGGGTTCTAATTGATAGAATCAGAAACAGTTTGTTCTCGTTTTCTTAGCTTATAACTCATCAACTTCAGAAATCAGTAAGGATTTTACCATTAATCCTTCAGAATGCTCCAGAAATCTGCAAAAATTTAACAGTGTGGTTTCGTATAAATTTCTCAATTATAAATCATAACATGAACAATACTCTTTTACAAATTAACTGTAACGTATCAGAAATTATGGATTTTAAACATTAAATCTCTTCATTTTCATGTTTAGGGTTTCGATAACTATTCTAAACATAAAATAGATACCAAATACATGCATAAATATAAAATCTATCTGGTAATTTACAGTAAACATGTAGAACCATGGATTTAAAGCACCAAATCCTTAATTTTCGTATCTAGGGTTTCAATCAAGCTTTCGGACATAAATTGAGTACCAAATACATGATTTTTCATAAAATCAAAGCTATATATTGTCGCATATGCAAATAAATGTGAAATCTGTCTGAATAATTTGCAGAAATAGGTTTTATTTATATAGAACATGGAGAAACATGCTTTAGAGTATAAATACAGTTGTAGAGATATTAAAATACTGTAAAAATGGTATATAACGTCTGGAGTACACTTGCCTGAGTCTAATCTACCATTGTTCTTACATGGATCGGAGTGGAACGGCCAAAATCTCCCTTTTCTTCTCTATTGCTTCCCTTTTCCTCTTCTCTTCCATTGATCCCTCTCACTGGAACGTCAAAAATGACGAAAAAAATGTGCACGATACTTTTTACACACAGATCGCTCGAGCGCCACTCGGGCACACCGCCCTGCCAATGCTGCGTCTCGAGCGCCAGTCGAGTGCACTTTGAGTGGTAGGTTCTATTTTTCACGCCCCATTGGCACTTGAGTGCTACTTGGGCATGGGTCAGGCCCGCATTGAACCTGCAGCGTGTCTACATTGCGTTTTTGCTACCCGAGACCCATTTTGACCCTTCTAATCCAATTCTTCGCATCTTTGGATCCTAATTTTGATTATATACGCTTAATTGGCCGTGACTATCATAATTTAAAGCCTAAAATTTTATTTACGAATCAACGTTTCTCGGTTTACAACTTCTGTTCCCGATTTACCAATTTTAGAACTTTGGGCTTTTCAATCCGATCCCTCCTGTACCTTTGATCACAATTCACGTATCTCAACTTAATTACCTTCAAATTATCATATTTTGAAATTCCAACACCTCACCACCCATATTAACCATATCTTAAAAATCGATACCTTATAGGGCCCAACTTCCTCTTTATACTTCCGAACTCAATTTTTTACATTCTAAACCTAATCATTGATTATTATTAATTCAATTTTACCATAATTATTGTATTCTGAAGCTCAGGTCATCACACAAAAGCAACAATAAACATATGGAACCAACATCATAACTCCATGTATGACGTAAGTTCAGACAAGATGCCACTAGGTACCCAAATTAACCCTAACAACCTGCGGAAGCACATATACCCATAAAACATAGCAAAAACTATATATTATATACATCATCATCGTCAATATACATGACCATCAAAAATAATATAAAAGACTCTATAAGGTACAAATCCACAAGGCAAAGTCCTCACAGCTATCCTCCAAGATCTTCGTGCCTAGCCGACTTCTACTCCTCTATCCCGTCCTATCGGATATAAACTTGTACTCATTTTGGACAAGAAAAAATAGCAAAGGTGAGGCAAATGCTCAGTAAGGGAAATATAATCAAGGATAATATATAATATATTCAAAATAGAATAGGGAAGGGGATAGGAGCATGATATATGATGCATAACATGAAACGTGAAAAAATATATTTTCAGAATATAAATAACTTTTCATATTTTATTTTATTATCTTAGGGTTTTAGAATATACATAAATTTATTTATCTTTATGGATTAGAGTTAGTAGGCCTTACCAGTTAATTGTACGATAGAATAAGGAAAGGAATATTTATGCTTCCACATATTCTAAGGCGCAACCCATACCGTTCAACATCCCATGGTGAGCGGTATACTTTTAACCCGGTATACGGGGCCATATCACATATGCCACCATATCTCCCGTGGCTCAGAGGCAATCATTGTGCTTTCACAGTAATATCCTAAGGCATGTCAAGGAATATCACCCACTATAATACACGGTCAGGATAATCCTTGAGTTTTCACTGTAATATCTATGGTATATTAGGAAATATTACCCTCTTAAATATAAAACTATGGTCCTAATTTTACTATTTCTTATTCTTTGAGGGAAAGTCCACCAAATTTCTTTCACAAAGTTCACTCCGGGAGAACGAATCATACACATATCAAATTATGGCATTCCTTTCGTATACTTCATAATTTTTATATTTCTTACTGGTTTAAATCTTCACATAATTTAAATTATAAGCATGAATATCATAAAGTATGGGAGAAATAGAAATTCTTACCACTATGAGCCAAACATGACTTTAGAACTTCTGGATAACAAATTTTTCCTTTACAAATGCATATAACGTAATTTTTGGAGTATACACAAGAGAATATTTGTAATGTATATGTGAAATAATATCCCGATTCATATCCGATAATGTTTCAAAATACATAAAATTAATGTATATAAAATATATGTGGATAAATACCAAATATATGGGGTGCCCGCATCCATAAAGCTAGGGTTACGAATGTCTAAAGTCAAATCATGTATAAATTATAAACAATTCGAATAAAACCAAAAGGAGTGCAAGTTAGGGTTCAGGCGAACGTAATTTTGTATAAAATTATAAAATCGGATACCCAATTAATAAATTAACATATTCAAGGTTTGAGTTTTGATTATCTAAAGCCAAATCATGTATAAAATCTAAAATAAATTGGTAAAATAGTCCAGGCACGGGTTAGGATTTTCGGGTACAAAATGCTACACAAAACTCACAAATCGGACATGAAATTGAAGTATTTTCATACTTAGGTCATAGGTAATGGAAAACATAAACTTAATCGGGTATTGGGATTATGATAACCAAAGAAAATGAAACGAAAGTGCAAGAAAATGAAGGATGAGAGTATGGTTGTACTTGTCTTAGCCCGATCTATCACTTCTCTAACTAGTTCGAGCTTGGAATCAGACTTGGGAACCTCGAATTCCTCCTCTCTCTTCCTCTTCATGCTCTTTCTCTCTCTTCTACGTGGAAACCCAAAAAATGACTCTTGAAAACCCTTGCGGGATTTTTATTTCACAAGTCGATGCTCAACGCCTAGCGGGCGCTCACTCGAGCATTTCAGCGCTAGCCCCAGGCCCTTGAGTGCCCCTGGCAGATGCTAAGGTGCTACTTTGGGTGCCCACAACGCCACCCGAGTCTCCAGGCATGCACCCCAAGCCAGGAGCTCCCACCACTTCTGGAATCTAATTTTTTCTCATGAATTAAATCTAATCTTGATTATATTAATTTAATTATCCGTAATTACGATATTCGAAATTTGATACATTACATCATATCAGATTTGAGGACTCCTAACATCAAATTATTGGCATAAATGGTTGTCTTTCTTAAAAGATACCGAGAATCATATTTACAATCCTCAAGCAATTTACCCACTTGCACTAATGCATAATTATATCTTATGTATGGCATGACTACTTAGACCTTTAGAATTAGTTAGACAATAATTATATCCATAAGTAATGCCTATAAATCCTCAAAGCAAAGACTTTAAATGCTAACTCCCAATCATGGGTGGTTTAGCTCTAATCATAGGCTTCTCCCCGGTTAAACCACGAGTATCTACCCACATACGATGTAGGAACGATATAATTCTAAATATTCCTTAAAAACATCACATTTTGCTATAATTCATTGGATTCATCAGGGATCAACCCAAACGATATAGTTGAAAATTACCCTCCATTCCTCGAAAGCTATCCCCACATATCTCACTCCGACGGATACCGATCGCTTCCAAGCCAAATGCCCCATAGACACTACAGTTCTCGAGAAACACTTAACGAACATCTTACTAGATTCACCTTGGCCCAAGAGAAATGCACACTTTCGTGACATCGATCAGTCTTTCCCAAATGCGCCATCGTTCAAATCTCTACAGAACCACATACATGCTATCGAAGAAACTACATGCCCAACATAACACTTTCCTTAATCAAATTCATATTCTCTCCCAATTGAGCATATGACTAACTACCCTTCACAATCCATGATACTATCCTCAAACAGAGTTTATACACTCCTATGACTTTTTGAATTTATCGATAGGCCATCACAATATTGACCCAAATATGGGCAAAAGATCCAACCCATAAAATCTACAAAAATGCCAATGAACCTATGAACCCAACGGCATTGCCGGAACTTGTAATGGCTATATCCTTATCCTGAGTGCTGCCACAGGCAGAACTCCCAATTATCCTCAATTAACAACACTCTTGATATAAATCAATCTTATAGAATACCAGGCCTTTGTAAAAGACCAAACGATTAACCTATTCATTCACAGTGCTGTTTATCAAACCATAAATCTCTCGAATGACCTAAATTTTAAATCATTCACAATTAACCTTGTCAGTTCATCTTACTCACCTCAAAGGTTCTAGTGTATCCCACAGCGACACCTAACTGATACTTCCTTGATTCTAAACAAAATCCTTAAAAATTAGTGTTGATCCCAACACAACATCAAATTACCGATCAAAGATAAATTAGCCTAATATTTTCCTCTAAGGAACATCCTCAAATGCTTACACAACAAAAACTTCTCAGTGACCACAAGATGATTTCAAGATGTGGCTTTATATCTAAATAAATTAGACACATATCCCCATTAAACAACTTGCAGGTACAATGATACTAATTTTCTGATACATTGATTAACTCTAACTCTTACTCAAACTTTCACAACCCAATTGTAGGATGTAATATCTTTACTAATCCAATTCATACTAGCATGGCCACTCACCAATAAAAATTAGATCATAGCTCGGTACCATAAAACAAATCAAATCAACTCGATTAATCATATCTACGGACCCAAAAAAATATCATGATCATCGATATAACTAGCACATGTCTATGGTCCTCAAACAAACAGATAAACTTGAAAAACACAATGAAAATACATATTTAGAATCTTAAAATAACACACATACTAAAATTTCAAAATTTAAAGATCCTACCTTTCAGCACGGTAGATAACACCTCTATGCCTTATGCTATCACAGCAAGGAACCCCAATCCAAGGCACTAGATACTTCACCGCCCGACCCATGGGATAAGGACTATCCTAAATCATGTGGCCGAATTGTCTACAATTAAAATCATACTCCCAAAACTCGTCAAAAAGGATATTCATTCCATAAAAAGCATCTGTGAAAAAATTCCACAATATCTCTTTATCCTTCTGAGCCATAACTCTTATCTCATCAATCGCCCTCGAATGGCTTCGCCTTCTAACTTATGAGAGGCAAACATTACCTTATCTCCTCTCGGATATTGTGACACCGCCACACCGTATCAATTCTCAAGATCCACACTTCAACTTCTATAGGATCCAAGCCACCCGAAAGTTCAAGCACTAGATCATCATTACTAAATCGATTATAAATCGTCATCATTAGATTCACTAATACTCAAAATCGATTCCAAGTTATCCTTACCTCAAGTTATCGATTCCACCTTATCCGTCTCACTTGGCATGCCATTCAAGGATCCCCATTCTTAGTCCTTAGATCAAGATCAGCTTAAGTTAATCCTTAAGGTATCCTCCTTATAACTTCTCGTTCTTATGGTTCTCGACTGGACTAGATTCTCCAAGACTTTCAAGTTTCATCATCATTTCTAGCAAATTTATGTATTCAGCTTCTCTATCATGTTGTTGACCACCATCACATGCCGATTTTCATCTAGGCGGCATGATCAGTTACTAATATCCTTTCTAAAATAAGAATGATATGGGTTAGATTATAACTCAATTCGAATATTAACTAGAGCACTATTCCCTATGCACTTGAAATATAACTAATGATCCTTACTTAGTTTTGGCTTAAGTGAACTACCTTAACTTAATTAAAACACTAACTAGGACACCACAACTAGACAATCAGACTTAATTACTGATTCTGACTTAGTTCTAAGGCTATTGGCATTCCATTTCGGACATCCTGCTCCTGGCTTTCGAGCAAAGGTAGCTTTCTATTCATGAGTAGGCCTAGCTAGCCTTTCGTCTACTATTCTGTAATCTCTTAGGCGAAATTGACCTCTTTCGTTCCTTTCCTGCTTTTTGGCTTTGTTCAGTATGCCAGTTTGCTAACTTCTTGGCCGGGTGGGGTCAACATCCGATCTTTTGGCCTAGACCTCGAAGACTGCAAAGTATATGCCAATTGACTCTTTCTACACTTTCTTATTCATAGGATTTGCATAATGGAGTAGATCGGGTGCACTATGCCTCCTCCTCGAACCTCTCTTTGGCTTACCAATATTGACTAATTACAGAATCTATGTATTGCTAGACGCCTGGCAATACGCCTTCATCTACTTATTCGATCTATCTTACTCTAACCTCAACTTTCGCATAAAATTCAGATCAAATCTAAGGGATCTCATTTCGTGATACAAATTGTGACGGACCACTTTTTCTGATCGGAATCCGACAGAGTTTTGGTTAAAAAATGGCCATCAAACTAATATAAACATGTACTAAATACAGTACAGTATACATATACACATCTACATATCACAGCACAGGATCCACAAGGCTACAAAGTACTTGTATTCAAACCATAAATACCTTGCGGAAGCATATACATCCATCACATACACAGCGGAACTAAACAATCTATCCATAGTCCACATACAAGTACATGTCTATCAATAATATACAAAAAAAACTCCATAAGGTACAAAGTCATAAAATCTAAGTCCATAAGATCATCCTTCTAGGTCTTCATACCTAGCCGACTTCTAATCCTCTACTTCGTCCCATCGGATATGAGCTTGGACTTATCTGGAGAAAAGAAAGTAGTAAGGGTGAGCAAAATACTCAACAAGTATAATATAATTAAAGATAATATACAATATATTCAAAATAAACTAGGGAAGGGAATAGAAGCAATATGTATGGATGCATATATATGAAATATGATCAAATGTACTTTTCAAAATATATTTATTTTTTTCGTTTTATTTATTCTTTCTTTAGGTTCTAAAACATGTAGAAATTTCATTTAACTTTGCGGACCAAGGCCAGTAGGTCTCACTAGCTAATGGTGCGGTCGAACGAGGAAAGAAATGTGTTTGCTTCTATAAATTCTAAAGCGCAGAATCACATAATTCAACACCCCGTAGTGAGTGGTACACCTATCACCCAGTATACGGGGTTATAAGCATATGCCACCATGTCCCCCATGGTCTAAAGGAAATCATCGTACTTTCACAGTAATATCCTAAGGCATGCCATAGAATACTACCCTTTGAAATATAAATCCATGGTCCAAGTTTCATAATCTCTTATTTTTTAAGAAAAAATCCATCAAATTTCTTTTACAAAGTTCTCACTGTGGGAGAATGAATCATAAACAAATAAAAGTGTGGCATTCCCTTCGTATACTTGCCTAATTCTCATATTTCTTCTGGATTTAAACCTTTACATGCTTTAAATATATGCACAAGTAACTGGGAGCTTAGGAAAAAATTAGAAATTTCTTACCACAATGGTTCAAACACAACCTTGAAGCTTTCGAACGATAAATTCCTTTGCAATGGTTCACAACAATATTTCCAAAACATACAATTAAGCAGATACAAATTTACATGCAATTTAATACCAAATAATCAAAGTAAAAACATTAACAATGCTAGGGTTTTAATTACATAGGGCCAAATCACGCTTAAGTTTCAAATCAATCGGGTAAACAATGCCAGGGCATGGGGTTAGGGTTTCATGTGCACAAAAGTAAACAAAACCCGGAAATCGGACACTAAATCGGTAAGCCATCATGCTCACGATGTGGGTTTCAATTTTCTAAAACCAAATCATGCATAAAACCCAAAATAAATTGGTAAAATGGTTTGAGGCACGGGTTAGGATTTTTGGGATGCACAGAACCCCGTAAAAGCAACAAATTGATAAATATTTGTGCCAAAGTCGTGGGTTTCACAAAATATATGTATGGGTCGGGTATCGGGATAAAAATACCAAGGAAAATGGAACAAAAATTAATACGAGAGAAAGAAAAGTATATGAGTGTGCTTACCTCGACCTGATTTATAATTTCTCTAACTAGCTCCAAGCCGAAATCAAACTCGAAAGTCATGATTTCCTCCTTCTCTCTCTTCTCCTTTGCGATCTCTTTTTCCTCTCTCTCTCTCTCCCTTCCCTCGTGCGAATGGCACAGAAAAGAGCAGTTGGGCTTTTACAACAGCAGTCAGCTCTCGAGTGCCGGTCGGTGCCCAGCAGGCTGTGAGATCCCAAAATCAAAAAGCCTAAAAATCGGAAGAAAATATCCCAACTTAATACTAGAGTATTTTGATAAGGATGAAATCTGGAGTGATTTCATGATGCCGGAGTGATTTAAGGACCGGAAGTGGTTTGCGCCACTTGGAGACCGGAGTTGCCTTTTGGTCTCTTGAAGCCACTGAAGGCCGGAGCACATCATGAAATGACCGGAGTGAATTGTGTGAAGTGAGGCCGAAGTAGCCTGACGACCGGAGTGGCCCTTGTGTGAGGAAACAGAAGTCCGTCTTCTCTTAGCGTAAAAGAAGTCCGTCCTCCCTTAGTGTAAAAGCAGTCCGGCCTTTCACTTAAGCTGAAATCAAGTCCGGCCTTGTGTGTTGGTAAAGTCGGAGTAGAATTATGGGTGCAAGGAGAATAAAATCCGAAGTTGATGAGAAGGTAATGGACGGAGTGAATAATAAGAAGAACTTGATCGGAATTGGAGATGTTGACCAGATTTGAAGGAGTTGGCTGGATTTGAGGGAATTACGTTGCCCGGATTTAAGGGGGTTGACCGAATTTTGAAGAAGTTGACCCGATTTGAAGAGTTGACCTGATTTGAAGTTTTAACCGAATTTGAATAAAGGTTACCGGAATTTGTGATGATGACCGACGCTGGCCAGAAAATTTACCAAAAGGTTGACCGGCGACTAAAGACAAAAGCAACTTTATTATTTAGCTAGGATCCAACTAGGGTTCGACCAAATGAGGTAGGTAAACTACCTCATCACACCCTGAGTAGAAGTACTAGGTAAGTAAACTAACCTGCTACTTCCACCAAATCACTGAAGGCAAGTACCGAGTAGGTAACTTACCTCAACTTACCCCACCTACTCCCTCCTCTTTATATACCGGGCTCAGGTTTAGAGATGAGCGTAAGTTTCTGGCTCCAAGGAAGAATAAGGAGCGAAGGAGGGAAGAACTTTGAGGCAGCTGGAGTGGACAGTCAGGCCAAGTGTACCTCGAACGCTGTTTTTAAGTTTATACTTTAAAAATATTACAAGTTACTTCTGACGTTGTTTTTAAGTTCAGTTTTTAGTTCATTTGCAAATATACTGCACTGTGTTTTGCTGCAAGTATTCGGACGTTAACACGTTTTTAGTTTTCGTTTGAATCTGTTCTAAAGTTCATGACGCCTGTTTTCCTACTTTCTGAACTTACATGAAATCCGGACCAAAGGTTACAACCGGCATTTGGCATGTAATATGAAACCGGAATTTGACATGTAAAATGAAACCGGCATTTGGCATGAAAATGACATTTGCTTGAAATTGAACGCAGCCTTAATGTAAAAGGGAACTCCAGACTTAATGTAAAATGAACTCCCACTTTAAAATGAACTCCGATTTTTGAGAAAATAAGCTCCGTCCTCAAAGAAAAAGCACTCCGGATTTATGAAACTTTGACTTTTAAAAAGTACTCCGTCCCTTTGAGTAGAAAGTACCCCGTCAAAAAGGCACTCCGTCCAAAATGAACTCCTGCTTAATAAAGAAAAAGAACTCCGGCCTTAATAAAGAAAAAGAACTCCGGCTTTAATATGAAATGAACTCCGGCTTTGAAGGGAAATGAACTCCGGCCTTACAACTCTGCCCTGTTGTCAAAAGAACACCGTCCTCTTGTTGGAAAAAGAACTCTGGCTTTAAAAAGAACTCCGACTTTTGACCTCCGCCTTTGTTAAAAAGAACTCCATCCTTTTGTTGGAAAAAGAGCTCCGCCCTTTTGAAACCAAGATCTTCGGCTTTTGTTAAAACGACCTCCAGCTTTTCAAGCACCCCAGTTTTTGAGGAAATGCACTCCGGCGTTGTTAAAAGAGAACTTCGGCTTGTATTGAAAGTGAATTCCGACTCCGAACTGAAAATGAACTCCGGCTTTACTGAAAATGGCTTTTAAGAAGGAAGTATTTCTGCTTATATTATTTTGGGACCCGAGACTGACTACAGTCCAGGTAAGTTCTTGGGTGAGGCCTTAGAACTTACGGTGGTAATCGAGGATAGCTCTGTCCATGGAGCGATTCGTGGTCCGCCTTTGCTTTACTAAAAATCCTTTAAGGGCGATAAGCCGGGAGGAACATAGGCTAATCTTTGGGGGTGGCACGATCCGGATATCCCTTAGAATGGGATATATATGACATGATAGGCCGACCTTCGGGTGGCATAGGCTGATCTTCGGGTGATATCCTCGATATGGGATATATATGACATGATAGGCCGACCCGGGTGGCACATGATCTGAATATCCCTCGATATGGATATATATGACATGATAGGCCGACCTTCGGGTGACACACAGTCTGAGATATCCCTCGAGACGGGTTATATATGACATGATAGGCCGACCTTCGGGTGGGAATAGTACAGATATCCCTCGAGATGGGATATATATGACATGATAGGCTGACCTTCGGGTGGCACACAATACAGATATCCCTCGAGATGGGATATATATGACATGATAGGCAAACCTTCGGGTGGCATACAGTACAGATATCTCTCGAGATGGGATATATATGACATGATAGGCCGACCTTCGGGTGGCACACAGTACAGATATCCCTCGATGGGATATATATGACATGATAGGCCGATCTTCGGGTGGTACACAGTACAGATATCCCTCGAGATGGGATATATATGACATGATAGGCCGACCTTTGGGTGGCACACAGTACACATATCCCTCGAGATGGGACATATATGACATGATAGGCCGACCTTCGGGTGGCACACAATACAGATATCCCTCCAGATGGGATATATATGACATGATAGGCCCACCTTCGGGTGGCACATAGTACAGATATCCCTCGAGATGGGACATATATACATGATAGGCCAACCTTCGGGTGACACACAGTACAGATATCCCTCGAGATGGGATATATATGACATGATAGGCCTTGGATTGTGTGGACTGCACACAATCTATCCTCGATCATTCGCCCCTTCCGCTAGTAGAGTACACTGGTAGGGTCTAAAATTGTTAAGATATGTCACTGTAAAAGATGAAAATGTATTGTACAGTGAACAGATGATATAGTATCATCTGATGAAAAGATGATAATGAATCGTATACAGTGAAAAGATGACAGTGAATAGTATAGAGTATTGTTTTCAATTTTACCATGCATTAGTAAAGTTTGTAATTATTATTTTACAGTCTATAGTGTAATAATTTATGAAGCATGAGATTTAATATCGTTATAGTATGTCGTTATTGTTTTTCTAGATGATGTTTTGATTAAACGTTCTGGTTCTGTATGGTTATATGATTATTTTGGCATAACCGTTTTACAGTTCATATGCATGTACCTCGTTGGTCCTCGGCTCACTGTTTTATATTTTTTCCCCTACAGATGAAGCTTTAGAGCTTGTGTCTGACGAGTTAGAGTGATTAGAGCTATCTGAAGGATTATTAAAGACTTCGGAAGCTTATTTTGGAGAAATATTATTGTAACGACTTGATGAACTTCTATGGTTAAACATTTTTGGCTATATACTCGGAAATGAATATTTTGGAAAGAATATGAATGCTTCCGCAAGTGTTAGAATAACTTCCGCTATACTTACGGTGAAAAGTATATGGGTCCTAGATGGCATCTGTGATCCTGTGTTGCACCTAATTGGTTTAGGTTTTCCATTGTATTATGAATGACGAAATCAAAAAAAAATCCGTTCCGTCACAATTGGTATCAGAGAGTTGAGATGCCTTAGGAATTGATCGATCAAAAAGCGGAAGCATAGGCTTGAATCTTTAGAATGGGATTCCTGTTGGAATAGATCGGATAGCTAAGGTGAGGTGAAGTAATTAAGATTAGAGGAGAATGTTTAAGTTTTGGCTTTAGGGAATTGATTTTGAAATGCATCAATCCTAACCGCTCTATTCTAATTATTTAATAATCTTGTGATGTTGTGGTTATAGGAAATAATATGAATTACGAGTTGTGAGGAATTTAGATGGCGTATTATGCCATGCCTGGAGAGTTATTTAAGTAGATTTAAAGGAAGCTGAATTTGGCATTAGACTTTAAGAAATTGTGTGGAATTGAAAGAGCATCGGCTAAGACACTATTACTGAAGCCGTAGAGCCTTCTGATAGTAGGACTTGCAAATAATTAGGTAAGTTAGCATAGGTGATATGCTTATGAGAAAGATTGGGGGTTTTGTCAATAGGTAACCACCCACAGACAAAGTGGGGGAGGCGTCTATGGGAAGAAATTGCTCCACCTAGGAAAAAAAATGTAAAGTATCCTGCTTTTAAAATCTAATTGTACCTTGAATTTCGTATTGGAAATTGGGCTAAAAAGACCAAAATGCCAGGTTGTGATAGTGGCAGTAAAGTGGAGCTGATCAAAATAGAGATAACCGATTGATCAAAGCACACAGCAAAAGGATGATGAACCCGTGAATATATAAAGATGCTCAATATTGAGGTTCGGTGTGCAGGTGTGAAATGAAATGAGGAATTTTTCTAATTTCGAGGGCAAAATTTCTTTAAGTGGGGGAGAATTGTGAGATCCCAAAGTCAAAAAGCCTAAAAATTGGAAGAAAATATCCCAACTTAATAATAGAGTATTTTGATAAGGATGAAATTTAGAGTGATTTCATGATGCCAGAGTGATTTAAGGACCGGAAGTGGTTTGCGCCACTTGGAGACCGGAGTTCCCTTTTGGTCTCTTGAAGCCACTGAAGGCCGGAGCACTTCATGAAATGACCGGAGTGAATTGTGTGAAGTGAGGCCGAAGTAGCCTGACGACCGGAGTGGCCCTTGTGTGAGGAAAAAGAAGTTTGTCTTCTCTTAGCTAAAAGAAGTCCGTCCTCCTTAGTGTAAAAGCGGTCAGGCCTTTCACTTATCTTTGAAATCAAGTCCGGCCTTGTTTGTTGGTAAAGCCAGAGTAGAATTATGGGTGCAAGGAGAATAAAATCCGAAGTTGATGAGAAGGTAATGGACGGAGTGAATAATAAGAAGAACTTGATCGGAATTGGAGATGTTGACCAAATTTGAAGGAGTTGGCTGGATTTGAGGGAATTACGTTGACCGGATTTAAGGGGGTTGACCGAATTTTGAAGAAGTTGACCGGATTTGAAGAGTTGACCTGATTTGAAGGTTTAACCGGATTTGAATAAAGGTTGACCGGAATTTGTGATGATGACCGAGCGCTGGCCAGAAAATTTACCAAAAGGTTGACCGGCGACTAAAGACAAAAGCAACTTTATTATTTAGTTAGGATCCAACTAGGGTTCGACCAAATGAGGTAGGTAAACTACCTCATCACACCCTGAGTAGAAGTACTAGGTAAGTAAACTAACCTGCTACTTCCACCAAATCACTGAAGGCAAGTACCGAGTAGGTAACTTACCTCAACTTACCCCACCTACTCCCTCCTCTTTATATACCGAGCTCAGGTTTAGAGATGAGTATAAGTTTCTGGCTCCAAGGAAGAATAAGGAGCGAAGAAGGAGGGAAGAACTTTGAGGCAGTTAGAGTGGACAGTCAGGCAAGTGTACCTCGAACGCTGTTTTTAAGTTTATGCTTTAAAAATATTACAAGTTACTTCTGACGCTGTTTTTAAGTTCAGTTTTTAGTTCATTTGCAAATGTACTGCACTGTGTTTTGCTGCAAGTATTCGGACGTTAACACGTTTTTAGTTTTCGTTTGAATCTGTTCTAAAGTTCATGACGCCTGTTTTCCTACTTTCTGAACTTACATGAAATCCGGACCAAAGGTTACAACCGGCATTTGGCATGTAATATGAAACCGGCATTTGACATGTAAAATGAAACCGGCATTTGGCATGAAAATGACATTTGCTTGAAATTGAACACGGCCTTAATGAAAAAGGGAACTCCGGACTTAATGTAAAATGAACTCTGACTTTAAAATGAACTCCGATTTTTGAGAAAATAAGCTCCGTCCTCAAAGAAAAAGCACTCCGGATTTATGAAACTTCGACTTTTAAAAAGTACTCCGTCCCTTTGAGTAGAAAGTACCCCGTCCCAAAGGCACTCCGTCCAAAATGAACTCCTGCCTTAATAAAGAAAAAGAACTCCGACTTTAATATGAAATGAACTCCGGCTTTGAAGGGAAATGAACTCCGGCCTTAGAACTCTGCCTTTTGTCAAAAAGAACTCTGTCCTTTTGTTAGAAAAAGAACTTTGGCTTTAAAAAGAACTTTGGCTTTTGACCTCCGCCTTTGTCAAAAAGAATTCCGTCCTTTTGTTGGAAAAAGAACTCTGGCTTTAAAAAGAACTCCGGCCTTAATGTGAAATGAACTTCAACTTTTAATGAACTCCGTCCCTTGAGGAAAATGAACTTCGGCTTTTAAAAGTACTCCGTCCAGTAGTAAAAAGCATTCCGTCCTGTTAATAAAAAAACACTCTGTCCTATTAATGAAAAAGCACTCCGTCCTGTTAATGAAAAGCACTCTGTCCTGTTAATAAAAAAAAACACTCCGTCCTGTTAATGAAAAAGCACTCCGTCCTGTTAATGAAAAGCACTCCGTCCTGTTAATGAAAAGTACTCCGTCATGTTAGTGAAAAGCACTCCATCCCTTTTGAGAGAAAAGCACTCCAAAAAGCACTCCATCCAAAAAGTGCTCCGTCCTTTTTAAGAAAAGTACTCCGTCCAAAAGAGCTCCGTCCAAAAGAGCTCCGTCCTTTTTAAGAAAAAAGTACTCCGTCCAAAAGAGCTCCACCCTTTTGAAACCAAGATCTTCGGCTTTTGTTAAAACGACCTCCGGCTTTTCAAGCACCCCAGTTTTTTAGGAAATGCACTCCGGCTTTGTTAAAAGAGAACTTCGGCTTGTATTGAAAGTGAATTCCGACTCCGAACTGAAAATGAACTCCGGCTTTACTGAAAATGGCTTTTAAGAAGGAAGTATTTCTGCTTATGTTATTTTGGGACCCGAGACTGACGACAATCCAGGTAAGTTCTTCGGTGAGGCCTTAGAACTTATGGTGGTAATCGAGGATAGCTCTGTCCATGGAGCGATTCATGGTCCGCCCTGTCCTCAAGGGCGATAAGCCAGGAGGAACATAGGCCAACCTTCGGGTGGCACACAGTAAAGATATCTCTCGGGATGGGATATATATGACATGATAGGCCGACCTTCGGGTGGCACACAGTAAAGATATCCCTCGGGATGGGATATATATGACATGATAGGCCGACCTTCGGGTGGCATACAGTACAGATATCCCTCGATATGGGATATATATGACATGATAGGCCGACCTTCGGGTGACACACAGTACAGATATTCTGACGAACCAGGTTATTTTCCTTAAATAGCCCTTCGTCAATAAAACTTCATTAATGTCCAGAGTCTTCTTTATTACTGGACAAAAGACCATTTTACAACTTGGTTAAATAGGCTAAGCATACTTTTCACAGGATCTCACAATCTGCCATTATATTAATGGCTTTAATACAGTATTCTGATCGTACTGTATTAGACCTAGAGAGATGCCACCTAATAACCTCAACCGTAAAACATCAAAATCAAAGTGCGGAAGCATACTATAATACCATGAACTGCGGAAGCATCTTAAAACCATAAAAATAACCAAGAACCATACCTAATCCCAAGTGGCTGTCCATAACAAATTTGATATTCGAATCCTTGCTGCACTTTTCTGTCTAATCGCAAGCAAGCCTTTCCTTGATCTATTTACATGCTTTCATCCGGAGGAAAAATAATGATAGCAAGAGTGAGCTTTTCGCTCGGCAAGTATAATCATACGTCCTTTGTTAAACTGTGAATCATGATGATGGCGAGGGTTAACATGCATTTGAGACATGTAGGGGAAAGAACATATAGCAGTATTGATTCGTTGTTTATCATGTCTTTAAACATGTAATTATTGCTTCGAATCATGCTTTCTATTTTTACTTTCATCTTTGCGGACCAGGGCTAGTAGGTCGTACTAGCAAACGATGCGAGAGAACGAGGAAAGGATCATGATTCTACCCCATGATCTAAGGCCGTGAGGGATTATCTTTAACGACCCTCCATTGGGTCGTGCACATCATATCGTGCCATATCGTATCGCCCCATTCCCCCGGGGTACCAGGGCAGTCCTCGTTCTTCCACAATAGTATCCTAAGGCGTGACACGGACACCACACGCCACACACAAGCGGCGAATACGTGGCCCAAGTATTCTTCGGGTTTATACCATGATGGACGTGTCAAGCCAAAGAATACTACCCATCCGAGAATCCATGGCCCTAGTTTCATGATTCTTCTTTCATCATTCCTTTGAAGGAAAGTCCACCGTGTCTCATATATCGTATCTCCCATCTCAAGAGAGGTTTCATCACATCTCCCACCTCACGGGAGGTTTCATCAATCATATATTCTTTGTGGACTTCCTTCCGTTTCATCTTCTCATAGGTTCTCATCATTCTCATCTGTACTTGGAGATTTTGGCATTTTTCATAGTTCATAAGCATGTTTGACAGTATTCCAACGGATTTGGAATTCCTTATCGTCGATGAGTCAATCTCATTGGGGTCCTCCAAAGCTCATTTCTGAATCTTACAATTTCAAATGCCTGTTAGTCATAGTTTTCACATCAAGGGGATGCATAATTTCCATTTTCTTTTCATTTACTCTATATGAACTGTAATAGCATTTTGTTAAGGGGCCCGAACATTGTGAATGGACAGAACTTCATGAGATCGATTGTTCGGCTATTACTTATGCATGGTCGGGATGTGGTGATTCATTCTTTAGACTTTCATTTAGGATATTCTTTCATCATTAATCATGGGTTATGTGATTTTCATCGTTTGGATGGATATTGGAACGATAATTATATTAATGATCACAGTACAACAAATAGTGAGTATGAGAATACTTGCCTCGATGTGCTCCATATTTTCTTCAACTAGCTTGATCTCGGAATCGGACTCGAAAGCCTCCATTTCCCTTCCTTCTTCTCTTCCTCTCTCTTTCCCTTTCTCTTTCTCTCTCTTCCTCTCTCTCTTTTTCTCCCTCGCTCCCCGCCCGCTCGCCGGCGGCCTTTATATAGGCATCGGGCCGCTCGAGCGCCGTCGAGCGAGTAGCGAGCGGCCCAGGATTTCGAGGGTTACGGAGAGCGGGCGGCGAGCGGGATTTTTCGAAGGTTACGGAATTTCCGCTCGAGCTCCGCTCGAGCGGAAAGCGAGCGCTAGAGGTTTCTAGGGGAATCTGGAAGCTTCGCTCGAGCCGGCCTCGAGCATGCATCAGGCGGCTGGGCTTTTGTTGTTTCGGCTTGAGCGGGGGATCGAGCATGCATCAAGCGGCGGCTGTTTTTGGATGAATTCGAGCATGTGTTGAGCGGGAAAGCTTCGGGTGGCGTTTTCTTCATTAAAAGTCCCTAGATATTTTACCAAGTTCCTCTATTTATTCATTCAATATTCTATTATTAAATAAAGAGATATTCCTAGCCTCATGTTAATTCTATTTTTGTTTTGGGAACCTCACAGATATCCCTCGAGATGCGATATATATGACATGATAGGCCGACCTTCGGGTGGCACACAGTACAGATATCCCTCGAGATGGGATATATATGACATGATAGGCCGACCTTCGGGTGGCACACAGTACAAATATCCCTCGAGATGGGATATATATGACATGATAGGCCGACCTTCGGATGACACACAGTACAGATATCCCTCGATGGGATATATATGACATGATAGGCCGACCTTCGGGTGGCACATAGTACAGATATCCCTCGAGATGGGACATATATGACATGATAGGCCGACCTTCGCGTGGCACACAGTATAGATATCCCTCAAGATGGGATATATATGACATGATAGGACAACCTTCGAGTGGCACACAGTACAGATATCCCTCTAGATGGGACATATATGACATGATAGGCCGACCTTTAGGTGGCACACAGTACAGATATCCCTCGAGATGGGATATATATGACATGATAAGTCTTGAATTGTGTCAATTTAACGCAATCTATCTCGATCATTTGCCCCTTCCGCTAGTAGGGTACACTGGTAGGGTCTGAAATTGTTAAGATATGTCACAGTAAAAGACGAAAATGTATTGTACAGTGAAAAGATGATAGAGTATCATCTGATGAAAAAATGATAATGAATCGTATACAGTGAAAAGATGACAGTGAAAAGTATAGAGTATTGTTTTCAGTTTTACCATGCATCAGTAAAGTTTATAATTATTGTTTTACAGTCTATAGTGTAATAATTTATGAAGCATGAGATTTAATATCGTTATAGTATATCTTTCTTTTTTTCCGAGATGATGTTTTGATTAAACGCTCAGTTACGCATGGTTATATGATCGTTTTGGCATAACCGCTTTTCTGATTCATATGCATGTACCTCGTTGGTCCTCGGCTCACTGTTTTATATTTTTCCCCCTACAGATGAAGCTTTAGAGCTTGTGTCTGACGAGTTAGAGTGATTAGAGCTATCTGAAGGATTATTAGAGACTTTGGAAGCTTATTTTGGAGAAATATTATTGTAACGACTTGATGAACTTCTATGGTTAAACATTTTTGGCTATGTACTCGGAAATGAATAGTTTGGAAAGAATATGAATGCTTCCACAAGTGTTAGAATAACTTCCGTTATACTTACGGTGAAAAGTATATGGGTCCTGATGGCATCTGTGATCCTGTGTTGCACCTAATTGGTTTAGTTTGGATTTTCAATTGTGTTATGAATGACGGAATCAAAAAAAAATCCATTCCGTCACAATTGGTATCAGAGAGTTGAGATGCCTTAGGAATTGATCGATCGAAAAGCGGACGCATA
The DNA here is from genome assembly GCA_033239525.1 of Nepenthes gracilis. Lineage (NCBI taxonomy): Eukaryota > Viridiplantae > Streptophyta > Magnoliopsida > Caryophyllales > Nepenthaceae > Nepenthes > Nepenthes gracilis. Next base: position 11,010,800 of record BSYO01000013.1, read on the forward strand.
GGCTTGAATCTTTAGAATGGGATTCCTGTTGGAATAGGTCGGATAGCTAAGGTGAGGTGAAGTAATTAAGATTAGAGGAGAATGTTTAAGTTTTGGCCTTAGGGAATTGACTTTGAAATGCATCAAACAAAATCGGGGTTACCTTTCAAACAAAATCGACTGTCTCCACTTAAATGATAAAATAATTCACAATTGTGACTTTAACTGATGTGTTTGGGTTGATTTAGTTGATAAAATCGGCTGTTTATAATTATTATTTTATAGTCTATAGTGTAATAATTTATGAAGCATGAGATTTAATATCGTTATAGTATATCTTTACTGTTTTTCCAGATGATGTTTTGATTAAACGTTCTGGTTCTGCATGGTTATATGATCGTTTTGGCATAACCGTTTTACAGTTCATATGCATGCACCTTGCTGGACCTCGGCTCACTGTTTTATGTTTTCCCCTACAAATGAAGCTTTAGAGCTTGTGCCTGACGAGTTGGAGTGATTAGAGCTATCTGAAGGATTATTAAAGACGTCGGAAGCTTATTTTGGAGAAATCTTATTGTAACGACTTGATGAACTTCTATGGTTAAACATTTTTGGCTATGTACTCGGAAATGAATATTTTGGAAAGAATATGAGTGCTTACGCAAGTGTTAGAATAACTTCCGCTATACTTACGGTGAAAAGTATATGGGTCCTAGATGGCATCTGTGATCCTGTGTTGCACCTAATTGGTTTAGGTTTTCAATTGTGTTATGAATGACGGAATAAAAAAAAATCTGTTCCGTCACACAGGCGCTGTGACGTCCCATTTTTCTAGCCGAAAATTGGTTAAAGTTTCGACTGTAATATGGACGTTGGCCAAATATAAAACCTGTGAATATCATCTACAGTATACATAATAAAGTCACATCTCAACCACAAGATCTAAAACCACGAAATTTTCATGTGGCACCTGCATCACCACTCTGGTATGACGTTGACTTAGAATAGATGCTACTAGGTATCCAACTAACCATAACAAGATCTACGGAAGCATAATCATTCATTAGTATAGCGAAAACTAAACTACGAGTATATCATCATCATCATATAACTATATATAAAAACTATCAGAACATAAAATAATCCATTAGGGAACATAAATCTTCATAGGTAAGTCCATAAGGTCATCTTTAACATTATTGTGCTTAGCTGACTTAAATTCTCTCCCTACCTCATCGGGTACAACTCACACTTATCTAGAGGAAGAAAAATAGCAATGGTGAGCTAAAACTTAGCAAGGCCAAAAATACCTAAGAACATGCAATTCATATTCAAAACATAACGATATATATATATGAATATTAGTAGGAAGAAATGACAATGACTAATTTCCAAAACATGCATGAAAGGTTAAACTTTCATAAAGCCATTCAATTCCTTTATTTCATTCTTGATTTCTTATCCGATCAAATTATACTAAAGCAAGCCAAAATATACTATCTGATGAACATTTCAGGTCTAAGTTATTAACTTCTTATTTTCTTGGAGAATTCTCCACTTAAACCTAAATTTTCATAGTTCTCACTCTGGGAGAACGATCCATAGCCGAAGCCCATAGCTAAGGCCCGTGACTAAAGTCCGTAGCCAAAGCTCATAGCTAAGGTCCGTGGCCGAAGCCCGTGACCAAAGCCCATAGCTAAGGCCTGTGACCGAAGTCCGTGGCCAAAGCCTATAGCTAAGGTCCATGATGAAGCCCCTGACCAAAGCCCATAGCTAAGGCCCATGACTGAAGGCTGTGGCCAAAGCCCATAGTTAAGGTCCGTGGCCGAAGCCCATAGCCAAAGCCCATAGTTAAGGTCCGTGGCCGAAGCCCATGATCAAAGCCCATAGCTAAGGCCCTTGGCTAAAGCCCATAGATAAGGTCCATGGCCAAAACCTGTGACCAAAGCCCATAGTTGAAACTCATAGCTTAATTACAAAATATCCCATTTTCTTATCCTCAATCAGGAATCATATATTTTTTTAGGTTCTTGAAACTTAGGCCTCTACAAAATTTCCATCACATGCATAAGATAACTTTAAAGCTTCCGATCACAATTCCTTCATAAACAATTCACTCATTCTTTTTGAAACATATACAATTTGATATATTTAATGTACATGCGGTCAGTCATCATTTTTCACGTCTGACAATACTTCGGAATACATGAAATTAACATATATAATATAGGTACATGAAAACGAAAAAGGAGAGTAAGAGTGCACTTGCCTTAACCTTATACCTCACAGATCAGAAGAAACGATAGTCCAAAATACCTGAACGGCACGTTTCTCTCTCCTATCGTGCCTTTCTCTCTCTACCAAATTACTTCCTCTCTCCACTGCGCTGCCTCCGGCGCCGCTCGGTTTTGTGCATGCCTTCTCTGATCACTGTCGACCACTCACGCACTGCCGCTGCCACCGACGCTTCTCGGTGTCACCTCACCATTGCCGACGCCGTCTCTGCCACCTCTCGGGCCATCACCCTTCCCTTGGAGAGCTTCTCTCTCCTTGGCGTCGTTCTCACTCTGTGTGGCCCTCGTTGTTCACCATCGCCAACCACCAGCGCACGGCCTCCTCCGTGCACCACCGCCATTGACGGCCCATCCACACAGCGCCGCTCCCGCCGCATGTCACGGTCGTTCTCTCTCCACGCAATCGTACATCGCGCGTGTCGCCTCTTTCCCCCATTTCTCCCGATTCACCCGATTCCTCCCAAAATCAGTACATGCAACCCCAAAATCAACATCTACAAAGAGAATGGAAGGATTTATTTACCTCGATTTTACCAGATTCGTCCGGTAAAGGTGGCGACAGTGGTGGCTCCTTTGGCCAGCGTGATTCCTCCTTTCTCTCACACCATCACACAAATGGGGGGTCGAATCATGAAGCGGCTTCGCTGGGCTTCCATTCCAGGGCCAGTTTGCTGCGGCGAAGACGGCCGGTGGCCTCCCTGCAGCCTTCTCCCAGTGAAACCCTCCTCTCTCTCTCCTTTTTTTTCTCTCCCCGAACCCGCGTTCTACTTTTCATCTTTTCTTCCTTTTTTTTGTTTTCATTTATATATTATTATTATTATTATTATATATGTTTCTCTTTTTACGTTTCATTTATTCTAAAATTTAAATTAGTTCTCAGATAATGGCACAGGCATGCTACGGGCGCCATTACACAATGCCAATCATTCCTCAAAATTTCATAATATTTAATTAATTTTCATCATACCCATATCACCCAATAATAACAATAACAAATATTCTCAATTAATTCGGATAAAAATTCTAGATATTACATTCTCTTCCACTTATAGAAATTTCGTTCTCAAAATTTGATGAACCTCAAGATTTACTATTGAAAAAAATCCTTCTAGAATTCTTTCTTCACGATCCTATACCACATCCTTGATCAATGACTTATCCTTGAAGGTTTTAACCAAATGAATCGTCCTAAACCCCCAATATCTCATGTTAGAGATTTCTCATAAGACAACTTTCTAATCTCTCACAAGGTATAATTCGATTATGTACTTATTTTCTTAATCATTAAATCATGGGAGATTTCATGACAATCCACAAAATCTAAGCAACCCAAATTATATTAGCTATTCTCTAATTTAATTCAATACCTCAAACGAACGAATGAACTTCTATTTTAATTCATTCTAAGCATAAAAAATGATCAATCATATGGAATCTCAATCTTATTCTGAATCCTTCAGGCTATGGGCACATAACGCTTTAACTACGTTACTCTGATTGACCATTTACTTATACCACAAGATCAATCATGATTCTTGTCCATTGATTCATATCAGATGCCTAGATTACACAGCCGCTATAAATCTAAAAAGGTCTCAAAGTTATCGATATTCCCAAGGCAAAATCCATAATCCTCAAATTACAACTAATGTAGGAAGCATGATCGAAGCAATTGTCCTAAAAATTTCGGTACAACCTCAAGCTACCGCTAAATCTCAAACTTGAATATTTAACAACTTATCATTGCATTGGCATACCGACAAGCCAACTTGCTCGTGGTTCACCTTCACAATTCCTATGAAGTATCGATAAGATCTTAGATCTAAAGAGTCCTACTTGGTATCTCCAAACCATGAGTAAGGTAACTTTGACCATGGACCTCTCCCCCACTTAATCCAAGGCATCCACCCACAAACGATGTAGGAAAATCACAATCCTAGATCCTCCTCAAAAGCATCACATTTTGCGATAATTCATTGGATCCATCAAGGATCAATCCAAATGACATGATTAACAATTTACCCTTCATTACTCGAGAATTATCTTCACGTATCTCATCCCAACAAATACTGATCACTTTTGAGGCAAATGCCCCACGGATGATGCAAAACCTCGAGGAACATGTGATGGACATTCTTTCTGGATTCACCTAAACCCAGAAGAAACGAATTATGAGGACCTGATCCTGAAAATATGATAATTTCTATTTATTTAATTAATATAAATGTGTTTAAGGTGAATGGATTAAGAAAAAATGTGGAAGGAATTCGGTTTAGAGGCAAAATAAGCTCCCAGGGCATCGGCGCCCGGGTGGCTCCTGAGGCGCCACCGGGGCCTATTTAGCAGAATACCCCACTGGAGAGGTGCTTGATGCACCACCCGAGCGGAATTAACAAAACCAGGCGCTAGAAGAGCGCTTTGTTCGTGCTGAAGCACAGGTCATGGTGTAACGACCCAGACTTTAAAAGCATAGAAAACCCCCGTTATTGAGTCCGGTCAATGCCAGTTGATCGGAAAATGCAATAGGAAAGTAATTGGCCTTAAGATGAAAACAACTTCGGCCCTCATTTAATGAAAACCCACTCCGGATTTCTACGATAATCTAGTCCGGATTCCCTTGAAAAAGGAGTCCGGAATATCCCTTGAAAAGAAGTCCGAATTTCCTTGATGAAAATCAAGTCCGGCCAGGTAAGGCCGAAATAGCCTTGAGGGCCGGAGTGTATTTGCGAAGCCGAAGTTGTTGATCCGGTCAACGCCAGTTAGTTGACCGGAACGCGTAATTAAGGAAACCGAATACGTTGAAATAGCAATTAATAAGGAAATCCTTATAATAAGGAAACTGAGCAAAGAGAAATAACCAGTAAGGAAATTTTGAAATAAGGAAACCGAGTATAAGGAAATAATAAATAATAAGGAAACTTTAAAATTGAAACTCTACAAATTTTCCCGAAGGTCGCCAAATCCTAGGGCTTATAAATAAGACTTTAGAGAGCGGGAAAAGAAAAGGGGCACTCGATAGGGCTTGACCAAAAGTTCAAGGCGAAACAAAGAAATTCAGGCAAGATACTCACCCTATTTTTAAAGTTCATGTTTATGCACGTTTTCTACCTAAGTATATGATATGTTCTGATGAAATTATGTATGTATGATGTCTGTTCTATTTTTCATGATTTATCGTTCTTAAGTGCATGTTTAAAAGAAACTCTGATATTCATGATGATGGGTTTTATTCTGCAAATATGTTATGAAATATGTTTGCATTTATGAGTCTGACAATTGTTATGAATTTCGATAAATGCATGTTTACGAAAAAGAACTTAGGCCTTAAGATGGAACAAGAACTCCTGCTATTGACCTCTAGTTTTTGTCAAAAAGATCTCTGGTTTTAAGAAAAATAACTCTGGCATTTTTAGGAAATTAGTACTCCGTCCCTTTTGGAAAAGAACTCCGTCCAAAGAACTTCGGTCTTTTTAGGAACAAAGTACTCCGTCCTCTTTTAAAAAGTACTCCTGTTTTGAAGAAGATGAACTCCGGCCTTTACGTCTTTAAAGAAGCACTCCGTCCTTTTAAGAAAGAGTACTCCGTCCTTTAAAGAAAAAGTCACTCCGGTTTTAGCACTCTGGATTTTAATGAAGGACACTCCGGTTTTTGAACTCCGGATTTTAACAGAAAAGCATTCTGGATTCTAAAAAGAAAAGCACTCCAGATTTTGAAAAGAAAAGCACTCCGGATCTTGAATAGAAAAGCACTCCAGATTTTAAAAAGAAAAGCACTCCGGATTTTGAAAAGAAAAGCACTTCGGACTTTTGATGAAAAACACTCCGTCCTGTTATGAGAAAGAACTCCGGACTTTTGATGAAAAACACTCCGTCCTATTAAAGAACTCCGGACTTTTGATGAAAAACACTCTGTCCTGTTATGAAAAAGAACTCCGGCCTTCTGTTTGAAAAAGAACTTCGGCCGACTGTAGAAAAAGAGGACTTCGGCTTTTACTCTGACTTTTTTACTCCGACTTTGTAAAAGAACTCCGGCCTGACAAAAGAACTCTGGCATACAGGAACTCCGAACCTCAGTATGAAAAGAAGAACTCCGGGCTATGTATATATGAACATGGAAAGTGTATGTAATATGGACAGCAAGCGGAACTCTACGACTTTTGAATTATGATGAATGGCCATTAAAGAACACGAACCAAGAACCGAGTTTCCATTAAACTTGCTGTTGAAGATGGATGAAGGATATTGGAGTGACACTCGAGGATTGCCTCCTGGGCCACGGGAGGGGACTTTCTGGTGGCATAAGAACTATGGACTACGGTCCCGTATGCCGGGTTAAAGGCATCACCTTCCACCCTGGGGAGCATAATAAGGGGATAGGGCCTTAGGTTGTGGGGTTACACACAACCCGTCCTCGATATTGTCCGCTCCCGTCTGGTCCCTAAAGATCCCTAAAGTTGATAAGAATTTTCAATGATCTTATTAAGACGACAATAAGAAAAGGAACTTCCGAACTAAAGACATGATGATTTTGAATTTCTGTTTTATCCGCTTATATATATATATGATTTCTGTTTTCTGCTTGTGAGTACCTTGCTGGGCTTTGTGCTCACTCTTGTTGTTTTCAGATGATGAAAGGCTCATGGAGGACTAAGTGAAAGGCTCAGATGATGAAACCTTGTTGTTTTCATATATATGGAGGACGAAGTGTAGCCAAGTAGTCCGGTTGACCAGAGCTGACTAAATGAAGAGCTTGTTTAATTTCTCTGTTATTTTGTGGAGACTTGTAAAACCGTTCCGCTGTTTTAACTTATCAATGTTAGCATGTTTCGGTGTTATGAATAAAAGTTATAATTTTTAGTAAGCATCTCAGGGCAATTTGGTCCGGCAAACATTAGAGTTGGTCGGACAAGTTTGAAATCAAACCGGTGGGCCAGCTTTATGAAGTCCGGCCTCACGAGATCCTATGTATGAGTGAAAAGAAAAAAAATTTTATGCCATTTATTATTTTATTTTAAGGAAAGAATTATGGGCTGACGGCGGCTTTATAAAGTGAAATAAGGCCGGGCCGTCACAGTTGGTATCAGAGAACAGTACTGAGATGCTTTAGGTCAATTTGAATCAATACAGAAACTTAGGATAGGATTAGTTACAGAAAGGGGTAGGGTTGGTTTTACTCATACTCTGGACGGAGTAAATTGTGGTAGTCACCCATGCCTAGTTGACTAATGAAACTGTTATTTTAGGAATCAAGGTCATCACTGAAGTCATGTCTAATAGAGGAAGACCTCGATGGACTAACAACACTCCAGATAAGGAGGCGAGATACCTGAACCTACTAGACCGGATGGCTGAAGTCGTAGAGGCTTTGGCTCCACCATCTCCACCCACTCCGGTGAACCCCCCAATTCCGGTTCATCATGAGAGGTCGGTCTATGACCGTTTCACCAACGAGCGCGTTCCTGAATTCTTAGGGGAACCCGACCCGTTGAAGGCTGATACTTGGATCCAACGATTGAAGAAGGTGTTTGCGGTAATTAAGTGTCCAGCTGAAGACATGGTTCTCTATGCCACCCATAAGCTGACGGGTGAGGCCCACCACTGGTAGGAAATGCAGAAGAGGGATTTCAATGTACCAGATCAGGATATTAGTTGGGAAATGTTTGAAGCAGCGTTTCTAGAAAAGTATTTCCCTGCTCATCTTCGTGGACAGAAGGAGGATGAATTCCTTCGCCTAAGGCAGGGTACTCGCTCTGTGGCGGAATATGATGCAAAGTTTATAGAGTTATCTCGCTATGCTCCTTTTGTGGTTGAAGACCCAGAGAGGAAGGCTAGGAGGTTCTTTCAGGGACTAAGGGATGATATTAGGAGGCATCTCTCAACTCTGACGTTGGCCACTTACGGAGAGGTGCTCGCGAAGGCTGTTATCTATGAGAAGGAGCTGGAGAAAGGAGCAGCGCTCAGACAAAGGACGTTTAGTCAAACTTCAAGGGCCAGTGCTAGTGGAGGCCCTTCTAAGAAAGCAAGACCTTCGAGTTCCAGTGGGGAGCAGAACCGATCAGTGCAGATTTCCCAAACTCCGGCTAGTAATGCTTGTGATCATTGCAGGAGATCACACGAAGGGAAGCCTTGCTATAAGAAATTGGGGGTTTGTTATAATTGTGGCTAGGCTGGACACATGATCAAAGATTGCCCACTTGCCAAACAAGCCCCAAGATCCAAGTTCCCTATTTCAATTAAGGTGTTTGCCATTTCTGCAAAGGAGATCGAAACATCTACGGAGGTCATAGAAGGTACACTTTCTATCTGTGGCACTTCTAGTCAAGTACTATTTGACTCTGAATCTACTCGCTCTTTCGTCTCCCATGAATTTTTGAAATATCTTACGACCCTTCCTCAAGTTATTGACTGCCCATTAATGGTCGCCTCACCCACGGGATCATCCGTAATCTTAAATGTAGTATATCCGAGAATGTCGATAGAATTAAATGAATACATGATGCCGTTAACCCTGGTTTTGCTGAAAATGAAAGACTTGATGCAATCTTGGGAATGGATTGGTTAGCCAGGTATCATGCCAAGATTGATTGTTACCGAAAAAGGGTGGAATTCGCCATTCCTGGAAACAAGTCCTTCATTCAAGGAGTCCGGCATAAAGAAGCATCTTGCTTCATTTCGGCTCTTCATGCCAGACACTTGATTGGTGAAGGGTGTCAAGCTTATCTAGCCTTCGCCAATGTGACTACTGAAAGTCAAGAATCTTGGGCTAAAGAGATTCCTGTGGTACGGGAATTCGAAGACATATTCCCTGATGAATTGCCTGGGCTACCACCCCAACGAGAGTTGGAATTTGGAGTAGAATTGATGTCAGGATCAGCACTGATATCCAAAGCACCGTATCGGATGGCACCGGCCGAACTCAAAGAATTGAAACAGCAATTGCAGGAATTGTTAGATAAAGGTTTCACTCGGCCAAGCGTGTCACCATGGGGAGCACTGGTTCTCTTTGTCAGAAAGAAGGACAGGACCATGAGATTATGCGTGGATTATCGCAAACTGAAGAAAATTACCACCAAGAATAAATATCCTCTGCCGAGAATTGATGACCTCCTTGACCAATTACAAGGAGCTTGCGTATTTTCAAAAATCGACCTTAGATCCGGGCATCATCAACTTCGGATCAGAAAGGAGGATATAGCAAAGACGGCGTTCCGGACTAGATATGGGCATTATGAATTTGTAGTGATGCCTTTTGGGTTGACTAATGCCCCGGCCGTCTTTATGGACTTGATGAATCGAATTTTTCAACTATACCTGGACAAGTTTGTGATCGTCTTTATTGACGACATTCCTGTGTATTCAAAAAGCCATGAGGAGCATGAGGTGCATTTACGGACTACACTCTAGATTCTTAGGGAGCATCAGTTGTTCGCCAAATTGAAAAAGTGTGAATTTTGGTTAGAGAAAGTGGGATTACTTGGCCACGTCATCTCTAAAGAAGGGATTTCCGTCGACCCTAAGAAAGTGGAAGCAGTGGTAAATTGGAACCGGCCAACCTCTGTGACCGAAGTGTGAAGTTTCTTAGGCTTGGCTGGATACTATAGGCGGTTCGTGAAAAACTTCTCCAAATCGCTTCGCCACTCACGCAATTAACCAAGAAGGATGCCAGATTTGAGTGGACCAAGGATTGTGAAGAGAGTTTCCAGACACTTAAAGACCGGTTAACTTCTGCTCCGGTCCTGACCAACCCAAATGAATCAGGAGGACTGATTGTTTATTGCGATGCTTCAAAGATTGGGTTAGGCTGTATTTTAATGAAACACGGAAGGGTAATTGCCTATGGGTCACGGCAGTTGAAAGATCATGAAAGGAATTATCCAACTCACGATCTGGAACTAGCCGCAGTTGTCTTTGCATTGAAAATCTGGAGGCATTACCTGTATGGTGAGAGATTCTTGGTCTACTCCGATCATAAGAGTCTAAAGTATTTATTTTCACAAAAGGAACTGAACATGAGGCAGAGAATGTGGATTGAATTCCTGAAAGACTATGATTGTGAAATCTGATACGAACCAGGAAAGGCCAACGTAGTTGCCGAAGTATTAAGTAGACAACCTGGTAATCTGGCCAGAATGTAAGTCAAGCATATGGAAATGCTGGACTGTCTCATGTACTATGATGTCCAACATTATGTGCAAGGAAAGTGGATGATCTTGGCGTACCTTCAAGTTCAACCAGAGGTGATAAATGAGGTAAAGGGATGTCAGGCGAATGATTCTTTCCTTGTAAAGATCATGAGTGAACTGGACAAAACATCCCGAAGCGACTTTCATGTTATGTCGGATGGAGCATTAAGGTTTAGAAATTGGTTATGTGTGCCGGACAACAAAGAATTAAAGGAAAAAATTCTTAAGGAGGCTCATCGATATACGATTCACCCAGGAGCCAATAAGATGTATTAGGATCTGAAGAAAGCATTTTGGTGGAGGAATATGAAGAGGGATATTGCAGCCGTCTGGATTATTGTAGCCAATGTCATTTCCAGGTTGGAAATGGGAAGACATTGCCATGGATTTTGTAACCGGTCTGCCAAGGACGCCAAGGAAACACGATGCTATTTGGGTGATTGTCGATCCGCTAATAAAGTCAGCCCATTTCCTGGCAATCCAGACGACTTACTCCCGCGATAAATTGGCCCAACTGTACGTGAACGAGGTTGTCAGACTTCATAGTGTACCTGTTTCTATCGTGTCAGATAGTGACCCTCGCTTTGTTTCAAAGTTCTAGAAAAGTCTACACAAAGAGTTGGGGCGAACTATCCAGATCCTTGAGGATATATTAAGGGCCTCAGTTTTAGAGATGAAAGGGGCTTGGGATAATTCATTAACTCTAGCAGAGTTTGCTTATAATAACAGTTACCAGGCCAGCATTGGCATGGCTCCTTTTGAAGCCTTGTATGGGAGAAAATGTAGGTCGCCGATCCACTGGAAGGAACACGGAGATAAAAGGATTTTGGGTCCAGACATTATTAAAGAGACAGCAGAAAAGATAAAGTTAGTACATGAAAATCTCAGAGTAGCCCGAAGCAGACAAAAGAGCTATGCAGACCGGAGGAGATTCGCATTAGAATTTAAAAAAGGCGATTTTGTATTCCTAAAGGTATCGCCATCCAAAGGGAAATACAGATTCGGGGTAAAAGGAAAGTTGAAGCCACGATTTATTGGTCCTTTTGAAATTCTAGAAAGGATCGGATAAGTAGCTTACAGACTTGCACTACCTCCAAACGTGGCAGAAGTACACGACGTGTTCCATGTATCAATTCTTCGGAAGTATGTCCATGACCCTATGCATGTAATCGAGTATGAACCTTTGACAATCGACAAGGACTTGTCCTATCTAGAGGAACCGGTGAAAATCTTAGATCGAAAGGAACAGAGGCTACGCACCAAATCAATAGCTCTAATAAAGGTGCTCTGGAAGAATCACACACCCAAGGAGGCAACTTGGGAACGAGAGGAAGAGATTCGGAACAAATACCCCTATTTATTTTCTCGAGGTCAGTAATTTTATTTAAAAATTTTGAGGATGAAATTTCTATAAGTGGGGGAGATTGTAACGACCCAGACTTTAAAAGCATACAAAACCCCCCGTTATCGAGCCCGGTCAACGCCAGTTGACCAGAAAATGTAATAGGAAAGTAATTTGCCTTAAGATGAAAACAACTTCGGCCCTTATTTAATGAAAACCCACTCCGAATTTCTACGATAATCTAGTTCGGATTCCCTTGAAAAAGGAGTCCGGAATATCCCTTGAAAAGAAGTCCGGATTTCCTTGATGAAAATCAAGTCCGGCCAGGTAAGGCCGAAATAGCCTTGAGGGCCGGAGTGTATTTGTGAATCCGAAGTTGTTGATCCGGTCAACGCCAGTTAGTTGACCGGAACGCGTAAATAAGGAAACCAAATACGTTGAAATAGCAATTAATAAGGAAATCCTTATAATAAGGAAACTGAGCAAAGAGAAATAACCAGTAAGGAAATTTTGAAATAAGGAAACCGAGTATAAGGAAATAATAAATAATAAGGAAACTTTAAAATTGGAAACTCTACAAATTTTCCCCGAAGGCTGCCAAATCCTAGGGCTTATAAATAAGACCATAGAGAGCGGGAAAAGAAAAGGGGCACTCGATAGGGCTTGACCAAAAGTTCAAGGTGAAACAAAGAAATTCAGGCAAGATACTCACCCTATTTTTAAAGTTCATGTTTATGCACGTTTTCTACCTAAGTATATGATATGTTCTGATGAAATTATGTATGTATGATGTCTATTCTGTTTTTGATGATTTATCGTTCTTAAGTGCATGTTTAAAAGAAACTCTGATATTCATAATGATGGGTTTTATTCTGCAAATATGTTATGAAATATGTTCTGTTTATGAGTCTGACAATTGTTATGAATTTCGATAAATGCATGTTTACGAAAAAGAACTTAGGCCTTAAGATGGAACAAGAACTCCTGCTATTGACCTCTAGTTTTTGTCAAAAAGATCTCTGGTTTTAAGAAAAAGAACTTTGGCATTTTTAAGAAATAAGTACTTCGTCCCTTTTGGAAAAGAACTCCGTCCAAAGGACTCCAGTCTTTTTAGGAACAAAGTACTTCGTCCTCTTTTGAAAAGTACTCCTGTTTTGAAGAAGATGAACTCCGGCCTTTACGTCTTTAAAGAAGCACTCCGTCCTTTTAAGAAAGAGTACTCCGTCCTTTAAAGAAAAAGTCACTCCGGTTTTAGCACTACGGATTTTAATGAAAGACACTCCAATTTTTGAACTCTGGATTTTAACAGAAAAGCACTCCGGATTTTGAAAAGAAAAGCACTTCGAATTTTGAAAAGAAAAGCACTCCGGATCTTGAATAGAAAAGCACTCCGGATTTTAAAAAGAAAAGCACTCCGAATTTTGAAAAGAAAAGCACTCCGGATTTTGAAAAGAAAAGCCCGCCGGACTTTTGATGAAAAACACTCCGTCCTGTTATGAGAAAGAACTCCAAACTTTTGATGAAAAACACTCCGCCCTGTTAAAGAACTTCGGACTTTTGATGAAAAACACTCTGTCCTGTTATGAAAAAGAACTCCGGCCTTCTGTTTGAAAAAGAACTCCGGCCGACTGTAGAAAAAGAGGACTTCGGCTTTTACTCCGACTTTTTACTCCGGCTATGTAAAAGAACTACGGCTTGACAAAAGAACTCCGAACCTCAGTATGAAAAGAAGAACTCCGGCCTATATATATATGAACATGGAAAGTGCATGTAATATGGACAGCAAGCGGAACTCTACGACTTTTGAATTATGATGAATGGCCATTAAAGAACACGAACCAAGAACCGAGTTTCCATTAAACTTGCTGTTGAAGATGGATGAATGATATTGGAGTGACACTCGAGGATTGCCTCTGGGCCACGGGAGGGGACGGTGGCATAAGAACTTGGACTACGGTAGCATAAGAACTATGGACTACGGCCCTTAGGTTGTATGCCGGGTTAAAGGCATCACCTTCCTAAAGATCCCCTAAAGATGAAAAGAAGCAATGATTAGAAAAGGAACTTGGATACATGATGATTTTAGGTTGTGGGGTTATACACAATATGATTTCCTCGCATATTGTCTTTGTGCTCACTCTTGTTGTTTTCAGGATGATGAAAGGCTCCCTAAAGATCCCTAAAGATGAAAAGAATTTTAAATGATCTTATTAAGACGACAATAAGAAAAGGAACTTCCGAACTAAAGACATGATGATTTTGAATTTCTGTTTTATCCAGCTTTATGAAGTCCGGCCTCACGAGATCCTTTGTATGAGTGAAAAGAAAAAAAATTTTATGCCATTTATTATTTTATTTTAAGGCAAGAATTATGGGCTGACGGCGGCTTTATGAAGTGAAATAAGGCCGGGCCGTCACACATGGGCCCATCACGTGGTTCCTTTCTCCCTCATTTTAAATGGAGATTTTAGGGATTTGGGGTTATTTTGGCAACAAACCCACGAGCAGCAACGAAGGGGAGAAGAGAGGAAGGAGAGAGAAGAGAAAGGAAAGGGGAAAATCAGCCATCCAGTCCCGATCCGAGTCACGGTACTTGTAGATTGATCCCAGGCAAGTGTACTTCGGATGCTATTTCCTGTTTTACTGCTTTTCGGTATCTCTAAAAGTGTATTTATACTTTAAATACATGGTTCTGCATGTTTACTGTAAATAAAGCCTACTTCTCTAAATTAATCGGACAGATTTCATGTTTACATATATATACTGCAATAACTGGCTTCGATTTTATGAAAATACATGTATTCGGTGTCCATTTATTGTCTGAAAGTTTTGGTGAAACTCTAGGTACGAAAATGAAGGGGTTTTAATGATTTTTTACCCATAGCTTTTGTTGTATAAAGGTTAACCTGCATTGAAATGAAGCTCCTGGTATAATTTATTTTTGAAAATTTACACAAACTTATACTGATAATTTACTGTGGACTTCTAAAGCAAAAGTGAAGGGTTTTAGACTGTTCTTGTATTCTGAATTAAATATGAAGAGTTGTTGTGAAACTCTGACTGATTTCTGAAACTGAAAAAGGATTTTCAGTTATAAAATAAGAATAAAATATGTTTCTTATAATGATATTTAGGACCCGTGACTGATATACAGTCAGGTTAGGTTCTCCAACATGCCTTGGAAATGTTATGGTGGTAATCGAGGACAACTCTGTCCATGGAGTTATATGCAGTCCGCCCTTCCTCAGGGTGTTAACCTAGAAGATAGTTCTTGTTCCTGGCTGGCACCCCCTATCTAGAATCCCATGAGAGGGGATAGATCCCATAAGAAGGGATCTCCTGTTCCTATTTCTGGCCATAGATTGTGTTATTGTGTAGAGTGAATACAATCTATCCTCGATTATTTGCCCCATCCACTAGTAGGGTCTACTGGTTGGTCCTTTTCTGATAAAAATGGATTTTCAATAAGTTATAGAGTTAAGACTGATTTCTACTTTCTGAAGCCTGTTTTACTGATCTATTATTAACGAAGCATGTCTACACTTGTTTCTGATTTCCTAAACTTGAGTGTTTTTATTTCTGACAGTTCTGTAATCTTTTGCATTATTTTTCTATTATAATTTTCTGTAAATTACTGCTTTATAGCATTTATACTTCAACATGTATCTTTATCCATTTTACTGTATTCTATTTTGCATAAAAGTTTTACTGCAAGTCTACATGTACCTTTCTGAGCCTTGATTCACTATTTTACTATTTTTTCCTCCAGATGAGATGATAGAGCTAGTACCAAACGAGAAGGAATAGCTAAAGTCCTGTCTGAAGACTTCTGGAGATCTGAAGTATTTTTGTTAGACATTGAAAGAGATAGTTGGATGTAAAGACCTAAATTTTGATATGTGGTTCTTTTATGTTTATGGATTACATATATAGGTTTTGTATAAAAATGTATGTGATGCATGTGATGAATAGGGAACTATGCTTCTACGAGTTTATAGTTCTGCTTCCGCTATATACTTTCTAGTTTCTGTACAGTCCTTGTTGGCATCTCTCATCTAAATTCTGATATAGTTGATAGGATCGTTGAATTAATGCCATGAATGGCATCTGTGATCCTATGAATGCGTGTTGTAGGAAAATTATGGTTTAAATAGATAGTTGTGTGCATGTACTGGTTTGTTATACAGGTTTGTATAGGTTTATATTTTTGTTTAGCCCAATTTTAAGGAAAACTCTGCCCGATTTTTCTCAGAACCTAAATGAGACTTGGGCTTCTGTTCCTATATGAAATGACGGAATTAATTGAGGAAAAGAAATATGTTCCGTCATACAAATACTTTGTGACATCAATCAGTCCTTCCCAAACAAGCCATTCTTCAAGCTCTTCAAATTCACATTCAGGCTACCGAAGGAATTACATACTCAACACAATACCTTTCTTAATCAAATGTACACTCTCTTCTGAATCGAGCACATGGCTATCGGCCTTCCTAATCCATGATATAGTCCTCAAATAAGGTCCATATCGTTCTCCGATGATCCCATAAATTTCTCAATAAGGCCTTCACAAAATTAACCCAAATGTGGTCGAAAGATTCATTCGATCAAATCTACTAAAATACCAACGAACCTTCAAACCCCAATGGCATTATCAAAATTTGTAATGGCCGAATTCTTATCCCAAATACTACCACGGACACAATTCTCAATTATCCACAGATAGTTTTATCAGTTCGTCCTAGTTACCCCAAAGGTTCTAGAGTATCCCACAGCGACATGAAACCGATGCTTCCACGGCTTTGTACGAAAGCTTCAATAATCGGTGTCGATTCAACACAACCTCGATCGATTCAGATTCATACTCAAAATCCCACAATGCATTGGTGGGATGCAATATCCTTACTAATCCAAATCATGCTAGCATGGCAGTTCACCCACCAAACAGCCACCAAAACCAGATCAAAGCTTGATACTTCAAAACAAACCAATTTGGCCCAACCAATCATATCTATTGATCCAAAAAAATGTCGGCAGACCTTGATATCACCGGTATCAAACCAAGTTCCTTAAACAAACCATTAAACTCAGGGAACACAAATGAAATATAGATTTTGGACCCCAAAGCGATACATGTCCTGTAATATCAAATTTTTAAGAATCTTACATTCCATCGCAATAAACAACACATTTACCTTATGTGCCACCCCTACAAAACTCTGATCCTAGGCATTGGACTTCCTCACTATCCGGCCAAGGAAAACGGACAATCTTCAATCCGGTGATTGAATTGTTTGTGACTTAGATCATGCCCCAAAAATCTCATCGGGAAGATATTTATCCCTGAATCATCCACAAATACCCACCACGATATATCTTTATCCTCCAAGATACTGGTCACTACAACTAAACAATCAAACTTAGCTTTTGATTCTAGCTATGTTCTTGTGAGATCTCGATCCCAAAAATATGATAATTTCTAGTTATTAAATTGATATGAATATGTTTACGGTAAATGGATTAAGGAAAAATGTGGGAGAAATTTGGTTAAAGGTGAAATGAGCCCCCAGGGCATCGGCGCCCGGGTGGAGCCTGAGGCACCACTGGGGCCCAATTAGCAAAATGCGCCGCTCGAGTAGCACTTGAGGTGCCACCCGAGCAGATTCGACAGAATCGAGCACTCGAAGCACGCCCGGTTGGTGCTCGAGCACGTCCGTTAATTTGTACATGGCGCCTACTTGGCACTCGAGCAGTCACGGGATAGTTTACATGCGTTCTTTTCCTTCATTTTAAAAAGGAGAAGTTAGGGATTTGGGGAGGCAAAATACACGATGAGCAGCAAAACAAGAGA
Source organism: Nepenthes gracilis (assembly GCA_033239525.1). Lineage (NCBI taxonomy): Eukaryota > Viridiplantae > Streptophyta > Magnoliopsida > Caryophyllales > Nepenthaceae > Nepenthes > Nepenthes gracilis. Next base: position 11,028,445 of record BSYO01000013.1, read on the forward strand.
GAGAGGAATGAGAGGAAAAGGATAAAAAGGGGGAAATCAATCCGATCCACTCCGATCCGGATAAAAATAATTGTAAACCAACCTCAGGCAAGTATACTCCAGACATTATTTATCATTTTTACAGTGTATTTTAATGCCTCAAATATTGTATTTATGCTTTAAATACATGGTTCTGCATGTTTACTGTAAATAGATCTTTTTTCTGTAAATTAATCGGATAGATTTCAATTTATTGGCATGTACTACTATGTATATATCTGATTTCATGCAAATACATGCATTTAGTGTTCGTTTATTGTTCGGATTGTTTTACCGAAACCCTAGGTACAAAAATGAAGGATTTTAATGATTTTTACCCACAATTTCTGTTATATAAAAGTTAAACTGTATTGAGATAAAGTTCCTGTTGTAATTTTTTTAAAAAAATTTTATACGAACTTATACTAATAAATCATTGTGGACTTATGAAGCAAAACTGAAGGGTTTTAAGCTAGTACTGGATATTCTAAAGTGAAATAGAAGGGTTTCAAACTGTTACCATATATTTTGAACCGAACTGAAGAATTATTGTGAAACTCCGATTGATTTTTGAAATTAAAAAGGGTTTTTAGTTATAAAATAAGAAGAAAAAAATATTTCTAATTCTATTAATTAGGACCCAGGACTGATATACAGTCATGTAAGGTTCTCTAGCGTACCTTAGGACATTACGATGGTAATCGGGGATAACTCCGTCCATGAAGTTATACGTGGTCTACCCTTCCGGGCGTTTATTATGGAAGCTAGTATTCCTCCGATTTTGGAGGTCATAATCCTCCGTTGGCTTTGATTTGTGTGCCGTAAACACAATTGGTCTTTATATTGTCACTGATACTGGCCTTTGATTGTGTGGCAAAAATACAATCTATTCCTGATTATTCGCCCCCTCGGCTAGTAGGGTATGCTAGTTGGGTCCCTAGGATATTTAACTAGAGTTTTCTGATGAAAGCAACTGAGATTTGGCACTGCTTTATGAAACCGTTGCATGTTTAAATAGAATCATACTTTGCTTTTGTTTCCATGAATTGCTTCTATTCTTCTGATTTGATTTTAATGTGATTTTTTATCCTAATATATTTATGTTATAGCCTGAAAGCATGACTTATGTTTCTCAAGACCTGTTTATATGGAAATTATGCTTTCTTCATGATTATTGCACGTGTTTCTACTCATTTGCACATATATTCTGTATAAAAGTATAAATAATGATTTCTGAAGCGTGTTCACGTCGAATCGTACCTTTCTCATGCTTTCTGTATATTGTCTCTGCTCTTTGACAGTTTATAAAACCTTTGGTATCTATGTTCTGCATGGGACCATTATAATATGCATATTTTAGTAACTTGTTGGGCTTTGACTCACTATTTTATTTTTCCCCCATCCAGATAAGGATATAGAGAAGACACTGGAGGACCATGTGTAGTTAGAGATTAGCAATGAAGGTTCTGGAGCCTCAGTGAAGCCTTGAAGATTACCTTGGAGTAATGCTTTGGAGAGATTCTGATAGTTTTAATTCTAAAAATCTGAATTGTGGATGGAACTATATATAAATGATTGTAGTATGTTCTACAAACTGTTAAAACTGTATTTATACTTTCACAGGTTATATCTTAGATATAGATGCTTCCGCTATATATTTTTTTATTTCTATACAAGTTTTAGATGGCATCTCTTGTCTGAATTTTGGTATAATTAATAGGATGGTTAAATTAAGGCCATGATTGACACTTGTGATCCTGTGAATGCATGTTATAGGATGTAAATTATGATATTTGATTAGTTGTGTGCTTGTAGTAGTCCTGTAATTGTGTTGTGGTCATAAGTTTGAGGTTTAGATATTGAGAATATGCTCTGACAGTGTAAATTGACAGGTTGTATATTTTAGTTTTCGTCCAATTTTAGATGAAACTCTGCCAAAATTTTTACAGAAATTATTGATAAAAATATGTGAATTTTGTTCTATATCTATCTGACAGAGAGTCCTATGAGAATTAGGATCTGTTCCGTCACAGTTCTAAACTAAGCCATTAGAGATAAGATAACTAAAACTACCCAATCTAGCTAAGTTTTCCTATGACTTTATCTACTTATTCAATCTTTCTTTTTCTATCCTAAGCTTTTGTAAGATTCGGATCAAACCTAAGGCATATCTTTCTCTGATACCATCTGTAATGCCCGGTATTTCTAACCGAAAATTCGGTAGAGTTCTGACTGTAATACAGACAACGGTCAAATAGAAAATCTATGAATATCATCTATAGTATACATAATAAAGCCACAATATCTCAACTACAGGATCTAAAATCACAAAATTTTTATATGGCACCTACGTCATAACTCTGGTATGACAGTGGCTCATAATAGATACCACTAGGTACCCAACTAACCATAACAAGATCTGGAAGTATAATCATTCATTAATGCAGCGAAAACAAAACTACAGGTATATCATCATCATCATATAACTATATATAAAAATTATCAGAATACAAAATAATCCATTAGGGAACATAAATCTTCATAGCTAAGTCCATAAGGTCGTCTTCAACGTCTTTGAGCCTAGCTGACTTAAACTCTCTACCTGTCTCATCAGGTGCAACTCACACTTATTTAGAGGGACAAAAATAGTAAGGGTGAGCTAAAAGTCAACAAGGCATAAAAATACATAAGAAAATGCAATTCATATTCAAAACATAACAATATATATATATATATATATGAACAGGAATGATAATGACTAATTTCCAAAATATGCTTGAAAAGTTAAACTTTCATAAAGATATTTAATTCCTTTACTTCATTCTTGATTTCTTATCTGATCAAATTATACTAAGGCAGGCCAAAATATATTATCTGATGAACATCTCAGGTCCAAGTTCTTAACTTCTTATTTTCTAAGAAAATTCTATTCTTGAGCACAAATTTTCATAGTTCTCACTCTCGGAGAACGATCCATAGCCAAAACCCATTGTTAAGGCCCGTGATCGAAGTTCGCGGCTAAAGCCCATAGCTAACGTCTGTTGCCGAAGCCCGTGACCAAAGCCCATAGCTAATGCCCGTGGCCAAAGCCCATAGCTAAAGTCTGTGGCCAAAGCCCGTGACCAAAGCCCATAGATAAGGCCCGTGATCTAAGTCTGTGGTCAATGCCCATAACTAAGGTCCGTAGCCAAAACTCGTGACCAAAGCGCATAGCTAAGGCCCGTAATCGAAGTCTGTGGCCAAAGCCCATAACTAAGCTCTGTGGCTGAAGCCCATGACGAAACCTCATAGCTAAGTCTGTGACCGAAACCCGTGGCCAAAGCCCATAGCTAAAGTTCGTGACTAAAGCCCATGACCAAAGCCCACAACTGATGCCCATAATTTAATTACAGAATATCCCCTTTTCTTATCCTTAATCATAAATCTTATATTTTCAAGTTCTTGAAACTTAGGCCTCTACAAAATTTTCATTACATGCATAAGATAACTTTAAAGCTTCCAATCACAATTCATTCATAAACAATTCAATCATACTTTTCAGAACATATACAACTTGACATATTTAACGTACATACGGTCAATCATTTTTCATGTCTAACCATATTTCGGAATACATAAAATTAACATATGTAATATACGTGCATGAAAACGAAAGAGGAGTGTAAGAGTGCACTTGCCTTAACCTTACACCCCACAGATCGGAAGAAAGAATGGTCTGAATACCCGAACGGCACGTTTCTCTTTCCTGCCATGCCTTTCTCTCTCTACCGATTACTTCCTCTCTCCTCCGCGCTACCTCCGGCGCTGCTCGGCTTCATGCATACCCCCTCTGTTCACCGTCGACCACTCACACAATGACGGCGAAGTGGAAGCTCCTTCGGCCGGCGTGATTCCTCCTTCCTCTCACACCATCGCACAAATTGGGGGGGTTGAATCATGGAGCAGCTTCGTTGGGCTTCCATTCCAGTGCCGATTTGCTACGGCGACGACAAACGGTGGCCTCCTGTGCCACCTCCCTGCGAAACCCTCCTCTCTCTCTCCCTTTTTTTCTCTCTCCGAACCCACATTCTGCTTTTCATCTTTTCTTCCTTTTTTGTTTTTGTTTATATATATATATATATATTTATATATATTTCTCTTTTTATGTTTCTTTTATTCCAAAATTTAAATTGGTCCTCGGATAATGGCATGGGCGCACTTCGGGCGCACTTCGGGTGCCACCCCACAATGCCGATCATTTCTCAAAATTTTATAATATTTAATTAATCTTTATCACATCCATATTACCCAATAATAATAATAATAACAAATATTTTTAATTAATTTAGATAAAAAATTGATATGTTACATGCACACCTTCTCACAAATTAGCACTTGCCCTTGGTGCTCGAGCTCCCAGCAAGTGCTGCATTGTTGCTTCGAGCACCCATAGTGCCGCCCGAAGCGCCCAATGAGCACCCCTTGCCGAGGCCTCCTACCGCTTCTGAAATTAAATTTTTTCACATAGATTAAACATAATTTTGATTATATTACCTTAGTTACCTGTAATTACGATATTTAAAAATCGATACATTATAAATCCACTCTAGCATAATAGCTCACCAACCATTCTATTTCTAAAATGGCATCAAAATTTGGTATATCAAGTAAAATCAAGTCCACCAACAATTTAAATCAGTCAACCCGAATTGCACCTTGAGATTACATAATATCAGCCGACAATGACTCTCCGCGGGGATAGATATCGCTAATGCAAACTCCAAATTTTGAGGGGGCACATGCAATTCGCAAATAAACTTAGGGGCTATGAAAAGAGTGTATAGATCCAGGATCAATCAAAATATGAGCCATAGAGTAAAAAATTTTCACATGACATTCAATTACTGACGGGTTTACTCTCACATTCATCATCACTACCACAAATTCCCTCCGAGGAACGGAATTCTTCTTCTCTAGATGCCTCAGAGAAAATGAACAATCTCTCGTCATGTGGCCAACTTAGCCATAGTTGAAACAAGTTATGCTTTAACGATAACATTGCCTGCCGATATGATTCTTGTCGCAATAATCACATACTGTCTTTGAATACTAGGGCCTCATCGGTTAGGACATTATCCCAATTGCTTTTCCTTTATCCTGAGCCATGGACCTTGGGTGGGAACCGCCAGCCCTCAAACTTTAACTTCTACTGTAATATCCCGAATTTCTATTAGATTTATTTTGGAAAAAAGAAAAATAAAAATATCAACAATAATAATATATTATTATTATATATATATATATATATATATATATATATTAAAGAGTCATGGGTGTAGAGAAAAGGGAAAAAGAAAGGAAAAAGAAAAGAAATTAAGGAAAAAGGAGAGAGCGGAGGAAGAGAAAGGGAAGAGAGAGAGGGAGGAGCAACCGCCATCACTGAAAGAGTCAATGCCGAAGATGGAAGCTGACGAAGCATTCTTAGCTAGTTACCCTCCATTTTGTGTGGTGGAGTGAGTGGAAGGAGAAGGACGTGAACCGGACAGAGGAGCTCCCACTATCGTTGAAGGAAATACATGAAATCGAGGCAAACAAATCATTCCTTTTTCTTTGTGGATACCGATTTTGTATTTGCATGTATCAATTTTGAGGCAATCGGCTGAAATTTTGGTGGATTGTATAAATGAGGTGCGATGGAGAGGGAGAGTCTCCGATGGTGCTTGCGTGTGCCTCTATCACCGCCATCACAATCGTAGGGTTGCTACCGCCATCGCCAACACCATTGTCCATGCTGGGACCACCATTGGCGAAGGGGAATCAGAAGCGCACCGGCCAGAAGAGAGAGAGAGGTAGAGGAACGACGCGATGGGAGAGAGAAAGAGGAAGAGAGAGAAGGGGCATGCACAAAGCGGAGAGAGGTGCATGGTTTGTGTACCTTAGAGAATCGTTTTGGCAAACCTGTTTGGAATAAAGTTGAGGCAAGTATCTATAACCCTATTCTTTGGTCTAATTTAATATCTAATATTTTTATAGGTTATTTTATATCTGTATATTTGTATAAAAATGGGTGGAGTCTAAGATCCGGTGGGTCGGTGTATGTTTAAGATCATGGTGGTCCGAGACCTAGTGGGTAAATATAGTGTGGAGATAGGGGATCTGTGGCCCTGGTGGGTAGATAAAAGATGGTGGAGAGTTGTAGGCCTAAAATATAGTTGGGTTAATGGAGCCAATGAAATCCGATAGTTGAGAAGCTACAGGCCTAAAATGTAGTTGAGCTAATGAAACTTATAAAATCTAATAGCCAAAAGTTGTAAGCCTAAAATGTAGACGGACTAATAATGCTAATGAAATCTGATGGTCGAGAATTGTAGGCCTTAAATATAGTCGGGCTAATGATGCCAATGAAATCTAATGGTTGAGAGTTTCAGGCGTAAAATATAGTTGATATTGAAAATCTAATGGCTAAGAGTTGTAGGCCTAAAATGTAGTCAATAATGATATGTGATGGCCTACAGCTGTCGGCCCAGAATGTAGTTGTATGATGTTTAGATTGAATTTTGGATTTGTATCAGTTGTGGGTGTGCAGTGGTTTTGGTATATGTGGCAGAGTTCATAATAGGATTGATTGTTTGCTTCGATTATCTGATTTTATATGAGCTCTCCCCCTATTTTTACATGCACGATTTTATTTATGATAATGCTTGTTGTGCCTTCGGCACACATTTTCTATTTTTTCTCATCAGAGTTGAAGACTTGGATTTGCTGTAGGAGTCAGGCAAGATTTGGCACAGCATCACATTCTCTTGGTAAGTATTTTATCCTTACGACTGTTTCGGAGTAGGTTATGGTTATTTTGTCAGACGGTTATCCGATGAGGTTTTGTGCTGGTTTTAATTTGTTAGATCCAATATATTTGGTTTGTTATACTTGTGTTTGAAATTTATAAGAATAATATTTAGAATTTAATTAAGAATATAATTGACCTGTCTAGTTTAGGTTTGTGACATCTACTCTCCGATCTCCTTTCAAAATCTTCCCCCTTAACTGCTCTTGCTTAATGAGAAGGGCCCAATCAAGCATTTCACTATATGTCCACAATTGGAGGGGCACCAACTACTTTCTAATTGAATCTTGAAACAATTGTAAAAATTTTCAGGCTCTCTAAGCCTCATCCGGCACCACATGAGGAGCGAAATAGACAATTTAATAAATTTGATGTCATACTCTGCCACCATCTTGCTTCCTTGCCTTAAATGGTTAAACTGATATTTTTTATTTTCTGAATAATGGTGGGGAAGAATTTCTCCATAAAAAGACTCCACAAATAAGTCCCATGAAATCTCTTCATTGTCTATTCCTAAGACTCAACATTGAGTGAATCGCCACCTACTCACCTCTCCTTCAAACTTATAGGTGGAAAACTTAAACTTGTTTTTTCTTAGGACTATTAATCACCTCAAACAACTTCTCTATTCAGTGTATCCAATTCTCTATTTTAATGGAATTTGATTCTCCTAAAAATTCTAAAACATGCTCATTTGTGAAGTAATCATAAGGGGTCCTACTGAGCCCTTAGTTAGCCATCCTTCTTTAAGTGGGTAAATTTTTGTCTTGCCGCTGAACCATACTATCCATGGTGTCGCTCATATGATCTATCATCGCCAAACAGTCATCTTCATGATTCGATCCTGCTTGTCCACACCTAGATTCTCTATTATCTATCATATCAAGACCTAATTTATATAAATATCCGAGTGATTAGTTCCTCAAAATTAACCCAAAACACCTTTCTTTACAACTCTTTCTCTAATATTATCCCTGTCACGAACCTGAACCAAAAGTAGATAATAAAATTTATTAATAATAAATATAATCTATAAAATAAAATTCTAAAATAATAATGCCCCAAACCAAATACCCGAATCTGGGTGTGACTTGATAAATTATCCTAATAATCCCAATGACAGCAATAATAATAGATAATAATATCAATCATCACAGGATATCTCTGGACTACCAATCCAGTTAATAAAATTAATACAACCTACTCAAATGTTTGTAAAAAAAAAAAGTGACCATCCAATCAAAAAAATCACACTGCCAATCTAATATAAACCAAACATCATAGAAATCAATTAATAGGATAATTCAAAACCTAATTTTGTAAAAATAATACATACTAATATCGATCTAGTCGTTGTCCAATTAGTACCAAAATATATCCAATACAAATATCACAAACTACAAACCAATGCTCACAAAATATAACCAAAGCTCTCTACGAGCGATCCGTCCAAACTCCTTGTAAGATATCTATAACCCAGTAATTTGAAAGTAATAAGAATAATAAAAATATGAGTTGAATACTCAATAAGTATTATTAGTGTATAATATATAAATTGAATGCATCCATAATTATAGCGAAGATCGATAAAACACATATGAGGCCCATAAATGTGAAAGTCCAAATATCTAATATGTCAAATCAACAAATATTTAAGTGTGGTCTTGTATGTAAAATTCATAATCTAAATGCAAAGGCCAAATGACCCAAAAGTACAAAACCAACCGAATCTGATATCCAAATCTAAATGGCAATCAAAACCTATAAATCTCAAATCAAAGTCTCAAATATTGGAATTAAATGTGGATAAAATATATTGAAGATGCTAAACATGCTCAAATTAGAGAATTAAAGACGAAAAGACTGACTTTGAGAAATGATTACTTATACTCCCAATTATCTTAGGCCATATTACAATTATTTAGACCTGTAGGTTGGCTGTTTAAATAATCTCTCCTATAGAAGAGGACAAAATTACTTTCTTTTACTACCAGTGGGTATGGTATTAATTCTTCAAGTTTATCTGAATATATTAGTTTCATCTGATTCTTTACAATAGTTCTTATAAAAAAATAAATTGGAGAAAGTCTCGATGTTGAAGTCTAAAACTTTTCTTATTTGGTAGAAAAGTATAAAACTTTCACTCAGAAAGGTAAAAAACAAAGCTTTCCACCATAAAAAAAATATACGTATCGAATCAAATATATAAAGATAGAGTTTGACTCGAAGTACATACATAATTACTACATATAATGCCCATATATAAATTTTTATGACTTTTTCTTTATAAATACTTTTATACATAAAGAAAATACTTTAAAATATTTACTCATTTTTATAGAACAAGTAAACATTCTCAAAGAATGACAAAATTAAATAAAAAATTCCAAAACATTAAGTAAAAACAACATACGTGCATAAGGAATCAAAATGGGGTAAGTAAAATAATATGTATATATATTAAATCCACCAATTGTAATCCAAACTAAATGAAAATAGAAATAGGCCAAAGATAGGGTTTAAGAAAAATCGCATCAACCTCTAATCTAATAGATTTGACCAAATGATACTTCAGAATACATCTTCTCTTCCTCTCTTCCTCTCTTCCTTCCCTTCTATTTCTCTCTCCCTTCTCCTCCTTCCCACATGAAATGACTGAAAACAGTACATATCAACTTATATAATGGCCGGTGCATAAGCATCACATCAAGCGCACATTAAGCGATGCACCTAGCCCCAACTGTGCATGAGCACTGCCTCAAGCACTCTTTTAGTATTAGCTGTGAGATCTTGATCTCAAAATATGGTATTTATGGAATAATTAAGTTGATGAGAAACATGATTAGGCTTAAGAACAAGAAAAAAATAAAAACCAAAGCACAGAGGAGTAAAACTGGCAAAAGGGGGGACCGGCGCTCACCGTGTGCCTGAGCGCCGGAGAGGCTGCTCGAGGCGAGGCGGGGGTGAGAAAGTTACAATGGCCGGCACTCGAGGATGGCTTGAGCGCCACTCGGGTGCAAATTTACAAGCCTAGTGCTCAAGCGCCCTGACTAATTATAAAACGCAGTGTGCGTTTTTCCTTCGGCCATTTCGGCCATTCCAGTAAAGGGCAATAGGAGAGAAAGGGGAAAAGAGAAGGAGACGGAGAAATCGACCCGTTTCGTTCTAATCCGAGTAAAAATAACGGTAGATCAGGATAAGGTAAGTGTACCTCGGACATTATCTTCTATTTTTACTGCTTTTCTGTATCTCCAAATTTATATTTATACTCTAAATACATGTTTTTGCACATTTCATGTAAATAATGCATATTTCTGTAAATCGTTCGGATGGATTTCATGTTTTCCTGTATGTATAACAATATATAGCCATGATTTCATGTGTAAATATTTATTCATTGTCTGTTTTACGTCTGGAAGATTTCGATGAAACCCTAGGTACGAAAATTAAATATTTGGTGCTTTAAATCCCAAATTTCTTATATGAAAAAGTTATCTTGTAAACTAATACTGCCCATGTTATGATTTGTAACTGAAAAATTTACATATAACCGTACTGTTATGTTTCTGTGAACTTCTGAAGTAAAACTAAAGGGATATCTATATATTGCTGACTAATTTTCTAAAGAATGATAGATTATAAGCTTTCTGATACTGTTAATTAGGACCCAGGACTGATATACAGTCAGATTAGGTTCTTCGACATGCCTTAGAACGTTATGGTGGTAATCGAGGATAACTCTATCCATGGAGTTACACGTGGTCCACCCTTCCTCAGGGCGCTAACCTAGAGGGTAGTTTCTGTTACTGGCCAGCGTCACCGTACTGAGTCTCATGAGAAGGGATGTCCCACGAGAAGAGATAACTGTTACTAGCCATGGATTGTATGAAGTGAACACAATTTAGCATCGATTATTTGCCCCCTCTGCTAGTAGGGTCAACTGGTTGGATCCTTGATTGATAAAAAAAGGAGATTTCTATGATTCATAGATTTGATATTGATTTCTATCTTCTGACTCATGTTTACCGATCTATGAATTTTGAAGCCTAATTATTATCGAATTATACTTTATTCCTGTTTCCATGGACACCACCGTTCTTCTGATTATCGTGATTTCTGTTCTAATATATTTTTGTTTTATATGAAAACATGAATTATGATTATCGAGATCCTATTTATATAGAATTGTGCTTTTCTCATAATTTATGTAAATGTTTCTATTCCCTAGAATTCTATGATTTTCTATATTTATGTTCTGCTATTCTTTTCGTATTCACTATCTTATCACACTTATACTTTATATGCAATTGTATCCGTTTTACTATATTATGTTCTGCATAAAAGATTTTTGCACGTTTGTATGTATCTTGTTGGGTTTCGGCTCACTATTTTATTTTTCTCCCTCCAAATAAAGTTATAGAGATGATACCAAACGATCAGGCGTAGCTAAAGTTTGGCAAGGAAGTTGCGAAGCCTTGGAGTCTCTAAAAACTTGGGACTGTGATTATGTTATTATAAATATCTGAATCGTGAAAGAAGATGATGTATTAATAGTTGTAATATGTCTTGTATTCTGTTGAAACTATGTTGATGCTTCCGCAGGTTTATATTATGGATTTAGTTGCTTCCATAATTCTAATTATTGAATATGTACAGATACTAGATGGCATTTCTCATATGGATTCTCGTATAGAAGTTAGGATTATTGATATAAAGCCATGGATGCATTGGTGGTCCTGTGTGCACATGTTGTAGGGTAAATTATGATATTTGAATAATCGTGTACTTAAACAGGTTATTATATACAGGTTGTACATTTGAATTTGGTCTAGATGCAGAGGAAACTCTACCCAAATTTTTATAGGCTCTGCCCAAATCTCTACAGGATTTAAATTATTTAAGTTTCTGTATCTATTTGATGGAGGGTCCTATAAAAATTAGGATCCGTTCCGTCACATGAGAAATATGCAAGCCCATGCTCAAGCGCTACCTTGGGTGCTTCTCAAGCGCGTCCAATCTATCAAAAGTGTTTAAATGCACATCAGGTGTGCCTTAAGAACTAAAACTATTTCCTTATTTAGATTTTTCTTTAAATTTCCATTATACAATTATTTTTAATATATTTAAAATAAACTTAAAATAAACTGATAATATCAATTTAATTGGTCAAGGAACCGAGAGTTACAAGTAAGCTACTTTTCTAATCCTTTATAAAATCTCGAAAGGTCAAATGAACTTTGATTTTTATTTTCCTCTTATTCTAAATCGGGAGACACCATTTGGTGGAAATATCTTTAAAAATATGCAATCTCCAACTCCAAAACTCAATTCATTCCTCTTACCGTTTGAATAAATCCTTTGTTAGCTTTGAGTAATTTGGAGCAGATTTCAAATTCAATGAAATTTCTCCAATGTCTCAGAAATCACTTTTGGTCCTAAAAGTCTTCGATCACCAATTTTTTCCACTTAATTGGGGAATGACATCTTTCACTGTATAGAGTTTCAAAAGGTGCTATACTGATACTCGCCCAATAGCTATATTCTAGTAAAACTCGGCTAGCAATAATCATCCCTAAAACCAATTTTCTCAACATGTCTTTTAAAATCTAAATTATTGGCTCTAACTATCCATTTGTTTTTGAATGATAGGTTGTGTTAAGTCTCAATTTGGTGCCCGACACCTAATACAAACTCTTTCAAAACTTAGAAGTCTTGAATCTTACTTTGAAATAATTGAAGTTGGAATCCCACGAAATCTTACTATTCTATTTATGTATAATTTTGTCAAAGTGTCCATTACAAAAATCATCCTAAAGGTAGTAAAATGAGCTAATTTGTCAATGATCAACAATCACCCATACTACATCATATTTCCTAATGCTTTTTACAAACCAATTGCAAAATCCATTATTATGTCTGCATTTCTAACTAGAGTTGGTATTGGTTGCAAAAGATTTAGGTTCTTTTACTAAAAATCATACATCTTTCTATAGAAATTATAATTTTCTTCTTCATATTTCTCCACTAAAAGATTTTTCATAATTTTTGATATATTTTATTTTTTCCTGAGTAGATCATATAGTTAATGTAATGTATCGGTTTTTTGAATATCGTAATTTTAGGTAATTAAGGTAATATAATCAAAATTAAGCTTAATTTATGTTAAAAAATTAAGTGTCGGGAACGTGGGACTATTCGACAGAGTGGGCCTGCCGGGTGTCCAAGCTAGTGGTCTAGCTCTCAGGAGTGCCAGCTCGTGATTTATAAACCCGTGAGGGTTTGTTCGGGCCATTTTCATGGCCTCCGCGGGAAAGAAGGGAGAGAGAGAGTGATGGAGAAGAGAGAGAAGGAAGAATCCAAGGTTCCTAAGTTTGATTTCGAGCTCGAGTTAGTTAGAGAAGTTGAAGATCGGGTCGAGGTAAGTGTACTTATACCATTTTCTTTCTCTCTTCGCACTGTTCATTTAGTCCCCTTGGGTATTTTTGTTCCTATACCCATCCATACTTTTATTTTCATGTGAACCATGACCTGAGCATACACATATGTGAATTTCATATCTGATTTCTTAGTTTTGATCGGTTTTTTGCACGCGAAACTCTGACCTGTGCCCGGAATGATTTTACTGATTTATTTTGAGATTTATGCATGAATTGACTTTATATGTTAATTTATCGATTGGATATCCGACTTGATAATTTTATATGATTTTGTACACTTGGAAACCCTAACCCGTGCCCCAACATCTTTACCCACAAAAATTAGGGTTTGTGCATGAGTTGGTTTTAGAACTTCGAAATCCTAGCTTCATGGACATGGGTATTTCGATTATTAGGCATTTATGTACATATATTCTATATATGTTAATTTCATGTGTTCCAAAAATATTATTGGACGTGAATTGAGATAATTATTCACATGTTCATTTCGTTTGTTACTTGTAATTATGTTACAAGTAATTATGAAGGTATTTGTTGTCTGAAAGCTCTAAATTTATATTTGGCTCACAATGGTAAGAGTTTCTATTTTTTCCATACTTTATGATGTTCATACATATAGTTTAAATCATGTGAAGACTTAATGTAAGGGCCAAATTTTAAATTTCAAATGTTTGCTAAACATACTAATTATGCTAAAGACTTATAGATTAGAGGGCCCCGGGACATAAGAATGTCCTCGGCTACCACAAGCTCAATGTCCTCACCCTCCACCAAGCACCATGCCCTCGGCCCTCACCAAACTCCGTGTACTCGGCCACTACAACATGACCTCGGCCACCACCGAGCACCATATCCTTGACTTCGGAAATTACCTTAACCATGACTTTGGACATCATACCTTGGTCATGACTTCGGTCACACCCTTGGCCATGACTTCGGCCATGAGACTTCATACCTTGGCCATGACTTCAGCCACACAACGAGAAATTTAGCTAAGTATACCCAGTATATTAAGGGGGAAAGACACACGACATATTAGGCACAAGACTGTTGAAGTAAGTCAGTAGAGGAGGAGAAGTGACCGGCATCTGTATATCCACAAATTGTGGCAACAGCCAATTTTGACCATAGCTGCAAAACTTATCCCTTAACAACTGTGTTAGTTAAATGTGATGCCACCTGAAACTCTATACGTTAGATTAATGATTACCTAGACTAGACTAGGTGACTGAGCACCATTAGGGGGATGAGTTAGCTTAAGCTTAAGTAGGGGACACTTGTCAGCATTAGAAGCTGGTTGCTGGCAGCAGCTGCATACAACAGGAGTGAGTCAACAAACCTCCCCAACCTCTATATAAAGCCACGAGGAGGAAAGGATGAGCAAGAGGAAAATATGTGAGAAAAGAAAGAAGAAGTATAGCAGCTGAAGGAAGTAAGGGGAGAAGGGAACTGAGAGACCAAAGGGAAGGGAATAAAGGGAGGAGAAGGGAAACAGAACTCTGCTAACAATAATTCATAAGGGCAAGTGTACTCTGATTTTCTTCATTCTTTGTTGTTTTTCATTGTTAATTCGTCAAATATTATCGTTCTAATACTTGCAATTTGTATGCACTCGATCATAATCATCCAAGATATCATGAAATTGCTGAACTGGGATCTAAAGTTTAAACTGCCCAAGAAATTATTTTCTAAACTTTTGCCAAATAGCCAACAAAATGATGTCCAAATGAGCCCAAATTTGGAATACTATAAGTTCAGTACCTTACCTAAGTCGTGACCAAACGGATCAAAAAGCTGAGTTGAGCTGGTCACTGAACCGGCCTCCATATCAGCATCCGGCCAAACTCAGCAATTCTGCTGATATATGAACTTTGACCCCAAAAACCGGTTCCCAAACAGGTTGAACCGGCAGCCATAATGACTTGACCTTATTATGATAATGTTAAAGTGTTAATCTGTAAAATTTGAACCCAAAATGGTCACAAACAGGCCCCTAAAATAGCAATAGAACACTGGCTGCATCAGAAAATTGCTGATGCAGAATCTATGGCCAATTTTCAGGCCTGAACCGGCTTAATATATAACTTGGACCGGCCATAAAATGAGCATATTATTAAATTAGAGTCTCTTAGGAATAATCAGATGCCTTGGATTGGTCAAGAACCGATCCCAATTTGGTTGGAAAAAAATTAGAATTGCCAAATTGTCCTGAAGAAATTCTGCTGAGGAAGAATTGACCGATTCCAGAACCCTGACTAAACCAGAACCCATACGATTGAACTAGCAGCCAGCCCAGCCACAGTACATAGTACAGAGGTTGAGATACCTACCAGTAAAAGGGCCGCCCAGAATACTTAAAATTTGATACTGAACCGGGCTCCCAACTAGCTTTAGAATCCGGTCAGCAACCCTGACTTTGATTCTGGCAATTCTGGAAGACGGCTTGAATTGACCCTGAATAGGTCGTTATTAGCCCTCAGGCATCATTAAGTATTCAGTCATAATAATGTCCCTGGCCATAATATGGCTCTTAGCCATAACCTTACTCCTAGACATTTTCTCCTGGACACAAAGTTGTCCTCAGCCCTTCAGTGATGCCCTTGGTCATAAAATGGGTTTAGCCACCACCTTGCCCCTGGACACTTAGTCCTGGACACAAAATTGTTCTCAGCCATTAAGCAAGGCTCCTGGCCATGATATGGCTTTTAGCCAACACTTGCTCCTAGACATAAATTCACCACCCCGCTATTAAAGCACCACCCCTCGGCCATATAAGACCTCGGCCATCAACTCTCCTCGGCCATTTAAGGCTTCGGCCATCAGCACCCCCGGCCATAGAAGGCCTCGGCCCAAATTCATTAAGTCAAATTATTGAATTAGACAATAATCAATAACCAAGTAGACTAAAATACTCCACACACGGAATGAGGTGTGGCATGCATTTTCTATATATATTTTGTATTTAAATATTATTTGCTTTGCATGAAGGTAGTGGGGACTCTACAAGAGTGTTACGAAATTCAGTTATGTTCTTCTAGAGTGAAGAAAACTAAGAAAAATGAGCATAGAGTTTCCTACTAAGTTTTGAAAGGAAATAAGAAATTTGACCAAGGATAAATTAATGGATAGTTTATTTTGGCATACCTTAGTATATTATAGTGGAAGATCGATGTCTGATAATTCAGTTTCAGTATCGCTAAGACAACTATGGCCTTGTCTATCGGGTATAAAGATATGTACCACCCATCTCAAGGTGCTAATAGGAGCTCCGGCCTTAGATTGTGTGGACAGAACACAATCCACCCATCTCGGGGTGAGATACGAGCTCCGGCCTTAGATTGTGTGGATAGAATACAATCACCCATCTTGGGGTACTAATACGAGCTCTGTCCTTAGATTGTGTGGATAGAACACAATTCAGATTTCGATCAATCACTTTTTTAGCTAGTAAGGCTTACTAGCCTGGTCCCTCTAAATAAGGAAATTGTAATTAAGTTCAGTAAAATAAAGGAATAAAGAAAGGTAAATGCATTGCATTTCACGTATTGGATTCCTATTATGTATGATAAAGTATTTTCTATACAAAAAGGCTTGACCCTTGCTATATATTGTACATTGTTGAGTATTTGGCTCACTTACTTGCTATTTTACTAACCCTTCAAATGGCTCAAACGAGTTCTTACCAGATAAGCAGAAGTGAAGAATGGAGACTTTATGTGTTGGTTGTTATTTTGATGTACTCTAAAGGACAGAGACTTTATGTTTCGATTAATATTCCGGTATACCCTAGTGGGTAGGCAAAAGTTATCAATATAAACTAGTAAGGTTATAAGTATGTTAGTTTGCTCTATGTACCAGTTTATCGTTGATGTAAGTAGAAAGTATGTAATGTAAAAACAAAAATGTACCCAACGTAAATAAATCCTAAGATGGTATTTTGACATATGAATATATAGTGATGTTATTCTAATCAATATTTGCCTCCGCAAAAATATTTTGTACGATTTTAGTAGACATCTCTCCTTATTTGAGTCCTATGTATGATGAGCCTAATATCCACATCAACGGATATGGGTAAGCTTACGTCCCTTTGATGGTACATGATAATAATTGATGAAGAAATAATTATGATCAATATTCATAAATATGGTTAAGAATTAGGTTAATAATGCTTTTGTACATGGGACATCACATTTAAACCCATAAAAAATATGAAAATTATATCAATATACGAAGGGTATGCCACAATTTGATATATTTATTATTCATTTTCCCGGAGTGAGAACTTTGTGAAAAAAGTCTGGTGGACTTTTTCTTAAAGAATAAGAAATTGTGAAACCTGAGCTACAAATTTATATTTCAGAGGATAATATTTTCTGATATGTCATAGATATTGCAGTGAAAACTCAAGGATTATCCTAGCCGTATTTTATAGTGGGTGATATTCCTTGGCATGCATTAATATACTATAGTGGAAGATTGTTATCTGCTAAGGGCCGCATATGGTTAAGGCCCCGTCTACAGGGATTATATGTAGATGGCAAGTCTATGTATCTTGAATAGGAGGAGATGGCTTTCGATTGTATAAAAGCAAATACAACTTAGATTATGATCGACTGCTCTATTAGTCAGTAAGGCCTACTGGCCCTGGTCCACAGAGATAAAGAAATTCATACATGTTTTGAAACCCCAAGAGAACAATGATAAAATATGAAAAGTTATTTATATTCCAAAAATATATTTGTTTACGTTTCATATTTATGCATCTTCATTATGCTTATATATTTTTCCTCTACTTTATTTTGCATATATCATTTATTATATTTGATTATATTATACTTGTTGAGCATTTGGCTCACCCTTGTTACTTTTTCTTTCTTCAGATAAGCACAAGCTTATACCCAATTTGGCGGGATAGAGGATTAGAAGTTGGTTAGGCTGAAGATTTTGAGGGTAATCTTGAGGACTTGGTTATTGTAGAATTATTTCCCTTTTTATGGAGTATTTTGTATATTTGAGAGGATTTTGTATATTGATGTATGTGTATGATGATGATATTCATGTAGCTTAGTTTCCGCTTATTTGATGGATATATATGTTTCTACTGGTTTTTATAGTTTGTATAATAGGTACCTATTGACATCTCTCTATCCGACGTTATGTTCAAAAACACGACGTTAGAGCTACAAATATATCGTGGCCTTATGGATCCTATGTTATGATTATTTTGTTAGAAATTGTTTACTGTATAGGATTTTTTATAGGTTGTATCAACTTGATGGCCATTTTATTGTCGAAACTTTATCGGATTTCGGTTAAAAAAAACGTGGTCCGTCACACTTAGATTAATAGGATTTATTAAGAATTTCTTCTTTCAACTCTTCAAAGTTGGGGAATGAAAAAATGATCCCAAAACCTCAAGATTCCTTCAGCTTAACTATTGAAACTAACCCTTGATTCTCGGTTCAAATATATGGCTATATCTACTAAAAATTTGTCATCAATTTGCATTCTCTTGATTTTCCCAAAACTTTCATGTTTCATATAAATATATGATAAAATCATGTGTGTATCTTATGAATGCCTTTTAATATCACGCTCATTTATACTATCATGCACATCCACTTCCTCAATCACCAAATCTATCAAACTTTTTAACTTATGATGCCACGCATCATCCAATACAATACTGGCCTTTCTTGATTAATATTAAATTTTGTAGTTAAAGTCATTTAATAAGTTCATACATTGTCTCTAGCTCATATTCAATTCTTTTTTAGAGAAATGATATTTCAAACTCTTATGGTCCAATTATATCATAAACTTCTCCATGTAGATATTGTCTTCAAATTTTTAATATGACAATGATCGCTACTAACTCCAAATTGTGGATAGGATAATACTTTTTATAAGTCTTGAGCTGCTTTAATTCACAGCAATTACTATTTCATACTAATCAACATACAATCCAATCCTTTCTTAAATATATCACAATAACTATGTAACCTTTAGATCCTTTTGGATCAGCCAAATTGAAGAGTTTATCAAACAGTCCTTTAATTTCTAAAAACTTCTTTACAATCCCCATCTTATCTAAAAGCCACCTTCTTTTGTGTTAGGTGAGTCAACGACATCTCAATCTGAAAGAAATTCTCAACAAATTTCTATAATATCTGACAAAACTAAGAAAATACTGTACTTTCATTACACTAGTTGATCGGCTCCAACTTATCACAAGTTCAATCTTTTTTGAATCAACTGAAACAACTCCACTGGGAAGCACATGGCCTAGAAATGTCAATTTCTCAAGCTAAAAACTAGCACTTTTTTTAAATTGGCTTATAAATTTTTCTTCCTAAGTGTCTACAAAGAGATCTTTAAATAAATTTTATACTCTTTATAACTCATCAAATATATCAATATGTCATCAATAAAAACCATTATAAATTAAACAAGATAGAATTGAAACAGCCAATTTATTAGGTTCGCAAACACTTTAGAATGTTAATTAATTTAAATAGTATTACTAAAAACTTGTAACGATCATACCTTATCCAAAAGGATGTCTTTGTTATATCCTTTTTTTTTATTCTTTGTTGATGGTACCCAAATTAAAAGTTAATTTTTTAGAATATTTGATATCCTTACAAATAATTGAAAAGATATCTATTCTTGGAAAATAATACTTATTTTTTTATAGTTATTGTGTTTGACTCGATAATTTATGGGTAATCTCGTAGACTTATTATTCGTCTTTAGGAACAAAATCAGTATACTCCAATGTAATACTCTTAGATAAATAAAACCTTTCTCAAACAGTTCATATAATTACTTCTTTAACTCTTTCATGTCCAAAGGCAACCTTTTACATGGAGTCATATAAATTGATGCAAATCCTAATATCACTTCTATTTCAAACTCAATCTCTCTATTTGGCATAATCTAGGTAAGTCCTATAAAAAAACATCCACGAGTTCCCTTACAACCAAAATCTCCTTGGCTAACATGATATAACTTCTGGCAGTAGTAATATATGCTAGGCATGCTAGACACCTACCTTTCATTAAATGACATATATGGTGGGTTAAAATCATATAGGTTGATTTTTTTTATTTATTTTCTTGTAAATAAAAATGCTCACATTATGGAATAAAAAAAATACATCTACAAAAATAGTCTATTTGCATGATAGCATGCCAACTCATTCATTCTAAAAATTATATCAAAGTTGTATATATCTAGCAAAATTAAATCTACCATTAATTCAACCCCATGTATCCAAACTACACAATTAGAGCATACAATATCAATTATCAAAGATACATCTATAGGCATAGATACCACTAATGAATAACCCATAAATCTTGGTTGTGAATACATATGGTATACAAACTTAGGAGAGCAGCTAAATGTATTGATCTGGGGTACAACAATACATGTGTTGGAGTCTCAAAAGTTAAAGCTTACCTTCTACTATTGAAAGGAACGTATTTGCATCTTTGGCCATTACTATAAAAGCTTTCTTTGAAATATTTGGCTTCCTCATTGTTTGCCTTAAAAAGTAAGGATATTCTTTGATTATATGGCTAGATTGGCTGCAATTTAAAACATACTCCCATCTACTTGTAAGATGGTCATCTTTCATAGAATTTCCCACAATGATGGCACATGGATTTCGATTGTTGTTATTTGTCTAAGGACCTTGAATTTTAACTCATTTCCCTGACTACTTATTATAGAACTTTAATCTCTTGTGGGATCTACCTTATCCTAAACTATGGCCTCCTCAGCCGATATTTCTTTTCTTGAACAAATTTTCTCTCTCTTGCTCTTACTAAAAAACTAAGGCCCAATTGAGTTCTTCTCTGTATGTTTGCAATTGCCATGTCACAAATTGCCTCCAAATCATATCATTAATTCCTTGAAGTAACTTTCTATCTCTTCTGATCTCAACCATCACCACATATAAAGTATATTGAACCAATTTGGAAATCTTGTGTTATATTTTGCCACTTAACAATTCGCTTGTCATAAGAGAGCAAATTCATCATTTTTTTACTCTTATAGGCTCATTGGAAAGTACTTGTCTAGGAATGCCTCAAAAAATATGTTTAACGGAATCTCTTCATTCTCAAAATCCTAAATCCTCTTCTTCATCACCCACTAAATATTGGCTTCTCTGTCCAACTTGTACGAAATAAACTTCATATTGTCTTCCTCTAAATAATTGATCACTTCAAATATTTTTTTAATACGACGGATATATATTTCAACTTTTGTTTGATCTAGATCTCTTAAAAATTTATGCACACATTCATTGATAAAATGATCATAGTCCGTTAGAGCAACTCCTAGATTCACTATGCCTAGTTTCAATTTGATTGCTTCTAGACCATTTGATCCCTTACTTTCACCATCATTACCATGATGGCCAAATACACATTCTCTGGATTAAAACTTGAATCACCTTGACCATATTAAATTTTAGTACCTATCACAATACAATTCATTAATTTATTTTTTCAAATTGAATAAGATGTGTTCTTTATGACCTACTCTAATACCACAACTTGTTATATCCTTATCCCAAATTTTAAAATTAAATTATATCACAATCAGACTTTACTAAAAACTATAAATAAATTAATTCAACAAATGATTTAATCTCTAATCCAAACACCTGGACACAATTATATGCTAAATACTATTAAATAATCCGATAAGAAATATAACAAAATCCAGAATGCAAAGACCATATTTAAAAATGATTTTGATAACTCATAACTTGATCAACTAATAACCATAAGGAAAAGCCTCATCGAACCTAATAGTGAAATATCCAACATATAATACTAAAATATAAATTCAAGGCTCACAACCGAATATATAAACTGTCCAACACCAAAATAACAAACTCTAATATAGTTAATCAATATATATCTAAAACATCCTAAGACTAAGTCACCGAAAAGTTTTCCCTACACCCAAAATCTTTACAAGTTATATCCAAATCTACTAATATAAAAGTTAATAAAATATACTAAAAGTAAACTTAATACCCATTAAAATATGTATAATTTATCTATGTAGATAATAGCAAACAAAACATTTGAAAGGATAATAATCATGATCAAAAATTAAAATACTAAAAATATCAAAATAATGATAAACACATGAAAAATCACACGAAAAAATATAAAAATTAAAGATCATTGATTACTCACCAACAAAGATAAAATATTGAAGATCGCATTATGATTGTTTTAATATAATTAAATGTCATATAGTACTATTCATGACCTATGAATAGGCTGATTATATATTATTTTTTATAATTGGGTCAAATGCTAATTTTTTAACCAGTGGATATTACCTTTGACCTTAAATTAATAAATAACATACTAAAATATATTTAAATATATTATATTAATTCCCTATAATTATTTTATTTAGTTAAAAAAATTCTACAGTGAAATATAAATATAAAAATTTTATCTTAAATTTAAAAAAATAAATCACCTCTATTAAAATTAGAGTAGAGTTTTCTTTTAAAGGGAATAAATCGTTCTGAATTACTAATAATATTTAGACCCTTTAATAAATTTATGAATTAAAAATTACAGAACATACAATATACATAAAATATATTTTAATCTAGATGTGAACATAAAATAATGAAAGCAATAACAATAATCAAGATGTAATTTTTGGTGATGAAGAAAAATCTCAATAACCACGGTTATTGAGTAAAATCCTCCAGACTTCAACGATTAGGAAAGATATGAACTATAAAAATTAACTTACAGATCAGGTGGTATAAAGGCGCTAACCTAGCAAACTTATTTCTTTCTTGTTATTTTTACTAAGGAACTCCTTGGATTTACGCATGGTAATAAAACCAGATACCTTTCGGTCTTCAAGTCAATCCTTCCTTATGAACTACTTGAATTATCATACACCACTGGATCCCAATTTTTATCCTACCGACGCCACCAATAAAGGTTAA
The DNA here is from genome assembly GCA_033239525.1 of Nepenthes gracilis. Lineage (NCBI taxonomy): Eukaryota > Viridiplantae > Streptophyta > Magnoliopsida > Caryophyllales > Nepenthaceae > Nepenthes > Nepenthes gracilis. Next base: position 11,051,729 of record BSYO01000013.1, read on the forward strand.
CAGGTGAAATGAGGTGTAAAGGGAAAAGTGCAATGTGGTAAGAAAACTTTGGCTATGAGGCACAATTGTTGAAATTAAGTTTTCTCAAGTGGAGCAATGTAAAAGTATAAAAGATTTGATTTAGCTTTAAAATGGCCATCAAAGACACCAACAAAAAGTTAGAGTAAATGAAATAAGACGGTTATATATATAGAGGTTTGAAAACCTAAGTAAAAATATGACCATTGGTGAATTTCGCATTTGCATGCTCGAGCGTGGCTCAAGCACATGGCGGGTGCACTTAGAGTTTCATGGGACATATACCTGGTGCTCAAGCGCGGGTCGAGCAAGCTTTGAGCATGAGGCCTATTGGATTTGGGGCTCGAGCACGTGTCGGGCAAACAGTAGGCACATGCTTACAGGAAATGGGGATTGAGTGTTGGCAGGCGTGCAATAGTCGAGGCCTCTCGGAAAGGTGCACAGGCACGGTTCAGGCACACGGCGGGCATGGAATTAGGCAAGTGTAATATCTCAAATTTTTATCCGATTTAATTAAAATTATTTATTATTATTTTGGGTAATTTTGGTGTGATAAAAATTAATTAAATATTATAAACTTTTAGAGGATATTTGGACTTATTGGGCTGGCATCCGAGGTGCGTCCATTTGATTGTCTGAATATCGATTTGAGTTTTTGGATATAAATAAAATAGAATATTTATATATATATAAATAATAATAATAATAATAATGACTATAGATGCAGGAGAAAAATGGGAGTGCAAAGCAATGAGGGGGCGAGGGTTTTAGAGAGAAGAGGAGAGGCAGGAGGTTCGCCGGGGGAGAAGGTGGCATGTGACGAGCCGAGTTTCAAAATACGATAATTAGGGTGTAATTGAATTAATAATGATCAAGGATTAGGTTTAGAATGTGAGAAATTGAGTTCGGAAATAAAAAGAAAAAGTTGGGCCTTGTAAGGTATCAATTTCCAAGATATGGTTAATATGAGTGGTGAGGTTTCAAATTTGTAAAATATAGTAATTGAGAGGTAATTAAGTTGAAATAGGTAAATTCTGGTCAAAAGGTAAGGGAAGAATCGGATTGAAAAGCCTAAAGATCCGAAATTGGTAAATCGGGAATCGAAGTTCTAAACCAAGAAATTTTAATCCATAAATAAGATTATGGGCTTTAAATTATGATAATCGTGGCTTATTAAGATTATATAATCAAAATTAGTTGTCCAAGGATTTGAAAATTTGGATTAGAAGGGTCAAAATGGGTCTCGAATGGAAAAAAAAATGAAGCTTGTTGTAGGCTCGACAAGGGCTTGACCCGTGCCCGACCAATGCCCGAGGCACCAACCAAGTGCAAAAAGAAGAACCTCGTGCCTGAGGAGCGCTCGGGGCACCACTAGGGCGCGAAAAATAGAAAGGTGCACTCGATGTGCGCCTAATGTGTGCTCGAGCGTGACCCTTCCGTTAACGTGGTGTCCGAATGGCACTCGATCGGAGCTTGAGTGCCACTGTGGGTATAAAAACGCTCTCGGGTTTGATTCAGCCATTCTTCCAGACATTTCTGGAGAGAGGGGGAGAGAGAGACAAACAAGAGAGAGAAATGAGGAGATTGAGGCCGTGGAATCCGAATATGTCAGAGAGCTAGTTATAAAGGTTGTAGCACGCATCAAGGCAAGTATTCTCATACTTACTATTTGCTCTCTTTTAATTTTTATTTATTTTTATTTGAATATTTTCGTCTCGATACCCACCTAAATCATGAAAAATATAGAACCTATGCTTATTGTTCAAGGAATCTATAGTTTAATGTTCGAATCGCGCTCCGAATCATCCGGTGTGGTTTCACCCAAACCCTAACCCACACCCAATTCAGGATTTCACTCTTCTCCCATGTGTTATGTTAAATTGACCGCAAAATATGAATCATCATGTTCTATTTATGCATATATATCAGCCAGGCATCCGATCTCACAAATTTTGACCCGTTTGTGATGTCCAAAAGCTCTAAAAGTGGCGCTGACACTGTTCACCCAAGATTAACAATGAAATTGCATGTTTCCATCGTATTTACTTGTTATATACACTATATTTAATTGTGCATGTGTAATTGAAAGCTCCAAAAAGAATATGTTTGTGATGGATTGCGGAGGAAAAATGGTCCGAAGCCTCTTATGTGATAATTGCTCATCGGTGGTAAGGAATTCCAATCCTTTCCATGAATTTGATATCCATGCATGTAAATCAAATTGTCAAAACAAAACTTAAGTCCAAAGCAAGGATAAGAACTGTATATGTATTCAAAAGGAGATCCACAATGTGTATTGTGATCGAATGGTTCTCCTGGAAGGAGATAATGTGAATGGAATGTGACGGATCCTCCCTCAAAAGAATAAGGAATGAAACTAGGACCACGAATTTATATTCATAGAGTAATATTCCGAGGCTTGCCATTTACAACATGGAGGAAACTCAAGGTTACCCTAGCTGCGTATCCTGGCCACTTGTTGAAGCGGTTGATATCCGTGGCACGACTTAGGATACTATTGTGGAAGAACGATGACTGTCCTAGTACCCCGGGGGATATGGGGCAAATCATTATCGACCTATTTATAGGCAAAATGTGATGGCCGAGTAGCTGCAACCCTAAAATGTAGCTAATATAAAATGTGATGGCCGAGTAGCTGCGTGCCTAAAATGTAACTGATATAAAATGTGATGGCCGAGTAGCTGCAGGCCTAAAATGTAGCCGATACTTTGGAATGTGTGGCTGAACACATTCCTTTCTTCATTCTCCCGAACTTTTGGTTGGTAAGGCTTACTGATCCTAATCTGCAAAGATTAATGTAAATAACAAAGGTGCATAAAAACATGTCTAATGTCATTATTCGTCCCCAAACATCCCTTTCCTCTCATGTTCCCTTTTCAATTGTAAATATATGCTTTCCCCTATTCCATTATTGTTTCAATTGTTTATATATTATTGTGTATGATACACTTGCTGAGCTGTTAGCTCACGCTTACTGTTTCCTTCCTTCCAGATGAGAATGCATTGATACTCAATGAGACCAAGTAAGCCATAGGAGCATAATAGGTAACCGATATCGAGTGCGGAGCTTTAGGACTTAGCAAGAATCATTTTGTGTGGGACAGGGACCTTGTGTTTAATTTTTGAAGCTTATGAAAATATATACATATATGTCATGATGATATTGATTATGTGGATGAATGTATGGTTAGTTTCTGCTGTATATTATGATTACTATACTTCCACAGGTTTCCTTTCGTGGTCATGTTGGACTTCCTAGTTGGCATCCTCTCTGAATTGGCGTTGTACCTGAGTTATGACGTCAGTGTCACCTGTGATAATTGTGGTGGCTGTGAGATCCTGTGATTTTGTGTAGTTGTAATTGTGGATTATTGTACAGGTGTTTGTATTTTAGCAAACGTCCGATTTACAAACGGAACTCTAGCCAATTATCTGTAGCAATTCATAATATTAATTATGGACATTAGTTTATGGGATTATTGACGGAGCTTATTTAAGAAAAATAACCCGATCTGTAACAATTAGTATTAGAGAAACGGATGTCTTATGTTTAATTTGAATCATATGCGGAAGTTTAGGATTGATTAAGATTGATTAAATATATGGACGTAGGCATTGGACAATCAAGTTAGACTGGATAATTCTAGTTATCCTGAGTGGCTAGTTTAGGCTTAAACTAAGTTAGAGATAGGCTATGGGTTGGTTTTCTAGCTTGTGTATCCAAATTAGTTCCTAAGAGTGGCCAAACCTGTATTGTGTTACCTTTCGATAGGGTATAAGTAATCGTAATGACCCCTAGACAAGGTTTACTCACAATAGTGGTCGACCGTGAGGCAGAGAGGAGTGGAAGGGTGGCATTTTGAGGTGTGAATTTGATGGTGCCGATTGGGTGCTTGAATTAATAGATATTGATTCGAGGCCTAGGATAATTGATTTCAGTTCGCGGTTCAGGTTTGATCTAGTCTAGGTCAAGGTCCTCAAGCTAATAATTTGAAAAAAGGCTTGGTTGATGTATCAAATATGATGAATAAAATGGAATTAATTGCTTAAGGATAGTATAGCTTAGAGTAAGTTTGGTGTAACAAATCCAAAAATGTCGATTTACAATAAATTTAAAAATATTTAAGTGCCCGAATATTTGGATAGCTCAGATCTCAATGAGGCTGAGTTATGGCCCCTAGGGATTGAGATGGTGTTTGTGGCAATTGAATATTTGAAAGGTTACAAGATGACGTTGCCTCATACAACATAAAAGATAAGTTGACATTGGAAGGTTGATATGAAAAGAGTTATGGGTCGATAAAGGGATATCTCAGGATATGTTATGGATGCTTATAGTTAAATATTTTGTATGGAATTAAAGGAGCATTGGCTAAGTACTATTGTGGATACCTTGGACCCTTTGGGAAGTAAGATAAACTGATGAGGTTGTTATGGTTGATCGAGTAATTGGTTACTCATAAATTAATGAATTGATAGGCGGACACGGTGAATGGATGGATGATTTCTAATTTCGATCTGTGTCCCTAGCGTGATGATCGTGGATGATTGAAAATTATGCTGTGGCAGCATTCGGATAAAGATATGGCTGCTACAAAGCTCGGGAGCGCCATTTGGGTTTCAAGGTTTTCTGGGCATCCATGAATTTTATGGGTTAAATCTTTCGGTCATATTTGGGTCTGTATTGAGATGGCTTCATTGATGGATTCAAATGAGATGGGGCCATAGGTACTCCGTCGGGGATTGTATCCTAAGTTGGAGACGATTGTTAATCGTGTGCTTGATTTGGGAAAGGGACATGATGTTGGGTTGAGAGAATACCCCATTGAGTACATGGCATTTTGATAATATGATTTTGGATCCGTAGGATCTTAAGCAGTCGTCGATTGGGAAGGCCAATTTGTGTTATGGAAACGTCTGGTCATCTTTGGTATTACCTTGGAGGTAGCTAATACCTGATAATTTCAAGGGTTAGAATAGTTATGTCGTAAAGAAACATATAATCTTATGATATTACGAATGGATTGACCCATTTAAGGATCACTCGGGATAAACTTTAGTGTCTTTAAGAAAAGGGCCTTGACACTGATAATCGACGTTAGATGTCTTTAGACTAGTGTGCTTTTGATGTTTTGTAGGAGATATGAAAGCAAAATTGCGAGTAGGTTCAAATTGTTGGGCAATAGGAGGTCATTTTCTTAAATTGGGGATATAAACGTATTTAAAGTATTAGAGCCATAAAATTTTTAGATGAGAAGTCCCTATGGTTTTTTTTTATGACTATTTGGACAATTCACTTATTATAATTATGGAGAACGTGTTTGGATTAAATTAATTGGCCTATCGGTATGCCAACGAAATCCTAAGGTTGATAAATGTTTGGATTTCGAGATTTAGGTGATGGCCTCTAAAGTTATATCAAATTCTTGGGAGCTTGTTATATTTGTAATTTTGAATCTGGCTGTGCATTGAGGATTGTGAGTTTTATCTACAGGATACGGATACTTTAAAGATTGCTCTAATTATGGCTGTTATGTAATCTGAGTATTCTGAATAGATTATGTACTTTAAGGAATTGTTATTTTGGTGGTATACCAACTATGTAGTAAGAATGTGAAGTTTTTCATCTTTGAGGTTTAATGATGATTTGAGGTTTATATCAAGCTCTTGGTCGAACTTGATAAGAAAACTTGGGTATCAAGTCAAATCAGTTATAGCAGTGAGTTGCAACTGGATGATCCATGATTAGGAAAGATAATCAAAGTGGCATAGTGGAAGTATAGCAAGCTCACATATATGGGGTTTAATCAGAGGTAAAGAAAGAATAGTCTTTTGAGGTAATAAGGATTCTCAGTCAATTGAGGTTTGGAGTTAAGTCGAAGAGACAATTAATAGTTTTGGGTTGCTCTCGAACTTCGCAGGTTAGTGTGAAGTTTTTTCCAGGTATCGTAAATGTAGGAGTAGATAAGTGATTGTGATGAGTTGTGTCAGAAAATTTAGATCTTATTCTCATAACAAAGTTTTGATTTGGATCTTGATAGGAGATTGCTTCTGACTTGGGGATTTTGAGGTTCGTCAAATTTTGAAGATGAAATTTCTCTAAATGGGGAAGAATGCGATGATCCGAGTTTTGAAATACGATAATTAGGGTGTAATTGAATTAATAATAATCAAGGATTATGTTTAAAATGTGAAAAATTGAGTTCGGAAGTCAAATGAGGAAGTTGGGCCCTGTAAGGTATCGGCTTCCAAGATATGGTTAATATGGGTGGTGAGGTTTTGGATTTTTAAAATATGGCAATTAGGAGGTAATTAAGTTGAAATAGGTGAATTGTGGTTAAAAAGTACGGGAGGAATTGGATTGAAAAGCCTAAAGATCCAAAATTGATAAATCGGGAACCGAAATTGTAAACTGAGAAATGTTAATCTGTCAATAAGATTTCAAACTTTAAATTATGATAATCATGGCTTATTAAGGTTATATAATCAAAATTAGTGGTCCAATGATGTGAAAAATTGGGTTAGAATGATCAAGACGGATCCCGACGGTGAAAAAACAAAGTAGGCTTGCTGTAGGCTCGACGCGGGCCAGACGCGTACCCAATCAGTGCCCAAGGCACCAACCGGGCGCAAAAAACAAAACCTCACGCCCGAGGAGCACTCGAGGCTCCACTAGGGCACGGAAAATAGAATGGTGCGCTCGAGCGCGACCCTTCCGTTAACGTGACGCCCAAATGGGACTCAATCGGAGTTCGAGCACCACTGCGGGTACAAAAATGCTCTCGGGTTCAATTAGGTCATTCTTCTAGACATTTCTGGAGAGAGGGAGAGAGAGAGTGTGATGAACAAGAGAGAGAAAGGAGGAGATCGAGGCCGTAGAATCTGAATTCATCCGATAGCTAGTTATAGAAGTTGTAGCACGCGTTGAGGCAAAGTTCACATACTTACTATTTGCTCTCTTTTAATTTTTATTCATTTTTCTTCGGGTATTTTCATCTCAATACCCACCCAAATTATGAAAAATATAGAACCCATGCTCATTGTTTAAGGAATCTACAGTTTAATGTTCGAATCACGCTCCGAATCGTCCGGTGTGGTATCACCCAAACCCTAGCCCATGCCCAATTTGGGATTTCACTCTTTCCCGTGTATTATGTTAAATTGACCCCAAAATATGAATCATCATGTTCCATTCATGCATATATATCGGTCAGGTATCTGATCTCACAAGTTTCAACCCATGACTTGAGCACACATATACATGAATTTCATATTCAATTTTATAAATTTTGACCGCTTTTAGCACCGAAAACCCTAACCCCCGTGCCTAGATGATTTCGCCCTCCGATTTTTGGGGCTTTTATATAAATTTTTCCTAGAATATTGTTACCCATATCATATGTATGTTAATTTATCAATTAGATATCCGATTTGGTAGTTTTATGTGAAATTCCTTTCATCGGAACCCTAACCCTTGGTCAGACCTAGTTTAAGCATTTATTTTGAGTTTTACACATAATTTGACCTGAGATTATGATTACCCATGTCTTGAATTTGATTAATTATTTATTAGATGTCTGATTTTCTGAAATTCGTCCAATTATGCATAAACAGGCACTGTTCATTCATGAGTACTATTCACCCGAGTCTCTTTGGTAAATTTTGTACAATTTCTGCATTATTTAATTGTTAATTAAGTTGCATAAGTATTTTTATGTGTTTAATTGTATATTCTGAAAAATATGTTAATTAACCAATTGTGAATGGTTAATTATTTGGAAGCCTTAAAGTCATGTTTGGCTCACGGTGGTAATAGTTTCTACTGTTTCCATGCTTTACAATATTCGTATATATAAATTAAGTCATGTGAAAACTTAAATCCAAAAGAAACATGAAAATTATGCAAGTATATAAAGGGAATGCCACAATTTGATATATGTATGATTTGTTCTTCCGAAGGGGAAAATTTTTAAAAGAAGTTTGGTGGGCATTCCTTCAAAGAATAAGAAATCATAAAACTAAGACCACGGATTTATATTTCAAATGGTACTATCCCTTGGCAGGCCATTAATATTATAGTAAAAACTTAAGGATTATCCAAGCCGTGAATTATAGCGGATGATATTGTAACTACCCGAGCTCGGATACCCAAACCCGACCTGGACTGTCACGGTAAAAATCTTAAATCATCCAAAATCATCAATTATATGTCATCAATGAACTCAACATCACTAAAACGCCATTAAGAAAGCTCATAAATGCACCATTAATTAAATATCCATAAATGTAATAATAAATAACTTCAATAAATGACATCAATATCCAAAATATCAATTCTCATAAAGAAAATCTAACACAAGTCAAACAATAACTAAATAAAAAATTTTCAATCCCCATTCGAAGAACCTCGAACTCTAATATCACCTCGATCTGGTGGCTACCCAAAAATCACGTGATCTCCGTGATCCTGATATCAATCTATCTAATCCGGAGCCAATAAAATATAAGAGTGAGCCAAATGTCCAGCAAATAAGCATAATTAACAATAGATGAGTACAATTAAGCATCCCGTGTCACTCTTGTGTTTATTGTGAGCAAAATACAATATCACCTTGTGTTTTACATCAAATCACTTGCTGGGTTTCGGCTCACTCTTGTATTTTATTGACTCCAAAGTAGACAGGTTGACATCATGATAGAAGAGATCACGTGAGTAGACTCCAGGTAGAGGTGATCTCAGAGATTGAGGCTTTTCGGATAGAGACTTAAGATCTTGGTAGTTTAGTTACTGTTTAACTTTTATTAGATTTCTCTATGATGATTGATATTTTTGACATTGAAGTCATTTATTGAAATTATTTGTCATTATTATGGATATTTATGTGATGATGCATTTATAATGACTATGGATTGTGTCTTAAATGATATTATAGAATTCATTAAAGTTGTTTGATGACGCGTAATTGATGATTTTAGATGACTTAAGATTTTTACCGTGACGGTCCGGGTTGGGTTCGGGGATCCAAGCTCGAGTCGTTACAATTAATGGTATCAGAGAATTAAGATTCTGTGTGAATATTTGAAGATTTAAGTTGATAATGTTTGAGGATATTAGGCGATGAGATTTGAAGATTTAGATGTAATTCTAATAAATTAAGTCAGAGTAGAGAATGGTGACTTGGTATTTGAAGTGGTGACTTGCTAAGTGGCTCGAGGACTTAACATATTTATGATTATTCTTGGTCGAGGAGGATCTTGCACATCCTTGAAGACATCCTTGAGGACTTACCAGACCATTGGTGATTCTGAGTCGTAAAATGTAAAATATATTTTGGGTTTAGGGTCTGAGATATTCTAGATCATGAAGAAACTGTTAGGCCAGAGTATTAGTATAAGTAGGGTTCTAAGTTTTCTAATTTTCAGGATTGTCATGAATACAAAATGCGAGTTCGGGAGACTCCTACAAAACTTATGATTGCACTTATACGGAGTAGCTCAGCTCATAGCACAAGCTATCAATAACCTGGACTTGCAGGCATTAGGCATTGAATGTGTTAATTTTTGAGGACCAAAATCTTTTAAGTGGGAAAGATTATAACATCCCAAATAATTTTAATTCTATTTTCGAGGACGAAAATCTTTTAAGGGGGAAAGGTTGTAATATCCCAAATTAAAAAAATATTTATAAGTTAGTTTCAATAATTATCCTTAATTATTTTTAGACTTAAAATCTTATAATTGGACCGATATTTAGGCCTAATAAAATAGATGGATTAATAGATTGGGCCTGAATATTTGGACCGTTAATTAAAATTTAGATTAAATAGTGAATTAATTATTCATTGACCGAAATATATATATATATATATATATATATATATATATATATATATGAATAAATGAAATATTAGAAATTTAGGTTAAGATCTTAAATAGAGATAATTAGATAACTAACTAAACAATAAATATTTTAAAGAGAGATAAATAATTATACATAAATAAATGTATTAGAAAAATATACTAATAAATAATAATAATAATGATAAAAATAAATAATAATAATAATAATAATAATGATAATAAATAGATTAATTAATAATAATAATAATAATAATAAACAGAAAAAGAAAAGTGGAAAATGGGAGAGAGAGAGAGGAGGAAAACGAACGAAGGAGGAGAAAAAGGAAGGAGGAAGACGAGGGAAAGAAAAAGAAAGAAAAGAGGAATGGCGAGTGAGATTTGCGGCAATGAGGAAGGAAAGAGTCGATTTCCCTTTCGTTATTTAAGGAGAAGTTGAGGAAGGTAGTGGGAGAACAAAACCCTAGCTGTCGTCGTTGTTCTTCGCCGCTGCCGCTGCCGCTGCCGTTATCGATTCGTGGAGTTGTCGCCATTGCCGAAAGACAAGCAAGGATTGAGGCAAGTGAACCTCTGATGTCATTTCCATTTCAAATCACAAATAAATCCTCATGAATCTCTCTCTTCCTTTGTATTTCTTGGTTGTGTGTTGTTTCAATTTGAAGTCGATTTGAATCTGTCAATCTCTCTCTCTAATTCCATCACTTTTGATGTGTAAATTGGATGATGTGTGTTCGTTGAGAAATTGATGAGGGAGCAGATGTTAATCTGTTTGTGGTTGGTTCATGAAAATTGGGTGAGAAAATAGGGGGCTTCGTACTCTGTTTCTGTTGAGAATTGGTGGTGAAGGGTTGATAATATTTGGGATGTTTTTGGTCGTGCTCTGTATGAGTGAACAACTGAAATTGGTGTGTATGTGTATTAGAAGCAGGTGTGCTGTGTGCGTGTGTTGGTGAGTGGGAAGCAGCAGAGCTGCTATGTGTGTGTGTGTAGAATGGGAAGCAGAAAGTTGATGTTGTGTGTGCATATTGGTGTGTGTGTGCAACGTCGTGTGTGTGTATTGGTGTGAGGGAAACAGCAGCAGAAGCTACTAAGTATGTGACATTGTGTGTGTGTGTTGCCGTTGCTCTGCATGAGCAGCGTGTGTGTGGAGCACAGCAAAAGCAAATGCATGAAAGCTGTGTGTGCGTGATGGGATGGTGAGTGCTGTGTGTGGTCTTGGGCCATGGGCTGGGCCGGTTGGTGAGGGTAGGTGTGTGGAGTGTTGGTATATGTGTGTGTATACGTGTGGATTTATGTGTGTGTATATATATATATATATATATATATATATATATATATATATGTTAATATGTGGTTATATGTGTATGTATGAGAATAAAGATGGTAAAGAGTATAGAGGATATTTACAATTTGTATATGTTGCATGTATAAAGGTGTATTGGTCTGTGTTCAGAGTGATACTGATTGTATGAAGAAATAAATATTGCTAATTAATTTGTTGGAACCTTGTAAAATTAATTGGGGATGGAATTTGAAATAAAAATATCGTTGGCCTTAGTTGTAGGCATCGCTCCGGAATAAAATGGAAAAATAGTGAAGTAATTGAGCCGATCATATCTTGATCCATGTATCTCCGTTGGACGTTCTGAGATACGCTCCTTTGTGTTAGATTTGAAGGCGTGAGTACGGTCCGTGTCAGCACTAAACGACGTTTCTATCGTTGATGTTACAAAGCTTTCTTTGCGTTATACTCGGTTGTGTGAGTATTTGATTTATTGGTTTCCTATGGTCAAGGTTAAGGAAAGCATATGAAAACACTAAGGTATCTAGTCGAATGGGAGGCTACGATACCTTAGCGTAGTCTATACTTATCCGATACTGATTTCTGTATCATGGCAATAATGAGGTATGTTGTTTATTATGGGGGATACTTATAACCATGTGACCATCATAGGAGATGATATCTGTGATATCATCTGGCGAGGGGTATCACGGGTAGTATCGGCATGCTACGGTTACGGCCTCTGGGAGGACTGTAGGGGTAGTTGGATACCATGGATAACCTCATTGTACTTACCCAGCCGTTGGGGGCATAAATACCGGCCTTTGGTTCACGGTGGTAGAATAAGGTCCAAGGAGATTCATTGTGATGTTATATCATTGTTGATATCTCATGAGTTTTGAATTCGGTGGAATCCACGAATTATATTTGGTAGAATCTGTGTCAGATTTTACGCTATCCGAATTCGGTGGAATCTATTTTGTTATTGTTGTTGATGTTTAGGTCGTTCACGCTGACATTTGGACCAGGGAATCCCCACTTATTCGTGATATCGGATTCCAAGGGATTACCGTTGTTTATAGGCACTATTGTTGTTTTTGGATGTTCCGGTCTTGTGGGACCTATTTTGCCTAGAGTCATATTTACAACGTGTTGTAATTTGCTTGGATATAGTAGATGGTTAGAATGATGTTGAGACTTTGTAGTTGGTATGTGAGATTATTATTGTTGTATACCATTTTTAATTATTATCACTTGTTGGGTTTCGGCTCACTCTTGTATTTTATTCACTCTGCAGAGTAGACAAGTTGTCACCATAATAGAAGAGATTATGTGAGTAGACTCCAGGTAGAGGTGATCTCAAAGATTGAGGCTTTCCGGATAGAGACTTAAGATCTTGGTAGTTTAGTTACTGTTCAACTTTTATTAGATTTCTCTATAATGATTAATATTTTCGATATTGTGGTCATTTATTGAAGTTATTTGTCATTATTATGGATATTTATGTGATGATGCATTTATGATAACTACGGATTGTGTCTTAAATGATATTATAAAATTCATTAAAGTTGTTTGATGACGCGTAATTGATGATTTTGGATGACTTAAGATTTTTACCGTGACGGTCCGGGTTGGGTTCAGAGATCCGAGGTCGGGTCATTACAGATATTCCTTAGCATGTCTTAGAATGTTACTGTAAAAGTACGATGACTACCTCTGGACCGCAGAAAATTATGCAACATTTTATTGGCCCTGTATACTATGTGATAGGTATACCACTCGCCACATGATATTCGGCCTTGTATGCCAGCAAAAGCGTATACCGTCCACTATGGGACGTTAAGTATGCAGTTTGGCTTTAGATCATGTGGAGTATCACGATCCTTTTCTCATTTTTTCATACCTTTAGCTAGTAAGGTTTATTAGCCCTGATCCGCAAAAATTAGTAATTATGCATAATTTACATTTCAAAGAGAAGAATGATAAAACATAAGAAGTCATCTATATTCCGAAGGCTATATAATTTACTTCTATCACTTCAAATAATTTTCATATTTTTCATCATCTTCATTATTTGAGAGGGCACATTTAAAGCTTTTACTTTCTAACATTTAAACTTGGAACACTTGGTCCTGATATGACCGAATCCGTGATATTGATGCAATTAATTCCTTGAGATTTCTTATTTTTGTGTCATTGTCCTTCTTTTTATCTTTCTTGATCGAGTTATGAGACAAATCTATTTCTTTAGAGGTTCGTTTGTTATTTTTATTTTTCAAAAACTTTTTAAAATTTTTAACAAACAATACAGAGTTCTCATCGCTGCACAACTCTTCATCAGAGTTGTGATCTCTCTATTCATTTATGGTTTTTAAGGCAATTAATTTGTTCCGTTTGGATTGTTGGGGAGTGTGCTCATACACTTGTAGAAAGATAACCAGTTCTTCTATTTTTTATTTATCGGGAACTTTACTTTCCTTAATAGCAATAACATTTGGTCTAAAATGTTCAGGTAAAGATCGCTAGACTTTTCGGACGATTCTATTCTAAGGAATACATTCTCCTAAATTGAACTTAAAATTAATAATGTCATTCAATTTCACATAAAATTCGTCAAAGGCCTTATCATCTTTTATCCAAATTTCCTCAAACCTAATAATGAGCATTTGCAATTTAGAAAATTTAACTAATTTAGTTTCTTCGTGGGTAATTTCAAGGATGTCCCACGCCTCTTTCGAGGTCTTGTACATAGAAATATGTTTACATTCTTCAAGGGACACAGTTATAAAGATAGCGTTCAACCCCTTCTATTTCAATTGCATGCATCAAGTTCTTCTTTGATCCACAAGGATAAAACTTTTGGTTTATCACCCATGGTGCTTCTGCGTGAAGTCTACCCAATTTGGGTGCTAACCCATACACATTCATCTATCTATTTGAGATATACTTTCATATGAAATTTTCAATAAGTATAGTTGCTTTCATCAAAATAAGGAGGAACAAATAGTAATTAACTGGTATGCATCTAAATCAGGGATCGCGGATTCAGTGAGTTTCTGATATCAATTAAATAGAACAAATTGTTCTGAATCACTAATAATATTTTGACCCCTTAATACATTTATGGAATGAAAATTACATTATATATAATACACGTAAAATATATTCTAACAGTAAATAATGAAAATAATAACAATAATCAAGATGTGATTTTTGGTGATGAAGAAAAATCTCGATAACCACGACTATCGAGTAAAAATCCTCGACTTCAACAGTTAGGGAAGATATGTATTATAAAAATTAATTTATAGATCAGGTGGTATAGACATACTAACCTAGTTGACTTACCTCCGTCTTATTATCTCTATCGAGGAACTCCTTAGATTTTTTGCGGTAATGAAATCAGACACATTCTAACCTTCAAGTCAACCCTTTCTCACGAACTACTTGAATTGTCGTATACTACTAGATCCCAATTTTCACACCACCGAGGTCACCAACAAAAGTTAATGGGTGTGAAGAGGTGTAAAGGATAAAGTGTAATGTAGTGAGAAAAGTTTGGTTACGAGGCACAATTGTTAAAAATAAGTTTTCTCAAGTGGAGCAATATAAAAGTATGAAAGATTTGATTTAGCTATGAAACGGCCGTCAAAGATACCAGCAAAAAGTTAGGGTAAATGAAATAAAACGACTATATATAATGAGACTCAAAAACCTAAGTAAAAAATATGACTGTTGGTAAATTTCACGTTGTGGCGCTTAAGTGCGGCTCGAGCACACAGCGGGCGGACTTAGGGTTTCATGGGGCACATACCCGGCGCTTGAGCATGGCTCAAGCGAGCTTCGAGCACGGGGCCTACTGGATTTGATGCTCAAGCGTGGATCAGATGAACAATAGGTGCATACTTGTTGGAAACGATGCTCATGCGCTGGCACGCATGTAGCTGGCGAAGCCTCTTGAAAAAGGTGCTCGGGTGTGGTTCAGGCACATGTCAAGCATAGAATTGGGTAGTGCACTTAAACAAATGGCAAGCGATATATTCTGATGCAGACCTTCAATAGAATATAACTAGTGCCAACAACAAACCATATATAGTATGGAATATGCAACACATAAATGAGACTAACATCTTTAAATTTCTTGTATAAAATAAACATACAAGAACAAATTGTTGAAATTTATAGGATTTCAAGACAACAAATCTAAATTTGAGATATAAGCCTTTAAAATCTTATGTAATTAGAATCAAATTAATATGCATGCAAGATATAATTAAAAGAAATAATCAAACATCATATGCATGAGCATTTCAATGAAAAATGTTAAAAGGATTAGAAAATTTTCATCAACAATACATGTGACGGAACGGATTTTTTTTTTTTTCCTCAAAGCTTCCGCCAAACAGATAACATATTTAACTGCCTAATTAAGGCAAGACTTCTGCAGAAATTTTGGCAGAGTCTCCTTTGTAACTGGATGAAAATCCAAAAATACAAACCTGTAATAATCATCAAAATCAAGCACACATATATCCATCATTTATAATTCCTACAACAATCATTCACAGGATCCTATGTGCCATCCATGGCACAAATCCATCCAAGCAATTACTATTTTTAATGCATAATTAACGAGATGCCATCTAGGACCTGCACAAGAAATCCAGAGTATAGCGGAAGTACACTACAACCTGCAGAAGCATAGCATATTCTCTTTTACTATCATACATATCAAGAGCTTTCTATACCAAAAATTAACATGTTCCAAGACATCAATAATCACAATATCTGTATACAAAATTATATGCAACTAGGCTTTACATCAACAAGCTTTTCCAAAATAGCTCCACTAGGCTATGGTCCTCAAAAGTCCTCAAGAAGCTTCTCTCTCTGCTTACTCTTGTTCGTCGGGCAAGAGCTCTACTGTCTCATCTGGAAGGGGGAAAAACACTAAAACAATGAGCCGAGGCCCAGCAAGGTACATGCACGTGAGCAGTAAAACCATGATGCAGAACGGTCATGTAACTATGCACAATTTTAACGGTAAATCATAATATAATCCATGAAACAGAGAAATCATGCTTTGACGGTATTAAATTCCATAAATCAGAAATCGGTGAACGGTATGCAGTGTACAGTATTCCGTAAACCATAAACGGTCATCAGTAATCGGTACTTCATATCCGGTAATCGGTACGGTAACATATCATATCGGTAAAACAGTAAACGGTACATCGTATTCAGTAATCGGTACGGTAACATATCATATCGGTAAAACAGTAAACGGTACATCGTATTCAGTAATCGGTACGGTAACATATCATATCGGTAAAGCAGTAAACGGTACATCGTATTCGATAATCGGTACGGTAACATATCATATTGGTAAAACAGTAAACGGTGCATCATAACATATCGGTGCAGACCCTACTAGTATACCCTACTAGCCGTGGGGGCGAATAATCGAGGATAGATTGTGTTCACTCCACACAATCTAAGGCCTGTAACGGTAATATCCCATCTCACGGGATCGGTACGGTGTGCCACCCGAAGGTAGGCCGGTAACGGTATCCCTCCAGACGGTAACGCCCCGAGGGCAGGGCGGACCACAAATAACTCCATGGACAGAGTTATCCTCGATTACCACCGAAAAGTCCTAAGGCATGCCGGAGAACCTATCTGGACTGTACTCAGTCCCGGGTCCTAAAATAACTGTAACAGAAACATCTCTTTATCGAAAATCACATTTTCGAAATCAAACTTTACAATATAATTTCAACTCTTCTTTAAACTTACATGGAAATATTGTCTCAGAAACGGGCGTTCATATTTTCAAAAACAAATTAAACCGGGAGTTACACATCGATGTCAATTAACTTTCATATAACTAGAGCTTGGGTTAAAAATCACTAAAACCCTTTCATTTTCGTACTTAGCACATCGCCAAAGCTTCCGAACACAAATCGATCTCTAAATTTGTGTTTAATCATGAAATTGATGCCATAATTCAACATATATATACTCAATCATGTATTTAAACCATAAACCCCAAAAATTTCGAGTTAGGGTTTGACCATATTCTCTCAAAGCCAAATTAAACACATATTACATGTTCATGCATGAAATCGGGGCCATATACTTTAATAAACATGGACAAACATGAAATCTAACCGATTAAACGAAGGAAACATGCTTCAATCTCATTTTCACATCATTTTCATAAACTTTCAAAGATGAAAATCGGTAAAAACGCAAAACGGCGTCCGAGGTACACTTACCTTGTCGCGGGCTTTCACCTTTATAACTAGCTCGGGGTTGGATTCGGGCTCTCGGGCTTCGTTCTCCCTTCTCTCTCTCTAAGTCGGCGCTCTCTCTCTCTCCTCAAACCCTAAAATCACGTGGAAATGAGGAAGGGAAAGCCGCGCGGGATTTTATCTATCGCGGCCCGCCGAGCGGAGCATCGAGCGGCCGGCCGAGCGGCGGCGCCCGAATTCAATTCTGATTTTCCGCTCGATAGGCGGCTCGAGCGCCAGCGTGCGGAGGGATGTGTGCACTCATCGGGTTCTTCCGCCCAATAGGAGGGCTCGAGCCCCGCCGAGCGCCACGGCCGCTTGCTGAATTTTGGGCATTTTTCAACTTTTCACTTTTTACCACCACTTTTTCACTACATGCATAGCCTCTTATCGATATTAATCACCTTAATCACATCTAGTCATTACGTTTTCGATTTCGGGTCCTCACATTCACCCCTACTTAAAGAAATTTCGTCTCGAAATTGAGTAAAGTACATACCTCAATGGAACAAGTGAGGATACTTGTCTCGGATCTCCTCTTCGCGCTCCCAAGTAGCCTCCTCCATTGAATGATTCCTCCAAAGAACTTTTACCAAGGGAATGGACTTCGTTCGCAACCTTTGATCCTTTCGGTCTAAGATTTGCAATGGCTCCTCAATGTAGGACAAGTCCTTATCGATGGACAAAGTCCCGTAATCAATCACGTGCGCTGGATCGTGGATGTATTTCCAAAGCATCGAAACATGAAATACATCGTGTACACCTGCAACAGCCGGTGGTAACGCTAACCTGTAGGCTACCTCCCCGACCCTTTCCAGAATCTCAAATGGCCCAATGAACCGAGGTTTCAATTTCCCTTTTACCCCAAATCGGAACGTGCCCTTCGACGGTGAGACCTTTAGAAACACCAGGTCTCCTATCTCAAAACTCAACTCCTTCCTCCGCTTATCTGCGTAACTCTTCTCCTTCGGCCTCGGGCAACCTTCAAATTATCATGAATCACTTTAATCTTTCTCTGCTGTTTCTTTCACAATTTCGTGGCCCAAAATTCTCTTGTCTCCAGTTTCCTCCCAATGAATAGGTGATCTACATTTCCTCCCATATAATGCCTCAAATGGCGCCATGCCGATGCTAGCTTGGTAGCTGTTGTTATAAGCAAACTCAGCTAGGGCAAGATGAGTATCCCAAGTTCCTCCCATCTCCAAAACAAGCCCTCAACATGTCCCTCGAGAATCTGAATGGTACGTTCAGATTGACCATCGGGCCTGGGGATGATACGCTGTACTAAACTTCACCCCGTCCCCAACTCCTTGTGCAAGCTCTCCCGTAACCTCGAGACAAAGCGCGGATCTCTATCGGACACGATGGAGGCAGGAACTCCATGAAGCCTCACGATTTCATTCACATACAATCGAGCCAATCTATCCCGCGAGTAGGTCGTCCCGATCGCCAAAAAAAGTGGGCTGATTTTCGGCCGATCAACTATAATCCACACGGCGTCATGCTTCCTAGGAGTCCTCGGCAATCCCGACACAAAGTCCATAGTAATGTCCTCCCATTTCCAGCTCGGGATCGGCATTGGTATGTAATACCAGAAGGCTTCTTCCTCTCGGCCTTGATTCTTGACACACTAGGCATTTTTCCACATAGCCCGTGATATCTCTCTTCATGTTTCTCCACCAAGGTCTTTTTCAAATCTTGATACATCTTGTTCGTTCCCGGTGGATTGTATATCGAGACCGGTGAGCCTCCTTCAAGATCTTCTCCTTCAATTCTTTATCATCCTAATTACACATATCCGATCTCTAAATCTCAACACACCATCAGCCCGGATGTTAAAATCAGCTCGAAATTCCTTGCCCAAGTCACTAACAATATCCATAAGGAACAAATCATTCAATTGTTTCTCCGACCTCTCCAACTACCTCGGGTTGAATCAAAATATGATGAAGCATCCTATCACCCTTGGCATAGCGTTGGATATCACACTTGCTTCAAATACTCCAACATCTCCATCTGTTTGACCCGTAGGTGCGCCACATAGCCCGATCGGCGACTCGAGCATCTGCTACCACATTGGCTTTTCCCGCTTGTTTGTATTTCACAATCATAATCCTTTAAAAAGTCCAACCATCTCCTTTGCCTCATATTAAGTTCCTTGTGAAAATAAGTACTTCAAACTCTTATGATCGGAAAACACAAGGAACTTCTCGCCATAAAGATAATGTCTCCAAATTTTCAGTGCAAACACCACGGCAGCAAGTTCAAGATCATGGGTAGGATAATTTTTCTCGTGCACTTTCAATTGCCTAGACCCATATGCCACAACCTTTCCATGCTGCATCAACACACATCCTAGACCCGCCTTAGAGGCGTCACAAGACACCTCGAAGCCTCCGTAACCCTGCGGGATAATCGATCGGAGCGGTGGCCAAACGATCCTTAAGCTCCCGGAAGCTCGGATCACACTCCTCTGTCCACACAAACTTAGCCTCTTTCTTCAAAGAATCGAGTCCGAGGCATAGCAATCTGAGAGAAATTCTCTACAAAGCGCCTGTAATATCCCGCCATATCCAAAAAGCTTCTCACCTCAGTCACAGAAGTTGGTCTGCTCCAACTTGTAACAGCCTCTATCTTCTTGGGATCCACAGAAATGCCACCATCAGAAATCACATGTCCCAAGAACATTACCCTTTCGAGCCAGAACTCACATTTACTCAACTTGGCATACAGTTTCTCATCTCGGAGCACCTGAAGTACCTTTCTCAAGTGGATCTCGTGCTCCTCGTGATCCTTTGAGTAGATCAAGATGTCATCAATAAACACCACCACAAATTTGTCCAAGTATGGCCTGAAAACCCTATTCATCAAGTCCATGAAAGCAGCTGGAGCATTTGTAAGGCCAAAGGGCATGACAAGAAACTTACAATGGCCATAACGTGTCCGAAAAGCTGTTTTAGCCACATCCTCCGGCTTAATCCTTAACTGGTAATAACCGGACCTCAAATCAATCTTTGAAAACACCCGTGACCCTTGCAACTGGTCAAACAGATCATCAATGCGCGGTAGAGGGTATTTGTTTTTAATCGTGATCTTATTCAATTCACGATAATCAACACACATATATATATAAGAACAATGATCCATTGTATCAAGAATGAAGTATTCAATAACTTTAAGGAACTTCCAAGCAAGCCTAAGAACCAATCTCTTAAAGGTCCTAACTATCTTAGCTTCCCCTACTTATTCCTACCGGGATCCTATTCAGACATTCAAACCTGTGCTTCCGCTTTTCGATCGATCAATTCCTAAGGCATCTCAATTCTCTGATACCAATTGTGACGGAACGGATTTTTTTTTTTTTTCCTCAAAGCTTCCGCCAAACAGATAACATATTTAACTGCCTAATTAAGGCAAGACTTCTGCAGTAAATTTTGTGAGTCTCCTTTGTAATCGGATGAAAATCCAAAAATACAAACCTGTAATAATCATCAAAATCAAGCACACATCTATCCATCATTTATAATTCCTACAACAATCATTCACAGGATCCTATGTGCCATCCATGGCACAAATCCATCCAAGCAATTACTATTTTAACAGACAATTAACGAGATGCCATCTAGGACCTGCACAAGAAATCCAGAGTATAGCGGAAGTACACTACAACCTGCAGAAGCATAGCATATTCTCTTTTACTATCATACATATCAAGAGCTTTCTACACCAAAAATTAACATGTTCCAAGACATCAATAATCACAATATCTGTATACAAAATTATATGCAACTAGGCTTTACATCAACAAGCTTTTCCAAAATAGCTCCACTAGGCTATGGTCCTCAAAAGTCCTCAAGAAGCTTCTCTCTCTGCTTACTCTTGTTCGTCGGGCAAGAGCTCTACTGTCTCATCTGGAAGGGGAAAAAACACTAAAACAATGAGCCGAGGCCTAGCAAGGCACATGCACGTGAGCAGTAAAACCATGATGCAGAACGGTCATGTAACTATGCACAATTTTAACGGTAAATCATAATATAATCCATGAAACAGAGAAATCATGCTTTGACGGTATTAAATTCCATAAATCAGAAATCGGTGAACGGTATGCAGTGTACAGTATTCCGTAAACCATAAACGGTCATCGTGTCGGTACTTCATATCCTAGAATCGGCACGGTAACATATCATATCGGTAAAAACAAGAACGGTACATCGTATTGAATCGCACGGTAACATATCATATCGGTAAAAACAAGAAGCGGTACATCGTATTCAAGAATCGGCACGGTAACATATCATATCGGTAAAGCGAAGAACGGTACATCGTCTTCGATAATCCAGACGGTAACATATCATATTGGTAAAACAGTAAACGGTGCATCATAACATATCGGGTGAGACCCTACTAGTATACCCTACTAGCCGTGGGGGCGAATAATCGAGGATAGATTGTGTTCACTCCACACAATCTAAGGCCTGTAACGGTAATATCCCATCTCACGGGATCGGTACGGTGTGCCACCCGAAGGTAGGCCGGTAACGGTATCCCTCCAGACGGTAACGCCCCGAGGGCAGGGCGGACCACAAATAACTCCATGGACAGAGTTATCCTCGATTACCACCGAAAAGTCCTAAGGCATGCCGGAGAACCTATCTGGACTGTACTCAGTCCCGGGTCCTAAAATAATCAGAATAAAACATCTCTTTATCGAAAATCACATTTTCGAAATCAAACTTTACAATATAATTTCAACTCTTCTTTAAACTTACATGGAAATATTGTCGGTAAACGGGCGTTCATATTTTCAAAAACAAATTAAACCGGGAGTTACACATCGATGTCAATTAACTTTCATATAACTAGAGCTTGGGTTAAAAATCACTAAAACCCTTTCATTTTCGTACTTAGCACATCGCCAAAGCTTCCGAACACAAATCGATCTCTAAATTTGTGTTTAATCATGAAATTGATGCCATAATTCAACATATATATACTCAATCATGTATTTAAACCATAAAACCCCAAAAATTTCGAGTTAGGGTTTGACCATATTCTCTCAAAGCCAAATTAAACACATATTACATGTTCATGCATGAAATCGGGGCCATATACTTTAATAAACATGGACAAACATGAAATCTAACCGATTAAACGAAGGAAACATGCTTCAATCTCATTTTCACATCATTTTCATAAACTTTCAAAGATGAAAAATCAAAAAACGCAAAACGGCGTCCGAGGTACACTTACCTTGTCGCGGGCTTTCACCTTTATAACTAGCTCGGGGTTGGATTCGGGCTCTCGGGCTTCGTTCTCCTTCTTCTCTCTCTAAGTCGGCGCTCTCTCTCTCTCTCCTCAAACCCTAAAATCACGTGGAAATGAGGAAGGGAAAGCCGCGCGGGATTTTATCTATCGCGCAGCCGCTCGAGCGGAGCATCGAGCGGCCAGCGAGCGGCCGGTGCCCGAATTCAATTCTGGATTTTCCGCTCGATAGGCGGCTCGAGCGGCCAGCGTGCGGAGGGATGTGTGCACGCTACTGGTTCTTCCGCCCAATAGGAGGGCTCGAGCCCCCAGCGAGCGCCACGGCTGCTTGCTGAATTTTGGGCATTTTTCAACTTTTCACTTTTTACCACCACTTTTTCACTACATGCATAGCCTCTTATCGATATTAATCACCTTAATCACATCTAGTCATTACGTTTTCGATTTCGGGTCCTCACATTCACCCCTACTTAAAGAAATTTCGTCCTCAAAATTGAGTAAAGTACATACCTCAATGGAACAAGTGAGGATACTTGTCTCGGATCTCCTCTTCGCGCTCCCAAGTAGCCTCCTCCATTGAATGATTCCTCCAAAGAACTTTTACCAAGGGAATGGACTTCGTTCGCAACCTTTGATCCTTTCGGTCTAAGATTTGCAATGGCTCCTCAATGTAGGACAAGTCCTTATCGATGGACAAAGTCCCGTAATCAATCACGTGCTTTTGGATCGTGGATGTATTTCCAAAGCATCGAAACATGAAATACATCGTGTACACTGCAATGAATGCGGTGGTAACGCTAACCTATAGGCTACCTCCCCGACCCTTTCCAGAATCTCAAATGGCCCAATGAACCGAGGTTTCAATTTCCCTTTTACCCCAAATCGAACGTGCCCTTCGACGGTGAGACCTTTAGAAACACCAGGTATCCTATCTCAAAAATCAACTCCTTCCTCCGCTTATCTCGCGTAACTCTTCTCTCTTTCTCTGGGCAACCTTCAAATTATCATGAATCACTTTAATCTTCTCTGCTGTTTCTTTCACAATTTCAGGGCCCAAAATTCTCTTGTCTCCAGTTTCCTCCCAATGAATAGGTGATCTACATTTCCTCCCATATAATGCCTCAAATGGCGCCATGCCGATGCTAGCTTGGTAGCTGTTGTTATAAGCAAACTCAGCTAGGGCAAGATGAGTATCCCAAGTTCCTCCCATCTCCAAAACAGAAGCCCTCAACATGTCCTCGAGAATGAATGGTACGTTCAGATTGACCATCGATCCGGGGATGATACGCTGTACTAAACTTCACCCTGTCCCCAACTCCTTGTGCAAGCTCTCCCAGAACCTCGAGACAAAGCGCGGATCTCTATCAGACACGATGGAGGCAGGAACTCCATGAAGCCTCACGATTTCATTCACATACAACTGAGCCAATCTATCCCGCGAGTAGGTCGTCCTGATCGCCAAAAAGTGGGCTGATTTCGTCAGCCGATCAACTATAATCCACACGGCGTCATGCTTCCTAGGAGTCCTCGGCAATCCTGACACAAAGTCCATAGTAATGTCCTCCCATTTCCAGCTCGGGATCGGCATTGGGCATGTAATGATCCGAAGGCTTCTTCCTCTCGGCCTTCAGTTGCTGACACACTAGGCATTTTTCCACATAGCCCGTGATATCTCTCTTCATGTTTCTCCACCAGAAGGTCTTTTTCAAATCTTGATACATCTTGTTCGTTCCCGGGTGGATTGTATATCGAGACCGGTGAGCCTCCTTCAAGATCTTCTCCTTCAATTCTTTATCATCCGGTACACATATCCGATCTCTAAATCTCAACACACCATCAGCCCGGATGTTAAAATCAGCTCGAAATTCCTTGCCCAAGTCACTAACAATATCCATGAGGAACAAATCATTCACCTCTTTCTCCTTGACCTCTCCAACTACCTCGGGTTGAATCTGAAAATATGACAGAAGCATCCTATCACCCTTGGCATAGCGTTGGATATCACACTCGCTTCAAATACTCCAACATCTCCATCTGTTTGACCTGTAGGTGCGCCACATAGCCCGATCGGCGACTCGAGCATCCGCTACCACATTGGCTTTTCCCGCTTGTCTTGTATTTCACAATCATAATCCTTTAAAAAGTCCAACCATCTCCTTTGCCTCATATTAAGTTCCTTCTGTGAAAATAAGTACTTCAAACTCTTATGATCAGAAAACACAAGGAACTTCTCGCCATAAAGATAATGTCTCCAAATTTTCAGTGCAAACACCACGGCAGCAAGTTCAAGATCATGGGTAGGATAATTTTTCTCGTGCACTTTCAATTGCCTAGACCCATATGCCACAACCTTTCCGTGCTGCATCAACACACATCCTAGACCCGCCTTAGAGGCGTCACAGTACACCTCGAAGCCTCCAGAACCCTCTGGGATAATCAGTACTGGAGCGGTGGCCAAACGATCCTTAAGCTCCTGGAAGCTCAGATCACACTCCTCTGTCCACACAAACTTAGCCTCTTTCTTGAAAGAATCGAGTCGAGGCATAGCAATCGAGAGAAATTCTCTACAAAGCGCCCGTAATATCCCGCCATACCCAAAAAGGTTCTCACCTCGATCCACGAAGTTAGTCCGCTCCAACTTGTAATGCCTCTATCTTCTTGGGATCCATAGAAATGCCACCATCGTAAATCACATGTCCCAAGAACATTACCCTTTCGAGCGTAACTCACATTTACTCAACTTGGCATACAGTTTCTCATCTCTGAGCACAAGTACCTTTCTCAAGTGGATCTCGTGCTCCTCGTGATCCTTTGAGTAGATCAAGATGTCATCAATAAACACCACCACAAATTTGTCCAAGTATGGCCTCGAAAACCCTATTCATCAAGTCCATGAAAGTTTGGAGCATTTGTAAGGCCAAAGGGCATGACAAGAAACTCACAATGGCCATAACGTGTCCGAAAAGTGTTTTAGCCACATCCTCGGCTTAATCCTTAGCGGTAATAACCGGACCTCAAATCAATCTTTGAAAACACCCGTGACCCTTGCAACTGGTCAAACAGATCATCAATGCGCGGTAGAGGGTATTTGTTTTTAATCGTGACCTTATTCAATTCACGATAATCAACACACATATATATATAAGAACAATGATCCATTGTATCAAGAATGAAGTATTCAATAACTTTAAGGAACTTCCAAGCAAGCCTAAGAACCAATCTCTTAAAGGTCCTAACTATCTTAGCTTCCCCTACTTATTCCTACCGGGATCCTATTCAGACATTCAAACCTTTGCTTCCGCTTTTCGATCGATCAATTCCTAAGGCATCTCAATTCTCTGATACCAATTGTGACGGAACGGATTTTTTTTTTTTCCTCAAAGCTTCCGCCAAACAGATAACATATTTAACTGCCTAATTAAGGCAAGACTTCTGCAGAAATTTCGGCAGAGTCTCCTTTGTAACTGGATGAAAATCCAAAAATACAAACCTGTAATAATCATCAAAATCAAGCACACATCTATCCATCATTTATAATTCCTACAACAATCATTCACAGGATCCTATGTGCCATCCATGGCACAAATCCATCCAAGCAATTACTATTTTAACAGACAATTAACGAGATGCCATCTAGGACCTGCACAAGAAATCCAGAGTATAGCGGAAGTACACTACAACCTGCAGAAGCATAGCATATTCTCTTTTACTATCATACATATCAAGAGCTTTCTACACCAAAAATTAACATGTTCCAAGACATCAATAATCACAATATCTCGTATACAAAATTATATGCAACTAGGCTTTACATCAACAAGCTTTTCCAAAATAGCTCCACTAGGCTATGGTCCTCAAAAGTCCTCAAGAAGCTCTCTCTGCTTACTCTTGTTCGTCGGGCAAGAGCTCTACTGTCTCATCCGGAAGGGGAAAAACACTAAAACAATGAGCCGAGGCCCAGCAAGGCACATGCACGTGAGCATAGAAACCATGATGCGTAACGGTCATGTAACTATGCACAATTTTAACGGTAAATCATAATATAATCCATGAAACAGAGAAATCATGCTTTGGCGGTATTAAATTCCATAAATCAGAAATCGGTGAACGGTATGCGATGCAAATTATTCCGTAAACCATAAACGGTCATCGATGTCGGTACTTCATATCCGTGAATCGGTGCGGTAACATATCATATCGGTAAAACAAGAACGGTACATCGTATTGATGTCGATGCGGTAACATATCATATCGGTAAAAGCGAAGAAACGGTACATCGTATTCGATGTCGTGCGGTAACATATCATATCGGAAAGCGAAACGGTACATCGTCTTCGATAATCGGTGACGGTAACATATCATATTGATAAAACGATGAAACGGTGCATCATAACATATCGGTGCAGCACTTACTAGTATACCCTACTAGCCGTGGGGCGAATAATCGAGGATAGATTGTGTTCACTCCACACAATCTAAGGCCTCGTAACGGTAATATCCCATCTCACGGGATCGGTACGGTGTGCCACCCGAAGGTAGGCCGTAACGGTATCCCTCCGACGGTAACGCCCGAGGGCAGGGCGGACCACAAATAACTCCATGGACAGAGTTATCCTCGATTACCACCGAAAAGTCCTAAGGCATGCCGGAGAACCTATCTGGACTGTACTCAGTCCCGGGTCCTAAAATAACTGTAACAGAAACATCTCTTTATCGAAAATCACATTTTCGAAATCAAACTTTACAATATAATTTCAACTCTTCTTTAAACTTACATGGAAATATTGTCGGTAAACGGGCGTTCATATTTTCAAAAACAAATTAAACCGGGAGTTACACATCGATGTCAATTAACTTTCATATAACTAGAGCTTGGGTTAAAAATCACTAAAACCCTTTCATTTTCGTACTTAGCACATCGCCAAAGCTTCCGAACACAAATCGATCTCTAAATTTGTGTTTAATCATGAAATTGATGCCATAATTCAACATATATATACTCAATCATGTATTTAAACCATAAACCCCAAAAATTTCGAGTTAGGGTTTGACCATATTCTCTCAAAGCCAAATTAAACACATATTACATGTTCATGCATGAAATCGGGGCCATATACTTTAATAAACATGGACAAACATGAAATCTAACCGATTAAACGAATGAAACATGCTTCAATCTCATTTTCACATCATTTTCATAAACTTTCAAAGATGAAAATCGTAAAAACGCAAAACGGGCGTCCGAGGTACACTTACCTTGTCGCGGGCTTTCACCTTTATAACTAGCTCGGGGTTGGATTCGGGCTCTCGGGCTTCGTTCTCCCTTCTTCTTTCTCTAAGTCGGCGCTCTCTCTCTCTCCTCAAACCCTAAAATCACGTGGAAATGAGGAAGGGAAAGCCGCGCGGGATTTTATTTATCGCGCGGCCGCCGAGCGGAGCATCGAGCGCTGGGCCGAGCGCCGGTGCCCGAATTCATTCTGGATTTTCCGCTCGATAGGCGGCTCGAGCGGCCAGCGTGCGGAGGGATGTGTGCACGCCATTTGGTTCTTCCGCCCAATAGGAGGGCTCGAGCCCCGCCGAGCGCCACGGGCCACTTGCTGAATTTTGGGCATTTTCCAACTTTTCACTTTTTACCACCACTTTTTCACTACATGCATAGCCTCTTATCGATATTAATCACCTTAATCACATCTAGTCATTACGTTTTCGATTTCGGGTCCTCACAATACATTTGCCATCATTTAAAATTACAAAAGATTTTCTTGGATTTATCAATAATAGCTTTGATTCACTTTTTCCTTCTTCTCTTCTCTTCTTTTGTATATATTTCTCTTCTCCATCTCTCTCTTTTCTTAAAAATCCATGAGAAAATGGGTAGAATTGATTAAAAGCCTTTATATAACAAACTAGCACATATATGTCAGTTAGATATGTAGAAACTTCCTTAAGCCTACATATGAGTGCCCATCAAGGTTTCCTTAGACACCAATTTTTAGGAACAAATAAGTACTAGCAGCTTTCATGGGTAATTCAAGCAGACGATTTTATCTAAAACATACTTATATATGGTTTAGACGCACACTAGGCGCCACTCATACCTGCGTCACTACTATCCAACATTTAATTTCTAAGTCGAACTTATAATTATCCTTAATAATTTTTTAATTTATTTAAATTTAACATCATTACAAAATCTCAAGTAAAAGTTAACTATAAATATAGAAAAATAAACTCACGATGATTGTTTTTTTTTCTTAAGTTAACAGTATTTTACACAATTATTTTTCTAACAATAAAAAACAACTGGAAATTCCTTAAAAAGATTGACTCCGTTCTCCCCAATTCATTATGGAACTAAACAGAGGCATTTAATTTTGTGGACCAAAATAATGGCATTTAATTTATGGAACGAAACAAGGGCATGCAAGTGGTTGGTGCGCGGAGGTAAATCAGGTTAACTCCATCGCACCATTTTAAATACATGGCTAACAACTTGCCACATTCCCCTTTCTCTCCATTAAGCTCAACGTAGTCAAGCTATTCATTATTATTGTCTCAGTAATTTTTATTTAGAAAGTGATTGACAACAAATTATTCTTATGTAAATTTAGTTTGAAGGGGTCGTAAGTGTGTTTCAGTTGGCATTCAATCCCAATAAATCTTTGGGGCTGGCATCCCTAATCCGTAGAATAGGGTTTCATCCCAAATTTAGTATTTTTTTTAACTCAAATTTTAAAAAAATTAAAATATTGGGCAAAATCCTGCTCCACAAAATAGGATCATCCAGCCATTAATCTTTGGCCGTCTCAAGTTCGGCTCTTACTTCATTTTTCTTTGTTGCTTATTACTATTGTAAAAAAAAAAGAAAAGAAAAAGAAATTGGCTTAAACTGTCCAAGTTAGGTTCAATTTAGTTGACCTATTTTTTTAAATTTAACTTGATATTGGACTACACTGAATTTTGTGCTGTATTTAGCTATTCAATTTATGTAAACCTGATTAAAATCAAACTATTGGACCAACACAACCTTCATAAAATACGGTCTGCATGTATGATTTTTATGGACAAATGCAACCAAAGTTTTAGGCCAGATTTAACTGTCGAGTTTGGCATGATTACAATTAAAATGATTTACCCTGCTTAAATTTAAATTGTTTATATGAATGGGCTTTTATTGTTTTATTTATACAAAACCTTTAAGAGAAATAGTTCTTTTTTTTTGTAAAATTATTATTATTATTTTCTGTTAAATGAAATATTTTTCATGTTATCTCAATTTTTTCCACTTAGTCAACGATGTCACACAAAATTGTTTTTTTTTTTTTTTTTTTCAGAAAAACATATAGCCGTGCCCAAATTGATTTGCCGATGATGAATGGGCATGCCTGGGCAGTCCGAACTGAGTAAATGGGCACAGATTGCCCAGCCGGGCGCGAGGGGATGAGCTTGGATCGTCTTATAACTCCGCCATAGTCGTGCCCTCGCTAATTTTAATCAAAGTATATATCAAATTTGTTGAAAATGATTTCTAACTACCAAAGAGGCAAATGTTGTACGGTAACAAAATAATTAAGAAATATTTCTTTTGTCCTTATTTTATTTTATTTTACCTTATTGATAATATATTATATTACCTTAATTATATCCAATACTAACTACTGTTATACTCTCATGTATATGCAAGGCTATGAACTATGTATTCGCAAAAGCTATGAACTTACCACCCAAGAGAGGGGTGTAAAACTCAAAGATCATGAACCAAATGGCACGATCTCAATTCTCAGTTACATCTGCCCTCTAGGTTTGATTATAAGAATAATTTATGAAAGTTCTTTATGCGGCCCCTTGTTTCTGGAAACATCCCGTAGGCCTGATAATCCGTGTTTGGGCAAATGTCGAGTCTCAAAACCTGCTCACCGCAAAATACTTATGAGGTAATAAGTGCCCCTACGATTTTTATCAGGAATGCCATTTAATGCTCAAGTAAGTGACTCATTCAAATGAAAAAGATAGAGGTTGAGTAAAAAGAGAAAAATAATATATTGTATTTTAAAATATTTTATACTGTTAAATATTTTGAGTATGAACACCGTAGTTAAAACTAACAACAGCAAATAGCATGTGATTTATCTATGTTAAGTACTTTTGATTATTATATTATGGACACCAAAAAATTAAAAAAATGAGCTCATAACAAGTGCTTCACCAAGACTTTCAAAAGAAAATTTTGCCTTCAGGTGGTACAAGGAAGAGCAAAAATAAGAAAACCTTTTCTATCCTTTTGGGAAGATAAGGGTAAAGTTTTTGAAACTAATGGTAAAGATAGAAATTCTTGAAGCTAAGTTGTGGCAAACAACAAGCTAAATATAGTAGACCTATGTCCGTTATACACTTCCTTGGAGTCTCCTGGTTTTCTTTTCTTTTTTTTTTTTTTTTTTTTATTTTTGGATACTTCACAATAACTCAGGATTTGATCATCTAAAAATAATCATCTTTTCATCTATATATACAATGTGCAACTAGACCAATTTTGTAGGAGAATTTTAATTAATTTAATCAATTAGAATAATTTATGTTGGCTTGATTGGATCAGACATGAGACAATAGATCCTATATTTCTCTAGGATGTCAAATAGCTACTTTGAATTTAAGTAAATTTATTGTCTTATATTGATCAATATAGTTTTATCTTGTCAAATATTCATATTAGTGTCTGAAACACAAACTGGAATGTAGGAAATGGATCGATGAGTATTTTTTGTATAATTCCAAATGTGAGATAACTCTCTGTATCTTATTGAATCAAATTGCTTTATATAAAGAAGATATTAATAAACTTTTATGAAATGGTTTCACGGGATATATAGATAGCTATATCTACATTTGTTTAATAAATACAACCCACTTTACAATCCTGTTTTACAAATTCATTGGAGGAGGAAAGGAATTTCATCAAGAAAATATGTGGTTGGGGAACTATAATTTGTTCATAAGTGGAGAGGTCACCGGATAGATTTATGTTGAAATAAGACTTGTGTCCTAAATTATACAATCAAGTTTTGACCCCGGTAAAAATAACGGATGTAGTAAAAATTAAATATTCAATACACGTAAAAAATATTTAATTCTAGATGTCAATGATACTAACAAGTATACAAAAGATAAATAAGTATAAACAATAACAAAAAGACACGATTTTTGGTGAGGAAGAAAAAACTCGATACCCACGGTAATCGAAAAAAATCCTCAGGGTTTCAACGACCAAGGAAGCAATGCACTATGAAAATCAACTTACAGACCTGATGGTAATGACGCACTAACCTAATCGACTTACTTCTATCTTGTGATCCCTACCAAGGAACTCCTTGGATTTGCCCGCGGCAACGGAACCGGACACCTGTCGGTCTTCACGTCAATCTTCCCTCTTAAACCACTTGAATTGCTGAACACAATCAGGTCTCTTTCTTCATCGAACCGACATCTTCAACGAAGGTAGAAGAATAAAAGTGTTTAAATGGTAAAAACAAAGTGTAGAGAAAACTTGTTAGAACATGAAGTTCAAAGTCATAACTTTTGGTTTTCTCAAGAGAAGCAAGATCAATGGAGCATGAACAACGTTCTTCTCAAGTGGGGCATGAAACTTGTCTGTCAAGAGTACTAGGGTTTCAAAATTATAAGATAAGTATTTATAGAGCGCGCAAAAAAATGTATTCAAAAAGTGCCCCGTTGCCACGGCACTCGAGCGCAACTCCAGCCGCCGGCAGCGGCACAGAGGGTTTCTAGAGAAAACCTAAGTGCGCTCGAGCGCGGAGGCGGCGAGCAGCAAGTGGGCCCTTTCTGGATTTTACGCTCGAGCGCTTGTCGAGCTCACAACGAGCGCAATGCTTCAGGTTTTTCGGGTCGAGCGGGTAGAGGGTACACAGAGAGCGCGGGGCTTCGGGATTTTGGCCTTGAGCGAGTGGAGAGCTCATGGCATGCGTGGTATCCCTGGAAGTCGGAACGACAGTAACGGATATGTGTTGATGTAGTATTTCGACAAGTCATAACCCGATATGGATACAATATTACATATAGTCACGGAATATGCCAATTAGAAAAATAACTCTAACAATCTCCCCCTTTGACAATTTCGTGACAAAACCCAGAAAGTAAATAAATACAAGTGAAGCATGGGTTCAAACACCATCGAGATAGAACCCGTGTACATAAAAATTTACGCCTAGTGAGAAATAAGAGATATAAAAATGTAACAATCTATACTAGTACTGCTGTGTCGATATTGTGTCGGCTGCGTTGACATTGTAATAGAGTTGCCTGGTCAAGCAGGGTTAGTACCAACAATGGCATAATATAATATGGTATAATAAAGAAAACAATATGGAGTAGTAAAACTAATGAGATACAAACAGTACAAAAATTTAAGAAGAATGCCCCCCAAAGAAATAACAAGTCTTCCCCTAACATAAATAATAACATATCCCCTGGCTCCCCCCATCAAAATGAACCAAATTTCCCCCTTTTTGTCACAAAGAGCCAAAGAGAGGGGATCACTCAGAAGCGGAAGAATCTCCGGAGGGCGGAGTACCATAATGATGCCGCCATCACCGAAGCTCAGCCTCCTGGGTAGCCAAACGATCATCCAACCGCTCAAAACCAACAAGTATGTGTGACTGTAACTGAGATTGGGAAGCAAGAATCCACTCCTGTGAGGAATACAAATGCTCAAAACGGTCGACAAGACGAGACAGCTGACCCATCAGAGCGGCTGAGGAAGATATGGAGTACCGATGGGGAGTAGACGGTCCAGGACCCAATGGGTCAGGGAAGGACAAGGCAGAGCCAGATGGGCCATCGTCGGGCTGAAAAGGAGGCACCGCAGGGAGAGGTTCATCTAACAGCTCCTAGGGGTCCACAGCAAAGCGACGTGCATGAGACTGACTCTTAGCAAAAGTAGTGGAAGTGATGGGGCGGGTGAGTTGGAGAAGAGAAAAATCGAAAAAGGGGTGACTGAGCCCAACAAGCAACCACTGAAGGAAGCACACGTGTGTAAGGTTGTCCTCTTTACGGGCGGTGAAGTGGGAAATAATATAAGAGATGAAGTGGGACGGCAAATCAATGAGCCGACCACTCAGTAGAACATACAATAATAAAGCTTTGTCCATAGGAATGGACGAGAAGTGAGAGATAAGAAACAGGTTCGTAAGCATGATGCGACTCACGACCAGACGTCGGGGAGAGAGGAATGAAGTCTTAAAAGCTCTCCCATTCCACTCCATAGGAGCACCATGGAGAAACATGGCAACCTCATTTGGACAAGGCCGGGATAATGGAGGAAAGGGGTAGGTCGGGTTTGTCACTCGAGGAAGGCCAAGAACGCAGGCAAGAATATCCGGAGTAATGTGAACGTGTGCCCCCCGCACGAAGGTGGAGAAAGAATCGAAAGAAATCTCGTGAATATTAGAATAGAATTCTTGAATAAGAATAAGGGATGGAGCAATCAAACCGGTGAGGGCTGGCTTCCAACAGCGGCCAGTGAAGACAGAAGATATGGAAAGGTCGAGAGAATCAAGTTGGACTTCCCGTTCAAGGGAGAGTTGCCGATGGGACATGTGGGTGGTAAATAGAGCCTCTACCTCTGGACTGATAAAGTGATCGGGAGCGGAGAGTCCACTCGGTCGAGTGCGTTTGCCACTCGACTTATGCGCTAAGGACTTTCTCTGGGCCGACATCTGAAAAAAATTGAAGGACACTAAAATCAGGAAATATCGAGGCGTGGGTCTTCCTCCCCCTTGGTCGTGTATGAATATATATATATATATTAGTATTTATTTAGTTATTTATTTATTTACTGATTTTTTTGTTGGAAGCAGTAAATTGTGGCGTGCAGCGAAGCCGTGCACAATGTTGGCTTCAGGCGGCGGCTTGAGCCGCGCAGCAGTTGGCGGCTTAAGAACTTCTCGGTGGCAAACAGCGCAAAGCAAGCGCCGAGAAGGAAGGGAAGGCAGCGCCGGAGGGCCACCGGTGCACCGCCACCCTCAACCACGTTGCCAACTGAGTTTGACAGCCAAGGAGGAGCACCCACACGGTGGATTGGGCCACCCAGTCACTGATGGGGAAGAAACACCATGAACGGGACTGTGAGACACAGGACACCGAGGATGCACGGAGTCCATGGACAGAGCACAAAATCCACGCAAGAATCGGTAGATTTGGAGCAAAGAGGTTAGCAATCGGTGACCCAAGAAGATAGCCAACCAAAAGAAAGTGAAGACAGTGTCGGCAACGCCGTGAAAGGTGGTCAGCAACAGTAAAAAAACAGAGAGAGACGAGAGAGAAATTATCTTGATAAAGCCTACAATGGAAAGAAAGGAGGGTAGATCTGGAGCAGAGTGAGAGTGAGAGAGGCAGCCGATACAAGCAAACCGTGCGAACAGAGAGGAAGAACACGAGGGTTGTGGGCGGCGCACGCTGCGCGCTAGAGGATAAAGGGGAGCAGCGTGCGCTCGAGCCCACAGCGGGCCGGCGTAGGTGTGCGTGCCTTTTTCCTTTTTTTTGTTTTGTTTTTGTGTTGGTTTTTTGTGTTTTTTTTTTTTGTTTTATGTTTTTTTTTGTTTTTTTGGAAAATATAGGCGTCATTCGTCGGGTGGCGAGCACACTCCAATGGCAGTTCTCAAAAATTTAAACCGCACAATGTCTAAGGGTTTGGTGAGGTTGTCGGCCAATTAATGTTGGTTAGAGTATGTGCAAGTGATATGACTCAAGTTTTCACAAGCTCACGAATAAAATGATGCCGAATATCGATATGTTTGGTGCGGGAATGTTGGACATGGTTTTTAGAAATATTTATAGTACTAGTATTGTCACAGTAAATCTGCATAGTGTCCTGGACAACACCGTAGTCAAGAAGCGTTTGTTTCATCCATAGGAGTTGTGTGCAACAACTTCCCACGGCTATGTATTCGGCTTCGGCCGTAGATAATGAGATGGAGTTTTGTTTCTTACTCATCCAAGCCACCAAGTTGGAGCCGACATAAAAACACCCATTGGAGGTACTCTTTCGATCTTCAATATTTTCGGCCCAATCGGCATTGGAGTATCCGGCCAAAGCGAAATTGGATTCGTTAGAGATGAAGATCCCAAAATCAGACGTCCCATTGATACATCGAATAATACGCTTAACAGCACTTAAATGGGATTCTTTTGGATCAGATTAATAACGGGCGTCAGACACCGACACTAAATGCAATGTCGGGTCGGCTAGCTGTCAAATACAGGAGACTACCAATCATACTTCTATAAAGAGATGGATCGACGCTCTTGCCCGCAGGATCACGATCCAGCTTTGAGGAGGTGCTCATGGGTGACCGAGTATGTTTAGAGTTATCAAGATTGAAGCATTTGATAAGGTCCTTGGCATATTTGGCTTAGGAAATAAAGGTACCGTGAGAGAATTGCCGAATTTGTAAGCCAAGGAAGTATGTAAGTTCTCCGATCATACTTATTTCGAATTCTGAGGCCATACAGTCTATAAAGGAATGATCACGGGAGTCTATAGTAGTGCCAAAGGCGATGTCATCAACATAAACTTAGGCTACCAACATATATTTTTCGGTCATTTGGATAAATAAAATTTTATCAACATTGCCTCGAACAAAATCATGATCACAAAAATACGATGTGAGACGCTCGTACCAAGCTCTGGGAGCTTGTTTAAGGCCGTATAGAGCCTTTTTTAGCTTGTACATATGATCCGAAAATGCAGGATTCACAAAACCTTTTGGTTGTTCTACATAGACCTCCTATTGAATGAAATCATTTAGGAATGCACTTTTGACATTCATTTGGTACAATTTAAAACTCATGGTAATGCAACGGATAGAAGAATACCGATAGACTCGAGACGGGCCACGGAGGCAAAAGTCTCGTCATAGTCAATGCCTTCTACCTGAATATATCCTTGAGCAATAAGGCAAGCTTTATTTCGGGTGATATTCCCATTTTTATCGGTTTTATTTTTGAATATCTACTTGCTCCCAATGACATTTGTATGGGTAGGACGGGAAACCAAGGACAATACATCATTCCTCACAAATTGATTTAGTTCCTCATGCATGGCATTTGTTTAGCACTCATCGAATAAGGCCTCTTCTACCTTTTTCGGTTCGATGTGAGAGACATAACAGGTATAGGCGAGCTGATTTAGAATGTGGCAATGCAGTCTCATACCTTCATTAACATCACCTAACGTAAGGTCCTTTGGATAATTGAGCTTAACTATGGCAGAAGGTTCCTTTGTAGAAATGGCGGTAAGAGTTACTTGCTCAATATCTGAAAAATATAAGTTGGGTGAGGAGTCATCATAATCATCTTCTTTATTCAAGCAGTCAGTGCTTTCAGGATGGTCATGAGGAGTGTCATTCACAACAACATTTATGGATTCCATAACCGTTTGAGTCGTAAATTGAAGACTTGATAGGCTTGACTAATTAGGGAATATCCCAAGAACATTCCTTCATCACTTTTGGAGTCGAACTTCCCTAAGTTTTCCCTATCACGTAGAATAAAGCATTGACAAATGAAGATATGAAAATACTTAACATTGGGTTTCTTTCCTTTCCAAAGTTCGTAAGGGGTTGTTTCTATCTCAGGTCTTAGGTAAACCCAGTTGATTATGTGGCAGGCCGTACTCACAGCTTCACCCTAGAAGTGCATGGTAATATTCTTACATTGCATCATAGTTCTGGCCATTTTTTAAATAACCCGATTTTTGCGTTTAACGATCCCGTTTTGTTGAGGGGTGATGGGGGAAGAAAATTCACGGTGAATTCCTTCATCATTAAAAAATTTTCAAAATTTGAATTCTCAAACTCCTTACCATGGTCATTACGAATTCTAATGATAGAAGTTCCTTTTTCATTAGTGAGTTTTTTACATAAGATTTTTACGTGGTCAAACGTGTCAGATTTTTTTCGAATAAAATCTATCCATAAATACCTAGATTAATCTTCCACAACCACTAAAATATACTTTTTACCACCTAAAATTTTAGTTCTAGAAGGCCTCATAAGATCCATATGAATTAATTCAAGAGGTCGAGATGTGTGAATGTCACTATGGGATAAGTGACTTGTTCTAATTTGTTTTCCTAATTGACAAGGACCACACACATGATGTTTTACATTTGACAGTTTAGGGAGCCTTTCAACACAACTCTTCTTCGAAATTTTTGATAAGCTTTTAA
Organism: Nepenthes gracilis; assembly: GCA_033239525.1. Lineage (NCBI taxonomy): Eukaryota > Viridiplantae > Streptophyta > Magnoliopsida > Caryophyllales > Nepenthaceae > Nepenthes > Nepenthes gracilis. The sequence continues at coordinate 11,089,704 of BSYO01000013.1, forward strand.
AATTTAAGTGGCCAAGGCGTTGATGCCACAATTCTGTGATGTCAATTTTAGCGGATTTGCATTCTAGAATGTTGTTTGGCTTCATACCATAAAGATTGTCAGGAGTTCTCATTCCCTCTAAAACAATTGAGCCATTTGTGTCATAGATGGAACATTTATCTTAAAAAAATCGGACCTCAAAGTTGTCATCACAAAATTGACTAATACTCAGGAGGTTAGATTTCAACCCTGATACATACAAGACATCACAGGGTTTTGAGAGTCCAGAAATACATATCAAGCCTCGACCAAAAATAAGGGCTCTTGAGCCATCACCAAAGACAACTGTCCCATCAGGATGGTCTGACATTGAGGAGAATATGGCTTTATTTCTACATGTGCCTACAACATCCACTATCCAAGTACCACAGAGATTGATTTTGAGCTTTTAAGGCTATGTGAGCAACATGGCAATGATATATTTTTGAAAATTTTTTCAGCTCACTTTTTTTTACCTAATTTTTCTCCCCGAATTTACTTTTTGATTTAATATTTTTACTTGTTCATTTAATTTCTGAATGTGATCAACAAATTTATTCATTTTTAGCCATTGTCTTTGGTTGTACAGAAGATTCATGGTGTAGCATCGAGGACAAATGTGACCAATTTTTCCATACGCATGACATGTAGGCACAAATTTAGGTATGGAAGAACTGTTCATAGATCTTTGATTGAAATTGGCAGAAAACTTGAAAGTTTTTGATGGTTTGTTCGTGACCTTTTGATTATGTAGATTAGGCAAATGAGTTGAGCCAACTCTTTTCTCCACATGTTGAAATACGGTCTTAATGACTTTGGGTGTGGTAATATTTTTGAGTGGAATTTGTGTGGCGGAAACAAAGACAGTTTTAGATTGTGGACAATGTTGGGAGATTTTCTCAACATACCCTAAACCCTTTTTATTTCCAGCCACTTTCCCAATCCCCAACATATGATCAAGTTTTTAGGTTCCACTTAAGAATTTTTTCAGATCATTCTTAGTATTCTCAAGCTCCACTTCTAAAGTCTTAATTTTAGCAATTAAGAAACTGTTTTTTACTTTCAGATCATGACGAGTAATAGTGGCACCCTTCAATTTTGTTGTAACTTCATCATTTTCTCTTTCCAAGTCGATAAGTTTATTATTTAAGCTTTTATTCATTTTCTTTACTGTCAAATATTCCCTAAAAAGTTTATCATAAGCTTCTTGAAGTCCATCAAAATCACTATCAGATTCTTCAAGAGAAGAATCTAACTGTTCGGGAGGTGCACTGGTGGCCTCGTCACCACTAATTATAGATGTCCTGAATGCCACATAATTTACTTCATCATCTTCGGAGGATTGTTCATTGTGATTTGCATCATCTTCATTATCTGTTAGAGACACATTTAAAGCTTTTCCTTTTTGATGCTTAAAGTTTAGGCACTCAGTTCGGATATGACCGAAACTGTAGCATTCATGGCATTGGATTCTTGAGATTTCTTATTTTTAACATCTTTAGTTTCCTTTTTATCTTTTTTGAATGAAGCGTAAGATAGATCAGTTCCTTTGGAAGATCGTTTGCTATTCTTATTTTTGAAGAATTTCTTAAATTTTTTTACGAACAGAGCAAAATTCTTATCACTACATGACTCATGTTCGAGTGACGATCTTTCTCTTCCTTTATAGTTTTCAAGACAATTGATTTGTTTCTTTTAGATTGGGAAAGAGTGTTCTCATAAGTTTAAGTGGACCCTTCAAGTTTTTCTATTTTCAATTTATCTAAATCTTTGCTTTCTTCAATACAATAACTTTTGATCTAAATCGTTCAGACAAAGATCGTAGAATTTTTTGGACAATTCTATTTTTATGAATATGTTCTCTTAAATTGAATATAGAATTCACAATGTCGTTCAATTTAGCATAAAATTCATCAAAAGTCTCATCATCTTTCATTCGTATTTCTTCAAACTTAATGGTGAGCATTTGCAATTTTGAATTTTTAACTAGTTTAGTGCCTTCGTGGGTAATTTCAATAATATCCCAGGCTTCTTTTGATTTTTCACATATAAAGATGCGTTTAAATTTTTCGAAAAAAACGGCCATAAAAATAGCATGTAACCCCTTACTATTCCAATTACATGCATCAAATTTCTCTTTAGTCCACAAAGATAAGACTTTTGATTCGTCACCGGTGAAACTTGTGGGTGGAGTCCACCCAATTTGGGTACTAGCCAAAACTCGCTCATCCATTGATTTTAAAAATACTCTTATACGTACTTTCCAGTACGCATAATTGCTCCCATCAAAATATGGAGGAACGGACAGTGATTGACTAGTATGCATTTAGATCGGGGTCATGGATCGGGGTGAGTCTCCGATACCAATTGAAATAGGACTTGTGTCCTAAATTATACAATCAAGTTTCTACCCCGGTAAAAATAATGAAAGTAGTAAAAATTAAATATTCAATACACGTAAAAAATATTTAATTCTAGATGCTAGTGATACTAACAAGCATGCAAAATATAAATAAGTATAAACAATAATAAAAAAAAATACGATTTTTGGTGACGAAGGAAAAACTCGATACCCACGGTAATCGAGAAAAATCCTCCGGGCTTCAACGGCCAAGAAAGCAATGCACTATGAAAATCAACTTACAGATCGGGTGGTCACGACGCGCTAACCTAGCCGACTTACTCCCGTCTTGTGATTCCTACCAAGGAACTCCTCAGATTTGCCCCCGGCAACGGAACCTGACACCTTCCAGTCTTCACGTCAATATTCACTCTTAAGCCACTTGAATTACCGAACACAATCGGGTCTCCTTCTTCAACGAACCGACGTCTCCAACGAAGGTAGAAGAATGGAAGTGTTTAAATTGTAATGAGAAAGTATAGAGAAAACTTGTTAGAACATGAAGCTCAAAGTCGTAGCTTTTCGTTTTCTCAAGAGAAGCATGATCAATGGAGCATGAACAACGTTCTTCTCAATTGGGGAACGAAACTTGTCTGTCAAGAGTCCAAGGGTTTCAAAATTATAAGACAAGTATTTATAGATGGTACAAAAAAACATATTCAAAAAGTGGCCCGTTGCTGCGGCGCTCGAGCGCGACTTGAGCACAGAGGCGGCGAGCAGCAAGCGGGCCACTTCTGAATTTTGCGCTTGAGCACTTGACGAGCTCACGGCGAGCGCAATGCTTCGGGTTTTTGGGGTCGAGCGGTAGAGAGCGCACAGAGAGCGCGGGGCTTCGGGATTTTGGGCTCGAGCGAGTGGAGAGCTCACGGTATGCGTAGTATCCCGAGAAGTCGGAACGGACAGCAACGGATATATATTGATGCATTATTTCGACAAGCCATAATCCGACATCGATATAATATTACATATGGTCACGGAATATACCAATTAGAAAAATGACTCTAACATATGTCACAAGCCCATACTTAATTTGCAGCTGTTTATAATGGATCTGTTGAAAGTAAGCAACTGCGATGTCTTTAAAATAAATTTGATTGATTGGAGTCCAGCTACTTCAATGAAAGAATTTAAATTTTGATAATTTACTTTTCCGGATCTTTACTTAGGTTAGAAAATCAATAGCATGGCAACAACAATAGGCAGCTTGTTTATGATTTGAACCAATAAAATGCTCCGTGCATACAAGAGTTTACTCATTTATTTCCTTATATTTATGAAGTTGTTTCATTACTCCATAAATCGGGCTCTTGAGGGTTTTGACTCAAGGTTTATTGCACCGTGGCATGGATCCAAGAGACATGCATTTGAGAGTGTGGTATAGCCAAATAACAGCAGCTCAGTTGACCAATATTAATCGAATAGTTGATTAATAAACTGATCTGTAACTAATGGAACAAGGGATGCTGCACTGCTGTTGTAGTATCAGAATGCTTCAGTATGGTATCAATAATTTGGTGGCTTTGGTTGTTCAAGAACTTGCTGTGATGTATAACTTGTACGACATAATAATTTCTGTGCCAATCTGAATCAATCTGGGTTTCATTGTTACAATGCTGCACTGTGGTTCCAGTGATACAGAGCAAGATGACAACACAACAGAAGTTCCTTCCCATTTTGACTACATCAGCACTTTGGGTGCCGCAAATCTCTAATTTTTTTTTTTTTTTTTTTGGTGTCAGGGAGTCTAGCTATGATGTGTGCAACTATCTTCCACCAAAAAAACTGCTCTTGATGGAATATATTTGAGTTGTAACTGCATCATCAATATGCTGGAAAGGATACTTGTTTTTTTTTTATGATCTTGCTCGGGCCCAGTAGCCAATACAAACAATACACACCCTAATGTGACCTAATTGGCCTAATAAAACCTTTCTTCAGTAATGCTTGCAATTTAATCATTAACTCTTTTAATTTCTAAGGCATCATTTTATATAGAGCTTTCAAAATTAATGCAAACTATAGTATAAAGTCGTTAGCAAATTCAATTTTTCTACTTAGAAATAAACTTCAAAATTCTTTTAGAAACACTTTTTCAAATTCTTGCACTGTCGGTAGTTCTTCACTAGGCATATTTTTTATCCAAATAGGCAACATAGATAAGATAGGGCTAACATTTACCTTGCATCAAATCGCATACATGCAAGGAAAAAATTATGCAAGATGACTCACTACTCTAATCTCCTCTAAAATTGAAGGGTTGACAACTTGAAATTTGAAAGTACACGTTTTTATGGAAATAATCTATATTAATATAATACAAAACTAACCAATTCATATTAAAATAATATCAAAATTGACAGTGTCTAACAACATCAAAATTACTAACAATTCATATCTATTGACCGTTACCACACACCTAAGAGCTCCCTTTCTCAGATACCTTCTTTCCCTTGAGAAAGCTAGACAATGCATAGTTTTTGTTTGAAAAGATAGGGAAGATGGGCGAGAACATTTACTTTCTCATAGTTCCTCGAGCCGGAGCGAGGACCCCAACCTTCAATTTAGCGATGTTCCTAGAATTACTTTTCCTCTTTCTTGCGAGTTTTCAAAAAAGTATTGTCCTAATAGGAATATGCTAAATGATCTTTTTTTCTCTCTTCTGACCCTTCCAATTCCTAAGGCTAGGGTTGTCAGACCCAATCAACAATTGATTGCCTATAAGACATCCAGATACAATATACTTACCAATATTGACTTTTCGATAAGGGTAGATGTTATTAATGCATAATTTAAAATCCTTGATGGTATATACAAATGACAAATTAATTTTAGGGATATAAACAAATATATTGATCTTGGGTCAATCAATACATATATTGAAATTTCAAAAATAGAAAGTTTACCTTTTACTATCAAATGAAAAGCTCAGATGTCCTATGCAATGATGCCCAATAAGAAGAGGGAAATCGTTAATGATGTGCCCAACTTGAACAAAGTTGAATTAAGCTTTCTACTATTTAAAACAATTTAAAACGGGTCGCCTCCCATGCAATCTTCCACAATGATTGCATGACACTTTCCGTTACAATTGCCCTACAAATATTCCATGAAATGGCTAGCATGATACACGATCCAAGCTTTGACCACCTTAGCTAGCATGCCTCTTCTCATAAAATTTAGCTCTTTTTAGCTCTTGCTTGATGAGCAACTTTAAATTGAGCACTTCATTGTACATCCTTAATCAAAAAGGGCACGGGTTGTCTTCTTATACTATCGTCCAAGCACCATAGAAATTTCTCATCCCTCCTTACTTCAGTCAGCACCAAGTAAAAGGCAAAGCTAACTAACTCAGAAAATTTTGTGTCATACTCAAAAACTATTCAGCATCTTTGTCTTAATCTCATGAATTAATCGTCTATTTGATCAGGGTGGCTTGTTGAAAAATATTTGTAGTAGAAAGTCTCTATGAATATCTCCTTGGTAATCTCTTCATTTTTTGACTTATAATTAACTTTTTTATTGTCTATCAATGGTCAATTTCTAATCCAATTTATAGGTGGCCAACTTGACCTTTTTCTTTTTTAGGACAATAGAATGCCTAGAACTATTTGTCTACAAGGTGGATCCATATCTTTGCATTAGATGGATTTGGATCAACCAAAAATATAGACACTTGATAATTAAAAATTCTTTCATAGGCACTCCCTTAGCCAACATTGTGTCATCTAACCTCACCATGCCGTAGATTGTGCAGCATGTGAATCGTTTGATCTATCACCTCGGTGGTTTTATTGAGCATCCTATGATTATTCAATTTGGGATGATTCACCATCTATACTACCTCCTCAATTGTGTATGTATCATACCAAAATAGTTTAGATCCCACAAAAAATATAAGAAGTCTCCTAAATAACTTGCTTTGATACCACTTAACTATTACAATTTAGATTATTACATCAACATAGTAAGAAATTTGAGGTGATGTTCTCTATAAAAGCTGCTAATAATGCCAATATAATTATAATATTTGTCCCAAGATATAATTAAATATCACTGATTTAATCACTGACTTCTCATATTTATATGTCTAACTATCAATTATTTCTTACAATTCCCATGCGTAAATTTCTTGATCAACATAAACATTTTCTATCTCTCAAAAAAATCTTATAAAGAACCCACCGATTCACTTTATCACTAAGTGATTTTAAGCCTTTAATCTGAAATATAGTGAATTATAAAAGTGAGTCAAAATATTTTTTAAGAAGTTGGAAACAAATAAACATAAAAAATATATGGTTGTATAAATTTGTCATAAATCTCGAACAACATAAACAAATGCAAATAGTTCTAGGTAATAATTTCAAAACTTAGGTAATAGTGTTCAAAAGTTTTTAAAAAATAAGATGAATTTAGACATACATACAAGCCAAATGCCCAAAAAAAATAGTGATAACTTTAGTATTAAAACACATAATTAAATGATTAATAACTGAAACTTAACCTAAAATTGGAACACAAGCCTATAATGAATACCGCAAGATATTCTAATATTATATATATATATATATATATATATATCAAAACCTAATATATAAAGGTTATGTTCAAAAGTAATTTTAAAATAAATTATTGTATGAATAACAAATGTTCAAAAATAAGAAAAAATACCTCAAATCTAATAATAAATATCTAATATTCAAACTGAAATATAAATTAAAGACCCACAACTATCAATACAAATAGACTCAAATCCAAAATAGCAACTCCTAATCAATTAATCAAAATATAATCAAAAAAGCTAAAACTATTCCTTCATTAATAACCTTTCATTCAATCCTACAAGACTATTTAAACCGGTTAATATAAAAGATTAATAAAAAATGATAAGATTAAATTTAATAATTAAAAAAGCATGTATAATTTATATATATTTAGATAATTATGAATAAAATATGCGAATGGATAATTATAATTATTAAAAACTGAAAAGTTAAAAATTATTGAAATATTAATAAAACATGTAAAAATTATATGAAAATATAATAACTAATGATTGGCAATTATTTTATCAAAAAAGATTGAATATCAAAAATTAGGTTATAATTACTTTCATATAATCAAAGGCCATACAATACTATTCATGATCCATTGGTAGGCTGAATACATATTATTTTCTATAGTCAAAGTTAAATGTCATTTTCTTACTCATGCATGTTAGGTTTGATTTTTAATTTACAAATAATATAGTAATATGTTTTCAAATATGTTCTATTAATTCTTTATTATCTTCATTTAATCAAAATGAAAAATACCACATCAAAAGCAAATATACTAAGTTCTTCTCATATTTGAAAAAAAAATTATTTTTATCAAAATTAAAATAAAATACTCATCAAATATTTATATAACAAGACATGCAAGGACAATTCTCTTTAGGATTTCTAAATTTTAAGATGACATACTCAAACTAATACACAGGCACTCAAAATCTCATAGAGTGAAAATAAAACTAACATGTACACAACATAATATCCAATAAAGTGGGCTAATATCACATATATATCAATATTTGAATAAGAAATTATACAAATTTTCTAAAAAGTTTAATAATAAAATAAAAAAATTGCTTGGATGCACTAACTTTTTCTTAGATTTAATGAAGACTTGCTTGAAAAAACTTTAAATTTCTACATCTCTCTTCTTGTCTCTCTTTTTTCTTTTCCTTCTATCTCTTCTCTCAAAATTTTGTAAAAAATATACAAAAAATCAACAAAAATTTCTTAAATAGCAAACTAGTGCACGTACGTTAGTCATTCATAGGTCTATACAAAGGTTAATTTTAGTCTATGCACAAGTGCTCAGTGGGCATGCATCAAACGCTACAATTCTAGATAAACACGCATATGTACCTATCATACCCACATTAGACATAGTGATTTTGCTTTAGATATACTTATACATAGCTTAAACGCACATCAACCACTGCTCATACCTAAACCAATATGGTCCAACACTTAACTTTTAATTCAAATTTGCATTTAATCTTAGTAATTATCTAATTTACTTAAATTCAACATCATTATAGAATTATTACGACACACTTGATTATTAGAATTGAACAATAAGGGAATATAATAATTATTCCTAATTAATAGAATATGATAGAAATAGAGTTAAAAATTATTATTTTTAATTTATTTAATTCTAACAATTTATCACAAAATATATATTCCAATATTTAGTTTATAAAATAATATAAGAAATAATGTTAGAATTTATCGTAATGACTTTTTTTTACCCTTATTCAAAGAAAAGATATTACTTTTTTCTTATATAAGAAATATGTATATACATACATACTGTCACATCCCGTATTTTTATATCTATTTTAATCATATGAAACATCTGCTAACCTTAATAATTTGTAAATCATAACAAATCATAATATACAGTATCCAAAATACAATATTACCTTATCAGTGGCTTTGACATCCAATCCACAATAAAATAATTTCAACCTCATAATAAGAAAAAATGCCGGCTACAAATCCCAAACTTATCACAAAATAATCTTGCAAAAATATAAAAGATAATCAATATATTTGCAAAGGTACTAATATCATCATAATATTATACATTCTTTAGAATTTAGAAAATTTACAACTTATACATCATTATAAGTTACTAAAATTCTAAGTATAGTAAAACTAAAATTTTCTTCTTTAATCTTGTTCATCAGATTTGAATTCCTGTAAAGTATTTGAAGGGAAAGAAAACAATAAAAAAGTGAGCTAAATACACAGTAAAAACATAATAGTCAATGACATGTATATTTTTATACAAAGGTCAAAATCGTACAGCACAACGATACTTCTTCTTTATTTACATCTCGAAGATAGGATGGATTGTATTCAATCTATACGAATCAAATGCCTTATCTTCCTTATTTACATTTCGAAGATAGGATAGTACTACCTATTATCTCCCAACAGACGGGGTCAAAATCACAAAGTGATACTTATTCAGACAACATCTAAACTATAATATTTTAAGACATACCAAGGAATACTATCCTCTGATATAAAATTTTTGGTTCAGTTTTTTTACTTCTTAAAAATTTCTTAGTAGAAATTTCTTATTATTCTTTCTTCTTTTTCTTAATTTTCTCATTTTAGAAAAAAATCTTATTCTTATAAGGCCAAAATAGGCTCCTATTCAAGCATAAATTTGGCATATACATAATAAAAATATATCATTGGGTATCCTAAAAAAATCAAGCCATATAAATTTTATAAGTGTTGGAATAGATTTTTAGGTGATAAATTATGTGGCTTCCAGTCCATTAACCTTCTAATTTTACTGGTTTACCAACCGGTTTGGTCTCCTTTTAATTTTCTTAACCTGTTTATTCAAATAACCGATTCATAGACAAGTTTAGCCTTTTTATGAAGTTCTTTCTATTTTATTATGTGGACCGATTTATTATATATAAAAAAATAAGTTGTCCGATTCACTTAAATAAAATACATGCTTAAACCGATCCGCTCATTCCATCCAAGAACCAAGAGCTGAACCGGTTCTTAACCTAATTTCAGTAGCCGGTTCACCTCATAATTAACCGGTCCATTTGATATTTAGTCGATTTACTATCTTAACATGCTATATATGACCGGTTCATCCATAAATTCTCAGCCAATTTAGCCTATTATAACTGAATTGTCAAAATTGTGTAGCAGTTGGTTCAGTGGAAACTCACGATTTTGATACCAATTTATGGGTCAAATTAAGGTATTTTTAAAAATCATTTTACAAGGTGGTAGATCAACCCTTGTACTAAACAATATGACTGGGCTAGCTACTAGTTCAACCAGTTCATGGCTGATTCATCCCATCAAATGGACTGCTAGATTCAGCATCCATATGGATGCAGGGGTTTTGTTATTGATTTGGGGTCCGATTTAGTGGTCTATTCAACCCATTTTCATGAGTTAATTTTACACAATCTTAATAAGGATCTTACTTGTTTGTGACTAATTGTGAGCCGATTTGGTGGTCGGATGGAAGCCTATTTGGCCTTATTTTTTCAAACTACTAGTTTCAACATAATTATTGAAGTTAGTCCAGTTATTAATGCAAAGCCTGGTTTAGTGGCTAATTCACCATGAAAAATTATTTTTTATACATTTTCAAAATCAATACAAAATTTTGGATCGGTTTATATAAATTTTTTAATTTTATCCTTATCCGGTTCAAAGTTATACACTGATTTTTTGAGCATAAGTTTACTTCTTACCGACTCAATGACATATTCTTTTCCTTGGGCTGAACCGGTCAAATTTTTACAAGATAAATTTATGCCAATTTTATGGTATATTATCAGTTCATTAAAATGTCATATATAATTTTTGTAGGGCTTGAATCGGCCATGTGCTGCCTGGGAGATGCTTGTCCAAAGCCCTGTTTGGTATACTCGTGTAGGGAGTGTTTATTCTTGTCCTATGTGCTGTAGAGTGGGATGCTCTAGCCCAAGGTGCTGAAGATTACTCTAAGCTCCTTAAGGTAGGAAGGCAACACTACTCTGAAGCGCGGCTTGGAGTTTTATTTTCCTTCTTTGAATGAGTTCTAGTTTGCAGTTGATATGTGCTGCCCCTCTCCTCGTTGTGGCAGTGTGTTGCTGCTGATGTATAGTTGTTAGCTTGTGTGTTGAATTTGCACCTGGTGGTTCAGCTGGTTGTGGTGTTGGAGGTATTTGCTCTAGTGCTGTTGATGTTTGGGGAGCAGTCTTTGATATCTGAACTGAAGCTACCCCTCCGGTCTAAAGTATGGTGATACATACTGCTGCTCAAGCAGCAGTCCAATGCAGGGGTGTGAAGTTGCTATCGGGAAGTAGCTACTGGGTGATGGGGCTCCGTTGCAGTTGCCCTCTGCTTTTGCTGAGACTAGCTTTTGTGATGCTGAGTATCTTGCTATTCCATAGTTGTGTATCTGGTTTTAAGTAAGTTGGTTTCTTTGTTGAACCAAATAGTTTGCTCCTTACTAGGAACAATGGCATTTTGGCCATTTTTTTTTTTTCCTTTTGTACTATTATTTTGGTTTTATGTTCATGACTTATATCACGATGCTCGTGGTTTACCACAGTGTCTTTGTTCTACATCCAAGTCGGCAAAATACTTGGAGATGAAACATTGAATTTGTACTTTTCTTTTTTCATTAATAAACTCTCATTACTTACCAAAAAAAAAAAAAGAGAGAGCTTGAATCGGCCTAAAACTTGGTAAAAATAGCAGCCAAAGTCAGTACCAGTAGTTGTTCTGTTTTCAGTCAATTAAGTCTGCCAGTCTTCTTTGTTTCAATTGAACTGGTCAATTTTATAAATAATAATTTTTCACAAAAATATGGTGATTTATTCAAAATCTTAAAGTAGAGTTAAAATTTTATGGCGTAAATCGACCAAATAAAGTATGTAAAAATTTAAACATCAATAAAATGCAACTGAGTTCAACAACAGAATTTTATTTGGACAGGTTGCTAAACTTTTCCTATTCTAGTATAGATTTGGTGAGAATTTTATATATTAGACCAACAATATTTCAAGATAAGATCAAAAATTTAACGATAAATTAAAAAGGAAGAGGAGTTCTTGTCTAAAAATATTTTGAATTTAACTTTGAATTTTAACTGCCAACCGAATCCCTCTCCAAACTCAGCTTGGGTTCTCTATTTTTACTCATCTTTTCCTTTACCTTACTCTTCGATTTTTTCTCTCTCTTTTGGTAAATATCTAGCCTTATATGTCTATTAATTGCTAAAAAGTTTTTAGATTTATTAGAGCTTACCACCTATCTCATAAGGTGTCAAAAAGCTTCTACTGTCATAAGCTGAATCAGCTTGTATGCAAGCTGATGTGCTATCCCTTTGTTTTGGCCACTTATCCCTATTTTATTTGATAAAATTTGATACATATTAGTCCTCAAATATATCATGTGTCTTCCCTCTTTAGTGACATGTTCCCCTTTTAATTTATTACTTTAGAAAATTAGGGGAAAAGGGGTGGAGGGAAACTAGGTAGCCTTGCGGTCTACCCTACTCTTCTTCTTCTTCCTCGTTAATTTACCTTTTTTTTTCTAGGTGTTGGGTGAGTAAGTGTGGGATATATATATATATATATATATATATATATGATGCGTCCCTCCGAACTTCGAACAGATTCGGTTGATCCTCTTGTCGTGGCTCCGGCTCTGTTCCCTGTGGTTGATCCTGCACACCACTAAACAGAACAGGAGGTCAGTGTGTCGGCGGGAAGCTATCCCACTGAAAATACTTCGACACTCAAGTCGGTAAAACAGTCTTCAAAAGAGTAAAACTGAAACTTAGAGAGAGAGAGAGAGAGAAAGAGAGTTTTCCCAGATGAAAGAGAGACATGAGGTCCTCTTAAATATGGGAGGTGGGAAGGCAGTAAACGGCCGTGAGAGACGCGCTTGTTTGCCTTAGGGTTGAGGATGAATGTGTTTGGAGTAGCCGAGTGCTTGTGCAATTTTGAGAGTTTTAATGTCTGAGAGCGTAATTGAAAGCGTGATTGAGAGCGTAATTGGAAGCATGATTGAGAGCGTAATTGGAAGCGTGCCTTGGATGGTGAATCTAGGGTTTCTTTTATGGTGGAGAGGGCGATCCTCCTTCTTTGGAAGGAGAGATTGCCTCCGTGATCTGCTGGCTGGCCTTTCTTTTGGGGCTGATGTCGGTTGCCAAACTGTGAAGGATAGTTTCCTTCTGAGGTGACCAACAGCTTTTCAAACCGGACATCTTCCTTCTGTACATGTTACCGTTGGAGAGCCTAGGTTGGCAAAGATTTGGAGAAATCTGGCGCCTTCCTTATATGGGAGGCGCCAATATTGCCAACGTCCTTTTTGGTGCCAGTTGGGATCGTGGAATATCAAAAGCCGTTGCTAGCCTTTTGATGATTCGTGGGTCTAAAACGGGCCGTTACATCAGAAAGCTTCTTTCGGCCCAACGCGCTGTATGTCGCGGACGGTCAACCTTTGAGTTGACCGTCGCTAGCGAAGTTAGCGCCTTGGACAATCAACATTGGCATTCACCGTCCCGGGGCTTTTCGCCTTCCGGCACGTTCTCCGCCTGGGCGTTAGAGTGTTGACCGTCGTTTTTGACCTCCATTGACTTTTGGGGCCAATCTAATAATGGTATACCCATCACTAGCCCCCCATACTGATGGCCAGAAGTCTAGGCTCCAATATGTTCATGATGGAATGCCCTTCTTTGTTCTATGCATCTTGCGGAACTTTGGAAAAGGCGTGAAGGAGAGTTTGACCAGAATTGTTGATCGTCCTGGTCAATTCTGAAGCACCAGAATTTTTGACCGTCCTGGTCAATTCCGGAGATCCAGAATTGTTGACCGTCCTGGTCAATTCCGGAGTACCAGAATTGTTAACCGTCTTGGTCAATTCCGGAGAACCAGAATTGTTGACTGTCTTGGCCAATTCTGGAAGCGTTTTCTGCCAGTCTCTAGCCGACTTACACGGCAGAAAGCGACACGTGTCTCCCTTTGGTTGGGCGGAGATCCTGGCCATTAATGCGCTAGAGATCCGTCCTTTTGTAGGGTCAAGTAGGGAGGTGACACGGGGCAGGACTGATGGCGTTCTTAATGAGGGGTTTTATCCTTGGCGCTTAAGTTTCCCTTTCGTATTTTGAAATTGTTTATGCCTTTAGTCCGTTGTCTTCTTCCTTCCAACTCTTCTTTCTGGAAAACCTAACTCTCCGTGTAACCATGGCTTCCGCCACCGATTTTGCTTCCATTCTGAGAGAAAGCGACGTCAAAGCTTTGTGCGTTGAATTCAATATTCCGAAGGAGATTGCCTGGAGAATTTTGGGCAAGGACGACGGGGTTTATTCCCCATCGAAGGGGCACATCACTGTCTACGAGGCCCATCTGAGGAGCGGCCTCTGCCTGCCGTTGCCGGAGGAACTAGAGTCGATCATGAAGGCTCTACGAGTGCCCATTGCTCAACTCCATGCCAACGCCGTGAGGTATCTTTGCACCATGTGCATTTTTGCTCGAGAGCTTGGCAAAAAGTTTAAGATGTCCGGCGTTAAGGTTTTGTTCAAAGTGAACCAGGGGGGAGAGTGGATATCGCTCTCTCCTCGTACCGGAATAAAAATTAGTAAGGCCATTCACGACTCGCTAAAGAACTGGAAAAACCGGTTCTTCTTCGTGAGTGTGGGGGCCAAATGGCCCCTCGCGAAGGATTGGGGCCAAGTTCCAGAGGTGTACTTTGGGGCGCCGTCTCCGGCGGAGTGGGCAGCCTACGCATGGCTGACAAAAGCAATAACGGAGAATCCGGATGATTTTGCTTGGGATTTTTTGGTTTCTCGAGAGGAATCGAGGACAGCGAACTGGGGTCCGCCCTCCCCAACTAGAAAACCTATGCCGCCCGTGAGGATGGCGAACCCCGATGAGACAAAAGGGGTAATTATCCGTATGCGACGTCCCGACGAAGGGTCTACTGGCCCGTTGCCTGAGAAGGTGATAGAGACACCCTCGTCGTCGTCGTCGCTTATTGATTATGTTTCCGCGGGGATCTGTGCCGAGGCTGGCAGCACCGCGGGCCTGGAAAAGACCTACGAGGATTGGCCGGCGGACTCAGGAGTTGTCTTAGCGTAGCCTGTGCCACAAGCGGTTCCCGGTGCTGAGCTGATGGAATCTTTTGAGGGGCCAGCTTGTGAGACGGTGACGGCCACGCAGACTTCTGCTATGGAGCCAATAGTGGGGCTCGACTCTTCAGCATCTGCTCCAGAGGCCGCCAGGGAAGAGCCCGTGGCTGCTACTCCGGAGGCTGCAAGAGAGGAGCCCCCAGCTGCCATGGATGAGATTGATGCGTTCCTGGATCGCATTTTGGATGAGGCAGCGGTGAGTTTGGCGCGTGAGGATGCTCCTGGTTCATCATCTCCTGGTCCACCGCCAACTGGGCTAAGTCTAGAGTCCAGGCCCGTGAGGCCCTTGAGGAAGACTCATGAGGTATGATTTCTGTAATGGCTTCCTTGTACTTTTCTCTTCCTTGTGTTTGTAACTTACACTTCGCTTTTGTCTTGTGCAGTCAAGGAGGTTGATCTCAGCCTTCTCCCGGGAGGTGCAACAACGTGATCGCATCATTGCGGATCGAGAGGCTGAGATCGCCTGGCTGGAGGCCAGGCTGGCTGCCTCAGGAGGGGAGCTAAGCGAGCAAACTGCTGCTCTCGAGGCTGTCATGGTGAGCATGGCGATGGAGAACGCTGAGCTGAAAGCCGAGGTCGCCCGCTTGAAAGAGGAGGATGATCGACATAATAAAGTCAAGAAGTGGCTTGCTAACCAAATCACAGATCTGGAGAATGATCTGGCCCTCCGCATCCGTCCCATTGAGCTTGAAGGCATGCTACACGCACGGCTGTTGGAGGGGATCAACGTCAGCCGGTGCATTGCGCGGTTGATTGATCCCAATTTTCCGGCTGAACTCATTAATCAATCCAATAGGGCAGCGCAACGCAAAGAGGACCTTGTGAGGTACTCCCTGTGGCAGCCTGAGACGGTCGTTGTAATCCCCTTCTGTTTTTTTTGTACTGATGTAACCGCGCAACACAATTAAAGCAATAAAACGGAAATTTTCTCCGGTTGGCGTCCATTGATTTTTACTGCCTTTGTGTCAGTTTGTGTTGATGCATGGGGCGGCCAATCTGGTTGGCCGGCTGCTTAAGGAGTAAAGTCCTTGGCTAACTAAGGAGTAAGGTCCTTAAGCCAAGCAGGCGGTTGTGTTAACCAGCCCGGTGGCGCCGTACAAATGATGACTTGGGCAGCCAATGTTGGAGAAGAAATGTTTCTCCCTTTGACCGTCGTTGACTGACATTGCTACTCCCGTGAGGGAGGTCGTCGCGTATGCTGTACTAGCCCCCTAAGATTTTGACCGCTAACGGGCCACTTGAATGACCAAGGTTTAAGACCGCTTATGGGCCACCTGGATGACCAGGGTTTAAGACCGCTCATGGGCTACCTGGATGACCAGGGTTTAAGACCGCTTATGGGCCACCTGGATGACCAGGGTTTAAGACCGCTCATGAGCCATTTGGATGACCAGGGTTTAAGACCGCTAATGGGCCACCTGGATGACTAGGGTTTAAGACCGCTCATTGGCCACTTGGATGACTAGGGTTTAACAACGAGAGGGTGAAGTCCCTCCCGACTTAGAGGCAATCTAGGTCGGGTAAACCTGCAAGGCAAACACAGTTTATATGTATGCACACAAAGACTAGGATTCTATATGCTAAGTAAACTTCTCATTTTACCAAACTAAAACAAGCATGTGAATGAATGCACACAAGTGGGTGAGTGCGTACCTGGGTTCCCTATTGGAAGTAGCGTTTGAGGTGGATTGCGTTCCACGTTCGCGGGACCAACTTTTGTCCTGGTTTCGGAGTTTGTATGCTCCGTTTCGCAAGACGGCGGAGACCAAGAAAGGCCCTTCCCAGTTAGGGGAGAGCTTGTTGCGGCCGGCCAACCTTTCCGTGGCCTCGACGCCTCATAGGACAAGTCCCCAACATCGAATTGTTGGGCTTTCACCTTTTTATTGTAGTACCGGGAGACTCGGTGTTGGTAGGCTGCTGTCCATATTCTGGCAGCGTCGCGGGCTTCCTCTAGCAAGTTTAAGTGTTCCCTGATTTTTTGAGAGTTGGTCTGTGGGTCGAAAGACTCCACCCTAAGACTTGGAAGCCCGATTTCGACCGGGATCACTGCCTCAGTCCTGTAACAGAGGCTGAAGGATGTCTCGCGCGTTGGTTCTTTTGGGGTTGTCCGATAAGACCAGAGGACGGATGGGAGCACATCAGCCTAGGAGCCCTCGGCGTTCTCCAACTTAGTCTTTAATCCATGGAGTAGCGTTCTGTTTGTGACCTCCACCTGTCCATTCGCTTGGAGGTATGCCACCGAAGTATGGACCAGCTTGATATCAAGGTTGGCGCAATAATTGGGTCCTGTTGTCAGTCACCACGACCTCTGGGATGCCAAATCTGCAGACAATGCCTGGCGAAGAAATTTCAGTGCATTGTGCTCCGTGATTTTTGCCAGCGGGACTACCTTGACCCACTTGGTGAAGTAGTCGATACCCGCGATGATAAACTTCCTTTGCCCTGTGGCAATGGGAAATGGGCCGAGAATATCGAGCCCCCATTGCGCGAAGGGCCATGGAGCTTGAAGTGACTTCAGGTCAGTGGACGGCTGATGGTGAAGGTTGCTGTGAAGCTGGCAGCTTTCACATTTCTTTACAAACTCGAGCACGTCCTTTTTCATCGAGGGCCAGTAATAGCCCTGCCGCATGATCTTGAAGGCCAGGTTTTCTCCGCCTATGTGTGATCCGCTGATCCCGAGGTGAACTTCGCGCAGCGCGTAGTCAGCCTCCTCAGGAGATAGACAGCGAAGGTACGGGGTTGAGTATCCACGTGGTACAGCCGCCCATCGACTACCGTGTACCAGCCAGCTGTCTTTCTAATTCGCTTAGCCTTTTCGGCGTCCTTTGGGAGTGATCCGTCAGCCAAGTATCTAAGGTAGGGTGTCATCCAGTTTTTCGTCTCGAAAATCTACATCGCCTCCTGTTTCTCAATGCTGGGAGCATTCAGGATCTCCCGCATGTCCTCGAATCATGCTCGGGTTTTCAGCGCTTTAGCCAACTTGGCCCATCGCCTTTCGATTTTGATTCGAGAACGTGAACCAGGGTCAGTTTGTCGAAGCCCTGGACGGCCTCCTTTGCCTTAGCCAAGTACTTCGCCAAGTAAGGATTGTTGGCCTCAAAGCCCCCATTAATCTGGTTGACAATTAGTTTGGAGTCGCTGTAAACTGTCAACCTATTGGCAGAGCACTCTTTTGCTAATCATAAGCCAACTAACAGGGCTTCGTACTCGGCGACGCTGTTGGTCACCGGGAAGTCAAGTTTGAGGGAATACTTAACCTCGAATCCATCAGGGGTCATAAGGACCACCCTTGCTCCGCGGCCCTTATCCGTGGACGATCCATCTATGTGGAGTGCTCATTCTGGAACTTCGTCTGGCTGTTCTACATTTTCTGCGGGTTGTTCCTCGTGAATTGGGGTCGTGGTCTCAACAATAAAGTCAGCCAGCGCCTGCGCTTTTATAGCAGGTCTGGGCATGAACTCGACGTCAAACTCACCCAATTTGATAGCCCACTTCACCAGCCGTCCCGAAATGTCAGGTTTCTGGAGTATACTTTTCAACGGCTAGTCAGTGAAGACCACTATGCGATGCGCCTGAAAGTATGGCCTCAACTTTCGCGCAGCGAAGATAAGTGACAGGGCCATTTTTTCCGCGCGCGAATAGCGTGTCTCTGGACCGGTCAATGTTTTGCTCACATAGTAGACTGACTGCTGGATATCGGATTCCTGGCGCACGAGGACGGAGTTGAGGGACACTTCTGACACCGCCAGGTAAATGTACAGCTCCTCTCCGTATTTGGGTGATGCAAGCAATGGTGGGCTGGCCAGATACTGCTTCAATTCGTTGAAGGCGGTCTTGCAGTCAGCCGTCTACCGAAATCCATTGGATTTCATCCCTCTCAAAGCTTTAAAGAAAGGCTGGTACTTGCCACCGGACTTTACGAGGAAGCGGGACAAAGCGGCCAGCCGCCCAGTCAATCGCTGGACGTTTTTGTCGTTCCGTGGGGGCGCCATGTTAGCGAGGGCCTTGATCTTTTCTAGGTTTGCCTCGATCCCCCGTTGGGAGACGATAAAACCCAAGAACTTTCTAGAGGCCACCCCGAAGACACACTTGGATGGATTCAACTTCATTTGATGCTGGCGGAGCACCTCAAATGATTCTTGCAGGTCGCGTATGTGGTCGCCAGTGACTCTGCTCTTGATAAGCATGTCGTCAACGTAGACCTCCATGTTGTGACCAATCTGTTTTTCGAACATCTTATTGACCAGTCGCTGGTAAGTTGCTCCAGCATTTTTCAGTCCAAAGGGTATTACCTTGTAACAGTAGGTGCCCTGGTCCATCATGAACGAGGTATGCTCCTCGTCCTTCGGACTCATCCAGATCTGATTGTAACCCAAATAGGCATCCATAAAGTTTAGCAGCTCATGTCCAGTAGTGGAGTCAACTTGAGAGGTCAATCCGGGGCAATAAAATCATCTTTCGGCGGCAGCCTTGTTGACGTCGATAAAATCGACGCACATTTGCCATTTTCCTTTACTCTTTTTAACTAGGACAACATTTGAAAGCCAATCTGGATATTGGACTTCTCTAATAAATCCAGCATCCAACAACTTTTTCACCTCTTCTCAGATGGCGATCAGCTTCTCTATGGAGTGATTCCTCCGCTTCTGCCTGACTAGCTTTCGGCCAGGATCGAGGCCCAACTTGTGGACCATCACCTCAGCCGAAATCTCAAGCATGTCTGCGGGGGTCCATGCGAATATGTCAGCGTTCCGTTGCAGAAATGCAATCAGTTCAGTGCGTAGTGTGCCAGTGAGTGAGCTGCCAATCTACACACATTTTCGGTTCCTCCGGATTCAGTGGGACCAAATCCATGGCTTCACCAGACTGTGCTTGTTGTAGGGTGGTCTCTTCTCGTCTCGATGATCGAGTTCTCCCACTGTGCCAGGGCTGCCGCTAGGGGCGATCTGGGACATGTAGCACGTCCGCCCGATTACTTGGTCGCCTAACACCTCTCCCACACCGTAAGGTGTCGAGAACTTCATTTTGAGGTGCGAAATTGAGGTGACCGCCCCAAATGCTGTCAGGCACAATCTACCTACTATCGCGTTGTAAACGGAGGGCAGGTCAATTACTAGAAACGTGAGCGTACGACTTGCTATTTTCGAATAGGTGCCCAAGGTGACTTCCAATTGGAATGTCCCTTAAATGGGCACTGGTTCGTTGTCAATGCCATATAGTGGACCTTCAGAGGGTTTTAATTTGTTCTTTTTTAGGCCTAACTTAAAGAAGGCATCCAAGTAAAGCAAATCTTTAGAACTTTCATTATCGATAAAGACTCGTTTCAACTGGTAGTCCATAATGCCGTCTAAAATAAGTGCTAATATAACAAGGGGGTCAGCATGGGGGGACACTACATGAGTTGAGTCACTATCATCGAAGCTAATTGTATTATCTATTGTGCGCTGCTTCTTCCTCCCACTCTGCTGCTCCTTACTGTCAGCCGAGTTCTTGACAGGTCGGGTGGTGACCATATTAACCATCCCCGCCGCAACCGTGTTCCTGGGTGGAGTCTTCTCCTGCCCCTCTTCATCAGCTACTCCTGAGCTCTGTACAGGACCTCTAACAAATTTCATGAGGTGGCCTTTGCGAATTAGATCTTCGATCTCCCTTTGCACCGTCTTGTAGTCATCAGTCGAATGGCCAGCAGAACGATGGAAGTCACAGTACTTCGACTCGTTTCCAGAGTCCTTCCTCAACGGTTTGGGCCACTTTAGGAACTTTTCTCCACGGATCTGCATAAGGACGTTGGCGCGCATGTCTATCAGAGGTGTGAAACTGGTGGGCCCATAGTCTCTGCGTTCTGAGGGCCCAGTTCGGCGCTACTTCTGGCGGGAGTGTTCTCTGCCACTGTACTTTCTCTTCCCTTCACCAGAGAATGGTCGAGGCTGATCCGCCCGCTCTAGACGTTTTGCCTCGTTGGCCTCTTCTACTGCAGCGTAGGCCCTGGTGATGGATTCTGCTTCTCAGAAAGTTTGAGGATTTTTATAGGCAATGTGCTTGAAAAAGTCACCGTAAGTAAGCGCAGAGATGAAACTGCCCAGCTTCATCTCCTCTGTGATCCTAGGAATCCTTCTGGCCTCCACCACGAAGCGATCCAGGAAACGCCGTGGGTTCTCTCCTGGTTTCTACTTTATGTGGGAGAGATGCCATGGCTGTTTTTCTTCCTGTCGGCTCGAGTCGTACTGAACCAGGAAGAGATCCGTGAGTTCACGGAAATTGCTGATGGTGCCTGAAAGGAGGTGATGGAACCAGATTCGAGCGTCTCCCTTTAGCGTGAGCAGAAAGCAGCGGCACATCGCTGAGTCTTCTAGCCCTTACAGACTCAGATGGGTGCGGAAGTGATCCAGGTGGTCAACCAGATCACTGCCCCCATCGTATAAGTCAAGGGACGACATCTTGAACTTTGACGGCAGTGGACGGCTCAGGATCTCCGCAGTGAAAGAAGATCGGTCCAAGTCGATGGCACGCTCCTCCTCTTGGAACACACGGTTCCAAATCTTGTCCACCCGCGGATCCGCGCGAGCGACGTTTGCTGATCTTTTGGAGTTGAGGTAATCCCTCAATTCTGTCTTATCCCTGGAGGGTTCAGCAGTTGGTCGGTTGCTGCGTCCAGTGGACCTGGTAGTCCTGGAGGCTCGCTCCTGGATTGCGTTGTTGTCTTCTGCCTGAGAGTATCGTGGGTTTCTTCTTTCCGGGCTCTCTTACGGAGACGTACTTCCGGAGCCTTCCTTAGGCCTATTCTGGCCAGGAACATGGGAGGACGCTGGAGCCAGATTGTCTCCAACCTTTTCGGGCCTCTTGGTCGGCTTCTTCTTCCTCTGGCCGCCCCTTTTGGTGGCAGGGGCAGGGATGGCTGTTGGTGGAGCCGCTTGTAATCGTTGCTCGTTCTGTGTGCAAAGTAACTGGAGCAGGCAATTGTTAGCCTACATCTGCTCCACCAGCTGTTGAAAGTAAGGCAGTGGGACTCTGCCCGTAGCCCCATTGACCATGGCGCCAGCAGCGTGGTCCTGGTCGGGGTTAGCAGCATCTCTAGCGGGATCGCTAGCTTGGGCTCCCGTGTTCACCATTGCAGAATTAGAAGGTGACAGAGTAAGTTTGTGCAGATTTTTGTGGTAGGCTTTTGTAAGTGCTTCCCACAGATGGCGCCAATGACGCGTCCCTGGATCCGAACTTCGAACAGATTCGGTTGATCCTCTTGTCGTGGCTCCGGCTCCATTCCCTGAGTTGAATCTTGCACACCACTAAACAGAACAGGAGGTCAGTGTGTCGGCGAAAAGTTGTCCCACCGAAAATACTCCAACGCTCAAGTCGGTAAAACAGTCTCCAAAAGAGTGAAACTGAAACTGAGAGAGAGAGAGAGAAAGAGTGTTTTCCCAAATGAAAGAGAGACGTGAGGTCCTCTTGAATATGGGAGGTGGGAAGCCAATAAACGGCCATGAGAGGCACGCTTGTTTGCCTTAGGGTTGAGGATGAATGTGTTTGGAGTAGCCAAGAGCTTGTGCAGTTCTGAGAGTTTCAATGTCTGAGAGCGTAATTAGAAGCGTGATTGAGAGCGTAATTAGAAGTGTGCCCTGGACGGTGAATCCAGGGTTTCTTTTATGGTGGAGAGGGTGATCCTCCTTCTTTGGAAGAAGAGATTGCCTCCGTGATCTGGCTAGTGGCCTTCCTTTTGGGGCTGATGTCGGTTGCCAAACTGTGAAGGATAGTTTCCTTTTGAGGCGACTAACAACTTTCCAAATCGGACGTCTTCCTTCTGTGCATGTTACCGTTAGAGAGCCTGGGTTTGCAAAGATTTGGAGAAATCTGGCAACTTTCTTATATGGGAGTCGCCAATATTGCCAATATCCTTTTTGGTGCCAGTTGGGATCGTGGAATATCCCTGGAAAGCCATTACTAGCCTTTTGATGATTCATGGGTCTAAACGGACCAGACCCGTTATTGTAGGAAAACTTCTTTGGGCCCAACTCGCGTAACGCGGACGGTCAACGTTTAAGTTGATCGTTTCTTAGCGAGTTAGCAGCCCGAACGGTCAACGTTGGCGTTGACCGTCCTGGGCTTTTCAGCTTCTGGGCCTATTCTCCAGCTAGGCCGTTAGAATGTTGACCGTCGTTTTGGGCCTCCATTAACTTTTGGGGCCAGTCCAGTAATGGTATACGCATCAATATATATATATATTTATTCGGTAGTCGGGTTCTCTTTTGTCGTCAACCGAAAATTATTTGATTTCTAGTGATTGAGAATTCGTTAATCGAATTACTTCCCTATCGTTTATTCTATCTTTTATTGACCGAAAATTAAGTTGGTTTCCTAAGTTAATTTTTTATCGGGTTTCGGAGTAAGTTCTTGACTTTTGAGTTTTACCGTTAATAAATCTTAATTTTCTAAACACTAATTTAGTTACCGAAATTATGCTTTAACAAAAATCTCAATACTTATATATATATATATTATTCTAAGTTATTATTTATTATAATATATATTTTTATCAAATAATATATATATTTAATAAATATTTAATATAATATATATAATTGAATATAATTACGTATATACAATTTGATATAATTACGTATTTATGCTGGAATATATATATATAGTTTGTGTATATATAATATGTAGGATTTTCATTATTTATATATATACAAATATATATAAATAATTCTGGAAGATTAAACAACATAATGACACAAAATTTCATAATTTTAACAACATATTCAAACAATATAAAATGCTGGAACACAATCTACGCATTTTATGCGGGAACGTATAATGCTTGAACATAATTTTAAAAACAATGCTGGAACACAATGCATTTCAACGACAACATATGCATTTCAACAGCACATTCCCGGTGGACCAGTCTAACAGTATGCATTTCAACAACATATGTTTCAAAATTTCAATGACTATATATTACAACAGATTGTTTGAATCAATCTAACAAAAAATATCAACAACGATTAAGATCCTTACATATTCTACAGTAGAAAAGTATTTGATAAAATCCAATGTTTATCCCAATAGATGATTAAACAAGCTCATAATAAGTCTCAGATCAAGTATACATTTCATATACATTGTGTTCCTTTCACTTACGGATAAGTCATGAATTTCAGCTAATATAGCATATAATTGTTCTATCCTTTGCTCATGTCTATCAACTTCTAAGCTCCTTTTCAATATTTCACTGACCTTATTTATATTTGTGCTTAATATATCGACTGTTTGTATAATACAATCAGATAATATTTTCACATTTACACTAGCCTTCCGTTTTCTTTCCTTGGACGTCCAAGATACAGCTGGAGTTGTTACATGCGGTACACTTTGACTAGGGGAATCATTAGTGTCGATTAAATCTTCAATCCCCATTTCTACAACATCATTCACGCTTAATTGCTCATTCTTCAGTTCATTATTTTGAAGCTTGTCTTCAACAGCTTGTGCAACTGCCTGTATTATACGGTCTTTACCATAAATTATTAACAAATTTTTAAAATATGGAAATGACTTCTTTCTCCAAATAGTGGCTCTCTTATGATTCTATATTAATAAAATAAATTTTAAACTGCATTATCATGATTTTATATAGCAAGAAATAGCAATTTAAACTGTTATTTCCAACTCTTTAAATGAAATTCAAACTGCTTTAAATTGCTTCCTCCAACTCTGTCATCAAACAGCAACACAACAAATTTAGGGCAAACTGATTTAAATTGCCAGCATATCATATTAAACAGCATATCATATAAATTGCTAGCACAACTCTATTATCAACTCGGTGGAAGATGCAGCTTGAAATAGCACCGAGCTTTAAACGATAATAGTTTAAGCTGCTTCCCAGCATATCATATACAATGTTGTTTAAACTGCTTCTCAGCATATCATATTAATGAATTTTGAAGATGCAGTTTAAACTGCATCCTAGCAAATAAATGCTACTTTAAACAACAGTAAGCTTTTTTTCGAACATGCAAAATTTTCAAACCAAAATGTGTATACAAATTTAATAGAATAAATAGCCAAAACTTACCGATATATATACATTTCATGCATGATGTTCAACAACAATCATTTTTTGTACATCATCCCACCAAAATCCAAAAGTATTTGTATCCTTTATCATATCATATAAGATATTCCATTCCCTTTTCAACGTCTTTATTCTAGATACAACGTATAGAGTTGCCTTCAAACCTGAATTTGGTAATTTTTATTGTAAAATCCTCCCTAACTCATGTAAATTACCAAACTTGAAATCAATGTCAGCATTATGTGTACCAGTGTTATACAATTCGATTATACTAGCAATAAGAGTATCATCTTCATAAAACTTCCATTTTCTTTTGATATTTTTATCAGATCGTGATATACTTAACTACGTTGGTTTGTCATAATTATAAATAAGTGAATCCAAGAAGCAAAAAGGAAAGAAGTTAAGCACCAAGTCAAGTATATTCATCATTAATAACAAAATCGATATATATATATATATATATATATATAATTGGTACTACTCAAAGTAAATATGTCAAATGTATCATTTAATTATATCCCATTTCTTTGAATATAGCATTTGCTAAATTATTTTTAAAGGCACTCCAACCATCATTAGGATCTCATAGTGTTATCATATTCGCATATTCATCTAACGAATCCTCCTAATATATGTCATTGTATTCATTCTCAATAGAATCATAATCTATTACATTTCTTATAAAATTATACAGTAGACAACAAATAATGATAACTCGATTATGTATTCTGATAGGATAAAATGATTGACTTTTAAAGATCCCCACCACATTTTCGATAATCCAAAACACCTTTTAATAACATTATGAGTAGTGGTATGTTTCATATTAAAGAATTTCTTGACCCTTCTTAGCTGATAGTCTTGATGTCATTCATTTAAATTGTATTTCTACTTCCTAAATGGTGCAAGAAAATCATTACAATTTGTATATTCCATATTAACTAAAAAATAAGTGCCTATACGAAAACATACGATATCATTACGTAAAATAAGCTTATTGTAAAACATTATGATTAATTTGATGATCTAAGATGTTACCGTTTAGAACTTTCAATCAATACCTTCCATTTAACACATCTCATAAAATTCTAGAATTTGTTACAAATCATTCCCAATCAAGGGGACATATATAAATTACATATCATGGGTACATATTCCTAACACACTTGTAACTATATCTCCCTTATGAGTTTGATATTTAGGTTTGTCTGTAATAGATATCCTTATTTTTATATAATATTTTATCTAAAATGCCTATATAATTCTACAAATGCATATTAAACTAGAATAAGTTATCTAGTAAATTTTTCACATAGATATAACAATAAATATATAAAATAATTATCATATTGAGAATCACTTTCATCGCTCGTCTGCGTAGTTCTCAACTAACATGTGTTTTAATGGACGAAGGACCCCAATGTTTTTTAACATCTTACAGAGTTTGAGAAACGTGGGCCTACTCATTCTTAACATGTTAATATAAGTGATATTATTACTATGTATGATTCTATTGATACATTCTCTTTTTTATAAAAGTCAAATTTATAAGATCTCATGATTATAAATTTAGGCTGTCTAATAATTAAGATTACACTTAAGATACATCAAAACCACCAAATAGTATGACAAATTTCAATGCATTACATTATAATGACTGCCATTTTCTCTTTCTTCTCATTAGAGAAATTGAAGCGTAGTTGAACCATGAATTATAATAACAAATCACAATATATACAAATATAAGGAATCAAGGTCGTCTATATAAATACATTGCTCAACAAGAATCAAATTAGGAGTAAGCAGAACCATTGATTAACTAATACATCAAATAACATTGATTAACAAATATGGCAGAAGTATTGAAAATTAACATAGCTGGATTAATGCAATTCAGTTCAACATTACTCAACAAATACAACAACCAGAAACAAGTAAGAGCAGAATCAAACGTAAGATGTAGAAATAGAATTTTAAGACTAGAAATAGAAATAGAAACAGAGACACTGGAAATAACTAGAGAACCTAAAATGTAGTTGGGGTTTTGCATTAAATCCAGAATGGAATCAAAACCCAAACTGGAATAAAAAACACAGAAAACTAGGGCTTTACACAAATTGGCAAATTGCTAGAAAAATTTATAGAAAAATAGAAATTAAACTATTGCACAACCCAAAAAATCAAAACCTAGAAATTGAAGTGGGGTTTTGCACATCCCAACTACAAATTTATGGAAAAATTTCTCATGAATTTGTAATGGCAGATGACGAAATCAAACTAGGGTTTCATAAAAATAAAATAGAATAAGGGATTTGTAGAAACTTCCGAATATTCTTACCTTTCACAAATCTATAATATGAAGCAACCGAAGTATTGGAGAGAAGTCGAACTCTCGAACGTTCTGATGGAGAATGGTAGAAGAGATGCAGAGAAGACAGATAGATTCGAAGGGCTAATGAAGAAGGAAGGAGGGTTTCAAGTTGAAGAGAATGGTGGAAGCAGAGTTTTAATCAGGAGAATGAACAAGGGAGAACAATTGTAGCAGCTCAATTGAGGGAATGAAGTGAGGGAGAGAACGTGAAAGCTTGCTGATGCGAGTGTCAAGGAAAGGGTACAAGAGATAAAGGCATTTTTAAAATAAAAAAATGGTACAAAATAGTTATTTTTAGATACTCGTGAATAACTAATACCATACATACGTGATAATAGTTATTTTTGATATTCAAAAATAATTATTTTTCAAAAATATTTATTTTTTATCAAAATATAATTAAACAGTAGAATAAATATTCCACTGAGAATAAGGTGGGAATATAAATTCTATTCCCACCAACTAAACGTAACATTAGTATAAGGTACATGTTTCTAAAATATAGTAAATTCTAATAATTAAGTTAATATAATTAAATTTAGGATAAGTGAATTTAAAAAAATTAGAGATTTGATCATAGTTGAAGAAAAATGATGGTTGTGCTCACTGCAGGCTCGAGCGAAGCTAGAGGTGCCAATTCCTAGTAGGTGCCATGCTCGTTGTAGGAATGAGTAAGGTTGAAGGTGCCAATTCCAGTAGGTGTCGTGCTCGTTGTAAGATTGAGTAAAGTTGGAGGTGCCAATTCCAGTGGTGATGGTGCCCGAAGCATGCTCACCGTGTGCTCGAGTGCCATTTCCAATGATGTCACGCCGGAAGCTTGCCTGAAGCGCCAGTCAGATATTTTATCCACCGACTTATTATTTTGTGTTTTAAATAAGAAGAAAGAAGAGAGATTAGGGCACGTACGAGCAGAGCAGGAGAAAAGAAAGGAGAAAGAAAAAGAGGAAGAGAAGAAAATTCTGGTGACTTCCAACCCCAATCAGAGTAAAAAAAAAGTAAATCAAGTTGAGACAAGTGTATCCTAAACTCTGTCTTTCCTTGTTGTTGCTTTTTATTATCTCCTTTTGGGTATTGTTACTTTAATACCCTTCTTCTCTAAAATTTATTATGTAATACTACATGTTTTCTAATTCTCTCATGATTTTATGAATAAATTACATATTTAAGTATAAATATTATGATTTATGAGTTTGATTTTGCTGTTTAACTTATGTTCCATGTCTGATTTTTGTTCCGAACTTATTTCTCAAGTATGAGCTTGAAAATGAAGATATGATTTTGTAAATTCTTGAGTTATGGAGAAAAAATATTATACTATGAATTATTTAAGCTTATCAGATGATTTTATTTAAAATTTTATTAAAAAATATACTATTAAAAATTATTGAGAACT
Source organism: Nepenthes gracilis (assembly GCA_033239525.1). Lineage (NCBI taxonomy): Eukaryota > Viridiplantae > Streptophyta > Magnoliopsida > Caryophyllales > Nepenthaceae > Nepenthes > Nepenthes gracilis. The sequence continues at coordinate 11,118,691 of BSYO01000013.1, forward strand.
CTAAAACTATCTAAGATTTAGTTATGTGAAGTTGAAGTGGCCTTTAAAGAATGATAAATTAAGGCTAAGAAATAAGAATTATAATTCCCTAAGTTAAGTTAAAATTAGTAAGAAACTAGACCATGGATTGTTGTTTAGCGAGTAATATTCTCTGGCATGCCTTAAGATGTTACGGTGGTAATTGAAGATAACTCCATCTATAAAGTGATATGTGATCCACTTTCCTTGGGGTGTTACCATGGAGGACAAGAATTAAGAATTTATGATCATTCTATTCCGGGAATATAAATAATGAGGAATCCATTATTATTGTAACGACCCAGAATTTAAAAATATAAAAAATTCCAGTCATCGAGTCCGGTCAACGCCAGTTGACCGAAAAATGCAATAAGAAAGGTAACTCGGCTTCAAGTTGAAATCAAGTTCGGTCCTTCCTTAATCCAGTCCGGATTTCCTTGATGAAAAGAAGTCCGAATTTCATTGATGAAAATCTGGTCCGGATTTCTTTGATGAAAATCAAGTCCGGCCTTGTGAGGAGAAAACCGGCTCCTTGATAATGAAATCCAAATTGGCTTAGAAGTGAATTTCCAAACCGGCCATAAGATTTGCATGTTGAAGACGGAGTAGATTATGAGTTCAGGAAGAAGAAGAAAGGCCGAAGTTGATGTTGATGAAGGGCCGGAGTGATGATGAAGCCAAAGTATGCATGCTGGATTTAATATTAAAGGAAAATGTTAAAGGTAAGTAATCCAATCAACGAGTGTTGACCGAAATGTGTGAAGGGAGGAATAATCCGGTCAACGTGAAATGTTGACTAGAAAGCGTAAATGGGGGAAGGACGGGAAAAAGGAAAGTGAGTCGGTCAACGCCGGAATGCGTAATTAGGAAACCCCTATAAATAAGGAAACCGATAAAATAATAATTAATAAGGAAACTGAGTATAAGGAAATAACCGGTAAGGAAACTTGGTAATAAGGAAATCAAGAATAAGAAAATAATATATAATAGGAAACCTTGGGAATTGTCAAACTCTAACGACGGCTACCAGGCCCAATGGCCTATAAATAAGGATTAGAGAGCGGGAAAAAGAGGACTCGAGAGGGATTGCTAGTAGGGGAAGACCAAAAGTCAATGCGAAATAAAGAAATTCAGGCAAGATACTCACCATGTTTTTAAAGTTCATGTTTATGCACGTTTTCTACCTAAGTATATGATATGTTCTGATGAAATTATGTATGTATGATGTCATTACATTTTGATGATTTATCGTTCTTAAGTGCATGTTTAAAAGAAACTCTGATATTCATAATAATGGGTTTTATTCTGCAAATATGTTATGAAATATGTTCTGTTTACGAGTCTGACAATTGTTATGAATTTCGATAAATGCATGTTTACGAAAAAGAGCTTAGGCCTTAAGATGGAACAAGAACTCCTGCTATTGACCTTTGGTTTTTGTCAAAAAGATCTCTGATTTTAAGAAAAAGAACTCCGACAGTTTTAGGAAATAAGTACTCCGTCCCTTTTGAAAAAGAACTCCGTCCAAAGAACTCCAATCTTTTTAGGAACAAAGTACTCCATCCTCTTTTGAAAAGTACTCCTGTTTTGAAGAAGATGAACTCCGACCTTTACGTCTTTAAAAAAGCACTCCGTCCTTTTAAGAAAGAGTACTCCGTCATTTAAAGAAAAAGCCACTCCAGTTTTAGAACTCCGGATTTTAAAGAAAAGTCACTCCGGATTTTAAAAGAAAAGCCACTCCGGCCTTAGAGCTCCGGATTTTTGAAAGAAGAGTCAACCCGAATTTTAGAGCTTCGAAAATTGAAAGAAAATAAACTCCAGATTTAGAGCTTCGGAAATTGAAAGAAAATGAACTCCGGATTTTAGAGCTTCGGATTTTGAAAGAAATTGAAATCTGGATTTTAGAACTTCGGATTTTGAAATAAAATGAGCTTCAGATTTTAGAGCTCCGGATTTTGAACAGAAAAGCACTCCGGATTTTGAAAAGAAAAGCACTCCGTCTTTTTGAAAAGAAAAGCACTCCGTTTTGTTATGAAAAAGAACTCTGGACTTTTGATGAAAAACACTCCATGCTGTTAAAGAACTCCGAACTTTTGATGAAAAACAGTCCGTCCTGTTATGAAAAAGAACTCCTGACTTTTGATGAAAAACACTCTGTCCTTTTCGAATAAAGAATTTCGACTTTTAAGAAGTTCGGATTTGTAGAAAAGAACTCCGGCTTTTGGAACTCCAGTCTTTTCAGGAAAGAACTCCGCAAAAGAACTTCAGCTTATGAACTTCCGTTTTTATGAATAAGGAACTCCGGCTTTTATTTCATAAAGAACTCCGGCTATTCTAGCTTCGGTTTTTAATGGAATTAGGACTCCGGCTTCTGAACTACGGCTTTCGTTGGAGAAAGAGCTCCGGCTTTTGAAACCCGCCTTATTAAAAGAACTCCGCCCTTTTTGAAAAGAGCCCCGCCCTAAGAAAAAGTACTCCGCCGTTTAAGAAAAAGAACTCCGCACTTTTTAAAGTAAAAGTACTCCGTCCTCTTTAGAAAAAGAGCTCCGGACTTTTGGAAATCGTAATCCGTCCCTTGTGAAGATCTTCGTCCTTTTGATGAACTGCGCCCTTATAAAGCACTCCGATTTAAGGAAAAGATCCTACTTTGACGAATAAGACTTATGACTTTTAAGAAAGGAATCTTCGGCTTTAATATGAAGGAAATGGTATACGGACTTCAACTGATAAAGTTAAGAACAAAGGCTTTAAGAAGAAGAAAAATATATTAATCCGGACAGCAAGTGGAACTCTATGACTTCCGACTTCTGAACTATGATGTATGGCCATGAAAAGATATGAACAATGAACCGAGTCTCCCTTAAACTTGCTGTTAAAGATGGATGAAGGATATTGGAGTGACACTCGAGGATTGCCTCCTGGGCCACCGGAGGGGACTTTCTGGTGGCATAAGAACTATGGACTACGGCCCCGTATGCCGGGTTAAAGGCATTACCTCCTGCCCCGGGGAGCATAATGAGGGGATACGGCTTTAGGTTGTGGGGTTACACACAACCCATCCTCGATGTTGTCCGCTCCCGTCCGATCCCTAAAGATGATAAGAATTTTAAATGGTTTTATGAGTTTTAAAGAAGACAAGATAATAAGAAAAATACTAAGGAAATTCCGAACTAAAGACGTGATGATTTTCGTATGATAAGTTATGTTCGCTTATATATATGTTTATGTTCTCTATTTTCTGCATGTGAGTATTTTGCTGGGTTTTGTAGCTCATTCTTGCCACTTTTCAGATGATGAAAGGCTTATGGAGAACGAAGTCGAGTAGAACCATATGATATAGCTAGCAGGCCGGAGCTGATCAATGAAGAGCTTGTTTAATTATTTTGATATTTTGTAGAAACTTGTAAAATTGTTCCGCTGTTTTAACTTATCAATGTTAGTATGTTTCCGTATTATGAATGAAAGTTATAATTCTTAGTAAGATTTCAGGGCAATTAGGTCCGGCTAACTTTTGAATTGGCCGAAGAAGTTTGAAATCAAACCGGTGGGCCAGCTATATACAATCCGGCCTAGTGAGATCCTGTGTGAAAGAAAAGAAAAATTTTTATATCCAGTAATATTATTTACTTTTTAGACCTGACGGCGATTGTATTGTATATTAAGTACGGGCCGTCACAATTATCCTGTCTTTGAGATGTAAATAAGGAAGAATTAATAACCAAGGTCTTTGATTGTGTGGAATGAATACAATCTATCCTCGATTATTCGCTTCATTAACTGATAGAGTTTACTAACCATGATCCCTCAAGATAATAAGATTATCCTAAAGGACAAGTAAGTTTTGAGCTATTCCATTATTTTCAGCATATTTTCTGACTAAGATAAGTAGAAAAAATAACTGAATGTTAATAAAATAAGCAAGACAAGATTATTGTGTACCTGTTCATGTTCAAGTATTGTTTCATACTTCTACATTATCCAAATATATATTTGGCTCCTAATTCCTTCAATTTCTTTTTTTATATATATATATATATAATTTATATATCATTATTATTATAGTACCTTGTTGAGCAATTGGCTCACCCATTGATGTTTTTATCTACCCCTTCCAGATGAAACTGATGAGTTAATACTTGATAAAAAAGAGTGAAGATAGGGATTAACTAAAGAAAGATTTGCTGAACCTCAGAGATTTAAAAATTTTAGATGTGTTGATATAATGTGAATGTAAATAACTTATATCAAATGAATGTCATGTATTAATATGGCATGTTGTATATTATTATAGCATAGAATGCTTCTGTAAGTTGTTTATGGATATAATTATACTTTCACAAGTTTAATTTTGGATTTTATACAGTTTCTTAGATGACATCTCTTATTAGATCCAATATAATAGTTAGAGATTACTGTGTTGGAGTCATGGATGAAATGGCATTTGATTTGATCCTGTTTATGTGTTGTGATTGAATTTTGAGGTCTATCTATTTATAAGTTTTGTACATGGTGTATTATCCAGGTTATATGTATGATTTTTGTCTATATTTATAGGAAACTCTACCCAATTTTTTTATAAAAATTAATATATTTATAATTAATGGTGCATAAGATATTTTGGGTTAAGTATAATATTTGACGGAGATCATTAGAGGATTATGACCCGTTCTGTCACAATTGGGGTTTTGATCTCACATTTTTTTCCCGCATAAAACTTTATCCTCAAAATTGAAGTACCTCAACAAAGAAATAAATAAAGATATTTATCTTGAATATCATATTCTTTCTCCCATATAACTTTATCAAAAAAATGATTTCTCTATAATACTTTGACTAAAGAAATAACTTTAGTGCAAAGAATTTGTTCTCATTATCTTAAAATTTGAATCAGTTCTTAAACATATGTTAAGCTTTTATTGATTATTAATTATTCATACTTGATAATATGGGAATGATTATAAATATATTTATAAAACATTGAGACATGAAAATTGTTATGAAAATTTTCTAAATTTGGAGGTAAGGCTAATCTAAAAGCTACTTCTCCGATCATTTTAAGAATCTCAAATGATCTAATAAACATTGGTGTTAATTTCCATTTTGATCCAAATCTACAAGTTTCTTTTAATTGAGATATCACATAAAACACATGATCTCCAATTTTAAAACACAACTTGGTTATCCTACGGTCCGGATAATTATTTTGTTGACTTTAAGAAACTTGAAGCCAATCTATAATCAAATGGATTTTACACAATATCTTCTTGATCACCTCCGATTTGAAAAGTCTTTGACCAACAATTTCTTCCCAATTAATTAACTATATCTTCTTCTACACATGCTTCAAAGGGTGACATACTGATGTTCACATAATGCCTAATGCTCATTATCTAATATGCTTGACCCAATTTCTTTTTATTTCCAAAACAAATGCTCTTAGCAAATCCTTTAAAATCTAAATTTTTTGTTTTGACTCATGCCAAATTTTAACTTGGCACTTAACTTTTGATGCAAACTTTTTTAAAATTTGATTATAATTCTTGGATCTCAATCCAATATAATAAAATCTGAAATTCTATAAAGTTTGACTATTTCATTTTATATACAATCTGACAAATGGTCATTTTAAAACACCATCCTAATAAAAATAAAAATGAGGCAAATTAATTAATCAATCAACAACCGCCCATACCGCAATATAATTTCTTACTATTCTTGGCAAAACCATTACAAAATTCATCATTATATACTCCTATTTTTAACTAAAAGTTAGTATTGGTTGTAAAAGACTTGATGGCTTATTATGTTCAGCCTTCATTTATTGACATAAATGCACCTTCCTACAAAAGCTAAAATTTTTCTCTTTATATTTCTCCACCAAAATATTTTTTGCAAAACTTGATATATTTTATTTATTTTCGGGTGGATTATTTAATTGGATTGATGGGTTTTATTAAAAATTTCTTCTTTCAACTCATCAATATTAGAAAACAATTATGATCTTGAAAGTTTAAGACTCCATCAGTTTAAATATTAAAATCAGTCATTTATTTTCTATTTAAATTTTAGGCTATATCCACAAAAAATGAGTTATTCATTTGTATCTACTTGATTCTTACAAAAATTTTCAGTTACACCAAAAAATATGATAAAATTATTTGCATACCTTGAGAGAGTAATTCAATGTCGTGCTCCTTCATTCTATCTAACATTTTTATCACCTTAATCGTCAAAGGAACTATCGAATTTACCGATTTACTATTCAACATATCCGTTGCAATATTTTCCTTTCTCGATTAATATTGAACATTCAATTAAAGTCATTTAATAAATTCATCCATTTTCTTTTTATATGTTTAGTTCTTTTCAAGAGAATAGATATTTTAAATTCTTGTGATTTAATTACAATATAAATTTCTCTCCATATAAATAATATATCCAAATCTTTAGTGTAAAAATGACCACTGCTAACTTTAAATTATGGGTAGAATAATTGTTCTATTAAGCTTTGAGTTGCCTCAATCCATAGGTAATTGCTTTTCTTATTGTATTAATATACAACCCAACCCTCTTTTGGATACATCATAATAAATTACATAATCCTCAAATCCTTTTAGAATAGCTAAAATTAACGTGTCCATCAAATAGTCTTTTTAATTCCTTAAAACGTCTTTCACAATCCCCATTCCAACTAAACTCCACGTTCTTTTGCGTTAGGCGAGTTAACATCATTACAATCATTGAGAAAATTTTCACAAATCTTATCTAACGTTCTGTCAAACTAAGAAAACTTTATACTTTCATTATATTTATTGGTCAGCCACAACTTATAAAACTATAATTTTCTTTGGATTAATTGAGCATCTTCTTTTGATATAACATAGTCTAGGAAAGCCATTTCCTTGAGCAAAAACCTAAACTTCTTCAACTTAACATATAATCATCTTTCCTTAAATGTTTATGATGTAGTTCTCAAATAAATCTCATACTCTTTATAACTCGTCAAATATTTTAATGTCATTAATAAATATCACCATAAATTAATCCAAATAGAGTTAAAGTAGTTGATTTATTAGGTTCATAAATACTACAATGGCATTAGTTAATTTAAAAGATATTACCGAAATTCTAAAATTGCATATCTCATTTTGAAGCCATCTTTACTATATCTTCCTTCTTAATTTTCACTTGATGATGTCCTAATCATAGATCAATATTTGAAAATATTTGGGCCTTTTATAATTGACTAAATGAATCAGCTATCCTTAGTAAAGAATACTTGCTTTTAATAGTTATTTTGTTTAATTTCTGATAATTTATATACAATCTCATAGGCCCATCATTCTTTTTTATGAATAACGCTGTTGAACTACAAATGATACACTCTATCAAATAAGACCCTTTTCTAATAGTTCTTCTAAGTTTTTCTTTAGCTTTTTCAACTCTGGAGGAGTTATCCTATTAGAGTAGATCTTGGTATTACTTCTATCTTAAACTTGATCTCCCTATTTGTCAACAACCTAGTTAGGTCTTCTAGAAATATATCCTCAAATTTTCTTTCAACAGGAATCTTTTAAACCAGTACATTATCACTTTCGGTAGTGGTAACATAGTCAGGGTATGCTTGCCACCTGCCTTTTAATAAATGACATGCATGTAGAATGAAAATAAAATAGGTTGACTCTTTCCATTTATTCTCATGAAAAATTAACGGCTCACAACTCGAAATTGAAAAATGTAAAATCGTGTGAAACTATTTATATTAGTATGATAATATATTAGTCAATCCATATCTAAAATTATATTAAAATTGTGTATATCTAACAAAATTAAATCTATCGCCAATTTAAACCGTGTACGTAAATTACACACATAGGATATAGATTATCAGTTAACAAGAATGTACCCATAAGCGTAGATATTACTAATGAATAATCCATAATCTTAGACAGTAAATGCAAATGGTATATAAACTTAGGATATATAAATATATATAAAGACCCTAAAATCAATAATACATGTTGAAGTCTAAAAAATTAAGAGCTTACTACCACCATTGAAGGGAAAGCATTCACATATTTTGTTGTTATTGCCAAAGCCCTCATCGTAGTATTTAGTGTCATGTCCTCGATTTTGAAATCCTAATTTACTTATATTCTATGATCTAAAATTAGCTTCAAAATTAGACTCTACATCTAAGACAAAAAATTTTAATTAATTTTACTAACCAACATAAACCTCAAATCAATATACCAAAATACAAACCTATATTAAATACCATCAAATGGCACAAATAATGATATAATAACTAAACATATGATCTAAATACTACATCCAAAAGTAGCTCCAAAATTCCATTACTATTTGACTTCAGATCATAAGTGAGAAAAAATATCTCAACCAACATCAGAGTGTCCATCTATAACTTCAACAATATAGGAAAACAAACTTAAATAATGTCATTGGTCAGTGGCCATATACAACACTAAATGAAACCAACAAAGACTATCAATATTGAAATATTAAAATCACATTACCAATATCAAAACATCCTAAAGCTATTCCCCAAAAGTATTTCCTCAATTTAAAATTCATGTATGTTAATCCGAATTTGTTAATTTGGAAGGTTAGCAAACAATGGTAATATTAAATTTAATATTCAACAAAATATTTATAATTTTATATGTGAATATATATCAAATAAAATATACTAATAATGATATCATGATCAAAATTTGAATGCTGACGGTATCAAATTCTTGATAAATCATGCAAAATTCATATATAAAATTATTGAATATGCCAAAATCTATACAAATATAGAAATCATGCCAAAGACTATATACTAATAATCAATAATGTTGAAAACTATATAAGTGCAAAATTGTGTTAAAATCTTACAAATGCTTTAAATTGTGTGATATGAGAAAATCAATCGATATGTATAGAAATATGAATTATACAAAAATTGCATCAATATATAAGAATTAATGATCGGCAATAATTTCACCAATAAAGATTAAATATCAAAGTTTGAATTATAATTATTTTTGTATAATTAAAGGTTATTTGTCATATAGTTTGCCTATAAGACTACTCAGAGCTTATCTACCTAGGTGCCACCAACCTTGTGTAGTTTGTTCTTTGACATGTTGACAATGAGTCCAATTGCCCACTTTAGTTTATCCATTTATTTAGGAACATGAAATTGAAAAATGGAAGAGCTAGATCTCAAGACCTTGGTAATATCTTGTGAGCTACTTATCCGAGAACCAATGATGATGACCTTTGGTATCCTGAATTTAAATATAATATTATATTGCACAAATTCTATGGCATTTTGCTTTACTATTTTAGTTAATGGTAAAACTTTTATCTATTTGGTAAAGTAGTTAATGTCAATGAATATAGACTTGTGTTGTCCAAATGCTATAGGGAATTGTTCCAATCTAACTTCCATTGTGCAAATGGAAAAGGACTCTAAAGAGCCTTCATTTTCCTATGAGACTATCTTACGATGCTTCCATGAATCTAGCATTAGTTTTAATGACATTATGTTTCATGGTTGACTAGAAATAGCCTTATCTTATGATTTTAAAGACTAGATTTTTTTCTCCTATATGCGCTTTACAAATACCAAGGTGTATTTTTCTGAGTATATAATCAACTTCTGTTAGAATGAGGCATCACATATAGGGGACTAAATAGTTTCACTGGTATAATAATCTGTTTATAATCATGATCATATGCTAATTAAATGCTTTTGCTACTTTCTTAACTTCTAGTAGATTGTCTAGAAACTTGCTTGACGACAAGTATTTCAGGTATGGACTAATCCGAGTTACCTTATCAAAGATCTAAAGGACTTCATCACGTTATTCAATGTTGGGTCTTTTAAGGAATTCTCTCATGCTTCAGTTGCATTGTTTTAAATTTCTTGAAATTGCCAAAATGTAAAGGAGGACTGCCTTCTAACTCTCCTCATGTAGGATCTGGATGATTTCATACTTTTGAAGAGCTAAAAGAAGCACCTGAACCGTCCTTGAATATTTATCCAAATATTGATGGTTGGCTTTAACATTAGTTTGTACCTAATTGAACATCAGTTTGGAATCTCTATAGCCGATCAGGTTCTTAAGCAAGCATTTATTGGCCAACTTCAAGTGAGCTAAGAGAGCTTTACACTGTCCTATTGTCAATTGTTGGGAACTCAAAATTAACCAAGTATTTTAGGTCTATCCCTAATGGGGAAGTGAGAATTGCTCCTACTTTCTTATCTGTTTGGCAATATGCTCTATCAATTTGGAGGGTGCCTTGAGGTAGGGTTAGGTTACATGGAGACTCTAACTATTTTTTATTCGGTGGTCTACTTTGTTGAGTCTAAGGTGATTGTTTTATTCATAACACTTGCAAAAGCTTGACCTTTCACTAATAGTCATGCACGAAATTCTATGTCGAACGTACTTAGCTTAATTGACCATTTGGTCAAATGTCTGAATACTTTTTACTTCTAAAGAAACTTTTCTCAAAAGTTGGTTGTTGAAGACCAATATCTTGTAAGCTTAAAAGTATTGTCGGGACCTTCTTGCTGCGGACACCAGTGGCAGTTGGGTCTTCTCTATTAGAGTGCACATAAGTTTTAGGATCTGCTAAAATCTTATTGATATAGTATATCAACCTCTAGATTCATAACTTTTCATTGTACAAAATAGCGCTTAAAGACACATTAGATATAGTCAGGTATAAGTATCGATACTCACCCTCCTTATGGTGAGTTAGTAAGGAACAGATGATCATGATACTCTTCGAGAACCTAAAAGGCTTATTAGCACTTGTTTATGCATCTAAACTCATCTGATTTAGGCCTTCTTAGTGCATTTAAGAATGGTAAATAATTTTTTGTTGGCTGTATTATTAATTGAGATAATCCTACTAATTGCTTGATAAGCCAATGCATGTTATTGATAGAATTTGGTGGCTTCTTGTCTATGATAGCTCTAATCTTCTCTAAGTTAGTTTCAATGCCTGCTAAGACATTATGGACCCGATGAACTTTCCTTTAGTGACCCTAAATATACATTTAGATGAGTTTAGTTTCATCCAATAAGTAATAAGTACATTCAAAGTGCCAAAAAAGGTCTTTGACATGGTCATTATTATATATATATTTGACTAGTATATTATTTATATAGACTTTCATATAGCGGTCTATTTATTACTTAAACATTTAATCGGTTATTTTTAAGGAACTTAGATATTAGCTAAATATGAAAAGTCAATTGTCTAATTTGATAGCCAATTTCTAATCCAGTTAGCTGATAACTTGATGTTGACATTTTTGACCTATTTTTATTGATCGTAAATTAGGACTAGCTGAAATTATAACTACTCCCATTATAATAATTGGTAAAATATAATTGATAATGGTAGATTATTAAAAGTACTATTATTAACTTTAATTACTATATTTTACTTATATTTATCTCAATAGTATAACACGCGCGCGCAAATATATATAACACTTAATTTTAATTTTAATTTATTACGAAATGCTTCATATCCCACTAAGTTCTACCCATTCATGAAACTTTTTTTTGTTTATATTTTTACATTCAAACTTGTTCATTTTTTTTGAAAATAAATTGTTTTAATAAAATTAAATTTAAATAAAATATGTCGCGTACATTAGTTTTGAGTTAAAATTTTTTGATCAATTCAATTTTTAGAATTACTGAATAAAATATATATATATTTAAATTTACTAAAAATCTATATTGAATTTTATGAATTTGATAAATATGTTCAATTAAAAAAAAATCTAAAATATCAAATGAGCGAAAATCATGGGCTGTGTAATAATTCTCCAATTTATTTGGTCAAACAAAATACGTTATCATCTCGTAGATTCGGGGGCGGGTTTGGTTCGAATTAAGGAACTTGGGTCAAGCCAGGCCCAAGGTCCACGTTCGTTCTATTTGGGAACAAGGAATCGTGGCAACGTGGGGCTGGCATGGGTTGGGGGCGATTTACGGCCGTGCGTATTGGGACTCCCGGGATTACGCGGAGTGTGAAGCTTCTTCTGCTGAGTGAAGTTTCAGTCTTGTCTCGGTGGTGGTGGTGAGAATCTGTTCGCAAGGCATGGTTTGGTAGCGGGCGATTGTTCCGCTATTTATGGGTGCAGGATTTTGGTCCCTGGTGTTGGTGACTTGACGGGGTGGCGAAGAATGAAATCGATCCCCGCGTTTCGAGACCTCGGGAGTTCTCTCTCCTTCTAGTTAGCCTAGTTCACACTTCAACATCTGGTTTTCACTGAAAAAGCCTCGAATCCTCGCTCGTCTAGTGATAAAAATAAAGGAAGAGAGTTGCAGAAAATGGGAGCCCTTGCGCCTATTGCTCAATGGATACCGGAAGATGACCTGATCCTGAAGAACGCCGTGGAGGTGACCTTTTCTGCTCAGAGAAGCACACACTTGTTGTTTTCTACTTCGTGGTGCTAGTTCTATTTTTCGGTCGAATTTTGGGTTGTGGTGGATTTCGTATTGTACCTTTGGTTGTATTTTCTTACGAAAAAAGATTCTGCAGCTTCTGTGGCTTCTCCCTCTCTTTTTCAAGTTTACATGGATGATTAGCGTGATTTTGTTATATGATTTACATTATCTTCTGACTCCAATTGTAATTTTGCCACTGTTCTATAATAAATCTCTGTTTTTTCTGTGGAAGAAAGGGACGTCTGTTTTGTGTTTTAGTCTCTCAGAACATTGGGGAAATTTCTCCATGTAAGGGTTTACGGCTTACTAAATGGTGCGTGTGATGGTGCTGGGCCCATGACTCTGAGAGATGGTGAACAAGTGACACGTAATTCATATGTGAGGACAAGTGACATGGTGTCGGTACTAAGATTGATTCATATTATCTTTTCGTGTATCACCTTGGCTTATATGATATATATCTTCTTTGCTGCCATCATCATCTGTTTTAGCAATGTTGAATCAGACAGACTGATTCTTATATCTTGTTCATCTGTTATGTTACATGTGCATTGTCCTGGTCTATGGAAATAACCAAATGGAATATGGAAATTCTAGCAAACCCCTGGAATGCATCATGAATGCCCCACCCTCGAAACGAAGCCCCTGTATGCAGCTGCTGCATTGATGTTTATTAGGCAGAAGAAATAAGAGTTGCATAATGTTGCTGCTTGAATAATTGTGTCTGTTGAAATTTTTTAATATTCTTTTTGGTCACTGTTTAGGACTGCTTTTTATTATTTATTCATTATTTGTTCAATTTCAGGCTGGTGCTTCATTAGAATCACTTGCTAAAGGTGCAGTTCACTTTTCTCGAAGATTTACAATTCGTGAACTGCAGGATAGGTGGTATTCTCTCCTCTATGACCCAGTTATTTCTGTGGAAGCTTCAGTGTGTATGATAGAGTTCGAGCGTTCTGCTTTTAACGCTCCATCTAAGTCTACCAGAACTAACAATGCAAATGAAAAAAAATATGGTCATGGAAAAAGAAAGGCTGAAAGTGTTAGAAGATGTTACTATGCTATGCAGAAACGAATTTGCAGTGAGCCACTGAATCAGGCTGGTGATAGTTTTCTTGTAGCAGCCGGTGATAATTGCTGTTTAAATGGTAATGATGCATTGGAACCAAACACCATAGTTGGTGTTCCAACGGGAAATCATTTTGGATTTGAAGATGCTGATTTTGGTACAGTGAACCATGTTTTTTCTGAAGTTGTGGAGGATAGTGGACCTTCTTGTGGTGTTGGTGGATCTTCCCATGGGTTCCATATCAGGCAGCAGAACAAACTCCAGGATCTTTCGTTGGAGAAGGCTAGTATGCAGGGAGTAATTCCTCATAATGTTGGAAAAGATGTGGGTGTGAATGGGAATGGCCTTGGAGTTGGGGTAATGGAGCCATCAATAAACATCCCAGCACATAACCTCTTTGTAGCCCATGATATGGAGACAAATAACATTAGCAGTACTATAGATAATATGTGTTCTGGATATGCAGGAAATCAGGTCTTCAATTCGTCAATTTCAGATTGTGAAGCTTCAATCCACCATTTGCAGTATTCATCTCCACCACCTGCAATGTCTGATTGGAGAACTATTGGCGCCATTTCCACGCCAAAAGTACCTGGTGATGCTAGCATGGGAGAAAAGGATCTGCAAGCAGGGGATGCTTTTGGCATTCCTGATGAAGGTTACGCTGGAGACAGCAGGACATCTGAATTTGAGGTTGCCCACTCTGAGTCAAAGTTGAAAAATCAGATGTCATGCAGCCAATTGAAAAATTCTACAGATTGCACAGAAGGCTACTTGGCAGAGTTATCCAATTCTCTTTTGGATTTTACTAGTGAAGAAGAGATGCTCTTCATGGATGCTGATGGCAAAAAAGGAATTGATAAGTCATATCTTGAAAATTTAAGCTCCCTCTTACTGAACTCTCCTAATGATGTCAATGAAGATCAAATGTCCAGTTTGCCTGAGACAAGAGCATCAGTAGCCCCAGAGATATATGTGGACATTCCCACTGGTTCCTGTGCGGGAGAGTTGGATAGTGATGGCAACAATTGCTTAGGTGATAAACCTATAACAGCTGATTCAGTGGAACACATGCCATCATCTGCATCAGTGAGCTCTCAGTTTCCAGAACTTCTTAATGGTGTTATTTGCTGCACATTGAACACTGAAGATCCAGACATTCCATGTAATGATGATGTTATTCTGACTGCTAAACCACGGCCATCATCATTCCGCAAAACAACTTTTAATATAGCTAATCATACCGCTTCATCTTTTAAAAATAGCTCAGGCAGCCTAACTAGTGAAGCAGGTCTCAACATTGTGAAAAGGGAGGCACAAGCTGGTTCTCAGACGAGCGGACCAGAAATGGGTTTAAGCAACACAGCTAGTGGATTTGGGGTTAAATTTGAGGTGCCTGAAAGTGATTCAATTAATGTGGCCTCCAAGCATCCTGACATTGCTTATGGAGGTGTGTGTGAGAGCACACTGGTGCCAAAGAGAGAGACTTCTGAAGTAGTACTGTCAAGACAATCTGGGTGTAACTTGGCTGACAAACCAACTCAGGTTTCAGTTTCAGTTTTGCAAACTAGTAGTGCTCGAATTAATCAAGAAGCTCAGGAATTGACTAAAAGTAGAAATCAAGAATTGCATGCACAAGTGGTATCTAAAGATGCTGGTGTGCCAGATCCAGCAGGAGAGCGTTTGTTGTCAGATCCTGAGGAACAGTCCTCTGAAAGTGATGCTGATATACCATATTTTTCTGATATTGAATCTATGGTAATGATTCTGGACTCTGTTGCATAAATGATGATTTTTGGCTCCATTATTTGTCCGAAAATAACTTTTTGGAAATATTTTTTGCATTTTCTGGTGTTTAGTGCACATGAGAAGATATTTTCTGCATATTCTGATGTTTGGCACGTATAGGAAAATAAGTCAACTGAAAATATGTCCAAGCTAGAACTCTGAAAAACGGCATATGTTTTCAAACGGAATTCATTTTTGGAATTTATCAATTGCTAACATTGTCCACTGACATCCCCTAATGAATGTTTTTACTCAAAGGTCCATGATGTCTCGATCCCATTGCAAATAACTGGCAGGTGATCCCACGGGCCACCACTTTTGGTCGCTAGCATTGATGAACAGAGCTGTCGTCCTCCTATGAACCTGACCCCTCCGTCATTCGCCCGTCGGTGACGCCTCCTGCTCCATCACTAGTCAGAAAATCATCACATCAATGACCAATCCACTATGACCAAAGATATTTTCTTAACTGTAAAAGATTACCACCGACTAAAATGGTGTCTCCAATGAAATAGTACCATCTTTGATAACCAAAAATGTCCACAATCATTGACTGATTTGTGTGATTACCTAACATTTTTGTGTATGCTACATGTTGGAAAATATAATGAAGATAATTTATTTCTTTGGAAATATTTTTCATGAAAAATGCGAAAAACAATATCCAAAAGACATTTCTATTGAATACGTACCATTTGGTAAATATTTTTCATAAACAAAGGCTTTCTGAGATCACTTGATCTCTGCTTTCTTGCCATTTGGTAATTATTTAGCTTTGATTTCTTGGCCTGTGTGACAGATTCTTGATATGGACTTGGGCCCAGATGATCAGGCTTCATACAGTAGCAGGGGAGGTAATCTTTAACCTGTTTTGAGTTTATGCTCCCGTTGTTAGTATTTTTTACCTCAATTTTCCTTTTTGATGAGACAGTTCAATTAAATTACAGTTATCTGCAATGACTGATCTGAGTTGTCTTTAGCTCGCAAAATAATATTATGATGTTCTATACCTTTGGCTTTATGACATGGGAAGCAGTATTCAGATATGCTTATTTTGTCACGAGGTAAAAGCATTCATAAAATGTCAGATATGTATTGATATCAGGAGATTTCATTGCCGATATTTAGCGATATTGGAAAATTATCCCGATATGTGACGTATATTGGCCGATACAACTAGTATGTATTTGCCAACTTTTTACTTTTTAGTAGCATAAATTCATTTGTTTTGCGGTGACAAAGGAAGATATTAGGTCAATTTTGGTAAAATGGGTTAAATCACTTCAACTATGTAATACATGATAAAAGAAGATTAAATTTCTGTATATAACTTGGTTTGATGTGGTCAAGGAAATAAATTTGTTTTTGCATCCGCAGCAACCAATAATGGTAGTACAGTCAATGGTGATCTGACTGTGAAGTCATACTTATATGGATATCAATAACTTAATTCATGGGTAAGAGTTATTATGTAATGCCATGGAGGACACTGGATTCTGACTTCAGAATTCGGGGAAGGTTTATTTGGTTCATGCTATATAGTAATGTGTATGTTTAAGTTTTGTTCAATTTTCTTTTCCCTCCCTAGGTGTGGGTGTTGGAAGTAGCTTTTTTCTATAATATTTTTTTGACCTTTTTCATGTGGGTTTGGGAGAGGGTGCATATGTGGTTGAACTTATTGGGGACGTGGGATTACACATTTCACCTGCTGCTCTCACAAAGGTTCACTTTCTGTGATACTAGTTGTGTATTCTGATGGATTTCTTTTTGTGCTATGCGTGGGGTGTTTGTGAAAAAGACAAGAAATGAAAAATGTTTAAAAAAACTCTTGAGTAATTGGTAAAAAAGCTCAATTAACCTTCTAGGAAGCTGTTTGGGGATGATCTGATTTTTAGCTTCTTTTGAAAGCTATTTAAGAAGCTAAGTGATTTGGCTTCTTTCTCTCACAAGGGGGTCTTCATTTGTGGTCCACGAAAAATAAAAAATGGTGTGTATATATTATTTAGAAAGGAAACTACTTAAAATGTCTGGCTCATATCAAAGGTTTTTCAGTTCGGTCATGGTTTTTGTTCTATTTTATCTGTTTGGAGAAGAAATTTCTAGATTGCTTTTTTTTTTTTTCAATTGCTAATTCATCCAGAGATAAATTATTGCATTGTGATATTCAGTGGTCTGCTATTCTGGAAATTTATTTCTGGGTGCATGATTTGACTGGTAAAATTTATTTGTGCTTTTTGATTGTTGCATTATGCTTTTAAGTAAATTTCTTTTATTAATTATGTACTCATATATCTAAAACAAAGGACTGTGCACCTTAATTAATGTGTCCTAGCCTTACTGTGCCTAAAAGAGAGGAGTTCCAAGGGGCTGAGGAGAGTAGGGCACCAGGCCTGAGGGGCTTCCAGAGCTTGTTTCAAGGGGGGTCAGGGGCCGATTGTGTACCACTTATTCATAAAATAATGTGTTTGTCATGTTGGTATAGTGCTTATGTTCCAAGTCTATATATATGCTTTTCAGCCCAAAACCCAAGCCAATAGCCCAAACAGTATGCTCAATACCTAGGCTTGACTCTTTGAATCACTCTAGAAAGAGAAAGAGGAAGTAAAGGAATTGGAGTCATGAAAGTGTGATTCAGTTAGAGAACTATGAGGGGGAATTATGCCAAGTGAAAGACGATAAGATTTTGAGTGTTCAGCAAGAGATAGAGAGAGAGAGAGAGAGAACAAGCAACAAAGAGGAAGAGGGAAGTCGGAGAGGAGGAAGAAGGAAGTGAATGCAGGGACTATCAAGGAAAAGAAGGAGAAACTCAATCTCTCTAATATAATTCAATTTATTTATGATTAAACAAACAATAAAAGTAGGATTATTATATAAATGTATTCTATTTTTTGGTTGATTTGGAATTAAACTTAATTTCTTAATTAATGGCAACCTAGAATGACAAAATAATAAAAATAAAATAAAACTTCTGCAAGCATCTAGTACATTATCAAAATTATGAAATTTTAATAATCTTCTAGATATGACAAAATATAGAAATAAACAAAATCAAATAAACTATCGAATGAAATCTCATTAATAAATTTCCAAGATGCTCGCTGTAGAAAGAGGGAGAGCACGTGCTACTTTTACTATCCATCGCCTCGCCGATCATTGCAATTTCCGAACCAGGTTCTGTGATCTCTCAAACCACATTGGCAATTGCTAATAGCTGGAGTGTAAGTGGTCCCCCCCACAGTCAACTAATTAGACTGGCAAAGTTGTGCATTTTGTTAGTTCCATCCCTGACCTAAACAGAAGAAGATCAACTCAAGAATACCCACTGAGTACTACAGTCTTGCAAAGCTTGTCCAGAGGAGTTGGGCCTTTTCTACAATGCTAGTTCAGCAAGCCCAAGCTGTGAAGCAAGGCCTGACCATTCCACCACAAATAGTGTTATTGTGTCTGGCTTAGCTGTAAATCTGTTCCTGAGACTGCAAATCTGGAAGCGATTTTGAGGTACCAGAAAGTTAAGAAACCTCATCCGATTGAACATTCAGTGATTCCTACACAAGCTAATGTCCTCTATCCAGGCTCATATATTAGACTAGAAGTTTTTTTTTTATTGGTAAGTAATATTAGACTAGAAGTATTTAGTTGCGTTTCATGTTGTAGATGGGAAATCTTCCCTGGCTGGAGATTGGTCTTGCATTTTGGTCCATACGTTCAATTTTCAGTCTACAATTGAAGAAAACTTTTTCAAGGTAAGGAACCTTGTTACCAACTGTCTAATCCTTATGGCCTTAGCCCTATACTGTTTTCAGTCTAATTTTGAAGATAATTTTTTCAAGTTAAGGAACCTTGTGACTACCTGTAATACTTGTGGTGTTATCCCTCATTCTGTTCTTACTCTAACAAGTACCGACCGTCTAATACTTTAAGTCCTTTTTTAGCTTACTAAGTGTCCAAACAATTTTAGACGTTATCACCTCATTTGATCTTCTATTAGTGCAACTTCCAAACGTTTACTAATGTTATCATTCTTTCTCTATTGGGAGGATTCCACTCATTTATCATAGAATTTTTATCTTTGCAATGATTAATTTTTTTTAATATATTGTTTGATTGCCAAATATTCTAATCCATAGAGTATAGCAAACACTTGATGTAGTTATCTATTTCAACTGACCTAAATTAAATCTATGGGTCATGTCATTATTTATATTTTCAGTTTTTTAAACTATGGATCCAAGTTAACAAAATCTATCACTTTTAGAAATATCTTGATTATTTATTTTAATTTATTCATTATTTTGTCTAGAATTATTAAAATTACATTTTACATATTTAGTTTACTTTTACTTACCTTAAGTCCTTTAGGTTGAAGAGTTTCAGTGCAATTTGCTAGTTTTATTTCTATACTTTGTTTTCTTTCATCTATTAAAACGTACTATCTACAAGTAACACACCAAGGAACCTCATTTTGAATATTTCTTTTTTGTTCATCCATAACCAAGGTGAATAGGTGAGGATTTAAAGTAGACCCTTGATGCACACCTATATTAATAGGAAAATTCTGCGTTTTCTCCTATAGTCTTTACACTAGTCGTTATCCCTATATATATATATATTTGATTATATTTGTATATTTTTTTACTAAATTTTTCCTTCCCTAAAATCAATCATAAGACTTGTCTAGGCACTAGATCATTAAGTCTCTAGATCAATGAAGGCCATATGTAATTTTTTTTTTATCTTTCTAATTTCTCTGTTAATATTTTCAACTGATATATATCTTAAGTGGTCAACTGGCCTGGCATAAATCCAAATTAATTTTTAGATGTTTTTTTGGGGCCTGATTCTTTGTTCAATTACTCATTGCCAAAGTTTCATGATATGGCTCATTGCCTTAGCACCTCAATAATTTGTATATTTTTTAATGTCTCCTTTCTTTTTATAAATAAGAAATATAATATTTCTTCTCTATTCATCTGGCATTTTCTTATTTCTTAAAATTATGTTAAATAAATTAGTTAACCGATTTGCTTTATACTTTCCAAAGTATTTGCAAACTTCAATTGATGCTTCATCATGTTATATTGATTTTCACTTTTTATTTTTGAAGTGTCATGCCATTATTTATATCTCTAGTTTCTTGAAGTATAGATCAAAGATAATGAAATCTATTGCTTTTAGGATATCTTGATCATTGATGCTATTTTATTTATTATTCAGTTTTAAATTATTAAAATTACACTTTACATATTTGGTTTTACTTCTAGTTATCTTAAGCCATTTAGATTCAAAAGTCTTATTCTCACATGCTAATTTATCTGGCATTTTCTTATTTATTAAAATCATATGAAATAAATTAGTCAACCAATTTGCTGCTACGTTTCTAAATATTTTTGAAACTTTAACAAGTACTTCATCTAGCCCTAGCAATATTTCTCTGTTTATTTTTTCAAGTACGTGTGCAACTTCTTGAACTTTGATTTCGTTTATCTCTTTATCTTTTTTAGTACTTTCCTCACTAACTTTTAGGCTTAATTCTTTTGTTATGTTTCATTGATTACTAAAATTATTCAGCCACCTTTCCTTAAAGTCATCTTCTTTATTAATACTCAATTATCTTTTTCTTTTATAAATCTACTATATCATAGATCCTTACTCATTTCTTTTGCTTTAGCTAATTTGTACGTTTTTCTCTCCCTCCTTGGACCCTAAATATATAACACATTATATGCTTTAGGCCTAGTTTCACCGTTTTTTTGCTAGTTTTTCATTTCTTTATATATTTCAACATTTTCATTAGTTCTTTAAAATTGTCAAGTCTTATAACACTTTCTTTTTGTTTTTACTGCTTTAGGAGTTCTTCGTCCCACCACTAACTTAAGTCTGCACTAACTCTTTTTCCTTCGTATTCTCCTAATACTTCCTTTGCTATGATTTGTCATTTTATGCCATGCATTATTTATATATTCCTTGTCATTGAATACTCGATTGCCATTTTAGTATTTTATCTCTAATTTGTGCTATATTTTCTCCCTTTAAACTCCACAATCTCATTTGTTAATATTTAGGAGTTTCTATGTTGCTCTTGCTTTTTATTTCTTCCATCTAATATTAGAACCCTACGCTGAGTAAGATTGTTCTTGGGAATGATTTTACAATCTTCGCAACACAACCTCTTTGATTTTCTATTTAAAAAGAAATTTATTTGACTGTTATTAGGTCCATTTTTTAAAGTTTTGGACAGTTCAACTCTTTTCCTTAAGTATTAAGTATTGCGTAGTTGTTAGAGAAGTCAAACTTTAAAATCTTAACCCTCAAATTATTTCTATCTCCAAAACTAAACCACTCATGCACCTTTCAAAACCCTCATTATGCTTTCTTGTATGACCATTGTCGTCTAGAAACTTTTTCATCTCCATCCATTCTCAACATTACACTATTTAGACCTTCCCAAAATTTTCTTTTAATATTCTCTCATAATTCTATTCATGGGGCGTAGGCACTAACAACATTTATTGTTTGTAATCCTTAGACCAGTTTAATGTATATTATTTTGTCTTCTATTTGAACATCTATTACATTATATTTTAAAGTGTTATCTACTATAGTACCTATCTGATTTTCTTTTTATTGTTTCTTGTGTACTACAGCTTATGACCCTTTTTTTCAATTTCTCTTGATTTTCCTCCTACTCATCTAGTTTGAATGTAAGTATATTATATTAAATTTTCTTCTAATTATAATATCTACTACCTCTATACTTTTTCGATAAGGTTCCTATATATTCAGTCGCTTGTCTAATTTTATTTTCTTGACTAATTTCTTGACATGTCTTCTTTTCCATATTTTACTCTTAAGATCGAGTGGGAGGACGATGTATCGCAGAATGGCCATGATCTAAAACAAGTTTGTCCATAAAAGATCTGACACATTTTTATACTGCCTGTTAGCTATCTAACATTACCCTCCTTCAATGATTGAGTTGGGAAAAAAACTTTGTAAAAATAATTTATATATAATATATGTATTAAAATAAATGGACAAAAAAAATTATAAAATTAGATCTATGTTCATTCTTCAAGTAGTCCAAGTCAATCTTAAACATGACAATCTCATATCATTGCAAGTCTACAGCAAAGAAAAAATCATTAAATCAAAGATAATCTTAATCAAAAGGGCTGAGGGCCAATAAAACATAAACAAACTATGAATTGCAATTGTTGGCTATTTGTTAAGAAAAACCTAAGTGGCCTTTGGTTAGCAAATGAATAGAATACCATCACAAATGATGCGCAGAGAGAGAGAGAGAGAGAGAGAGAGAGAGAGAGCTCAGATTAGGAATCAGACAAATTTGTGCAAGATATTACCAAATCAAAGAAAACCTCAAATACTCTCAAAGATAGGCTGATAGAGAGTGGGAGGGAGAGAATGACATCACCTGAACTGGATCCAGAGAGGGGAGTGATAAAGAGTGGGAGGGAGAAAATGATATTACCTGGACTGGATCCAGAGAGGGGAGTAATGCTGGAAGAAATAAAGATACAACAAAACAAATGGAAAAACTAACAAAGTAAGAAAACTGAGGTAAAGGAGAATGAGCCAAACAGTGGAGAAAGGAAAGCAAAAAAAAATGGTTAAAATGACTGGTGAACCTTCTGCAATAGTGTAAAACAGAAAAGAAAATAACGAAGATTGATTGCATTACTACAGATAACAAAATAGTATTTGGGAAATCACTCAACATTTGTGGTTTACTAAGGGACTCACTTGTATAAGAGTTGGGATTCACTAGCCAACAGAGAATCATTGTACTCTTAAAAGTCTGTTTAAGGACTCTCCTACCTAAGTATTAGGACTCACCAACTAGAAAGCTATCATATTATTAGGTAAGATGGAGCTTAAAACCTTAATCTTTTCTTCATTTCTTCTCTTTTGTCTGTGTACAAATGAGAACAAACTCTAAATATAATGGGAAAGGAGGGAGGAAGGTAGCTTAAACCACATTAATTTTTTTTTTTTGGGGTGGTGGAGGGGGGCGGTTGAGGCTCTTCAAGAGAGCCTCAGAATTTTCCCTCTATTGCTTCTCCTTAATGTCCTTGAGCTTCCATTCTCTACAAACCACCACCTTGGAATCTTAATGTCTTTGAGTTTGAGCCCATTAATGGCTTTATGGCACATGGCTGTATGGCGAAATTGGAAATTGCTCCTTATTTATGACTGCATTAGGGAGAGAGGAATCATAGGTCCCTCTGGCTCTACTGCTGGATAGATGCCAATGAAAATAGTGAGCTTTAGATTTGATTTTGCAGATAGACAGAGGGAGGGGGAATTCTGCCCTTGCTTCTCCCCTCTGGTTGAATTCTCTTGGTCTACCCACCTTTCTACCCTTATTCTTCTCCCTTCCCTACCTTCTCTTACGAGGCCTCCTCTCCTCATCCTCTTGCTTCCCATCCTATGTTGGGAAGACAGAGTTGGACTTTCTGAAGAATTTATAATGGTATCTTGTCTGTTAAGAAAATAAATATCTCCCAGATACAGATACAAGACACTTTGGGCCTGGTAAAGTAGTTTATATGTTGCTAGTTAATGATGAGATGGTCACAAAGATTTGACCTTTTACTTAGTTTATCGTAGAAAAGAATGTTAAGAGAATTTGAGCTTTGCTCAATTTATTTGAATGGTATACCAATCTTGTACTTGAGCATAGATTTTCGAAGCTTGTGGCTCATACTTTCTCGATTTAATCATATGGGAATACAAGTTTGAATTCTCAAACATGGGTCGACTAGTAACAACACTATGCCCTGTTTTTGGAGTGGATGTTGCCTTCACAAGCTTTACACCCTTACTTCTCATTATCTCATATGAATAATTTCTATGTGGTTCACTTGGTTCTTTTATTTAATTCATCCCCTGTGTTTGAGTAAAGCCTTGAAAGAAGTGGTGACATCTTGTTTTCTTTTTATCTGCTCTCTAATTTTTCCATCACTAATTTGTTTAAATTTCCTGACTAGTCTTTTCTAATGTGGTTTGATTTGGTCTTGGTGCTTGATAATGTACCTAAATGTTCAGGCCATGTTCAATTGTGGAAAACTTGGGTGGTTTTCCTGAAAATATTCCAGGAAAATAAAATTTTGGAGTTTTTGATCAATTTTGTCAATGTTCTCCATTTTTCCAAATTTGTACCCAGTATTGGAGAACTCACAAAACAAGAAAATGATATTTTTCAGAATTTTCCATGACTTGCAATTAGCTTTTTTCTATAAGGTTTTGAATGTGGCTAATATATCAATTTTTTGAGAACTTGCGACGGTAGAAACATTGTTTTATAGACTTATAAATATAAACACATGTCAAGTTTGATCTAATAGTATATGTCCTAACTCCTAAGGCAATTTCAATTAATTTACTAATTGATTTTGTTTGCATTTTGTTCTTTTTCCTTTAAGAATTACACATCAATTTTATGGGAATTTTTACTCCCTACAAATGATATTCTCTTACATGTTGGGAGATATGGTAATGTCGCTTGATATAAAGGTCCAAAGGCAATCCTCACAATAACAATTAAGTTACCATCCAAAGGATCATACAACGAACTTAATGACATTTTTGATGACAGAGTTGAACTAGTTCTATCGTTTATAGTTTAAAGTGTTATTTTTGTAAATAATTAGTGTGTCAAGTTTCTGGCAACTAAGTACCAAAAGAGGTGCATCAAGTTTCTAACCAAGTTATCACTAGTTGAATTCCAGTAGGTAGTTATTATAACTGAATATTCCTAGTAGTGCATCCCCTAAAATTTTGTCATCAGCTAGACAAAGTTTGTAAATTTGGTGTAACTCAACTTGTTAAGCATCTTAAGCTGAGCTTGAAAAACCTTAACTAACAAAAAATAAAAATAAAAATAAAAAAAGGAATTCTGAGTAACTTAGTTTGTCTAACAGTCTTAGTCAATGCGTTGCTAATAATTATAAATAACTGTCAACTTGTAGAAATGGATACATTTTCAACACAATCACATGAACAAGTTTTACGAAAATCAATGAAAAGGAAAAGAAAACTGGGACGGTCAAATTGGGAATAGTTTTTTAAACTTAGCTGGTGCTCAATCTCTCAACTTTAGACAGCTTCTAGACCAAGGTTTTATGTTTGAACATGAATATTATTAGCCCCCCCCCCCCCCTCCCCACCCCGACTAAAAAAACTTAATCTATGTTCTGAATATGTTTGTGCTTATAATAAATTGTACCTGGTTTGAGGTGGTGATGTTTACTTGCAGTATTAAAATATCAGCATGAGGAAGCAAAGAGGGCCATCATAAGGCTGGAGCAGGGTGCCCATTCTTATATGCAGAGAGCCATGGCATCTCATGGAGCATTCGCTGTTTTCTATGGCCGCCATTCGAAACACTATATCAAGAAACCTGAGGTACTTGATGTCTCTACATGATTCGTTCCTTCTGTCATGTAAAGACAGCAACTAATGTGAATTAAAGATTGTCCTCAGTTGATTTACGTAAATTTCCTTACATTCTTGTGTTTGATCTATGCTGGGTTTCTGAATTGCTATTTTTTGTACTTAAGTATTTTTCTTTAAAAACCACCCTTGGAACTATTTGAACTCTTAGGTTTTACTTGGGAGAGCAACCGATGATGTTACTGTTGACATTGACCTTGGCAGAGAAGGGCGTGCAAATAAAATATCGAGGCGGCAGGTGAGGATTGTGGTACCTTTTTTTATATCAAGATTCAAGGCATTTGTTCTTCACATTGTTGTTTTCTTTTGTTGTCTGCTGATCATATACTTCCTTCTGTCCTTCCTTCCTGCTCCCCCATCCCTCCCTCCACAGTTTTGTGTGCTTTGGTTTGTTCCATGCTAGGATTTGCAGAGATGATTTAATATGCATCTACATTGATGATTTGCATTTTTGTGTTTTGTTAAAACCTTGGACCAATGGACTGTACAAAGTGGGTATAGATTTAAGCCATGCAGCCAACCCATTTAGGATCCCTTATATTAATCCCTTTTTCTCAGCAACCAATCTTCTCATTTACGATCAATATTTTCTAGAGCCTTTCTATTAAAGAGAGTATTCATACTCATTGTGTCATTTATCTGAAAACAGAGGATAGAGGGCCATCCTCTGCACTCATACTGATGATAATTTAACTCCGTGAGGTTTCTTGAAATGCCAACTCAGCATGTTCACACTCTAAGATGTTTTTTCATATTGAATGTTCTGTTGTAATTGGCACAAACTTTCAGTAGAGTCTACAATGGTATTATCTGGTTTGTGCTCGTTGAAATTTTCCTTCTTTCTGCGATTCACAAAGTCCTGGTGGATTCAAATCAAAAGGGTGGCTCACCCCTATGTTCCCTTTCAACTTCACTGTGTCGTGACTACGTGTTGATAAAATGGGAAAGATAAGCATGATGAGGTGTTTTGTTCAGGAAGTGGACATTTATTTTTGGATGGACTAGAAAGGAAAGTGAGATGCAAATGGGATCAAGAGTCTTTTGTATTTATTCCTTGGAAGCAACCGTAAGATGTGGCAAATGGTGAACATTTGGCCATGACAAAGAGAAAAAAATACATGGGATAATGCTTAAAATGTTGACCGTGTACCTATCTTGGATGCCAACTTCCCTCAGAAATTTTGAAATATTATAGAAATTAATGTAGGTGAAGTATGGTATCAAATATCAGCCTCTTTTCAATATATCAGTCTTGGGCTTCCTTAATACTGTATTCTCGATACCATAGCAAAATAGGACCGATATTTAAAAATAGGCCAATATATCTGATATATTGGCCGATATTTTCCTATTTACTTATGATTTGCGAATTATTTTTGTTTTTTCATATATTTGATATCGATATATATTATTTGATATTCCAAATACAAATATGGTGGAGACCGATACCAATATTTTCATCCATGAGGGGAATGAGGTGGTGATAGTATGTCAAGTATGAAAACTACCTCTTAAATTGGTATTGGCAGACCATATTTTTAAATTGTGGTAATGGTTGCAGTGTCACTGCTTGCCTTGGGCATACAAGTCATTGCGACTATGAACAGGCAATGACTAGATTGTTGACCTTCAAACGTAGAATGTCAGGATTTTGAGTAATAGACAACAATTCTAAGACACTTGAGGAACTTTAGTGATAATTTTTGGACAATTTGATGTTTGTAATATGATAAATTTTT
Source organism: Nepenthes gracilis (assembly GCA_033239525.1). NCBI lineage: Eukaryota > Viridiplantae > Streptophyta > Magnoliopsida > Caryophyllales > Nepenthaceae > Nepenthes > Nepenthes gracilis. The sequence goes on from BSYO01000013.1 coordinate 11,146,266, forward strand.
ATTTTCAAGTATTTTTAATCAAAATTTAAATTATGCCAGCTAGATACATATTAATTATATGTTAATCTCAGATGCATGAATATTACATATATTAGTATAAATGATAAAAATCTTGTGTCATATAAATAAATAACTAATATTGCACGAGCATATATAAGAAACTATATAGTGAGTTGATGCTTAAATATGTTTATTGAAAATACATTTTAAATAATGAAAGTGAAAATGATACTAACGTCTAATAATGAAGAAGGATTATAAACCTACTGCCATACTTACAAGATCAATGTTCTCATTAATTCTTCTCACTTTTGACCATCATAAGGAGTGTCTTGGAGGATACTTATATACTTTTTCAGTCTCCAGATTTATACTTTCTCAGTCTCCAGATTTTGTGTTTGCCAGTAGTTCTCCCCCACTTTGTAGAAATAAGGATTAATGTTGAAGAAAAGATGAACCCTCACATCCAGCTGAGTCTGGTTTGCATTTTGCCCCATTCCCAACTATCATGTTGCATTCTATGATATGTAATTTTGTCAAATAGTTCACCATAAGTATTAGAATAATAATATTGCTCTCGCATAGGGGGATCATTGCCTTGTAAGACTAGATATTTAAATTGCTCGTGCCCAAATTTATAATTAGTGGTAGAAGTTATCTTTAGTTAATGTATCATTGGAGTAACTCCTATGGTCAATACAATGATCATGATATACAATTTCATTTTTTTTTACCTTTTGAACTGGGACTACGGCCATGTCTCCTGTGATACTGATATGGTTCTTCTTGAGGAAGACAGCTAAGATTTACAAGATCATTGAGGAATGCTCAGTTATAAAAATGTACATCTTCTGAGTCATATGTTCTACCAAAAAAATGAACCTTCCATATCAATATTGCTGCCATTACCTCCATTATGACATTGCAAAATTGATATAAATTGCTAGCATCATCATCATCTTCATGGGCTACAGATTCTCAAGTTGCCTACGGATTCCCAAAGTTCTCAACCTCTTCATTTGCATCTTTGATTCAACCAATCAAGTAAGGTCATCATTTCTCAAGTTGCCTATGGATTCCCAAAATTCTCAACCTCTTCATTTGCATCTGTGATTTAACCAATTAAGTATGGTCATCATCAAGTAGAGTAGTCCCCTCTTTTCCAGTCTGGGTGACAAAACACCTCTATCCTGAAAAAATGTGATCCAAATTATTTGGTTTGAATTTGTCATTTAACATTTTTTTTTGTCCCTTTCTTGCTAGATTCCTTAATTTCAGTCTTATTTTGTAATGCGTAAAGACTAATGGGTCCAATTTTTTGATCGTCAATCTACTCCTTATTCAAAACTCAAAGCAGGTGTGATTTTATTCAAAACTCGATAATAATCTTACTAAGTTGGAGCACCTTCCTATAAAATATCCACCTCTCAGCTGAATTGTATGAATAATTATTAGGGTGAAAGTCAACAAGGCAAGAATCGGATATTCTAAAATTTTCAGGATAATAGGCTGATCATATTTCAAATAGAATATCTAGATTTGTACTATTGATAGCTCGTGGGCTAGAGTAGTCCCAAAACTAACCTCTTTGTGCTACAAAAGTGTCAAATATTTATTTAAAATTTTCCATTACATAGGAAATTTTCATATTACATAATGTCTGTCTGACTAGCAGTAATGGACTTGTTTCATTGCTGGAATTTTCTTATCAATTTTGGTTAGTTGTTGTATTGCATCTTTAACCCTTAGAATGACAAAATCTCTAACAATACGTGAACCTTTTGTATAGTTGAAAATAGCCTTAATAATGAAACAATAGGCATAAAAATTAGATGAGATTTTAGTACGCAATTTAACAATCAAATTAGAACTTGAAACTTAACTCATCAACTTTATGAAAATCATGATGCAATTAAAAATTCCATGGTTGATCAGTTACTTTCCAATAATGCTGATAATATTAACAATTGCTCATAATGGCTAGTCTAGCTACCTTCATCTCCTCATAAATGAAACTTGTGTGATTATTAAAGATGAGCAGAAAACCCCACACTAGGGTTAGTTATATTTTCACACACACACATGTATAGGGTTATTTGAAAAACATAAAAAATACTAAACTACACATACAAAGAATATACTATAGCATATCCTAAAGTATATTCAATAATATATTCAGGCATATTCTAACACCCTCAATTTTTTTGCATAGATATTAGTTATGCCCAACTTATTATAAATGTATATAACTTAAACTCCGGTTAAAGATTTGGTGAAAATATCAGCTAGCTGATCTTCCATCCTCTCATAACGAATGTGAATTATGCTTTGTTGGAGCTTCTCACCAATAAAGTGACAATTTATTTTAATATATAGTCACAAAGCACGAAGTCGGATCCTCTATGTAAAACCCTCCATACTCCCCACAAACTATACGGACTAGCTATGCCTTAACCTCCACGCTTTATATGTTAAGCATAGTAAATTCTGCCTTACAATCATTTAGTCGTACAAAAATATATATTTTTTTATTTCATCCATTATGTGGAATATTTCTATTGATTTGAGTGTCTTAGGAGTCCCCAGGAGAATCTTCATGGGATTTTTTTCACCTCTTGTGGTGTGTAAGAAATTGATTCGAGATTTCATCACGCTCAGGTGTGGATTGTTAATGGGTTTGGGTCTAATTGTTTTTCCAAGTATCCATCAAAGAACATAACATACAAGAAAACAATCTCACTTAACAAATAGGGTATGTAACAAAATATACATTGAATGATGGGTGGGTCAGCGACAATCAAAGAACAGTTAATAGTATTCGATTAATAAAATAACAAACTATCAACATTATATCATTTAAGAGGCATTTAGTACTCGAGAGCTTTGGCAACCCCCATCAAAAGCCTATTATTCTTTTCAGCCACTCCATTCTATTGAAATTTATCAAGATAAGATGACTCAAGAAAAATCTCATGTTGGGATAGAAATACTAAAGAAGCAAAAAATATTCACGTCCATTGTCACCTTACAAAGCACATATAGGACTGGAGAATTGGGTCTTAATTTTAGCATAGGATACACAGAAAATAGAGTATATTCCAGATGGGTTTTTTATCAATTATAGTTAGGTAACTCATAAATAGTAATTAATAAAGTAACAAAACAATGAAGTTCTATTTTGGACGAAACTCGAGAAGGTCCACACACGTTTGTGTGTGCTAACTCAAAAGGAGTAGAAGTGTGTGGATTTATGCTAGGAGAATAGGACTTGTAATAGTACTTGGCAAATTGACATGACTCACAAAACAAGACGGCAACAAATGTCAGAGTGGAAAATAATTTTTTCAGACTAGAAGGAGTTAAATGACTCAATTTGCAGTAAAGTTCAAGAGGGGCAAAAATGGCACTAGAATTGCCAAGAGGATTGAGTTCTGTATCGAACAAATAGAGGCTTTCTAAGTTGCGATGACTTCTACCAAAAACTCTCATTGTCATAAGGTCCTAAAATGTACAATGGGTCGAGAAGAATACTGCGCAATAATTGTAATGTTGAGTAAACGTATTAACTAATAGCAGATTGAATAGAAATTGGGCAAGTAAAGAACATATTGGAGATGCCAAGTCCATGTTAGAAAAGTATAGCCAACACCTTCAACTTCAAAAGAGGATCCATCAACTAAAATAATGCCAGGAATAATGGAACATATTCAATAATCAGTTAATATACATTTGAATCTGGTCATATGATCATAGGCACTAGAGTCAATATCCCAAACTCGAGAGGATGCAAAGAGACAGGCAATGGATTGAACAAGAGTAGTAATAATATGATTAGGAGTTGTAGCAAGTCTCTCATGTAACTGGTACACCTATTTCTTGTACAACCAGTTCTACCAAAGTGAAAACAAGTCAGTTTACCTCTCACACACCAACTTCATCAAATACACATCCAATATCCATGAGAGAGATAATTGACTGTTAAATTCTCACACCCACAGAACCAGTTTTGTATGGTCTTTCATCATGTCAGATTTGAAACCCCTTCCCACTATCACACTTCTGGACAAAGAAGAATACTGTGGGAACTCTGACAATTAATTCCTGAGAGTATTACCAAGACTTTTTCAGCACTAGATGAAGATGGAGAACAGTGTGAGAACCTAGCAACGGAGATGGCAAATGTTTTGCACAAGATGAGGTCTGTGCAAGAACCTATAGATGAAGACTTCAGCAAAATCAGAACAAAATCAGAACAAGACCCTATAGATGAAGACTTCAGCAATGACACTGAACACAAAACCAGAACACAGCCTGTAGAACCAGAACAAAATGGACTACTGCTCAATAAACACATAACCACAAGAAATAGCCCTAAACCAAAGGCCTTTGGACCGTTGTCCGAGAAGTAACAATGAACCCAATAAATTCTAGAAGGAAAATAAGAGAGAAGAGAACCAAAGAACGTGAATAACTTCACAAATCAACAAAAGAACCTGCAACAATAGATCCAATTGATCATAAACACAGATCGACAACCAAAGACGAGCAGAAGTCCACAACAATAGAATCTGCAACAATAATCATGAAATCCATAAATCAACCTTAGAAATTTGTTTGAACTTGATGGAAATCCCAATATGATCTTGCTTTCATCTAGTCAACTGCCATAAACAAGAAGCATTAGAGCAGAAACTCCCAGTTACCCCCAAAAAAATTCCACTGGCATTGGTGACAGCAGCGGCGACTAGGATTAGAGGGTAGCCCTCTTTGATACAATGTGAGATTATTAAAGATGAAGAGAAGACTGTGTACTAGAGTTGGATATATTCACATGTGAGATTATATGGTTAATTACAAATATTAAAAATGCTGAATTATCCTTACAAAGAATATACCATAGCATATTCTAAATATATTACTATAATATATTCTAGCATATTTTTACAAAACCCATTGTGGTTTCTCATCTCTATCCACCAATATTAACACTTATTTTAGAGGCTCCATTAAGTTTTGAGAATCTCATTGGCTTTTCTAGAACTTTCTTTTCTTTAAGGTAATACTTGTTCCTGACTTTGCTTTCTCTAATGTGATCAAGTGTCATGTTTCAAACGTTAGTACTCGTTTGATGATTGGCCTAGCGAAATTTACTCCATATCTCCATTAACATTATGTTTCATGGACCCACCATATGCCTCAAATTGCCTTCAATGCAATCAAATGGTGGCAAAGGTGGTGATTACCTGTATGAGGTGGCCTCATCCTCTAATGAATTATTTGATTTTTCTTAATCAACTAAGTCAAATTGTACATACTTGATTGATTTTTTCGGCCTCCTCTATTACATCTGAAATTTTGGTTTTTCTTCCCAAGATCCTCTGGAATTTGGTACATAAAATGAGTGGTGGAAGCTGTCCATTATGACGTAGGATATGCATCCGTCATCTGCTTTCTAGCTGCCTTCATAGAAGCTTCACTGCCATTTCTTATTTGAATTACATAGTTGGATATGTTCACCGCCATTTTTGTCAAGCCGAAGTATTTCTATATTCTTAGATGGGACATCATGACATCAACTGATTTATTGAAGATTGTTCCATGATTGGAATACATCCCCCTCAAAAAAAAAAAAAAAAAATATATATATATGTGCATGTTGGTTCTGCTACATCCATTGCACATTAATGTCTTGTTCCCTCCAATAAGACTTCCAGGAATTGATAATTTGTTTCATCTCCTTGTACTATCCTTGAATAAAACTTCAGAAATTTTGTATGGAATTAGATATGCTATATGTAGACCCATTTCCATGGAAATAGATGTGGGTTGTGTTTTTTACTCTCACTCTCTAGCCAGCTATAAAATGCAGCTAATCTCTTTACAGGAGTTGCTGCAAGGGCCGCTCCTCCAGTAGCAGAACAACTTGTACACTCAGTGATTGCCTTCACTAGTCCTTTGATTCGCTGTTATTAGCATTCCTTGCTTATAATAACCACATCAACTAGGCCTATGTGTATTTTCGTGTTGTCTGAGGCTTTCCTTTCTTGCGCTCTTGCTCATCGCTACATCGACATCTTCATCCTCACCAACCATGTGCATTCTCATTATCTCTTTGATGCCCCTCTTTCTTGTGTTTATCTTTCTTTTGTGTTTTAATTTCTATAATAATTCATCATGTCTTGCCGGACATTGGTAGAGACTTTTTTTTTGCAACACAACTAGACCTCCCTTGTGGGTTAGGTGCTCTTGTAAGAGGATTGTTCCACCACCAATCGCTTAATTACAAATTCTAATAATTCACATTATATGCAGTTGGTTGAAGTTACAGTTCCAAAATTGGAATTTATAGAATATAACCTTCTGTATTCCATCTGTCATTTCCAATGGGGATGGATATATAACTGAAAGAAGAGGAATGGAAATAGATTGTTGAACCAACATTACCTAACCACTATATCTGCACTTTCTCATTTTTTTGTTATTTTTATATTCCTCATTTTCATTCCTTCATTGCCATAAGCCAAATAGGCCATAAGGGACGATAATATGACATTGGAACTAAAGATTCAACTAGGAAACAAGATCTATAAATAATCATCCAAATAAATCTAAAAGTATAAAGGTAACTTAATAATTAGATGTTGTAAAAATCCTATGATTACTTGAAACAAAATCAATTATTACGATAATTTCAAAGGAAAGATAGAACAATTAGATAAATTAATTCTTAATTTTCTTCTATCAAGATCTTTGTGCATCATGGCCAATGTACCTGCCTCTCCAAGCACAGTCTTGGTTTTTGTGCTTAGGGTTTTCCTACTATATTCATCTTGAACCTGAACTGTTTCTGATAGGTATCCTTTTCTTTTTTTTTTCTTTTTTTTTTCTTTTTTTGTATTTTTTGTGTTGGTGGTAGTGGTTCTAGCAATTGAACCAGTTCATTGGCTGGGACAAGCATATATTGGGTTGGGTGGCCACTGGTTATCCTTGCTTTGCATAGTGTTTGATAAATTTTATATCACTTCATTGATGGACAAGAATCTATTTATTGAACACCAAAAGAAAAATTCAATTAGCATTGAAAAATATCATATCAATATGAGGATAAGGTTTTAACTTTATTTTTGAGTTTTTCTTTTTTTCCTGATACAATATAGAGATAATATTTTGTGATGGAATTCAATCATCCTCCATTATTTGCTACTGTGAGAATGCTTCCATTAAATTTATTTGACCCCAAGCTTCTGACTGGGCAAATTGCATAATCTCAGTTGTTAGAATCCCTTCTTACCCATTAGAAGAAGCAATTATATATTGATATGTCTTTATCTATTGAATGGCCTCATTCTTCCCCCTTCCCATTTATCCATCATCCTTGAGGAGGAAACAGAAGTCCAAATGGGCTTATTTTATTAAAACACAAAAACTCTAATTTCCCTTGACGGTATTCCACAAATATGGCCCCTTACACTGGTATTGAAGTCCCAGATTTTAAAGTATATTGTGACATGAAAGTTTGATATTCTCTTAATCCCTGAGAATCTTTCAATTGGTTAAGTAAAACTTGAGACCTGCTCAAAATTTGAATAATCTCAAGTCCCTCTCTCAAAATCCCATATACTATATGATGCCTGAGATAAATAGTAGATTAGAGTATTTTTGGGCATGGGATGTGTACAATATGTCATATCATACAATACTGCAGCTTCAAGTATACAAATGGTGTGTGTGGAATAGGTCTATGAAGAACCTGTTTAGAAACTAGCATTGTGTCAATCTTTTCAACTGCTCTTGTTGAAGTCAACATGAGAAACAATACTAGAGTGAAATTGTAGTACTGTGAATCCTGAGAAATATGAGCTGAAATATATCTGCAGGTTAGATTAGCACATCCTTTTTGGGTTTGATTTTCAATTTTGTGTTGGAAAGTTTGTGGATTGAATAAAATTATGCTCTAGAAAAATAAATATTAGTGGTTTTGGTAATCTTGTTGGCATCCATTTCTCAGTATCCTCTTACTCCATGGTCCTGACCTTGATTCCAAAACTGTCTCATTCATGAAGCCTACTCTTGCATTTATATCTTGTTTTCTCACAGCTCATTTTGCTTCTAGGATTTCAGCCTGCCGGGTGAAGAGGAAAGATAAGAAAAAAAAAAAAACTTGACTTTATGAGAAAGAAATCCAAAAAAAGTGGAATGTATTTTCTGCAGCTGGGTTCCTGCACTTTTCTGGCAGAGTTGCTGCTGGTTGAACATGACATCCTTTTTTTTTTACTCTCCATCGTGTGTCTAATACTAATGTGGTATGTTTGTGGTAACTCGCAATAGGCCTAATTAGCGTAGTTATGTGCAATGCTTTAGGCTATCATAAAGATGGACAAAGATGGATCTTTTCATCTAAGAAATTTGGGCAAGTGTTCAATATCAGTGAACTGCAAGGAAATATATTCTGGACAGAGCCTTAGTCTCCATCCCAATTGCTTGATTGAGGTATGTAATTACACATACTTTCCATGGAACCACTGTTGCATATTTTACAGGTTTGCTTCTATCTATAGCCTGAAAATGTCTTTTTTCAATTTGATTGGGTTCAAATTATGTGATTCTTCCTTATAACAAACATCCATGTTAGGTCATATATAAATTATGTAATGACTAAGTCCCTTGCTTCCACTCATAAGGATCAATGATTTATTGTCTGCACAGATCTTTACATCCGGTATCTTTTCCTTGCTAGACTGTGTAGGTAAATTTTACTCTTTTTTTTCATCAAGATAATTCTATAGCACTTGTATCAAAGATAAAGTGTGGGGCAATTGTCATCTAGTTTTCATTATGCATCTTCCAACTATGTCTTGTCAGAACTAAATTAATAAATATCTTGGGAATGAATGTTTAGCTGTGAATTCTATACAATTGAAGAAGCTGAATTAGGTTGTTAACCATTTTCTTAAAAAAAGTTTGAGCTTGATTGTAGATTCATTTATTTTTAAAATCCAGAGAAAATCAATATTGAAAAAAAAAGAAAGAGTAAAAAAGGTATTCAAAGAAAACAAAAAAACAAAAAATGAACAATAGAGTAGGGGAGAGAGTAAATAACACCGTAATTACACAAATTCAACTATATCCTATCCAAATCCATGTTTGATAGTTGAAATCCACTAACCCATCTCCTTTATTTTGTAAACATTAAATCATACATAAAGATATCATCTTGTACAGACAAACCACTCCAATCTTGGAACTTTCAATGTGATATGACACCTTCACACTTTCGCACACTTGAGAATGTCAATACAATGATTTTTATGTCAATGAAAAGATAAGCAAGTGAACATACAGCACTTGGGGAATTTCTCTCTCGAGAAAATTTGCAAGATGATGGTTGTCTGAATGTTCACTGTTTTCAGTTCAAAGTAAAAGCTGTGTGGGGGTAAATATATGCATATGTGTCTCAAATTAGAGCTTTTGGAGAGCTTCAAGTAGTAAACCAAGAAGACCTAGCCGTTTGAAATGTATAATGCTCCCAAAGTTAGAACTTCAAGGTTGGGAAGCTTGCTTTTGAAATACAACTTAGCCTTGTTAACACAATTTTGACATTGTCAAAATCAATTTCTGCAATTAAAAGGTCTATTCATCTGCGTGAAATGGAGAAGAATAGATGAGAAAGGCTTTTCCTTTTCCTTCTAACCTATAACTTTTCTTTTGGCAAGCTTTCTAGGTGTCTATACCACTTGTCAAACAAAATTTCAGCATCCCATCAAGGTTTTATTCATATTGTACGTCACTCAAAAACCCAACATCCATAGAAAGCTACTCTCTATTTTCAAGAGTTTACTTGTTTAGCAAGTTTAGCAAAATCATCTAAACTAAATACATTACAATCACAAATCAATCAACAACCAAATTAGAAATGCTCTTAAAGTACAGCTGGTAGGGTGGAAAATATTGACCATTAGATTTTTTTTATCTGGTCCATGCATTGTTTGACATGTAACTAATTCAGGCCATGTCTCAAAATATAAGCATTATGATTGGGCTATCATTATATAAGCACAATATAAGAATCATAAGGCAAATTAAAATCTGTTTGAAATAATCAAAACAGTTGTAGAAACTCATGGGCTAACACAGGAATTGTATAGCTCATTTTATAAGGCTTGGATCATAGCAAGAGGTTGTCTTGAGACAAGGATTTTGCAATCATGGTTATATATAGAAGAATAATTTAGGTTCTTCAATTATCAATATTGAAGCATTTGTGATCTAGTCCGTCTCCAAGAAGAGTTTTTAAGTGATGTCATTTGAGTGTTGAAAATGGCAATTACAAGAGAATCAGTTCTTGCATAAGACCAATTAATTTGGCTAGCTTTATATATGCACAATACAAGACAAAATTGAGGGTGTCATTGTATCAATTGAGAATAAATATGTGTCACTGTATGAGTTGAATTAAATCATTATTATGTTTTCTCCATCCCATTTGTCCATAGATTTTGCAAAATGAGAAGTTTTCTGTTCATGATCTAACTGGATAGACATTTTTTTCCCCTTTATTTCCCAATGTTATTAGATTGCATTCTAACTTGATAGTTTTACCCAGTCTGGGTTTTGTCTATCATGACATCTTTCTTGCCCTTTTTATCAGTATTATCTATCAGTAAGGATTTTATCAGATCCTAAATTTGTTGTTTTTCTTTCAATTTAAATACTGCTGCTCAGAATCTGGGATAGAGTTAAGCAAGAATTGTGGGTTCTTGCTTTCCGAAGATGGTGAGGATTTGATATTATGGACTTCTGATGATGAATTTTAAGATGCTGGAAGCTCAAAGGAAGTTAATTTGTGGAATTTCCTGTGAAGCAAAAGAAATACAACGTTTGGGCATGTCCATCATATGGCTTCTGGTGATGCATGGGTCCAGGGTGAGAAGAAGCCACTAAGGCTTAGTTGTATGAGAATCCAAAAAGTTAGATAGAGAAATTGGTGTGAAGTTTCTGGTAAAAACAGAAAGCTTGGTGGTGAAATACAGTTGCATCTGCTGTTCCATTGGATCCAAATGGTTTAAACTTGGAACTTATACTAGGAGGTCCTTGTTTCAAATAAAAAAGTAAGTAGTGGAGGAGTTTGTGGAATGGATAAGGCAATCCTGCTAATCAATGTTTCCAAATGCTATTGGGCAGAGGCATCTCATTGATGATATTGTTACAAAGTATTTGGAGGAGGATGTTAGAGGCAGTTTTGCTTGAGATGGAAACTCCAAATCTTTGGGACCAGACCAGACAGCTTCAAAGTTGCATATTTATCACTGTTGGGACATAGTTAAATATTATTACTTTTTATTTCTTTGATGAATCAGAATTATGGACATTTGTTGCATCAATTAATCCCATTTTTATTGCTTTGCTGTCAAAGAAGTGAGATGTCAAAAAGTTTTCTACTTGGGGCTAATTGTTTTTGTGAGTTTGATTCTGAAGTGCTTGACTAGTTTAGGGAAGTGGTCAACAAGCTGGTTCGGATTCTGGGCCTTCACAAGAGTTAGGATTATTGAGACATTGTTTGTTTTTTTTTTTTTTTTTGGGCAAAGTCATAAACTTTCCTTTACTAATTGTCAGTGATTAGGGACTTTCCAGAACACCTATAGCTTGCCGCATATATATACTTTTCTGTATTTGAAAATCAAAAGAAGGTAAACACAAGGAAAGTGTGAAGGAAGAATGAAGACAATCCCGATGATTCCATTAGTTGAAAGTTGTGTCAGTCCTATTTCTAGTGCGTCAGGTTCTATAACATCACTGTTTTCATAATGGGTGTTCATGTTGGAAGATAAAGTTGAGCTATGGGGACATAATAATCAATTGTAGTGTGGAAGGCCATTCTGTAAAACCTATGGATAATGCCTAAATCTTTTGTCACTTTCCTCGTGTACCTCTAGGATCTGTTAATACTTGTATGCGGTCTATCACCAAAGATAAATCTACAAAGGACATTAGAAGGAGTTACAATCCCTTATCTCTAATTCTTTATTGCTTTGATCACAATGATATGTTAATGTCATTTTATATCATGTTTCACATTGTGTGTGTGTGCACGTGATAGTCCTCCAACTAACATCCCGTTCAATTACTTCCACTTGCTTATGTGTGCCTGACTTACGTTATGTTCAGCTACATGGCTATTTAGGTCCCATCCTAAAAAAATTTCGCGCGTTGTATTGCTCACATCTTTATGTTCATATCTTGCTACATTTGTCTTTTAATATTTCCCAAGGGAGACTAAGCATGGATAATTCTCATTGTTCTTTACTTCTCTACTTTTTCGACATCTAAAATATTCATCTAACATTTGTTTCTTTACCTCTGCTGTAGTTACATTTTGTTCTCCAATATAACTGGTTATGTGCTTTCTTTTGAAATCATTTGTACATTATCTTACAACATAATGCATATTCCAGATCCGAGGTATGCCATTCATATTTGAGACGAATCACACATGGGTAAAGCAATATTGTGATGATGCCACCAGGAAAGACCCAAGCCAAGGGACTTGAGATTTGAATGCTTAAACTAGTCAGGTATCAGCAGGTGCTCATTTTATTGCACTTTGTTTGTGTAGGTCAGAGTTGGTTGCATCTACTGCCATGCTGTAATCCTGTGAGTCTTATTTTATGTTTATTTAGTGGGTTAGAATCCTTGTAAATTGCACGCTTATATGGATTCAAATGCTAAGAAACAGCTTTTTTCCTCGAAGTTTGTGCTCATACTAATAGAACTGCCTCTTTTTATGCTGTAACCATGTACCATGTTGGGTTAGTTATTTGCTTTGGTAGGGGTGGAGAAGTTGATAATTAATACTAGGTATTGCAATATTCTCTTGACTTCATATGCTATTTCTTCATTCTTCCCATTTTATTTTTTTGGGCAAGTTCTCCATTTTGCATGGCAGCCATCCCGTAAACATGAAAATGACAGGGCATGGGAGGTTTTATTTCAAAATTTCACCATGGACAAGTATGAGAATTTATTAATAAATCTTTGTTAATATTTGTTTTTTCCACTTAGTATTCATGACTATCAGGTGGGCAACTCTCTTGTTAGTTTGCACCCATGTGCCGTGAGTGGTTAGTGGAAAATGGCATGCACATGCGCACTCAGACAACCCTCCCCCCCTCCCCCCCAAAAAGGAAAAAAATTCAGTTATAAAAGAGACATCATCTGTAGTTTCGACTATGTTTATGACATGTCCTATATTCATTCCTGCAGAATCCACACCAGATGATGGAACAGGAAGTTATATCACATCTAACCACACATCACCAAACAAAATCAAAACCTAAAAGATAAAACACAAAGGTTTTCTGAAGTGATTAATAACAACAGCAACAGCGGTTTGTCTGTATTTTCTAAATGTAGGCCTCTATGTTGGTTGATAGGTCTAGATGGCACTGTTTGTGGCAGTATTTCTGTATTTGAAAAATTGGGCTGGAGATGGGTGTCAAAATCGTATTTCTTTGCACAGAGTCCAAAAAACAAAGTCGGGATTTAAAACTTTGGCCCTATTGGCCCATGATGATTACACAGTCTAACCATGGCATTTAACCTTTCTAGCCGAATAGTTTGGTGGATTTTGATGACCTTCAGTCTAATGTATCATTGTGTTTGATGTATTTTCTTGGTTCAAGGAGCGAATTTATGAGATCGAGCTTTATGAAAACTAAGGATGATGTCATTTCAAAACTCTGATAAATTCAAATGCATTTTACAGCATTTCTCTTTCTCTGATTCTCTCTAATATCTTTTTCTCATTCCGATACACGCTGGGATTTCACATCAGTGGCGGACTTAAATTTGCAATTCTTTGAAGTACAAATGAAGCCACCGTCTATTAGATTCTCACATCTCTAATAATTAATTCTCCAAAAATAACTAGTGTCTCCCTGAAAATTACAATCAAATATGCAAAATCTAGTATTCTAACAATAAAACCTACATAAAATTACGGTTAAATTAAAACTAAATAACATGTCAAGTAACCCAATTACTCAGACTACAGTAAGATTTGCAAGTAGAATCTCATCATTTGAGGTAACACAGCTATGCCAACATATCCTCCTATGTATCATAATAGTCAAAACTTAAGCTTATCTTTGTACTAATTATTGATTTGTTCTTTCTAATATAAAAGCATGCACAAAAAAAAAAAAAAAAACGGGGGTTGGTAGTTTTGCTTGTCTTACAGTGCTTACCCATTTACAATCATTGCCTGTGAGCTCTGACCATCTCCTCCTCAGTATAATCCGTACCATGAATTAGCATTCATCTATGAAATTAAATCTAATGTCAATTAGCTAAGGAAAAAACAAAATAGTTAGTTCTTGTCAAGCAGAAAAAAAGGAAAGGAAAAAAAACAAAAAAATGGAAATCAGTCACTCTTCCTTGCATTTGTTCTTGTTCCTTCGTTGAGAAACATTGGCAATAACAACTTGGCATCCGACTTGTAGACTCCAATATCTTGAGATAATGCTCATGGCTCACAAGGAAATTATAGAGCTCATTGAATGTTAAAGTTGATTGATGAGCTCTAATGTTCAGTAATCCCCTGCAATTAGCACCAAGTTCTCTTAGAGCATATAGATTAATAAGTTCAGTAGATAGGGTGATTGATGAGCTCTAATGTGCAATAATTTCCTGCATTTTGCACCAAGATCTCGTAGAGCATATAGATTAATAAGCTCAGTACATAGGGTGATTGATGATCTCTAATGTGCAGCAATCCCCTACATTTAGCACCAAGATCTCATAGAGCATATAGATTAATAAGCTCAGTAGATAGGGTGGTTGAGGAATGGAACCATCCCATCAAAACAAAACATTAGAGCAGAATATACCTGATCTCTCTTGGGATATGTGCCGCTCTCATACGGCTGGCCCAATGTTTGGAAAGTTTCGAAGTCTAATTTTGGGAGCTCGAAAGCTAGGGAATTACAAGGGTTCGACAAAGTGGGAAGTTTGGCATGACCAAGGTTCTTTATGGAGTATAGGAAGATGCCCAGTTCTTCCCACTGCTTGCAAGAACTTTAGACATCTATCTTTCTGGGAGATTTAGTTTTAGGAAATTGGTTAAGAGCTAGCCCAAGAGCAATGCCAGAGTTTTTGGATCTAGAATAAAAAGAAAATCTGGAAACTACGATAAAAATAAAACATAATATCTAACAATTTCCAAAAGCAGCATGCATAGGGAAAGCAGGAGAAAGATGAAAAGTTTGTACGTCATTTGGGCAACACTTTAGATTATTGCTATTGGGTGGTCTAATCAAAGTGTGAGTTTATAATAGGTTGTTACAGTTTGACACGAACTAGTGGGGAGTTGGAAAAAAAAGGCCCCATGATTTTTTATTCTAATTCTTAAGGAATTCCCATGTATAAATTTTGCTTATGCCTGGTGCATTTGCTGGTAGTTGGCTTTTAGTTTTTTTTTTTTTTTTTTTTTTTTTGGGGGGGGGGGGGCGCTTCATAAAGGCTTTGCACATGAAATGGATAACTTGATCCAAGATTCCGTGTGTTTTATCATTATCAAACTTGTATCAAAGCATCAGGTTGTCGTGACTATCCTTGTGATGAACAGTGGAAGCTGACACAAATAAGGTTGATTTATTTGAATGGTTCAAATTATCATGTTTTATAGACAGGAAATTCTGAATTTGAATGACTATTGACCAAATGGTTGGACTGAGAACCAAATTTGGAGGTGAGGTGCAGAGACTGTGGCTCCTTAGCTCATTGTCGGGCTTGCAGGAAATGTGTAGAATGCTGTCCTCAACTCTATCCAACATGGTGTAATCATGATGTATTTAGTTTCTATGTTTTTCTTCACAATCTGAGATGCTAATCAGATAAAATTGGGGAGAGGCAAGTCCGAAGGTCAAAAGGAGAGTGATAGAGGCCAAATTTAGTCAAATGTTGAGCATCTTGCGTGTGATAATTGCAGCAAAAGGGCCAAGTTAAAAAAAAAAAAAAGAAAAATCTGCAGTGGAGATGCTAGGAGGGTGTCGTTACAAAGGAGAAGGATAATCATGAGTGCAATCTTCATATCTTCGTGATACACTGGTGATGTTATCATCATTGTTTGTGATGGGGATGTGAGTAACCTCACATTCCGCAAAACAAGCTGGGTGAAAGACAATGGGACTTTAAATTATGTAACATTGTGCAAAGACTTTTTCATATCTTATATGCTTTATACATTTCAGATATTAAAGATATGAAATGATGGCTTGTCTTAAATTGTGGGCGTTAGAGATTGGTACTTGAAGACAAACAATTGGACAAAGTTGACACTAGAGGGTTTGCAAGATGCACCGGATGTCAGTTTGAATTTAATTTTGAAGATAAGGTTAAATATGAGAAATATTGCATTCTTTTCAGTAAAAACCGGTGAAAACTCACTAAATGTTCTCTTATTGTGACACACGGAATTGTTCAAGTATGTATTTGCTAAATGCTTCTGGTTCTAGGGGCTTTATAAACATGGCCAAGAGAGACAAAGACTTATTCACATGAACGAGGAGCCCCATTGTTTTGACGATAAGTGTCTACTTCCCTGGGTGAAAACGGCTGGTGTGAGTTAGTGTATTCATTGCTCAACATAAAAGCGACTATCCCCCTTAAGAAGATTGAATCCTCGTGAATTAATCAATCCCAATATGTGCGCTCTTGTGAAGGGGGAGTTGCCTAAGGGCAATAGAGGTTGTTTGGAGCACTTCATTGGTCCTGTGGAAAGTTTGTTGGGATAGGTTACTCCCATTGAGTCTTATAACCCTTTGTGCTATGGATTATATGCAGTGTTTTTTTTCCCTATTGACTACAACTGATCTCCGAGTCAAGGTATGCGCGCGTTGGAGCTCGAGTGGTAGAAGCTTTGGCCCCAAGTGCATGCAAGGTAGACCTTGAGCAGCAACAGATTCATTGTTTGCATGCAACTGCTACGGTAGCTAGCATTTGAGCGACGTGTGGTTTCCTGACTCGCATATAAAAAAAAAGATGCGAGGTTAGTGTTTGACAACAAATTTCACTTTTTCGAAAAAAGAGATCAGGCTTAAAGAGATCAGAGGAAGGAGAATGTGGAAGAGTTGGTAGAGCATTCAAATAATAAATTGTGTTTCAGTTTAAACTATTCTTCGGTTTTTCCTTTTAAACATGCTATAAACCATGTAAATAATCAGCTCATGGAGCCATTTGTATAATTTTATCAATTTGAAATTTTAAGTATATAATGATGAAATCAACTACTTATATAGTAGTTGTTAATCAATGGCAATTATAGGATTAATTTCTATTGAAACTAATCTTAACCATTCATAAGAAAACATAAAATTATATAAAAACTAAATTTATATTTGTACATAATACTAAAATATAAAAAGCACACAATGTATGCTTGTTGGTAATCCTTGATCCATGGTTTTGTGTAATAACTAATCAATATGTGATTTATCCTTGTCTTCTATGTGCAGCAAATTATCTCTGTTTATAAGCATCACTTGAATTGATTTGCTGTCACCTATGAAGCAGAAAGTATAACAGAACCACAAAGAAAAAAAAAAAAAAAAAGCAGCAGCTTGCTTATGTGTGGTTGTTACTGTGATAAATGAATATGGCAGCAGCTTTGCCCATACTGTCATAATCGGCTTGTATTGTATACTATTAAAGCTGGAGCACTGCTGTATTATTACTATGATGAGAGAATAATAACAGAACATATAGACTTCAATCCTTGCTGTGATAGAACTACTCTACGTGAGCAACTTCTGTTGCTGTGATAAATGATTGCTATAATAATAACAGAACATATGACAGAACAATTGATACTTTAACTGATCTGCTGCTGTGATAATAATAGGTTGTTTGCTGCTACTGATGCAGCTGATCTTTGCCATTAATTTATTAAAAGTGATACTGTACTTGATATACTGATACTGAAGCAGGTGATGCATCAGTTATTGATACTTTTGCTGAAATAACAGAGCTGATGAACTGATTTATTAACATGTGATTTTGCTTCATCAGCAACATCATAAAACACAACATATTTTTACTGTTGTGTGTGGGGTGGGGGGGTTGGTTGCTCTGTTTGGTAGGTTTGGACAAGAGGTGGATAATTTGATTTCAAATTCTCCTGTGGCCATTGGGTGTTTATCCCCAACATGCTGCCGGGGACAAAATATGTTCTTGTTATCGCTGTTGAAATATTATTGTTGATATTTAATATAAGAATAGTGTCTGACTAGTCATTGTTAGTTGTCGTTATTGAATTGTTAAAAGACTAATAAGGATATGTCATGGCTTATTTAATATAATCACCTGGTTTTGTATTCGTTTACCAAACATATGAAATAGAAACTGAAGAATAGTATAAAACAAATAAAATAACCCATTTTTGCGCGATAAATAAATTTAAAACACTATACGCCAATTTATAAATGCCAATGACATTGACACAAATGCAGTACATAAATTGTAAATATTGAAAAATCTTAAATGGATTACTAAACGTCGCACTTCTGGTGCCAATTGGTTGAAGGCAATTTAACTAGTAATTTCTTTTGGGCAATGAGTAACGTTATATGACCATTTTTTAATTATTTTTTAGCCATTTGCTTTGACTTGACATTTAAATGTTATCTATTTGTTTTTCCGTCGATTTGATAATATGAATAAATAATAAAACATCATATTATTTTTTGTTTTGCGTAAGTAAAACACCATATTATTTATAAATATCCAAAAGTGTCTAAAAATATCCACATGTAAAGCGGAGCCCCACAAAGTGGGCATGATCGATCAACCCGAAATCACAACACACCCCCCCCCCTTTAGATAAATTATTTGAAATCTTTAAAATTATCATCGGTTAGAAATGATATATATTTTTAAATAAATAGTAAAAAAAAAAAAAGTATAGTTCTATCCATTATCATTCATTAAATATAATATATATTTTTGAATAAACAATAAATAAAATTCTAATTCTATCGAACCACGAGTAACACGCCATGCCGACATATCCTCCAATGTGTTACAAATATTCAAAGCTTACTTATCTTTGTAAGATTTGTTTTCTTTAATATAAAAGTCCCCACTCCCAAAAAACACGAGAAAAGGTGTCGTTTGTCGTGTTGTAATGCCTGGCCATGTTACTATGAGATAGTTGACCATCTATCTACTCCTCAACCTATGCCTATAATTAACATTAACATTGACCTGTCAAAAATCAAATCTATACATCAAATGGCCAAGCAAACAGAAACAAAACGACAAGTGCTTGCCATAAATCTTATAAATAAATATATAAATTGATTTTTTCTTCCTATGATTCTTTATATATATATAAAGTTATTTATATTTAAACAATTCTTTCATAGAACTTATTTCTATTATAAAATCTTTTACTAATATAAAACATAAAATAATATTTGTAAAAAGGTAAAAACATATTTTCCTAAGGTATAAATTTATGTTGTGTGTAATATATTATTTTGATGATAAACGACACTTTTTTCTCTATATTTTACAAATATTATTCTACATTTTATACTTCCAATAAATATGTTGTGGTTTCATTTGGTAGAAGGTTGGTGACATTTTTATAGGCAAAGGGCTGAAAAAAATTGTTGGACATGAATCCTGATACGTTCCAATATTTAAATGGTAGTACGGATTAAAAAGTCACTCGATTTTCCTCAAAAGGGTCAAGCTGGAGTAGACTCGGTCTTCATCTCTGTTAACCTGGATTCTGCATACTCCAAACAACGAATAAGAGGTCAGAGGATTAGTGAGACTTACTTCCTGATTTATCCTTCAACGTTCAAGTAAAAAAATCTTTCTCAAAAAATAAAAAGACGAGAAGATGTAAAAGAATGTAATGATGCGCGTATATGGAGGATGTAAGAGGAGGACTAGGCTCCTATGATGCGCTTGACAGGGAGCATATTTGAGGGAGTCGGAAGGCTAGTTTCTAGTGTATTGTACTTGTGGAGTGGCTTTGGAGTATCAAGGAACGAGAGGGCTATTTTCAGAGAGAGAGCTTAGTTATTTCTTTGCCATTGTCCATCGATTAGAGTCGATTGGAATCCTCTGGAATTGGTCCCCTTTCTGATGGGGGAGAGGGATATTTGTAGGCGTGACCAGTTGTGGCATTGGTGTCAAAGTTGATGACAGGTGTCTCATCAAAATTCGTCGATCGCTAGGCATTGACAGGAGCCATTGTTGTCAGGTGTTGTTTTATGGCAGTGATGTGACCATGGGTGGTTGTGACAGATAGGTGCCATGCTATTTCTTGCTTGGATTAATTGGGATGCTATTGGTCGACGGGCAATACAGTTCGCCAGGGTTGACCTCTACCACAATTAGTTGGCGCCCTCTTTTCTACCTGACTACCATTGTTGAGGTGGAGGATAGACTTGGGCTGTAATTGATTGTGCCACAAAAGCTATCTGCTGGGCATGGGCAGTTGATATCTCCTTCAGCCCAGAATGCGTTTGTTGGAGATAGGCTATCTATCGAGGTCTCTTGGACTTTGCTATTTCCTGGGCTCCTCCAACGGATGGGACGGCTTTTGGGTCATCCCACATCATAGTCGAACCCATCACTAGCCCCCCATACCTGGGAGCTAGGCCACTCTGGTCCCTGGCATGTTAGATGATGGAATGTTGCTTACTGCGCTTGCTCACGCGTCTGTTCCCGAGACGACTTAGTCGCCAGTTCCAAAGAGCTTCGCCCCTTCCCTAGGTGTTTTCCAACTTTCCGTGCAATGTCACAAGGATTTGATGCCCTTCTTGGAAATATTCGATTTTGACTCAAGGCCCTACGCTGATTCCTTGCTAGTTCCGGTGATTGACATTGGCTGGCGTGTCCTTTCACCAAGAGATGGCCAACCATTTCTTTCGGGTATAAATGGAGAGGCTTATTGCTTTTTGTCTCAAGATTCATCCCCATACTAGCTAAGTGATGTCGGAGCCCGAAGTCGTTCTAGGCACTCCAATGCCTTGCACCGAGATTGGATGGAGCTCTGGAGGTTTTGAAGATGCGCTTGGTGTTTATGGTATTGCCTTTGCTCTGGTTGTTCTTGTGCCACTCTGGTTGTTCTTGTGCTGCCTTGCTCGGTAGCTCAGTTGTAGGGTCCTCGTTACTTTTCACATTTGGCCAGCGTTCGGATGTTCTCATCTGAAGGAGTCTCTAGAGGGTAGGCATTCATTGGGATTCTCTCATATCTTGGAAAGTGGCTCTATCCTCAGTCTCTTCTCTAGTGGTCATCATATGAGCTTGCTGGAGGTGGAGCCTTTGGGTAGGAAGCTTCTCTGACGTTGGTGAAGGTGCTTTGTCTCTCCTTGTTAGAGAATTTCTTCCCATTCATCTCCTGTGGCGCTTGATTTTCGGTCAGGACGTTCGATGGGTAGGTAGAGGAAGTCCGGTGGTGTTTTACCCACGGCTGCCCTCCTTGCATATGTCTTCCCGAACCATTTTCTAGGGGTGCACCACCATTTTTTTTTTTGCTCCATGCATTTTGCATTGTTTCCTCTATTATATACTTTTGTTGATATAAACTTTGTACTTTGTAAAAAAATTTAATAAATGGAATGACTAAGTATTTGCCTTTTTCTTGAGCCTCTAGAATCTTGTCTCCTTACTTTCTTGCATGACTTAATGAGTGGAGCATCTTTGTCTCATTGTGTGTGACTTGCTGTCCGAGAGTTAGGTGGATTGGGTAGTTGGTGGCTTGATTTTCCGATGACTAGCTTCACGGTAGACCGTCCCAAGCGTATGGCCGGGAAGGCCAGCCAGGCAGATTGGCGTCGAGCCTGCCAGAGCCTTGCGTGGTCTGCCTCCTGCCTTGGAAAATGGAGCGTCGGGGATCACAGTCTCATCCATCGAAATGCCATTACACAATGATAGTGAAAAGACACGATGTTACGTAAAGATGCTACATGTCGTTGCTGCTACAGAGGGTGTGTCACTTCGATGTCTTCATACGATGCCGTTTTTGGTGGGGGTGTCGCCTATTTAATAGCTAGACCCAAGTCATTTCTTCATCTCTTTGAACGCATCCTTGCTCTAACCGACTACACTTCCTTGCTAATTTGAGAAGCTCTCAATGGCTTCTCAGGGTGTCTCTGCCATCCGATCATCCCGTTCGTGGTTCCTGGTGTTGGTGAGATGGCTTGCTCTCCTCTTCACGAGTTCATGACCGTTTATGAGGAGAAACTACGAGTTGGCTTTCAAATCCCTGTTCAGAGGTAACTTTGCAAGATTCTGGTGTCCCTAGGGATCTCCATGGCTTGCTTGCTCCCAGACACTGTCTGGTATTTAGTTACCCTGTTTGCCCTTTTTTTCATGGTAGGGGGCTTACCATGGAAGTCTTGAAGGTCTAGATGCCTACCATGGAAGTCTTGAAGGTCTAGGTCTCTTTTGAATCAAACAGGAGGGTGACTGGGTTTCTTTTATTACTCTTGCACCGTTCCAGTTGAGCAGGGTGAGGCCAGGGTCATCGGAGCATGGAAGTCTTGCTTCTTCTTCTTAGAGGTCGACTTTGACTGGCAAGTCCCAAACAAATAGGGCCGAGTCAACAACTTCTATGCCACAAGTCTCCTACTGCATGAGGCGGAGATGGGTCAATCGTTGACGGTGCTGGTTAAAGGGAACCTTGATGCCCTTCACATTATCAAGGATTCGGTTTTTGACGGGGCCCTAATGGGAAGATTGGAAGAGGTTTCGTCAGAGGAAGGCACCCCCTCCGACTTGCGAACATCCCTAGAGGACCTGTCAGGTAGGCCATGCATTGGGGCAAGTTACTGAATGCTTTTCAAGGCCTACACTTAGGCTGTGGGTTTGACAACCTCTCTTGAGGACGAGCTTAAAAGGACCTTGCGGGAACTTACTGACCTCTGACGTGACCATGCTCGGCTCAAGGGTGAGCCCTAGCCTTTCGTGTCATTAGTGGACTGGCAGGAGTCTGCGCCAAGTGGGCCGAGCTATCAAAGACCTTGAGGTGGCTATTCTAGTAGGCCATAGGTAGGACCTTTTCTTCTTCTTTGTCTTTCTCTTCTCTCTTTTTTTATTGTATTTCTGGGCCCGTAGGTGCCCTTGGATGTAAGGATAGATTTTTAATGGAACTTGTCGATTTTTGTTACATGTCCTGCAAAGTTGGAGTGTTAATTTATTGCCTTCGATCGGTCAGGGTCTGTTCGATCGGACAAATCGGTCAATAGGGATGAGAGTAGCCAGGTCTTCATCTTGGCTAATGAGGCGCCGGCTCTTGATGGCACAGGCCTTTGCATTTATTACTGGTGTGACAGCCTGAGCTTGATGGGAGGTAGTTGCACCCGAAGTGAGGCGCTGTGTCAGTTATCATTATTGGTGAGGAAAAGACGTGGTGCGACATCTCGAGGAGTGGACGTGTGTTGTGATCATCATGAGGCAAAGACTTTTTAAATTCCCGTACAACACCGTTTGGGCCCAACATCTTCATCTATTTAAACGCTAGGCCTCCTTGCCTTTTCCACTCTTTTCTCTTGCCTTTGACTGCATTTGCCTATGATTTCCCTGCCCTTTTTTCCATAAAGCAAAGAGTAGTCTTCAAGCTTTTCATTCATGGCTTTTAAGGAGGTCGACTTGATCCGGTCCATTCTCACCTCCAGCGACATTGAGGTTCTGTTCTCTCAATATAAGATTCTAAGTAGCATGGTTTATCTCCTGCTTGGAGATGTTGGCTAGGTGTGTGCTCCATCGGAGAGGTTCATTACCATCTACGAGACCCATTTGAAGGGTGAGCTTCACTTTTCCATTGCTTGCAGCTATACGGGATCCTGTCAGCTATGGGGATCCCCGTGGCTAGGCTTCAGCGTAATGCTAAGTGCTATTATGGTTTCTATGTGCGTCTTTGCTCGTCACCATGGTTGCAAGTTTAGCGTTGGGACCGTGAAGGCGATCTTCTGCTTTAACCAATCCGAGCACTAGATCTCAATGTCCCAGCACCTAGAGTTTCACTTTTGTGGTTCTAACCTAGGCTCCACTAAGCACTGGAAGGGTCAATTTTTCTACTTAGTGTTTCCTTCAGAGTGGGCCATTCCCAACGTGTGGTGGAGGCCCACCTCACCGACGAGTTGGGTGAGAGGGAGAAAGAGAGGGAAAAATTGTTGACTGACCTCGTCCGGGCGCACCCCAATACATTCTAAAAAAGGGGTCATTGGCTGACCACTAAAGTCTTCACTAGAGTCAACTGGGAAGCAGGTGCAGCCCCTGCGGTGCTTGCCAGGCTCAAGGAGAAGCCCGAGTCTTTGGTGATATGTGAACCTTCCCGCTGGTCAGTCAGGCAGCAGAATTCTTCATCGGACTTCTCCACGAGCGAGGACCAAGCTACCCTGAAGAGATTAAGGTGTGTCGGCAGCTCTTCATTGAGGAGGGCTTTGATCTTGTCCAAGTCGCTGGGTCACTTGCCCGGGGTCATCCTACCAGTGGTGGACGGTGAGCCATTGGCTCCCTTGGTGCCAATAGTTGAGGACCATGGGGTTAAAGCTAAAGCTGAAGCTGTACCAATCCCTGCAGCCACCTTAGCTTAGTTTGAAGTCCTTATAGTGGCTTACTCTCCAAACGAGGAGTCCACTTTAGGCCTCCCTGTTGGTGTTGCCATGGAGGTCCCCCACAGGGATTGGCTAATCGAGGCTCTAGTGGAGGCGGTCAGTGCAACAAGGCGAAGGGAGCCGAGGAGGTTGCTAAGATGGTGGCTGGGATGCTAGAGACGATCATCAAGACCAGCAAGGTTGGGCTGGTTGTTGGTGTTACCGAGGTAGTGGGGACCATTGATGTGTCTCATGTGGGGTCTCTATAACGGAAGGGGTTCCATTTTTTTAGAACCTTCCATTAGTTAGGCTTATAGAATAATATTATATTAATTTTTACAGCAATTTGGATAAGCCTTAAGACAAAACCACATCCAAACATACATACAGGATCACAAGGGAAATCCAACTAAGAAACCTGTATGAACCCAACATATATACTTGCGGAAGCAAAACTATATCCACAAAATGCATTAATATATAAATATCAAATTATAATTTACATTACATATCCAAAAGATATATAAACTGTTCACATTACATTATGTACTTTCAAAATAATGAGTCCTCAAGATCTACACTTCTTCCTCCTGATCCAAATCCTATCGTTACTCTTGATTGTCAGGAAGTAGCTTCTCAAATTTATCTAGTGAGGATAAAATAGTGAAAGGGTGAGCTTTAAACTCAACAAGGTATCATACAAAATCATAAACATGTAAGAGTCATATAAAGCGTGCATAATAATAATGTAAGACAAGAAATGGATACTTATTTAGTCTAGTCATATTTGATAACCTTCTTAATCTTAACATGCTTAACCTCTTATTCTTGTTCTTTTATCTGAATTCTTATGTAAAACATGTAACATTTTGAATAAAACATGCATGCTGAAAACATATTCAAAATCATGGATAGCTTGAAACTTAATTCTTCGATCCTTATTTTGAGGGATTAGGGCTTGTTGGCCCTACCAGTTAAGAGAGTGAATAATCGAGGGTGGATTGTGTTCACTTAACATAATCAAAGGCCTTAGTAGTTGATTCTTGGTTCATTCTTTTTTATTCACATATAATCTCATAATTTTCTCCTTATTTACATTCCAAGGATAGGACGGTCTTAATTCTTAGTTCTTGTCCTCATTGTATAACGCCCCGAGGTCGGCAGACCACGTATCACTCCATGGACGGAGTTATCCCTCAATTACCATTATAACATCCTAAGGTATGTCAGAGAATATTACCTGTTGAACTGACCTTAGTCCAATTTTCTCATTAATTGTAACTTAACTAAAACTTTACTGAAAATTCATAACTTTTGCTTTTTACTGATCATCATGCATACATTACCCAATATTTTACGTATTCTTGAACGCTCATAATTTTCTCAACAGCATAACATGTAACATTCTTATAGATCAAAATATCCATCCAACATACATGTTTCATAATGTCATATTATCATGTTATAATTTATTAATTTCCATATATCATGCTTGGAAATGCAGAAAAATATGCAGAACCATGTAAATATAAAAGCATGATATTTACATGAAAACAGAACCAATAAAACATAATAAATAAAACAAGATTAACATGCTAGTAATTTATAATCTTATGGGAGATTCAGAAAACATATAGTATAACATAAAATTCATAAAGAAAATATCTTAAAATATTAATAATAAAATTAAGATGGAAGGTACACTTGCCTAGACCGAGATTGTAAAATTTCCTTCCTTCTTTCTCTTTTTCTCCCTCTCCATCTCTCCCTCTTCTCCCTTTCCTTCTGTCCCCCTTCTTTTGCTCGCCCTCTGCTCTTCCTTCTCCCCAAACCTTTCCCCCCTCCCCTATTTATAAGAGAAATGAGGCCGTGGAGGGAAGGTTCTAGAACTCGCTTGAGTGCCACTCAAGCACATAGTGAGCATAGGAGTGTGCCTTCCATAGCGCTCCGAGTGTGAAGTGAGCGGTGAGGTTCTGGTTTTTGCGCCTTCGGGGGTGCTCGAGCCTAAGGCGAGCACAACTCAATTTTGACTATTTTCCCAAATTTTCCCGTAACGTTTATCTTAATTTTTCTTATGTTATTTAGTTACGATAATTTAATATGTATTAGGGATCGGTACTTTATAGTCTCTGAAGCTTGAAATTGTAGGGACTATGGCAGCCGCTGCCCCCACCGAGGAGCTTGGCCTTGGGTCCTCGATGCCTAAGGTCCATGAGGGCGAAGGGGTTAGAGACGTTGCAACCTCAAAGCCCCCACCCGTCCCGGAGCTCAGGATCATCCCGGATTCATCAAGGCCGAGGAAGACACCCTTCCTTGAGGTATGATCTTGCCGTTTCCCTAGATTTTCTTTTCCTTGCCACCTTCACTCTAATGGAATTCTCCCTTTTCCTTTGTTCCTTGGCAAAGGTCGTTGATGCTGCACTTGTTCAAGATGGGCTTGGTTCAGTGGGAGGAAATGATCCATTAGCACGATGACGAGCTTTCTTGTCGGGATTAAACTCTGGTTGACCGAAGGGCTCTCGAGGAGATGGAGGGCTGACTGAATGCTACCCTTGCTGAGGCTTGGGGTAGTTAGGAGGAGGTTACCAACCATAAGTGGGAGCTGTTTGTCCTTAGAGAAGAAAGATCCGGTCCTTGGATGAGAATGTTTCGCTTAGGAGCGAGTTATAGGCTGCCATCTAGCATGTTTCTGAGTTCCAGACCCAAAGCATCCAAGCTGAGGTAAACCTACGAGCATGACTTAGTCTAGAGGAGATTAGCCTTGCGCTAAATGCTAGATTTTGGGACAGCATTCGCCCTTGTCACCAGATCGCATCTTTAGAGGCTCCTGACGTCTGAGCTGACTTTTTTCACCTAAGGAATGGCGGTGTTTGGGATAGCCATGCCCCTCATGTACATTCTAGTCATTTGTAATGAAATCAGCTGATTCATTTTTATCTCAACTGTTATTTGCTTGCACTTCTGTGTGGATGTCTTTTGGCTGATTCTATGATCCTTGCTAGCTAGGCTCTATGGCCATTGTAGCTGGTCTCTTTTCTTCTTCTTCTTTTTTTTCTAGCTAAGTGGTGAAGCTATCATCGCTGGGCTTACTTTAGGGGTGTTACATGGCAGTGCGAGAGGATATCGTTGCACTCCTTTGGGTGAGCCTCACTCAGGCGGACCGAGTTTCATGGCCGCAGCCGCTAGACTTTGGTAGAGCCTAGGCTATCACCCACACGTTGCCTTGTTGGCGTTCAGCCATGTTAGAGGTCATCGTAGCTCATGCATGTTTGGTCCTGCTCCACCAACCATTGTTAGTTGATGATGCTTGTCTTTTCTAGAGTCATTGGAGCATACTTCTTGAAGCCCTCTAAAGTTTTCTATGACCATCCATTGGGGGGGGGGGCAACGCTTGGTTCAAGAGTCCCCAAGCCACGGTATTTGGCCTCATATGGGCCACTCGATTACTAGAATTGAGGTTCAAGTTTGACCTCGAGTTGGTCACTCGGCTCGGGGTCAAGGTTTTTCGACTGCTAGTGGGTCGTAAAGTAGGCGAGGATGAATTTTGCCTGATATAGGGGCAGTCTAGGTCGTAGTCTTTTATTATGGCAAGCAAGTAGTCACATGCACAAAACATAGTACAATTTTACAAGTACTCCAGATAATACACATCAACCATACCTGGGCTCGGTGCTAGCTAATTGGTAGTACCTACTGAGATGGGCAACATTTCATGTTTTTGCGACCAGTTTGTCATCTTGGGTGCGTAACTTGTACACACTATTTTAGAGGATTGTTGAGACAAGGAATAATCTTTTTTAATTTAGAGAGAGCTTGTTCCTGTTGGCACTCTTGCCTATTGCATCTATGCTCTGTAGAATGAGGTTCACCACCCCAAATTGGCGGGCTCTTACCTTTAAGTTATAGTATTGTGCAACTCACTACTAATAAGTTGTCATTTGGAAGCGTGCTGCATCTTGGGCCTCCTCGATCAAGTCGAGGTGTTCCCTAAGCCTCTGAGAATTACTAAGGGGGTCAAAACTCTCAACTCGAAGGTTGGGCAGATCACTCGGATGGCGATCAGCTTCTCTGTGGAATGGTTTCTCCGCTTCTGCCTGACCGGCTTCCAGCCAGAATCGAAGCCCAGCTTGTGGACCATCACCTTAGCCAAAAATCTCGGGCATGTCTGCAGGAGTCCATGAGAATATATCGGCGTTCCGTTGCAGAAACGCAATTAGTTTGGTGCGCAGTGTGCCAGTGAGCGGGCCGCCAATCTGCAAACACTTTTTCGGTTCCTTCGGATTCAGTGGGACCAGATCTGTGACTTTACCAGACTGCGCTTGCTGCAGGGTGATCTCGTCTCGATGATCGAGGTCTCCCACCGTGCTAGTGCTGCCGCTTGGGGTAATCTGGGACATGTAGCATGTCCGCCGGGTTATTTGGTCGCCTAGCACCTTTCCAACATCGTAGGGTGTTGGAAACTTCATTTTGAAGTGCGGGATCGAGGTAACTGCCCCAAACGCTGCCAGGGAAGGTCTGCCTAGTATAACGTTGTATACTGAGGGTAGGTCGACCACCAGGAAGGTAAGCGTGCGACTTGTCATCTTTGGATACGTTCCTAGGGTAACTTCTAACTGAATAGTCCCTTTGACGGGCACTGGTTCGTTGTCAAGGCCGTATAATGGGCCTTCGGCCAATTTTAGTTGGTTCTTTTTTAGGCCTAACTTAAAGAAGACATCCAAGTAAAGCAAATCTTTTAAACTTCTATTATCGATAAAGACTCGTTTCAACTGGTAGTCTGAAGTACCATCTGAAACGAGTACTGATATAACAAGGGGGTCAGCATGGGGGTCATCACATGATTTAAGTCACTATTACTGAAGCTAATAGTATTATCTACTATGCGCTGCTTCTTCCTCCCAGTCTACTGCTCCTTGCTGTCCGTCGGGCTCCTGGCAGGTCGGGTGGTGACCATGTTAACCACTCTTACCGCAATCCTATTTCGGGGAGGAGTCTGTTCCTGCCCCTCTTCATCGGCCGCTTCTGAGTTCTGTCCAGGGCCTCTAACAAACTTCGTGAGGTGTCCTTTGCAAATTAGGTCTTCAATCTCCCTCTACAGCGTCTTGCAGTCATCAGTTGAATGGCTAGCAGAGCGATGAAAGTCACAATATTTCGACTGGTTTTCAGAGTTTTTCTTCAACGGTTTGGACCACTTCAAAAATTTTTCTCCACGGATCTGCATGAGGACGTTGGCGCACGTATCTGTCAGAGGTGTGAAACTGGTGGGCCCATAGTCTCGCGTCTGGGGGCCCAATCTGCGCCGCTTTTGGCGGGAGTGTTCTCCCCTCATTTGTACTTTCTCTTCCCTTCACCAGGGAATGGCCGAGGCTGATCCGCCCGCTCTGCACGTTTTGCCTCGTTGGCCTCTTCAGCTGCAACGTAGGCCCTGGTGATGGATTCTGCCTCGCGGAAGGTCTGAGGATTCTTGTGGGTAAGGTGCTTGAAAAAGTCACCGAAAGTAAGCGCAGAGATGAAATTGCCCAGCTTCATCTCTTCTGTGATCCGGGGGATCCTTCTGGCCTCCGCCACGAAGCGATCCAAAAAGCGCCCTGCGTTCTCTCCCGGTTTCTGCTTTATGTGGGAGAGATGCCATTGCTGTTTCTCTTCCCGTCAGCTCGAAGCGTACTGAGCCAAGAAGAGGTCCGTGAGCTCACGGAAACTGCTGATTGTTTCAGAAGGGAGGTGGTGGAACCAGATTCGAGCGTCTCCCTTCAGTGTGAGCGGGAAGCAGCGGCACATCGCTGAGTCTTCTAACCCTTGTAGACTCAGATGGGTGCGGAAGTGATTCAGGTGGTCAACCGCATCACTGCCCCAGTCGTATAAGTCAAGGGACGGCATTTTGAAATTTGACGGCAGTGGACAGCTCAAGATCTCTGCAGTGAAAGGAGACCGGTCCAGGTCGATGATGCGCTCTTCCTCTTGGAACACACGGTTCCAGATCTTGTCCACCTGCGGATAGGTACGGGCGACGTTTGCTGATCGTTTGGAGTTGAGGTAGTCCCTCAACTCTGTCTTGTCTCTGGCGGGTTCAGCAGCCAGTCAGCTGCTGCCTCCAGTGGATTGGGCAGTCCTGGAGGCTCGCTCCTGGACTGCATGGTTGTCTTCTACCCGAGAGTATCGGGGATTTCTTCTTTCTGGGCTCTCTGGCGGAGATGTACTCCCGGAGAGTTCCATAGGCCTGTTCTGGCCAGGAACACGGGAGGATGCTGGAGCCAGATTGTCTCCAATCTTTTCGGGCCTCTTGGCCTGCTTTTTCTTCCTCTGGTCACCCCTTTTGGTGGCAAGAGTAAGAATGGATGCTGGTGGAACCACTTGTTGTCGTTGCTCATTTTGCGTGCAAAGTAGTTGAAGCAGGCGATTGTTGACCTGCATTTGCTCCACCAGTTGCTAAAAGTAAGGCCGTGGAACTCCGCCCGTGGCCCCGTTGACCATGGCACCAGCAGCGTGGTCCTGGTCGGGGTTAGCAGTGTCTCTAGCGGGGTCGCTAGCTTAGGCTCTCGTGTTCACCATTGTAGAATCAGAAGGTGACAGAGAGATAGTTCGTGCAGATTTTAGTGGTAGGCTTTTGTAAGCGCTTCCCACAAACGGCGCCAGTGATGCATCCCTGGATCCGAACTTCGAACAGATTTGGGTGATCCTTTTGTCGTAGCTCCGGCTCCGTTTCCTGAGTTGGATCCTACACACCACTAAACAGAACAAGAGGTCGGCGTGTTCAGCGAAAAATTGTCCCACCGAAAATACTCCAATATTCAAGTCAGTAAAACAGTCTTCAAAAGGAAGAAACTGAAAATAGAGAGAGAGAGAGTTTGGGTGTTTAATGCAGATGTAAGAGAGACGTGAGGTCTTCTTGAATCTAGAAGGTGGGAAGGCAGTAAACGACCGTCAGGGTCCGCTTGTTGTCTTAGGATTTTTTTGATGATGAAGGTGGCAGTGAAGGCAGATTTCTCAGAGCACTCAATGAAAGCATAGATCAGAATCCCTCCTCTAGAATGATGATTCTAGGGTTTATTTAATGGCTGAGAGGGTGATCTTCCTCCTTTGGAAGGCGTGATCTCCTCTGTCCACCTTGGTCGGCTGCCTTCTGGAGCGAATGCCAGTTGCCAAGGTGGGCGTGATTGTTTTCTTATGAGGCGGCCAACAACTTTCCAAGTTGATTTTTTTCCTTCTCAAAGATATTACCGATTTGGAGTGCCTGGTTGTCAAGGAATTGGGAAGATCTGCGCAATTTCCTTCTTTGAAGGCGTCAATTTTATTAATATCCTTTTTGGTCCGAGTCGAGATCGTGGAATATCCTTGGAGGATCGTTGTTGGCCTTTTGAGGATTCGTGGGCTTAAACGGATCGGCGGCATTGTAGAAAGGCTTCTTGGGCCCATTTATGCGAACGCGGGAACAGTCAACGTTGAGTTGGCCAAGCAATGCGTGTTGGTTGGCCCCCTTGTGAAGGACGTTAGCTATTAACCGCCTTTGATGAATGCATGGCCCGAGTATCTGGCCCATTACTATAGTAAGCCTCTTTGGGCTAATCGCGTAATTGTGGGCCAAATGACATCAACGTTTGAGTTGGCCGTCTGTTTGAAGTTAACGCCAGCTTGTCTTTTTTTTAAATTTGAAATTTCTTGGGCCCATTTTTCAATTAAAGTGTTAGAATGCTGACCGTGCCTTGCGCGCTGACTTTTACGATGATGAGTCATTTTTAATGTACCCATTAAAAATATTACTTAAAACTCCTATGCGGTCAATTAAATCTAATTTTTAGAGGAATAGAATATAAAAGTTGAGAAAATAAATAACATTTAAAAAATAAAAAGTTACATATTTTCATTACTGTTCCCCATACTTGTTTCTTGTTTTAGTTTCTATTATTTTAAATGCTAACGATTTTGATTGACTATCCAATTTAACCAGCCTGTCGGACCAATTGGCCGTACATAAGAGAGAGAGAGAGAGAGAGAGAGAGAAGGAAAATATCGAAAATCTCTCCTACGAAAACGATACAAGGAAAAGCAAACAAGTTGCAGACGAAAAAGAAACCAAATATCGCAATTTTGCATATCAGTCAGAAGCTGGAGAATGTCGGAGCCGATTGTTTCGGGGCCTTTCCTGGCCTCGCTTCGCTTTTCTCTTCCTCTCGTCACGAACTCCGCCTGCGGCCCCGCTGACCATGGCACCAAAGAATATGGGTCCTGCCTGGGTTAGCAGCTGTTCTAGCGGGGTCGCTAGCTCAGCCTCGTGTTCACCATCAGAGAATCGAGGTGACAGAGAGATAGTTCGGGCATTTTAGTGGTAGGCTTTGTAAGCGCTTCCCACAAACGCCAATGATGATGCATCCCGGATCCGAACTTCGAATGCATTCGGGTGATCCTTTGTCGTAGCTCCGCCTCCGTTTCCCGAAGTTGGATCCTACACACCACTAAATGTAACAAGAGGTCGGCGTGTTCAAAAAAAATTGTCCCACCAAAATACTCCAATATTCAAGTCGGAAGAAACAGTCTTCAAAAGGAAGAAATCAAAAATAGAGAGAGAGAGAGTTTGGGTGTTTAATCCAGATGATGTAGAGAGACGTGAGGTCTTCTTGAATCTAGAAGGTGGGAAGGCGAAGACAAACCGGGCCGTGGTCCGCTTGTTGCCTTAGGATTTTTTTGAGGATGAGGTGGCAGGTGAAGGTAGATTTCTCGAGCACTCAATGAAAGCATAGATCGGGATCCCTCCTCTAGAATGATGATTCTAGGGTGTATTTAATGGCCGAGAGGGTGATCTTCCTCCTTTCGAAGGCGTGATCTCTCTCGTCCACCTTCGTCACCGCCCGAGCGGAGCGAATGCCATTGTCAAGGTGGGCGTGATTGTTTCTTGTGAGGGCAGCCAACAACTTTCCAAGTTGATTTTTTTCCTTCTCAAAGATATTACCGCTGAGTGCCTCGTTGTCAAGGAATTGGGAAGATCCGGCAATTTCCTTCTTTCAAGGGCGCCAATTTTATTAATATCCTTTTTGGTCCGAGTCGAGATCGTGGAATATCCCTCGAGGATCGTTGTTCGGGCCTTTCGAGGATTCATAGGCTTAAACGGGTCGTGCCGTTCATCAGAAAGGCTCGGGGCCCGTTGTGCAGACGCGAACGGCCAACGCTCGAGTTGGACCGACAAATACAGTTGGCCGCCTTGTGAAGGACGCGCCTATTAACCGCCGATGGGCTATGGGTTCGAGTATGCGCGCCCATTACTGTAGCAGTTTCTTTGGCCTAATCGCATAGATCGGCGCAGATTTCCCAACGCTTCAGTCAACGTCTGCTTCGGAGTTGGCCGCCGACTGCTAACATTTGAGTTGACCGCCTTGTCTTTTGACTTTCTTGGGCCATTTTCCACCAGCTGTTAGAATGTTGACCGTCGTCTTGTGCCTTTGACTTTTACGATATGAGTCCATTTTTGATGTACCCATTAAAAATATTACTTAAAACTCCTATGCGGTCAATTAGATCTAATTTTTAGAGGAATAGAATATAAAAGTTGAGAAAATAAATAACATTTAAAAAATAAAAAGTTACATATTTTCATTACTGTTCCCCATACTTGTTTCTTGTTTTAGTTTCTATTATTTTAAATGCTAACGATTTTGATTGACTATCCAATTTAACCAGCCTGTCGGACCAATTGGCCGTACATAAGAGAGAGAGAAAGAGAGAGAGAGAAGGAGAATATCGAAAATCTCTCCTACGAAAACGATACAAGGAAAAGCAAACAAGTTGCAGACGAAAAAGAAACCAAATATCGCAATTTTGCATATCAGTCAAGTGAAGCAGTACGATCAAAGAGTATGGATAGTCACCATCATGAAAATTCTCAAAAAATAAAAAATAAAAAACAAAGCACCCAAAAGCACGTCTTCCCATTTTCACAATCTTGTCTTCATTCCCTACTATTACCATCTTCGTCTTCCTCTCTGCGATGTCACAATCTCATACAGGATTTCTTCTTATCATCTTTCAGTGTTACTTGCAATATCAACTTTCATCCTTCCTCCTTTCTCATCCTTCTATTCTGGAGTTACAATTGCAGCCTCAAAATCTTGCCCTTGCTGAATTCTTATTCCTTCCGGAGAAAAATAAAAGGATTCAAGAAAAGAAAAAACCCAGCAGATTTTCTTCCCATTTACAGAAAATCTTGTTAATATTGCAAGTGCGTTGAAAGAGAGAAACAGAAACCGTGAAATAACAGAGCAAAACCCAGTCCAATCTGACAACGAGCACCTCCAATAAAGACAGGGAACAGAGCAGTACAAAGAAAGATGTGCAGATGATGGGCATTAGACATTTGCACCAATCTGAGAAGGAGCGCCTCCTAAAAAGACGGGGGAAAAAAGCAGTACAAAGAAAGATGTGCAGATGATGAGCATTAGACATTTGCACCAAAAGCACTACCAAAATGGTCTAGATCTCTTCGACCCTACAGATTGTGGACAGCTTTGTGGAACGGTAGCGCTATCATCCTTCCACTTTCTGCTATCTTTTCTGCTTGCCTCAGATGCTCCCAGTCCATTTAGCTCATCAGTGGTTGAATTATATGCTGTAGGGTGAAACACAACCGGTGCTTGAGGTACCCAGACCCCACTATTTTCCAATGAGCTAAACGGATGGTCGAGCCCCACATCCAATAGTGAAAGCAAATCATCATCGTCTCCTCCCTGAAATCAACATCAAAATTGTAAAAACATGACTTCGAAAGAGAGATGCAACTTTTTCTTGGCGAATGAGATGGGGTTTTGGCAAAGAGCAATTCAAACCTTACACACACCAAAGGGTGCTGAAGCTGAATCAAGAAAATCTTCAACTTGCCATCCAGGCAACGTTTCCAACAAATACTCTGATATGCTGCTAGTTGAACCACCTCCATCATTGAGCAACAAATTGCTCATGTCGTGGAGTGCGCCAGTATTAGATGTTTGTGGGTTTATATTCAAGCAAGAGGTTGCAATTGCTGAAGAAACCAGTACGGGTTTCTTGGCGGTCAAAGGCCGACGCTTGAAGTCTGGAAGTGGATCACACCCATGGCAACTGGCGGTCACCTCCGTGGCTGATTTCACGGCAGCAGCGGCGTCGATGGTGGTGGAATAAGAGAGAGCAGAACTAGGTGAGAGCTTAATTCCTGTTAAGAGGAACCGATTGTGCCTCTGGGTGTGATCGTTTTCCGTGTGTATTGGAATGTCGCAATCCCTACATAGAATTGCTCTGTCTTGTTGGCAAAACAACAGAGCTTTTCTCTCCTGCTTAAAAATTTTTTTTTTCTATACAAACATTAGAGACAACAGAAGATAAAACACAATTTTATATCTAAACAAAAAAAGTCTAGTGCTAGAGACATGGGAGACATTAAAACCTGGCAGATATCGCATAGAGGAACGCCGGAAGCAAAAGGGACGAGGAAAGGCAATCGCTGGTGCTTGGAAGCGAGCTTGTTGGCATGGTGGACTCTTTGATCGCAGGCACAGCAAAGGGCGGCCTCATCTGCAGAACAGAAAACAGAGGCTGCTTCTTTACCACAAACATCGCACTGGATCTTCATTCTATGTTATATGCTTCTTCAATCTGTATGAGAAATGGGGTTGAGATCGAAACCTCGAAAGTTAGATGGCGAGGCCCAAGCTTTTATTATTTGAACTTTGGGATGGGGGCTATAGAAGAAGAGAGGAAGAAGTATAAACTATTATAAATGCTATCGTTGACGGTGCTACGATGCAGAGGAGGAGAGGGGCCGAGGTGGCCAACTGGGCAAAAGGTCTCTCTCCGGATAGAAAATGTGAGAGGCGTAGCAGGGAGAGATGGACATGACGGTATGGCGATGGCTGGCCACTGGGGCAATTACTTTGGTTGAGAAAGAATAACTATTTCATTTTTTATTATTTTTAGAAGGATGAGGATTTGGATCATTTTGAAGTGAAAAAATATATTCTGACGTAACTACTATCTTGGACAAATAAGAATAATTAATATTATGAAAGATTAGAAACTAATCACTTTCATCAACAGTTTGTAACCAAACATAAAAATAAAATTTAAATAGTTATTTGACATTGCAAATGAAATAGTACTAATGTGTTCCTAAAACAATAAAGATAAGAGCTAAAATACTCATTAAGTTTTTGATAGGGTTTTCTTCGAGTCCGTCAAAGTTCTAAATAAATTAAAAAACTACAAGCAATAAAAAGATTAATCTACCATATTCTGTATGTCCTTAGTAAAAAGTGAGTTCAGATTAAGTTGGAGTTCCAAATGTCTCAATGGTGGGTTCCTAGTCGAGATAGAGATGAGACTTTTTTGAGGACTAGATTTGCACCCAGATTTGACGTTTGAGAGACCTAGAGTCAACAATATAGGCTGAGACAGGTTATAAGTTGACGACTGCTAATATAGTTGAAATGGCTTGGGTGAATCTTTAATAAATGGGTAATAACAATCTCTAAAGAAAGCTCCAAATCTCAATAGTCATAATAGTCAAGATAAAGCTCAAAGTATTTTCCATATGAATGTCTTGCTTTTTCATTTTTTATTTTTATTGAGTTATGAATGTTATCAAAAATATGCATTGTGCAAAAAAGAGCATTTGATTATGACATCAAAATTAGAGTCTTAAAGATGAAATATTTATAACGGTTGATATCTTCTGATTCAATAAAGATTCAATATTCTCAAGTCCCATCAGTCATTTCTAGTATATATTCTCATATTTCAATCACAAATATTTATGAATTTATATCTTTTTATTAATCATACTAAATAGAACAAGCTTTTTTATTGTGACTTTCATAATTTTAGTATTCTGATAACAAAAATTCACTTTATTGTAATTAATATGTATTTTCAATCATACTGATTATATTTCATTTTCAAATAAAAGTCAAGTATAATTTTTTATACTAATAAGTAGCAGATAAACCACTGTTTTTTCTTAATGGCAAGCTTCTATTGACAGTGACATTCCTATGAAAGACTCCCTTTTTCATAATACAGAATTGGGCATTGGGTCACGAAATCATATCACACAAAGTGCATTGGGGCGCCATTAGAGCTTAGTTAATATATTTGGGCAAAAGTGCCTCCTATTCCTGATTCCTTCTCGAGCGACACTCCTCTTGGTAGTAGAGCTGTCTCTCTCCATCTTTTTCATATTTACAAATCTGTTTTTAGATCCATAAACATCTAGAAGATATAAATAGGTATTACAATGCAAAAATTAAAACAAATATCCATAAATTGAACATGATTAAAGAAGTATGATCATAGATGCTTAATACTGAATTCCATCATCAATCATGAGTAATAATATAAAAATAGAGTACATTAAAGTAGAGAAGGCATACAACGAAACTTTTATGCACAATATGTTCAAAGAAGAACACTTGAACTATTGTCGTCAATTGAAAAATCTAAATTATAAGAAAGGATAATTAGAAAGATTATTTGTCATTAAAATATTTCACTTACTGAAGTTTGAAATCCAATGTTGGCATGATACTATTTGAAGTATTGTTTGGGAGGAATTATACTTCTTTGATGAGTTGGGAGGAGGTTAGGAAAAGGAAGCTTACGAGTCCATAATTGATTTAGGAAAGTATTGAGAAAGTTAAGAGTTATTTGGGATCGGTTATGGATTATGTACAATTAACAAAAGAGTTATGTTAATAAGAGGAAAAAATAACTCAAAGTTTGAGTTTGGTGAAGTCATACTTTTGAAGGTTTTCCCTTCTAAATGAGTAATGATATTTAGGTTGAAAAATAATCTAAGCCCGAAATTTATAGGGTCATTTGACATATTGGAGAACATTTGGAGCTAGCTTACTCATTAGCCATATCATTTGCATTGTTGAGGATTCATGATGCATTCGATGTGTGGCTATTAAGAAAGTATGCATATGATTGCTTTCAAGTATGCGCATTTACAAATTAGGATGGATATCTCTTATATTAAGGAGCCGATACATACATTAAGCCAAAGAGACCAAATTTTGCATTCCAATGTAATTTTATTAGTTAAAATTTTATAAAGATATCAAGCCATAAAAGAGTCCACTTTGTAATCTAAGGAAAAATTTTTTTTAAAAAATACTGACATCTCTTTCAAACTTGAAGTAATAAATTTCAATAATGATATCTTATAAGAATGAGTGAAATGTAATATATTAAGGCTGATTTTGCCTAATACATTCCTATAGTACATTTAGTGCATGATTAAGGTTGCTTTGCATTTATTCCTAGAATTTAATCTACAAATGACTTAATTTTAGTGATGCATCAATTTAAGCCTTGGGCATATGTCTTGCCAAGGTTTGATTACCTGTATGATCGGTTCCATTTGGTGATCACTTTGGGTTTTATCTGTTGATTAGTCAAAATTATAAATTCTCAGATAAATGTTGTAATTTCTAGATTTGGGTATCTATGATACATGGTTTTGTATTAGAGATAAGTAATCATGGGAGTTATGTAGCTTAAAATAATCAAGTAATTAATGGAACTTAGGGTTGGCCAAATAATAAATTTAGATAAGTCATGTTGTGCCATGTTTGACTAGCTACCTTAGTGGTGAATGTCAATTTTCTTACGTTAATAACATTTGTTTTATATGATATGGTCAATAAAAATATTATAAGGAATGCTTGTGGGGTCGAAGTACTAATAAGTAATCATTCTTTACTTACCACATCATAAGATGATAAGGTTTCTATGGCATTTATTTATTAGGCAAATAACGTGTTTTCTTTACCATTCAAACCATAAATTTAATATCTCAGAAGTACACAAATCGTGTGGACCAAATGAGAGATACAGAGGGAAGTCGGAGGAACAAGAAATTAGGTGAAGAAAAATTCATCCAATTTTGATTGCTATGAAAAATAACGCCGCTTATTGCAAGGAAAATAGTTTTCTATTATCCCTACCTTTATTATTTTGTTGATTCATCTTATTTCATTCAAGAACTCATGTTCCTTATGGGCCCTATAGAGTTGTTGAAGAAAGCAAGGTGTCTACTTAATTCTACAATCACATTTGAAATTTGAGTTCATTTTTTATTCAATTCTTTGAAAGGATATTTTGTTTAGTTTTTAATTAATGTTGGCTTAGCTGAACTTGTTTCAAATGTTCATATCTTGATGAATCCTTGCTCATTAGATATTGTTATGATGAAGCCTTGATTTGGTGTATCATACTTTCACAAGAGTCCACATGTAGAATATATAATTTGCTGTATTTGTAGATGGAATTTACATCCTATAGTTTAGTTTATAATCTTTGATGGACTAGGTGTAGGCCAAATGGCCTAGTGTTGAGGAGAATTGCTATCGATATGATATCTTCGGATATGATATTGAGTTTTTTGATTTGTGGAGTCTATGCTATAAGATACCTAACATATGTTGTAGATTTATTCATACACATATTATACTTTTTCACAAGGTATAATGGTAACTAGGAACCTATAAGTTGTGCCTTGCTAATGGTATATGACATCAGTGTTGTTTACATAGAATTGGACGACTGTTAATTATTTTCCTAAAAATCATGCTTTGGTTTGATCATCCATATCATTATAATGTTGGGTCATATTTGGTGGTTATTATTATTTGCATTTCTATATACTTGGTAAGTATTTCTCTCACTCTTACATTCTAGTCCTTTTCAATGAAGTCTGCTTGGCATTTTCACAGATGATGGTGGCTTTGCAATTTTTAGTGTTCTTTTGATGAGAAATATTTGTCCAAATTTTCTTATCCTTATGAAGTGATGTATAGCATTGAACATCAGGCCTAACGCTAGAGTAGTGTTTTAATATCGTTTGAATGCCATATTTGTTAAGGGAGCTTGTAAGTTTCATGTTAAAGGAAGGACAATGGTCCTTTAGATATACTTATATCATGATAGCGTAAGGTATTATTTGGTGGTTATATTGGCATGCATGTGCTGAATCATGCTTGAAAAGGTTTTGCATAGTGTCATTTGAAGACAGTATTTGAATATTATTTGAGTGTCAGTTTTTAGAATAGTGGTGTTCAAGCTAGCGCTTGAATGTCGAACCAACAGATTTAGAGACATTTAATGCAACACTAGTTGGAGACATAGCGATGCTTACCTTAGGGTTGCGATGAGTTTTTAGAAGATTTCAATGAGCCATAGTGGGATGTGGCCGAATGGGATTCTCCATTAAATCTCTAATTTCTTAGTGTTGTTCGTTTGATTTGATATTATTGTTGATGTTTTTTTTTCTAATATCACCATAATTATTTTTATAATTATTGATATTCTCTTAGAAAATTTAGTGGAGAAATATATGAAAAATAGCATAGAATGTTAATGTATAGTCACAGAAAATACTTTATTATGGTCTTACATAGTTCCATATATCATTCTTATTCCATAGATAAGAAAATGAATGTGTAAGAAAATACCAAGGTATTAGGATTTAGAGGCTCCATATGTAATATCTTGAATTTCTAATTGGATTATTTTTAATATTAAATTATGATTTAGGTAAATTGGATATGTTTTGAAAAAATTATATTATGAGAATTTTTTAAAAGTTTTCGGTTCGACGTTCTGCACTAGAGGAGTGCAAGAGGCCTATTTTCCATAATGGATTGGTTTCGAGGTATGTTCGACATAAGATTCCAAAATAATGTAAATTTTAGTAATTAAGTTAATACAATTAATATAATTAAGATAGGGTAAGTGGATTTTGGTGTCTTGGCACCTGATTGAAATGATCGAAAGAGAGTCCGATCAACAAAACTGTTGACTGGTAGGCTCGGTGAAAAGAAAATAACCAGTCAACACACTGTTGATAGGCTAAAAATGAGAGAAGAATTATCCGGTCAACAAACATTGACCGGCTAATATGCAAATAATTGATCATCAACTGAAGAACTGTGCAGCCAACTGACCAGGTGTGCAAAGTGTCCGGTCAACAAAACATTGACCAATTAAGACAGCAAAATAGCCTGCTACTATTTGGTGAAAATGGCTTGCTGTTAATTGGTGAAGATGGCCGATTACAATTTGGTAGAGATTCCGGTTAACAAATTGATCAGCTAAGGCACAAAAATGACCGGTTGCAATGACCGGTCACACATTGATGAAAATGGCCGGTTGCAATGACCGATATGACTAGTATGCTTTGGTAAGAAAATACTTGTAAGGGAAAATGGCTGGCTTCCCAAGAAGGAAAATAGTTGATAAAGGCACCTGGAATTACCAGGTGCAGTGGTCGAGAACAATAGGAGGAAAGATACTGGTCGAGAAAGCATAACGGCCAAACAAGAAAGTAGCATATTGTTGATCGGCCGGATTAAATAAATTCACCAGATTGAAGTGTGGACAGGCTAGAAAATGCTCATGACGCGGCGGACTAAAATGAACAGTGAAAACTGAGGAAAGAGACCGAGAATTTAGAAAGAAGACCGTTAAATGAGTTGACCAGGATTTGCCTAGACGGCAATTTTAAAGGTCTGAAGCGGCCAAGCCTGAGTAGAAAAATTACTCCGTTCATCTAGAAACTTCTAAA
Source organism: Nepenthes gracilis (assembly GCA_033239525.1). Lineage (NCBI taxonomy): Eukaryota > Viridiplantae > Streptophyta > Magnoliopsida > Caryophyllales > Nepenthaceae > Nepenthes > Nepenthes gracilis. The sequence continues at coordinate 11,188,458 of BSYO01000013.1, forward strand.
AACAAAAAAGGGGGGGAATTTAACAAATGATTGAAATTTGGAACCTTTTAGATAAGGGTTCGAGCAAAATATCTACTCTCACTTACCTGACTGCTTATAAATATTGGACTTAGAAATAGGGAGAAAGTTTAAGAAGTTTGATAAAAAGGCTCGAGGGAAGCAGAAGGCATGAACACAAGCAGTTGGGGAGGAGAGGAGAGGAGAGGAAAGGGAAAAGAGAAAAAAAAAGGGATTTTCAGCGGCTTCCAATCCAATCAGGGTAAGGAAAATAATAAATCACGCAGAGGCAATTGTACCCTGACCATTGTTTTCTTCGTTACTGTTTTTCGTTTGCTCTAAAACTCTCCATTTTTAAGATTTGTATAAAATACTGCATGTTTTTCAATTTCCTCACAATATTATAAATAAATTTCATATTTATACATGAGTATTATGAATTATCAATTCAATTGCATCGTATAGCTCACATTTCATGTCCAGATTGTGTTTGTGCACTATTCACCAAACCTTAGATCGAAAATTAGAGAAATTTATGATGAATAATAAGTTATGGCATGAAGATATTGTATTATGAAATATTTAATCTTAATAGATATTAGTATTTAAAATGTTGATAAAAGTTATACTATTAAAAATGACCAAGAACTCCAAGGTTTGTCTAAAGAATTTAATTATACGAAGAAATGTGATATTCGAAAAATAAGAATTAAAATGAAGATGCAAGGATTATGATTAATGAGTTATGATATGTAAACGTTGAAGTAAGAACATATATGGAAGGATTTTATCTGCGAGATTATCTGAAAAATATAATTATGTAAAGTAATCTTCTAAGATAAAGTGGTTACTGAAAAATTAAAATTCAAGGCTAAGAAAACAAGATGATCTGAAAGAATCAATTCAAGTGACCACTGATAATTGAGAATCAAGGTTAAGAACAATAAACCAATAAGTAAGATCCCCAAGTTAAGTAAAAATAGTAAGAAATTGGACCAAAAATTATTTAGCAGGTAACATTCTTTGGTATGTTATGAATATTGCGGTGGAGACTCGAGAATACCCTGACCCCGTTTCCTGGCCGCTTACTGAAGCGGGTGATATTCTTAGCAAGCATTAGAGAATTATAATGGTAATCAAGGCTAACTCTGTTCATTAAGTGATACGCAGTTCGCCTTCCTCGAGGCGTTACTATAGAGGACAATAACCAAGAATGAGATTATGTATGAATGAGAAGAAAGAACCAAGAACCAAGAATTTAAGATCATCTTGGTCCTCGAGATGCAAATAAGACGGAAATATGATGATATATGAATATGGAAGAATGGTCATTGTGATGAGGAGGACGCATGAGATGAAATAATGGTCCTTAAGATGAGGAGGACACATGAGATCATACATGATGATGAAAGAACAAGAACTAAGGCCTTTGATTGTGCGAAATAACATAATCTATCATTAATTATTGATCTTTTAGTTGGTAAAGTCTACCAGCCTTGGTCCCTCAAGATAATAAAAGAATTTATTCTAAAAGTTAAAAAGTTATAAACTATTCCACGAATTTTGAGGAAAAATTATAACAAAGAAAAGATAAAATAAGCAAGACAAGGTTTGTCCACAAGCTCATATTTATGCATCATTTGATGCTTTTGCTTTCTATATTTTTTTGGCACCCTAAGTATGTTTTTCTGACTCAAGATAAGAGACAAGAAAGAAAAGAATATCTGAATGAAAGATAAAATAAAGCCAACAAGAATTTGATCACAAACTCATGCTCCCATATTGTTTCATGCATTGCATCATCAATAAACATATTTATTTCCTAAACCCATCAATGTTTCTTTATATAAATATTTGTATTTCACATGAAAGTTTACATGATTTGTTTTCATGGTATCTTGTTGAGTATAAAGTTCACTCTTGCTGTTTTTATCCCCTTCCAAATAGGAACTAATGAGCCGAAATTTGATGAGAAGAATAGAGATAAATGATAGTTAAGAAAGTAGTTAGATCTTAGAGACTCAAAAGTTTTGGATGTTTTGGTGAAATGTGAATGAAAATATTTAATATTTAGATGAATATTGTGTATTAAATTATGTTGTATCTTATTATGTCATAGAATACTTCCGCAAGATTTTGTATGGATATAGTTTTGCTTCCACAGTTTGCTTTAGATTTGTTTAGGCCTAGATGACATTTCTATTTAGATCCAACATAGTAGTTAAAGAGTACTGTGTTGGAGTTATAGATGATATGGTATTTGTTGGTCTTGTGTGAATATCGTGGAGTAAATTTTAAAATTTGGTTATTTATATGTTTGTACAGGTTTAATTAAGCTAGTCATATACATAATTTTTGTTAAATTATAGAGAAAACTTAGTCAAAATTTATGCAGAATTTAATATCTTAAAATTATTAGCTTATACATTTTATTTGATTAAGGATGACAATTAATGGAAGGGTACAAAGATAGGACCCATCCGTTACACTCGAAGCTCACCCTAGGTGCGCTAGAGGTGTGTTTTTACTAGAGGGTCACGCTCGAGTAACGCTTGAGTGTGCTCAAATGTGAGTCGGGATATGAAAAGGCGTGTGGGTTTGGGCTTCAGCAGTGGCACGGGTGCATGGAGAAAGAAGCTAGAGATAGAGTCCACGGAGAAGAGAGAGGTGGCACCATTTGGGTAGATCGGAGCATCCTTCCGTTAGATATACTTGGTTTAAGGTCGTGGCAAATATCTATAAGCCATATCCTTTGTCTGATTTTATGTCTAATGATATTTATTTACGTTTTCTAGATTTTATTTACATGCATATTATTTTATGCACCATATCTGTATATTATGTGCATGCATGTATCATTTACCAGTAATTTTAGAGTTTTTGTTGGGTTTTATGATTTTAGAAGATTTGTCTAGCATCTAAATATCGTTGTGTAGGAGTTAGCCGAGAAGTTATGGTTTTGGATTATGCCGGTCCGAAATCTCACGAAATAGAAGAAGATTTTAGCCTATAAAGAGGCAGGCAATGGAGCAAAGGTGATGAAAGGCGAGAATGAGAGTATTGGGTAGTGGGACCATGGTGATCTGAGACACCAGTGGGTCAATATATGTAGTGGGTCGGTGTGGGAACCTAGTGGTCTGACCCCCTGGTGGGTCGATATGTGTGTTTGGTGGTCCGATGCCTTGGTGGGACGGTGCAGAACTGTCACGAACCCGAACCAAGCAGGTCAATCTAAATAATTAACTATAATTTCTAAAATCTAAAATCCCAAATAATTTTAAATCAATAATGATAAAGATTATCGAAAATTTACAAATCAAAATATACACTAACAAAAATTAAAATATACAGGAAATAGTGATAAAAGACAAAATGGTTGACCTGCCTAAAATATCGTAAGCTAGAACAATCCGACCCAAAAATCATAAAAAGATAACATAATGTCCAACCATTTAAGTAATATAATAATCTAAAATGTTACCAATTCCATAATCCAAATAAATCAAATATCAATATGAACCATAATAAAACTAAAACTCACCAAATCGGGCCCGACATGTCTTTACTTTCCTGTACTGCATCCGAATAATACTGAAGGGACAAAACAAAAAATGAGCCTAATATAAAATGATCATATTTAATAAAGAGTAATAAATATGATAGTTAAGATAAAAATCCAAATTTTCAAAATAAATCCTAGCGATAAAGCAACCAAAATCCAAGATCCAAATTTTAAATTTTAGATTTGCATTCGTACTCAAATTAAATGTCCAAGGTTTTAAATATGTGTATATATATATATCAAAACATGATTTATAACCAATATGAGGTTCCGAACCAATTCCAAAATCGATGTCGATCCGAGTCCAAATCCAAATCCGAGTCCAAGTCCAACTCCAAGTCCAACTTCAAGTCCATTGAATTTAGTTTTAGGGTTGATGAGTCGATTTTTATTTCTACAAATTGGAATATTGTCCAGGATCGAAAACATATAATCAAAATGTTTGATTATTTATGAGTTTAGGCAAAAATCCGAATAAATGTGATCCAAAAAATCCATATCCAAATCAATGTATATGAAAAATACTTATTGAGTTATAGGTTCATTATTTTTTCTATACATAATCCCTAACCCCCAAAATTCAAAGTAGAAGATGTTTTGCCAAGTGCAAGTTTGTCAGATATATTAGGACGGAATATGGGCAAGGCCAAATCAAATTATCCAAATAATTAACTACTACCTGCCTTTCTCGCGTGGGAAAGCGGATTTCCAAATAACAAAATAAACATTTTCTCAGTGAATATTATCCATCCAAATGTAGTGTGGAGCCAATTATATCGCACGGCCAACGCAAAGTTTTATGCTTTTTTTTTATACAAATATATTAATTTAAAATATCCAACGTCCAATAAATTATCTTGATTTTAAAAATATTAAATTCTCCAAAAGATAAGTAAAGAACCCCCAAAATATCCAAATGAACTACATACGACGCGTGCGAATAAATAATTCGCGCCTCATAAAAATACATGATGTAAGAAAATTCTAAATAATATCCAAAATATATCGGAAATTAAATTAGGCTGTGAGAGAAGTTTGACATCATTCGAACCTTATACTTTACATATATGAACAAATGATGTCTCGAAGTATCTAAATCGGCACTTTCTCCCTCCTGCCGTGCGAAACCCTCGCCCAGCTGCTCTCTCTCTCCTCTGCACGGCTGCTGCTGCTCACCCATGGCATCGCCGGTCATCGGCGACCACCACTGGCCACTGCCGACCTCCATCATAACAGCACTGCACGCCGCCGTCGCCGCTGCACAGCCCTCCTCTCCGAGCGCCGTTTTCTCTCTCTCAGTACGCGGCTCCTGTGCACGGCTTCAACCCACCGCCGTCGACCCGGCCACCACCAGCCATCACCGACCACCATCGCAGCGCCACCTCCGCACAACACCGTTAAGAACGCTGCCGACAAAAGCCGTCGGCCTCCTCGACGGTTTTCTCTTCGCGAAACCACCACCGGCCAAATTGCCACCCGCCGACAACCACCGGCCACTCCTAGCTGCCGACGACCACCAGCACTGCGCCGATTACGCCGCACGCCGCCGTCGTCGACCTCCGATTTCCCCTTCTTCTTCCTTGCACAGGGCGAAAATGGTGCCCGATTTCCCACTCTCTCTCTCCTCTTCGATCAACCTTCTCCTGCTGCAATTCCTTTTTCTTTCTTTTTATTTTCTTTTCTTTTGTTTTCCATCCTTATCCATCTTTATATATATATATATATATAATATTATATTATTATATATATATTATATATATTTTTCATTTTAGTTTTCTTTTATTTCAAAATCCAAATCAATATTCGGATAATAATATAGGCGCACCTTGGGTGTCAATCCAACCGATCCAAACATCCTCCCAAAGTTTCTCGATATTTAATTAATTTTATCACGCCCAATTTGCCCAAAATTATAATTAATATTTAATTAATCCGAACAAAAAAATCCGGGATATTACAAGAACCCTGGTGGTCTGAGGCACTAATGTAATGACATGCAATAATGATAAAAGATTATCGAATATTTACAGGCCTAAAATGTAGCAAATAGTGATAAAAGATGGTCAAGTGGTTGCAGGCCTAAAATATAGCTAATAGTGATAAAAGATAACCGAGTAATTGTAAGTCTAAAATGTTGCCGATAGTAATAAAAGGTAGTTGAGCATTGCAGGCCTAAACTGTAGCTGATAATAATGAAAAGGTGGTCAAGAATTGTAGGTCTAAAATGTAGTCGAACGCTGATAATATGTGATAGTTTAGAACTGCTAGCCTAAAATGTAGCCATTATGATGTATAAATTCAGATTTTAGATTTGCATTTACAGTGGGTGTGTAGTAGGTTTTGGTATATGTGGTAGGTATCAAAAGCACGATTTGTTTTGAATATGTTTCAGTGGATTAGTGCGATTGGATCGAACATTTGTTTCTAGCCATTGAATTTAGTTTTAGGGTTGATGAGTCGATTTTTTATTTCGACAAATTGGATTTGTTATCTGCTTCAATGTTTGATTATTTATGAGTTTTTCCTCTGATTTATATGCGATGTTTTACACATGTATATGACGATACTTGTTGAGTTATAGGTTCACATTTTTCTATTTCTCCCCTTCAAAGTAGAAGATTTGAATCTGCTGTAGGAGTTGGGCAAGATTCGATGCGATATAACATTTTCTGGTGAATATTTCATCCATACGTTTCAGATGGAGCCAATTATAGTGAATTATCTAGTTCAGAGCTTTATTGGGTTGTACTCGAGTCTTGGTTCAGCCAAGTGTACCCAAACGGAGCCTTTCTCTCTCGTACTTGCGCCTCCTCCCTCTGGATTCAGGGGGGTCCTTCGCGGGAGAGGCGAAGGACCGTCCTCCTTCCGATGGGAGCCATCAGATTAAAAAATCTGACGGCTCCCATTTTACATTAAAAAAAATATAGATTTTTTTGATATTATTTTTTTAAAATATTTTTTTTCTGTTTTTAATTATAAAAATAAAAATTTTAATATTTTTTATTTTTAAATTTGATAAACTTTTTTTTTAAAAAAAGGAAGCCGTCCGATCATGATCAGACGGTCCAAAACGGGAGAAGGGGCGTCCTTCGCCTCTCCCGTGAAGGATGCCCCCCCGATCCCCTCTCTTTACCTATGCGGTTGCCTCCTCTCTCTCCTATGTGGGCTCCACCTTCCGTGCATTGCTTGGCCTCCTCCGCGCCACCGCTGTTGTCACTGCCTTGAATGGTTGCCATCGACCACCTACGAGTGTCCTCCTTGCTGGCGCCACCGTAGAACCTGCTTCTCCTTCCTCCTTTGGTCGTGAGCCTCACTTGCCATTCGTGATTTTCAATCGAGCACCACTGCCGCTGCAACTTTGGTCTCCTGGTTGCGTTGACTACCACTCATGCGCACCTTTTTCCTCTCTTTCTTCTTCTTCTTCCTCGCATGGCTCAGTGTTTCGCCCTTGTCTCTCTCTCTCTGTTTCCTCTCTCTCCCCTTCCCTCCTCATTTCTTTTCTTTCTGCTTCTGTCCTACCGTGCCAACTCCCCCTTTATTTTCCACCTTTTTCTCCTCCTTTCCCGAAACCAGTCACGGGTACCACTTGCAGTTTTCTTTTTTCTTTTTAAATATAAATGTATATCATATCCAACGCGAGCCGCTTAGGCACGCTACGGGCGCCACACCAAATTCTTGATTTTTCATTTTAAAGTTTTATGATATTTAATTAGTTTTTGATATGTCCAAATTTTTTAAAGCCATAATAAATATTAAAATAATTCAATGGGGATCTAGGATATTACAATAGTAAAGTAAAAATCTTAAACTATCCGATAAAACTACAAGCATGCGCAAATAATCAAAATGAGATAAGTAAATATAATATATATATACAATAAAATTATCAAATATAAGTAAAACTAAAAGCAAACGAAGATAGATCAAAGATAGATTTAAGGATACTTACTTTTAATTTATAATCGAATAGATCTGACCAAAATATATTTCAAAATCCTTCTTCTTGTCTTTATCTCTCTTCCTTCCATTCTCTTGCTCTCTCTTTCCTCTTCTTTCACAGGCAAACCGAAAATAATATGCTACTCCTTATATAGATGAATCAGTGTATAAGCACCGCCTTAGGCACATATCGAGCGTCGTGCCTAACTCCAACTACGCTCGAGCACCCCCTTAGATCTAAGCAATTTGCCAATGTCATACTTGTGTGATTTAGAGGTTCTTTTCAGGTATGCCTAATCTATCAAAAGTGCACATGAGTACACATCAGGCATACATTAGGCACCAAATCTACTTCCTTCATAAAATTTTTCTTTAAATTTATATTACACAATATACTAAAAATAAACCCAAAAATAACTAATAATATTAAATCAATTAAATAAAAAATAGGGTATGGCACTCCTGTGCATCAACACATTTTTGTTTGACACTTTAACGACTCCTTATTTCTCGAGAGGACTTTTGGAAGTTCTTCGACCATTACCTAGCAGATCATATCATGATCCTTTTACTTTAGTATGGACTCTCTCAAGCTTATTCAAGCCTTGGCTTGAGGATTGTTTTATGATCCGTTCAAATCCCCATGAATCTTTATAGGCTTATCCAAGCCTTGGCCCAAGGATTATTTTATGACCCATTTACATTTGTGAGGACCTTTATAGACTTATCTAACCCTTGGTCTAAGGATTATTTCATAATCCATTTGCATCCATATGAACCTATATAGGCTTATCCAAGCCCCATGAGCATCCAACTTTTACAGTCATGCAACTCTAGCCTATTTATCGAGGATGATCAATGGTTTCATTGGTGTCATATTATCGAATCACTAGATGATGTGTGTTGGACCAGGCTTGGCCTACATACAACATGTTATAGTCTCCCAATGACTCCTTATTATCATAGGGGCTCTTAGCAGCTTTTCAACTGTATTTCTTGAATAGTTTCGTGATCCTTTCGCACCTACATAGACCTTAACATGCTTATCCAAGGCCCTATGCGAGGATCATTCTCGTATTCATATCGGTTGATTATTGTTGATTTTTTTGTCCTGTAATAAAGAATTCAAACCATCATTCATATTGAGGGAACTTTTAGTCTATTACTTTTCAAATTTGAATCCTTGGTATTAATTTGAGCTTTTAGTTAAGTCAACTAACAATCTTGACTTACAACTGCTTCTGACCTGGTGCCTTTAATTTGAAAGGGCTTGCCCTTTAGTAGGCAATGTAGCCTTCTATGCACCAACATCTTTTTCCCTAAGGTTTTGATGACCTTGTACATTCTTGTGGACTTTGTTGCTACTATGGAGCTATAGTACTATGAATTGATAAAGAATCCTATCACATTTGTATAAGCCTTGGTAAACATATCCAAGCCTTAGTCCAAAGTTTGCACAAACCAATAGTGGCTGACATGCATTTCTTACACTCGAATATGGCCTCCATGGGCAAAATTCATATATGGAACTGTTAAACACTCGACTCATGATCAACAAGCTATGGCTAGTTTCCTGTAAGTAAAATTTCTGGCACACATACACACAAGCATACACACAATTAAGCAAGCATAATAATAGATAAAATAAATTCTTAAATATTAAAAGCACAATACTAACCTGTGGCCTTATTTCGTACTTGATCTGGGCCTGTGAGACCCATTTGGCAATTTTAGTGCCATTAACAGTCTCCATTAAATCCTTAATGTCATCGATTTTAGGAAACATTTTTTAAAATTGTTTGATTTACTCATTCGTATAAATACCATGTTTAATATATTTAATCTTTCCAATGAATTAAATATAGATCTACACTGCTTGAAATAGTAATAACAATGGGTTTCTTAATTCAATGTGCCAAATCAAGATTCAGAACATTGAGGTGAAACTAAACTTATTCAAACCATTGTGAGAAATTAATCCCATAAAATATTGAAATTGATGAAGCTAGCAAATAAAGTAAAATTGAAACAGATAATGCAACAATAAAAAATTATTTTAAATTAATATTTTGAACAAACAAGTATGTAGAGTAAGATGAAGATAGTATTATAATAATTCACCTTTAGGTATCATCACAACTCACTAATAAATCATTATGCCAATTCTTTTTCATCTTGGAACAGTTAATAATATAGATTTTAAATTTAAATAATATTATTATCTTTAGATAAGGAAATTGAGTTATATAAGATCATATATCATCCTAACTCAGTCAATCACATAGAAGTGTTATATATTTGGGCCAACTATAATATCTTATTATTAATAATTTGTTACACAAACTTTTAAAATTATCAACTTTCAAAATGCGCAACTAAGGGGAGAAGACAAAGGCAAAACTAGGCTTTGCTCCTCTTTTCGCAGCAGCTTGTATGATATTTCTCCAATCTAGGCAGATCGTTGCCACTGCCATTCAGGTGACTCTAGGGAGGTTGAGGCCGAAACCTGTGCCTCGTCATGCCTAATGGAGCTCTGCCTATGGTTTTTTATTTTTAATAATTGTTTTACAAAATAGAAATATTTAGTGGTTGTTATTTATTTATTTATTTATTTGGGGAAAAGGTGTTGGGTCATCGGTAGAGTTTTAACAACAGAATAGCTTTTGTACTACGTTTTTCTTTCAGCCATTAATTTAAGAATAATAATCAATAATGGCTTAATGTTTTAATTTTCATAATCAGTAATAAGATCAACAATAGATTCTAACAGTTAACATTGATGATAAACATGCAGTTACTAAATCACGCAAGGTGTCATTCAATGGCTTTTTTGTACATTGCTTGGCTCAGTGGCAGTCGCGGGACGCATTGCATGTGAGACTCTTGGGCCTGTAAAACACGAGCATTGAATGTTGCATGCATTTACCATCTAACGCGTACGTGCCCCAAAATCTTTTTAGTTGAGTTCATAATTAATTTATTTTTTCTGTTTAAAAAAATAAATAAAGTTGGGAAATATGGAGATATTATTGGAATAAAATTTTAAAAACTACATATGTTACAATTATTTAATATACCGGATATTTTTGTTATACAACAAAGGCATCATCTCAATCTTTTATTGAATTGTCTTTATAAGGGTTTTATTTTTATAACAGAACTCTAGATCTCACCAAACAACATCAACTCACGGCATCGTTATAGTCTAAAACAGAGACTTCGTGCATGATCATAATTGAGACCTAATAACCAAGTCTCAATGCTTCACGAAACCCATTTGCAAAATCGAAACTCATGGCATCGTTGCCATTTGATGCAGTGAAATTTTCTCTATTTAATGACTGACCTTTTATATTTGTTTTAAACATCAATAACACCTCACAACAAGCCAATAATGTCATGCATACATCTACGTAGTAATCTCCAAGAATACAGCCCATTGGACACTGGCCACTCAAAATTCAATGGAATCAAGTTAACAAATAAAAAATACTCTAGACTGTATCTTGAAACCACAACAAGAGATTCAAAACTTCACATAAAAACCTCTAGAGAATGCCCAACGGTCAATGCAAGTGATTTCAAGCCTATTAATAGAAAGTATGGCGAATTATCTGGGTGAGCTTTAAAAGCTCAATAAAATGTATGTCAAATGTGAATTGAATCAAATTGCTTACTACAAATAGGCAAAGGGATTAATAACCAAATCAAGTGCAAAAATGCGAAATTTAAAACTAATGGCTAATAATAAGCCTTACCGAAATGGTAAAACTTTTAAAGGTTAGCTCATGTACTTTACCGATAAACGGTGTCATAAGCCACTTTTTAAGTTATCTATATATTATACTCTATAGATGATATCAAATATCACTTTTTTAATCTATAGATATTAAGTATATAATATTTGCTTTAAAATAATATTAGTGATATGCTACGATATATTTTATCAATACCTTATAATACTTCTTTAAAAAAGTTTAAAAAAAAATCTGCAAGCAAATATATTTTCTAAAATTTAACAACAAATAGCTTGACTTAAACTTAATGTGGAGAATTTCATTTTTTCCTTACATAAAATAAATAGGCAATAGATATTATTTGACAAAATTTAGGACTTTTTAAAAAATTTCATAAATTTAGAGACAAGTCTTAATAATCTTATAATTTATGAGTAATAAGCCATGCATGCAAACTAACATTCAAAGTGAAGCCTAATAGAGTAGAGGCATAGAACTTTAGAATATAAATCTCATATTTGAACCAAGCATGATAATATTTTCTAAAATGATCAAACCAAAGTTAATAATAGGGGCTCGAAATATACTTGCATTTAACCAAAATAATAAAGATTAAACCAAGAATTCCTTCAATTTTACCTTCACCTACCTCTTTCTGTCTAATTTCCTTTCTGTCTCTCACTTTGCTCTCTCAGCTTGGATAAAAATGAGCTGAAAAATAGAAGTAGGGTAATTATTAAAGCCGCTTGAGCAACCGGTTTGCGCTCTACCTGTGGTTTTCCTCTACCAAGGCAATAGTATCTGCAGCATGAGTATTTGGCTCTCGATTGACCTGCTCCTTAACTCTACCAAAGACATGCCAACGGCATGAGGGCTTGGCTCGTGAGCCCACCTGTCAAATGGAGTCTCACCTCATGCCACTAAATACTTAAAGGTTCCATTTAGGTCCATAACTTAATCTCAAACATAATCAAACAAGTCTATAATAGAATATAATTATCTGGAACTAGTTCTCAGGCATTAATTTCTCTCATTTTCATAAATTTTCTTCGTCAAAATTTTTAAAACTCAACTAGGTTGCAAACGTGAATGCTTCCAAATCTCATCTTCGCATTCCCATATAACTTCTTCCAATAAGTGATGTTTCTATAATATATTGACTAATTGAATAACTTTCTTGTGAAGCACTTAATCACACTAAAATAAGATGTAAATTGGTTGTACAATATATGTTAAATTTTCATTGATCGTCAAAAGGTCATGATTGATAACATAAGAGGGGTTATAATCACACTTTCGAAGTATCGACATATCATAAAAATTAGCTAAGTTATGAGGCAAAGCTAGCATATAAATGACTTTTCAATCTTATTTAAAATCTTAAATATTATAACAAACATTGGGCCCAACTTTCCTTTCAATCCAAATCATATAACCCCTTTGATAGGAAACAATTTTAGAAACAAGTGATCACCTACTTTGAAATTTAGTTCTAAACCGCTTAACTTTTATGTATGGTTTGGATTAATTGTAGCCAATTTTGAATCAACTGGATTTTTTATAAAGTTTTTTTGTATTATCTCCAAGCCCATAAGAATTTAGTCACCAATTTCTTTTGATTTATTAAGGATTGACATTCCCTTCCATAAATAGCTCTAAATGATGCTATGCTTGTTGCAGCCACGTTCCAACTCCCACAATTATCCTTAAACCCATAATAAGATATGTCGCATCAGATTTTAATTTAAACTCATAATTAAACATTTAACCGATTGATATAAATTCAATCCAAACACCGATATATAATCCTATAACAATTACCTTTAAACAATTTGATAGTATATAAATATTAAAGAATAAAATTTAAAAATCACATCCAAAGTGACTCCAACAACTTATTTCCTAATTGAATTGAACCATAAATAAGGAAACATACTACAAATCTAAAATCAGAGTAGCCAATAATATATCTCATATTGTATTGAATTAAACAATTTTTGCCTTGTGAGAATAATACAAACAATTCAAAAATTAAAATAACAAACTATTAATTGTAAAATTAAATACAATTAAAACATTCTAAAAACTATTTCTTTTGAAAGCTATTTCATCATCCAAAATCTTTATAATTATATCTAAACCCACTAATTTAAAAAGTTAGTAAAAAAGTCATAAGAGTGAGCATAACGTGTCACGAACCCATACCCAAAGTAGGTCTAACAATCATAATTTACAAAAATTAAAATCTCAAAATTTATACCATAAAGATTAACAAATTTCAAACCCAACTGTGACAAAATAAACATCCATTGAATGATATTAACCCACACAAGATCTTATCGGATAATTATTTAGGCATTGTCATACATTCAACTTGCTCTAAATAATCATAAGAGAAGGAATAAACCAAATACATATGCATCCATTATACACACTAATCTAACTAATTTACACATATCAAATGACCTACATTTGGTCGAGCTCAAATACCCAAAATACATTTGATACAAATCAGATCTAAAAACAAAATTATACTCACAAAAGTAGACAAATAGCGATCAGATCTCGTCCAAACTTCTACAATGTATCTAAACCCACTAATCTGTTGGAATAATAAGCAAATTTGTGAGTCTAGAGTTTAGTGAGTATCAATATCTTATATATAATAAATAATAAAGTCCAAAATTAGAGGGAGGGTCCGTAAAGATATTCAAAACAGGTAAAAGATACAAATCTAAAAACCAAATATTGAAAATCAAATCACAAATCCAAAAACCCAATTTCAAAAGTCAAATCATAAATTTGAATCATAATCTGATATTGAAAGTTATGAGGGTAATTTGGTATTCAAATCAAAGTCTATATCAAATATAGTCCCATCGGGACATATATTGAATAAAAGAAATTCAGAGTGAAATCAGATAATCCAAATTAGATTGTAATCAATATCATAATCTATACTGAAATAGAGGCGGAACAAAATAGAATTTAAATCAAAATCATATATGTATGAAATAGAGTCCAGAACAAAATCATATAAATCAAAACATATTCCGAGATAAATCACATATCAAATGTACGAGATTAATTAAATTGCATCTGTGGGCAAACTTGCAAATCACAAATTGAAGTCCGAATACAAATTAATATAAAAATAGAAAGTATAAACAAAATCAGAGAATTAAAAGTCAATAGACCAACTTAAAAAATGGTTATACATATTTTTGATAATCTTAAACCAGATCAACCACTATTTAGATCCATGGGTATGACCATTTATGTATTTTGACTCTCATAGATACAGAACGTGCTAATTGTATTTTGCCACCTAGGACTTTGGGAGCATTTCTCAAATTTAGTACATATATAAGGATATCTGAATATATTAATTTTTTTATTTAATTCACTTACAATGATCTCACTAAAATATAGATGGGGTGGGTTAACTATAAATAGAGCCTTTTCCTGTCTGTAAAAAAAAGAAGTCATAGTGTAATGGAACAAGTCATAGTTTATCAATGACCTATGTCAATAATTATATATTTAACCTGAACAATAAACTTTGCACAAAAGACATATGATTCGGTGGACTTAAAATGTTATTCGTACACACAAGATCGGAACTGGTCGGTCATCAAGTCGGCCATAAAGTAGGTCGATCACAACTAGGTTAGTCACATCTTGATCGGCCAAGAATCAAGGTCTGTCGGCCAAATGAACTAAAATTCTTAACCATAAAATTTAACAGAAGTATCTAAATATCTTTTTTTATTTACATAGCAAATTCATTGTACAAACGTTTTCAAAATCTCGCAAAAATATATCAAAATTGGTCAAGTATTGCTACAAAAATCTCGATCGGCTTTCTTGCCTAATTAGACCATCTGACTTCACTCTTTCTCGTCTGATATAAGTTCTTGGTCATCTGAGTGAAAAAAAATAGTAAGGAGTGAGCGACAACTCAATAAAATACCAATGTAGAAAACATGTATAATTATAGCATTTAATGGAAAGAAGGCATTTTGCGTACAGAAGTAAAAAACATGGGACAAATACATTTTTCATGATTACTGGCTTCCGAAACGAGTTCAAATCTTAAACCAAATTTCCATTTAAAATACTAGCTACATTTAAAGTCTGCAACTACTCAACTATCAGAATTGGCTACATTTTAGACCTATAACTACTTGGCCATCATATATAAAACTGGCTACATTTAAGGTCTACAACTAATTGACCATCATATATCAAACTAATTACATTTAATGTCTGCAATTACTCGACCATCACAACTGGCTACATTTTAGACCTGTAGCTATTCGGTCATTATATACCAAACTTGCTACATTTAAGGTCTACAATTACTCGACTATCACAACTTGCTACATTTTAGACCTATAGTTACTCGATTATCAAAACTGTCTTGAGTTTCAAATGACCAAAGTCCTTAAAATATACAATCTTACTTTTAAAAGCAACAATTAACATGCACTCGGGTGAGATCTTAAATATGTAAACTGATTCGTTAACAGTAATTAAACATGTAAGATAACTTTTCTATGTACAATTTTAAAGCATGAACCGTAGAACAGAACCTCACATATAAAACATAACATATGCGCTGATCATGAAATTCTTTCATAAAATATGAGAAGTAATTACCATAATACGCATTGCATAGAAACATAATGAAGAAGATCATTAAAATAACATCAGTTTTTTCAGACGAAAAACAGTTATGGACAAAATATAGGGTACACTTGCATGAATTTCTTTCCTTGGTACTGACGGAATTTCTTCCTCTCCTTCTTCTCCTTCGCTGCTACTTAAGATTTTTTAACTTCTTCCCCTAACCCCTAACTTCAGTATTTATAGGCAACGGGACAGGTGAGAGCAGGTGGGGTAGGTTATCTATTTGATACTTTTTTTTCTACTCAATTTTCCTTTTTAGAAGGTCAACGGAGTAGGTGGGAGTAAGATATGGGCCTGCACGGATTCTGATAATCGTCTTACTAACTCTCATTCACACCCAGAGTCCTCGGTTTCCTTCTAGTTTCCCGAAAGACCTCGGGTGTTACTGTTCACTTATAGACCGTGGTTTCATGGTTATTTTGGTTATCTCATTATTTTCGGTCAATTACATTACTTCGGTTAATGATATTAATTCTAGACAGATTATCTAATCCGGTCGGCCATCTACTTCTTCAGTTGTTTGTCATTAATGCTGGTTAACTATTTTAGTCCAATCAATTCTCTTATCCGGACAACGTTTTATTCTTGTCGTCTACTTTCTTCGAAAATTCTCTTTGAAATTCACTCAATCCTCTTCGAAAATTTACTCAATCTTTTCTGAAAATTTTTTTATTAAAGTTGATCAACTATACGCCAAATCCAGTCATCTCTTTTGGCAGGTCAATAATTATTGTCCAGCTATCTTACAAGTCTGGTCATTATTATAATAACTTCATCGACCATTTCCGTTAAGGCAGGTCAATAATCCAATCCGCTCAACATGCTATTTAGGCTAATTTTCTTATCAAGGTTGAGAGACTAAATCCTAAAAAAAAACTGATCCTTACACACAGATATTTCTCCATTGGGAATAAAGTTTTCCCATCGGGAGATGTGCCACAAATTATATATTGAATCATATTATAAAGGTAGCGACCTCAATCCCCAGGTAGTAATACATGAGTATTAATGCATAATCCATACAAGTTTGTGGACTTTTTCATATAAATATATTGATACATAAATATAGTCTTAAATATTTATCTATTTTTTTATAAAATAACAAAACCTCAAATATTTATAAATTCAGATCAAAACCTCCAAATGATTAGAAAAATATCATGTATGCATAAAGAAAACAAATAAGCTTAGTAAAAAGAGTATATAATAATATTAAACTTTTAAAATATAAGCAAAACATATCGTACACTAAAATAAATTAAGGATAGGATTTAAAAATACTCAACCTCATATTAAGTAGATCTCGATAAAAAGATATTTCGATTTACCCCTTTCTTCTTCTTCTCATCTTCCTTCTCCCTTAGCTCTCTTTTCTCTTTTTTCTCCTGCAAATGCCCAACAATGCACCGCCCCTACTTTTATATCCAAATAGCGCACGAGTGCCACCTTTCAAAAATCAGCGCTCAAGAGCAGCCCTTGGGTACGCCTCGAGTACTACCCATGGCAAAAACACTTCAAGCGCCACTCGGACTTACTAGTGGAAGTCCTAATTTTCTTCCACATATGTTTCATTTAGTTTTTTGGTGCATCACTATATGCGAAATTTGGTTTGTTTATTTATGTTACATGTATGAAAGTGTTACTCGAGGGATATTCTAGTATCTATATTCTAACTCCAAGTCGAAAAAATACTTAAAAATAGAATATATATTCCTATAAATTCTTTTATTTTAATATAATTTTCTTACTTACAAAAAAAAAAAAAAAAAACACTTGGACACGCTTCATATGCCATTCCACTAATTTGAATTCTTTTAAAAATTTTACAGTATATTATTGACTCAATACATCCAAAATATCCCAAAATAACATATATATATATATATAACCAAAATATATCAAATGAAAACTGGGTTATTACATAGTGCATTATGAAACATGTATAATTACTATTTGTATGAATATAGTGAATGAATGAAAATCGAGAAATAGAGAGAAAATTGCATGGAGAGAGAAGCTCTCCCTTCTCTCTACATTTTCGAATTTGCGTAGGCGATCGTTGGGTTGAAGTCTCTTGCAGCTTCGACGGCACCGGCCCTGGCCGGCCTCCTCGGGGCACTACTTGGTCCTCCCCGATCAGCTTCTCCTCCTCTATTGCCCATCTGTTTTTCTCTGAGGGTGGGATCTACAGATCCTTTGCCTTCAATTTTGTCTCTCTTCCCTCCATCCTCTGGTCCTCTGCCTCTTCCCTCTCCTTCATCATTTCCTTCATCGCCGCCCCCTCCCCCCTTGGTTGCTACGTACAATGCTCTGTCTGCTGCGCATGGCTCTGAGGACGGCATCAGTAATCCTTTTGGTAATGGCCCTTCACCCTCTCTGTCTCAATCCCTTGTTCCTCTGTTTTCTGAGAGTCGGGCAGATGCTCCCTCTTCCTGGTCTGCTGTTGTCCAGAGGGAGAAATCTGGGGTTTGTCAAGATTTGAAATCCCCCCCCCCCCGGCGGGTGTTAGATGGAGATACAGCTATCATTTCTCCACCATCTGAAGTTATTAAATAGGGAGAACTATTGTGGGGATTTTCGTTGGTAGGATATTTCTTCGATACCCCCCCACTTCCAAGCTATCAAAGCTATTGCCAGAAGAATATAGGCACGCTTTGGGATTGTGCACATTGCTGGCAATGTTGCTGGTTTCGTCTTGTTTTGTTTCTCTTCCGTGGAGATGATGGAGAAGTATTTACGAGCTGGACCGTGGGTGTTTGTTGGGAGGGTCATTTTCCTCAAAAAGTGGACTGATTGATTAAATCAGTATAAATCGTTCCTTATTTGGATTAAACTCTCAAATGTACTGATTGATTTTTGGACCCCTATGGGTCTTAGCTGGGTTGCCACCACTGTAGGGAAGCCTCTATAGCTTGATCTAAAAATGGCCTGTATGGAAAGTGTTAATGTTGCAAAAAATTGTGTTGAAGTGGGTGTGGATGCCTCCTTTCCCTCGAGTATTGATTTGCAGTCAAGCCCAGATTTATTTCTTGTGTTGGCATCCCCAACTATGGTGGATGTGGAATACAGTTGGAAGCCGATTCGTTGTGGTCATTGCCTAATGTTAGGTCATGATGAATCTAAATGCAAAGCAAAAATTTGTTGGACCCCTATGGGTCTTAGCTGAGTTGCCACCACTGTAGGGAAGCCTCTATAGCTTGATCTAAAGATGGCCTGTATGGAAAGTGTTAATGTTGCAAAAATTTGTGTTGAAGTGGGTGTGGATGCCTCCTTTCCCTCGAGTATTGATTTGCAGTCAAGCCCAGATTTATTTCTTGTGTTGGCATCCCCAACTATGGTGGATGTGGAACACAGTTGGAAGCCGATTCGTTGTGGTCATTGCCTAATGTTAGGTCATGATGAATCTAAATGCAAAGCAAAGAGAATTCTCAGACCTACCAGAAGAATACTTCCTAATCCTTTCTCCTCCAATAATCCTTCCGCTCGCAAGGATCATGGGGACCATTCAAAGCAAACTGCTTATTCAACTGGCCTGAAGAAAGGTATAATAGAAACCAGTTGCTCTGTCAATTCCTTTGCTCCCCTTCAAGATGACGATGAGTTAGATCCTTCTTTTGGCCCTGTGGCTATCGATCAAGCTCAGCTGGAGTTGTAGAGATTAATCATGTATGATGGTGTCCTAGTTAACACTAAGGGTGTTGACACCTTAGAGGCAAGGAAGACAGGTAATCCTTCTAAGAACATTGGCCCTTCCAAGCAGCTTACCCCTGTGTCTGATAAAGCCATAAATGAGGCGATCACTGAGCTGCAGTCCATGCATGTTAATTCCCAGTAGAACATTGGCAATCTGAGAAGGGAATCTGCTACTCTGATATCAATGGAGCCCATTTTGAAGGATGTTGTAAAAGGTTGGAATCCTGTGAATGTGGCATGTTTGCCTCAGTGTGATGCTGCCCCCATCCTGGCACCTAGACCCGATGGCATGGATAGCATCCGTATGGAGTTTGATCATCTTCCATCTGCTGCTGCTGTGATACCAAAGCCAAATATGGATGAAGCTCGTATTAGAGGGGATGCTAAGGATAGTAAGCAACAGCATATGCAAGATTTACTTCCATTAGCTCCGAATGCTGCCAATGCCCCCGAGGCCAATGCCCATACTGACAATACGACTTCCTATAATGGCTTTCACAGCTGCCTATTGAAGGTATTTCCTATCAGCAGCGGCAGCACCCAATCTGCTACATGCAGCATCCTCTCTTCAATGGAGAAATCTAGCTCAACTGGGAGGTTGTTATCAGATGAAATATCTGCTGCTGTAGCAAAAGGGGATGTGGATGCTGAAGCTGGTTTGAACCCAAGGGACGAGCAAGTGCTGCTCTCATATTCCGAGTTACTCCCAGTTGCAATGCTTTTCCCTGAAAAGCAAGAACCTGAATGTATGCAATTAGTGCAGCTGTGCAGTGTAAATCAAAATGAAGAGCGGCACCCTGCTGATGGATACATTGCAGTCTCTTTTGCAGGTATAACAAAGTGCAGACTTGATTCTGCTGGTGATGACGAGCCTAGCAAATGTGCAGCCCTCATTTCCATGCAACCCATTACAGATGAGGATCAGTTGGCTGCTCTAGGCAGATCATCTTATTATGATAAGGTAGTAGGCTCTCCTGCACTAGGCTATTCTCACCATGTTGTCCCAACTGACCAACATGGTGGGGAACCAAGGCCATGCACCAATATTGGAAAACTGAGAAGGAACCTTACCGAAATGCAAAAGCAATTTGATGCTTCTCGAGCTCGATCATATATTCCTCCTCCCTTTCTTACTAACGGCTTGTCACCTACTTCTGAAGGAGGGAGACCCTTCTCTAGCCACTAAAAATCTAAAAGGCCCAAGAAGAAACGTTCTCTTATTCCGCATATTTAGTGCTATTGCTTTTGTTATTTTGTTAGTTGTGAATAGTGTCAAGTCGTGTTTATGACTTGTGAAGTGTAATATTTCTTTGTTTTTATGACATGTTCATGAGGCTCAAGGCATGCCCCAACGTCTTTGTTCTAACTTCAAGTCGAAAAAACAGTTAGAGTCAGAATATAGATTTTGTAGTTTTTATTTTTTTTAATAGACTTTAATTACTTACAAAAAAAAAAAAAAATACAAATGTCGATATTCATGTTTAAAATTGAAATACCAGTAATATCAAAATTGTTAAAAAAACATGTAAGAAATCACATACAAATATAGATGTAAAACATGCTAAATTTATAAAAGCATATACAAA
The DNA here is from genome assembly GCA_033239525.1 of Nepenthes gracilis. Lineage (NCBI taxonomy): Eukaryota > Viridiplantae > Streptophyta > Magnoliopsida > Caryophyllales > Nepenthaceae > Nepenthes > Nepenthes gracilis. Next base: position 11,209,664 of record BSYO01000013.1, read on the forward strand.
CATAAAAATTTACAAAAAATCCTTGAAACGTATAAAAATATAAAATATACAAAAAACATTCAAACATATCAGGATGTGTGATAACCTTACCAATAAGTATTAAATATTAAAATTTGGGTTATATTTATTTTTATATGGCCAAAGACTGTATGTTATTATCTATGATCTATGAATAGGTTGATTATATATTAGTCCCTATAATTAGAGTCAAACGTCACATTTATTACTCGTAGATATTATATTTGATTTTTAATTTATAAATAATATACTAAAATATATATGAATATATTTTATCAATTATCTATAATTGTTCTTATTTAATCAAAATTAAAAATGATATAAATTAAAAATATTTTATCAAAGATGAAAAAAGTAATAATTTTTATCAAAATTAAAGTAGAGTTTTCATTAAACTATTAGCAAACAAAAGCCGTACAAGAATATTTATAGAAATATTTTAGGATTTCAACATGACATACAAGAATTTAAGATATGAACTTTTAGAAATTATATAAAATGAGAATCAATTGACATGTGTATAAGATATAATTAAGAGAAGTAAACAAATATCACATGTGTGAGTATTTGAATATGAAATACTTTAAAATTTTAAACAAATTTAACAATAAATGAAAAAATATGTTTAAATATACTTAACATAAAATTACTATATATTTGCTTGGACTCACTTAGATTTCATTTCAAGTTTACTTTCTCTTTCTTTTTTTCTCTTCTTTTCTCTCTGTCCTTCTTCTCTTTCTCTGTCTATTTTTCAAAAACTCAGAAAAAAATGAGTTGAAATAAGTTAGATGGCCTATTTATAATAAATTTGTATATGTGTGTCGATTAATCGTGGCTCAGGTACAAAGGCTTCTCTAAACCTATGCACAAGTTCCAAATAGCATGTGTCAAGCACTACTATTCTAGACTAAATTTGTATGAGTGCTTAACGATTTTATTTAAAATATACTCATATATGAATAAAACAACACCTAGCCTAAACCATTTTGATCTTAATTTTTAATCTAAATACATAATTAACCTCAATAATTTCTCAATTACTTAAATTTCACATCATTAAAATAAGTTTTAGGTTTTTAATCTCACAATGCCAAGAATCATCTAATATTATTGTTGGCAGATTTGTAATAGGTGAGTAATCATTCTAATTCCCTTTAATCTCCAAAACTAGCACGATGCATAACATCTAAAATCTAGATCATCTGGTCCATTAGTTAATCCAATTGTGGATGAAGTTATGTACAAAAATTCAAGTTTCATGCCTAACTCCCAAAGCAAAATCTCTAAAATTGAAATAGAAATCTTAGAATTTGTCACGTCCCACGTCTTCATTTTCATCATTAGCCACTATTATTATTATTAAATATGATAAATATACATAAACCTATGCATAATTATATACATGATTCATATAATTGTCATACCATTAGTGGTACCAACATTATACGATGTTGGGTCTTATTAAGGTAAGTGCCAACTAAAGCCAAAATTAACTTACAGAAGTACACATAATACTCATTATAATCTGTGGAAGTAATTCTAAACTAACGCCACCAAACATATAATATATTATGACTTACTATTAAAATTTTATAATATTATAATATACATATCTTAACTTTTATAAACTAAGTACAACAAATTCTAAGCATCTCGAATACATTATTTAAATGTAAAACAAAACTAAGGCTTCCATCTTCACTCCTATTCATCAAGTATTAGTTCCTGAGAGACATTTGAAGGATAATAAAATAGTAAGAAAGTGAGCAAAATACTCAATAAGACACAATATATACAAGAACATGTACATTTATACTAAAATATATCGTCGAATGATATAGGAGTCATAATGCATATATAAGTATGAAATATGAATGAAAATATTTTTCTGATATATTTAATTTTCTTTATCTTGTCCATTTACTATCTTATAGTCAAAACTTACTTAAGGGACTAGAACTAATATGCCATACCAACTAATGGAGCGGACAATCGATGAAAGAATTATGTTCAATCTATATAATCTAAGGTCTTACCTTCTTTTATACTCCGAGATTGGTGGTATATATCTTTATTCCCAATAGACGAGGACCAGAAAACTGCCTTACTTCCCCCGCAGTGTTAGGGGCAATTCCTCGATTATCACTATAATATTCTAAGGCATACTAAAAAATATTATCCTTTGAATAAATCCTTAGTCCAATTTTTTAATTTCTTTTAAAATTTTTTATGAAAACTCTGCACTTATTATTGGTACTTCTTCTTAATTTTCTCAATTCTGAGAAAAAATAATCACATTTCTTAATATTGTGTAAGTTTTCACTTAAACTTTCATAAATATAGAAGCTGAAATTTCATATCTAAATATTAGAGATGCAACAAAACAGTAAGGTCTTGCAATATGTACATATACTTAAAATTCAGATGCATCAACATACAATACATAGTCGGTTCAGTTGGTTTGGCAGCCTCAAAATTAATTTTACATATATGGAAAATCAGAATCAACACTTGGTGAAATTAGCAAGTTTCGTAGCCTCAAATTACTAATTTTTATATACTAAAATTCAGATGCATTAGCCTGTTTAATATCCTCAAAACTAATTTTACACATGCTGAAAAATCAAGACTAGTACATAGTGTACTTAGCCAGTCCGACTGCCGGTTCAGTGGCCGGTTCAACCTATTTTCTACAGGCTAAAAATTTAGCATCAACACATGATGCTTCAATTGGTTTGCTGCTGGTTCAGACTTATTTCTACGGGTTGAAATTTCGGCATTATCTCATGATGCTTCAACTGATTTGCCGTTGGTTCAATGGCCGGTTCACCCTACTTTCTACAAGTTGAAAGTTCAGCATCAACACATGATGCTTCATCCAGTTAGGCTGATAGTTCAGTGGCTGGTTCAACATAATTTTAAAAGGTTGAAAATTTTAGCATCAACAATGATACTTTAGCTGATGCAGTTACCAATCTAGTGGCCGGTTTAGCGACTGGTTCAAGCTGATTTCTATCGATTAAAATTCAGCATTAGCAATGATACTTCAACCGGTTGAGTTGCCAGTTTAGTGGCCGATTCAACATATTTTCAGCAGTCGGTCCAACAGATGCGGAAAATCAGATTTAGCACATGGTGCATTAACCGGTTCAGTAGCTGACTTATCAACCTTCAAACTAATTGTTTCCTATTCTACAATGATGACACAACAGTGGGAACATAGCAAAGAAAAGGAATTAAGTATTTGATCAACAATACTTGAAGAAAATCAGTAAGGATTAATAAGTGAAGGAAGAGCTTATGGTGTACTTGTCCAAACTTCAGCTGTTTACAACGTGGGGTACTGATTTCTTCACTTTCCTTTGGGCCTTTCAGTTCTTTCCTTTTCTCCCTCTCGTTTTCCCTTCCCTCCTTCTATCTCACGTGGCCTTTATGTACTTTGAGGCTAAATTTGGCTGAGTCATCCTTTATTGGATGAGCTACTGCCAGCATCCCATAAATTTTCTCCAAATTCAAATTAGTGTTCTGAATTTGGCTCAAAAGTTTTGCTAATTCATCCCTTAATCTTTGCTGAATTGGTTCTTTGGGGTGCTGCCTTGTGTTGTTGTTTGATTGGTCTTTAATTTGGCTGATTCATGCTGCCTATTTCAACTACTGCCCATGAAGTTTGGCTACTGCTCTTGCTGCTGCCCGTGTTGTTGTTGATGCTGCTGCCATTTGATGGCTGAAGTATGCTAAGTGCTACTCAATTAAATTATAAAGTATACTGAGTCATTTGTTTCCTTGTAATATTGCTGATGTATATGCTGATTTTACTACTGCTGCTACTCGTGTGCTGCCAACCATGCTGCTACATTTTGCCAATCGAATTTAAATCAGTTGCTAACTGAATCCATCGATTAAATTTGTGCCACGGCTATGTCCAGAGGTGAGCTTCTAGCTTCCGAGTTTTTAACATAATTAGTATAACTAGTATAATTAGAAAACTAGATTCTTATAATTCTACCGCCTTATAAAATTTCGTCTTCGAAATTTGAAGGAATTTTTATACCTTAAGGAAATAGGTGATGATACTTGTTTTGAATTTCATCCTCTTGTTCCCATGTAGCCTCCTTATGCGAATGATTTCTCCATAGAATCTTAACTAGTGGGATAGTCTTTGTACGAAGCACCTGGTCCCTTTGTTCTAAAATTTATACGGGTTCCTCCACATACGATAAATCTTCACTGATGGTCAAGGGTTCATAATCAATGATATGCATTGGGTCATGTACGTATTTCCGAAATATTGATACATGAAATACATTATGTACTACAGCCATACTCAGCGGCAAAGCTAACCGATATGCGACTTCTCCGACTTTTTTCAGAATTTCAATTGGATCAATAAAACTTGGTTTTAGTTTTTCTTTTACCCCTGAATTTAGACGTTCCTTTCAACGGTGATACTTTTAGAAAGATATAATCACCAATTTCAAATTTTAGATTCGATCTCCTCTGGTTGGCGTAGCTTTTCTATCGACTTTGGGTACTTTTAAATTCTCATGAATCAACTTAATTTTCTCAGTGGTTTCCCAAATAATTTTCAGTCCTAATAGCCATGTGTCACCAATTTCCTTCCAGTGGATTGGAGTTCGATATTTTCTTTCATATAGAGTTTCAAATGGTGCTATTCTGATACTTATCTAGTAACTGTTATTATAGGTGAACTCCACAAAAGTTAAGTGATTATCCCAGTTACCTTTTATCTCTAACACCGAAACTCTTAGCATGTTTTCCAAAATTTGAATAATGTGTTCCAATTGGCAATCTGTTTGCAGATGGTATGCAGTGATAAATTTTAATTCTATCCCTAATTTATGGTGTAGGCTTTCCCAAAATTTGGAAATAAATCATGAATCTCGATCTGATACAATGGACGAATGCACACCATGTAATCTAACGATTTCATTAATATAAATCTGAGCTAATTGATCCTCTGGATCGGTCATCCTGATAGCTAGGAAGTGTGTCGATTTCATAAGCTAATCTATAATCATCCAAATAATATCATGATTCTTCGATATTCTTGGCAGTCCCATTACGAAATCTATCATTATGTCTTCCCATCTTTAGCGTGGGATCGGTAACTTGTAACAAACCAGATGGCTTCTTCCATTTGACTTTTAGCTGTTAGCAAACTAAATATCTTTCCACATAGGTCACTATCTCTCTTCATATTTCTCCACCAAAATAATTTCTTCATATATTGGTATATCTTATTGATTCCCGGATGAATAGTGTATCTAGACCGATGAGTCTCTTTTATAATCTCCTCCTTCAATCCCTTATCATCTCGATATGCACAGTTTTTATCGAAATCTCAAAACTCTATCAATACGAACGTTAAAATGAGCCCTGAAGTCCCAAGTCAAGTCTCCTGTAATATCTGTGAAAACATGGATCCTTCATCTAGCCATCCTTGATTTCCTTTAATATCTTCGGTTGGACTTGAAGATACGATAAGATCATCTGGTTTCCTTAAGTGTATCTCGTAAATGTTAGATTGTCTCATGTTTTCAAGTATCTCCATCTCTTTAATCTCTAGTCTTTCCATAAAACACGTTTGACAACTCAAGGTATTAGCCCTACATTGGCTTTCCCCAATTGATACTGAATTTCACGATTATAGTCCTTCAAGAAATCTATCCATCGCCTTTGCCTCATGTTTAGCTCTTTTTACAACAATAAATAATTCAAACTCTTATTGTCGAATGCACCAGGAAGTTCTCGCCATACAAATAGTGTCTCTAAATCTTCGATACAAAAACTACTGCTGCCAATTCCAAATTATTGGTCGGATAATTCTTCTCGTAAACTTTGAGTTGCCTTGACCCACAGGTAATAACTTTCCCGTGCTGCATTAGAATACAGCCTAACATAGTTTTGGAAACATCATAATAAACTACAAATCTACCCGTTCCTTCTAAAATTGACAACATTGGAGCAGACGTTAGCCAATTCTTTAGTTCTTAAAAGCTCTGCTCACATTCAACCATCCAGTCAAATTTGACTTCCTTTTTTGTCAACTGGGTGAGAGGTATAGTGATTTTGAAAAAATTTTTCACAATTCTGCGATAATAACCTGCCATGCCTAAGAAACTCCAGACTTCTGTCACCGTCGTAGGTCGACTCTAAGTGGTAACGGCTTCGATTTTCTTCGAGTTGATTGAAATGCCTCCATTTGAAATCACATGGCCCAAGAATATCACCTCTTCAAGCCAAAATTTATGTTTCTTCTATTTAGCATATAATTTCTTTTCCCGAAGAGTCTGGAGTACAATTCTTCAACGTGCCTCATACTCCTCATAGCTTTTGGAGTAGATTAAGATATCATCAATAAATACTACTATAAACTATTCCAAATATGGCCAAAACACCTGATTCATTAAATCCATGAAAGCTACAGGGGTATTAGTAAATCCAAATGCATAACCAGAAATTTGTAATTGCTGTACTTTGTTCGGAAGGTAGTCTTTGACACATCCTCTTACTTAATCCTTAATTGATGATATCCTAAATGAAGATTAATCTTTAAAAATACTTGAGTCCCTTACAATTAGTCAAATAGATTGTTGATTTGCAGTAACGAATATTTATTCTTGATCGTGATCTTATTTAATTTACGATAATCAATGCACAGTTGCAAGGTTCCATCCCTCTTCTTTACAAATAATACCGGTGCGCTCCAAGTAGACATACTTAGTCTAATAAAGCCCTTTTCTAATAGTTCCTGCAACTAATGCTTTAGGTCCTTCACTTCTGCAAACGTCATTCAATACGGTGCCTTTGAAATGAGGTTTGAACCCAGTACAATTTCAATTTCAAATTCGATTTCTCGGTGTGGTGGCAAGTTAGGTAATTCTTCCAGAAACACATCTTCAAATTCACACACCACTAGAATATCTTTTGCCAACACATCATCGCTCACAATCGTGCTGGCATAGGCTAAATATGCTTCACATTTACTTTTAATCAAATGTTGGGCATGTAGTGCCGAAATTAGACAGGGCGTCTCCTTTTGTCTTACTCCTTGAATGTGAAATAGCTCACATCCTAGGATAGTGAAGTAAATTTGTTTATGAAAACAATCTATATTGGTATGGTAATTTGCTAACCAATTCATACCCAAAATTATGACAAATTCGCTCATATCTAGCAAAATCAAATGTACGGCCAATTGTAACCCATTCACCCAAATCGCACATCTCGGGTACATTATATCCGTAATCGTAGATGCGCCCATAGGTGTTGATACTACCAAGAAGAAATCTACGATCCACAAGGGTAATTTTATATGACATAAAACATGAGGAGAAACAAATGAATGTTTGGACCTCGAGTCAAACAACACATAAGTCGTAGCATCGCAGATAGAAAGAGTATCTTCCACAACATTTAGCGATACTTGCAAAAGCCTTGCCTTGGACAGTAGGCTTATTTATCTCCGGATTAGAAAAGAGGCAATTCTTGATCAAGTGGCCCGATTGCCCACAGTTGAAGCAAGCTCCCATCAATTTATGACAAGGCTTCCCTAGGTGTTGTTTCCCACATTGAGAGCATGTGGGTCTTGCTACTTCTAGGCGTGGTTCTGGTTGAACTATAGTGCTGCTTTTTACCTTATTCGCCACTTTAGCTTTCTTAGCGGTTTCCCCTACTCCTAAGCTTGATCCTATACTTGGGCCTCCCCGATTGGACATCCTCTTCTTGAATTTTTTTTTCTTCAACTCCTTCTCGAACAAAAGGGTCCGATCTAACACGTCTCCATAAGTCTACAACTTTAAAGTCACCAGCCAGCTTTTTGATTTCTCCCTCAAACCCTGTTAAAACTTTCTGGCATTTCTGACTTCATTATCGACTAGGTAAGGGGTATAAGGGGATAATTCAGTAAATTTTACATTGTACTTTACTATCGGTGGGTTCCCTTGCCTGAGTCTTGCAAATTCTTTCTCCTTTTGCTCCCGAAGGCTCGTGGAAAAATATTTATCCATAAACACATCCTTGAACATTTCCTAAGTAATTTCATCTTTAGGTACTCCGATAACTCTCTTTTGTATTGCCCACAAATGATGTACTTCTCCTTCAAGTCTATAGGAAGCAAGGATTACCTTATCCTCCTTAGAACAACAAATAACGGTAAAATTTTTTTTGGACATCCGGATCCATATATCTACCTTTACCGGATCTGAATCCCCCATAAACTTAGGCACCCATTTATTAGTAAATCGATTATAAGTTGATACTCCTAGAATTGTTCGAGCTAGGACTGGTACCAAGTTATGTGGTGCCAATGACTCCATCACATTGATCATTTATCCTAACAGATTTAGATACTCCGCTTCTCTGTCTGGTTGAGTGCCGTCACCGATTGGGTATTTTTTCTTCAACTTGCCATTTACATTTCCTATTAGTCAAATATTAACATATAGGATAGTGCCTTGAATAAAATTCAATCAAAGGTCTTAACGAGGGATCAATAACTAAAACATAACTATAACTAACAATTTCCAACTTAAACTAATCTAAATCAATCGTAAGCTTCGCATCATAATCGATCAACCTAAGGTATATCCTTAATATTTCTCTGATACCACCTGTCACGTCTTACGTCCTCATTTACGTCATTAACCATTATTATTATTATTATTAAATGTGATAAATGCACATAAACCTATAAATAATTATACACAGGATCCATATAGTTTTCAGACCATTGGTGGCACCAACATTATACAATATCGGATCATGTTACGAAAAGATGCCTATTAAAGCCAAAATTAACTTGTGGAAGCACAAATAATACTCATCATAATGTACGGAAGCTATTTTAAACTAATGCCACCAAAGATATAATACATCATGACTTACTGTTAAAATTTTATAATATTATAATATATATCTTAACTTTAATTAAACTAAGTATATTAAATTCTAAGCATCTCAAATATATTATTTAAATGTAAAATAAAACTAAAACTTTCATCTTCACTTCTACTCATCAGATATCAACTCCTACGAGACATTTGAAGGATGGTAAAATAGTAAGAGAATGAGCTAAATACTCAGTAGGATATAATACATATATGAACATGTACATTTATGCTGAAATATATTATTGAACGGAATATGAGTCATAATACATATATAAGCATGAAATATGAATGAAAACATTTTCCTGGTGTATTAAATTTTCTTTATTTTGTCCTTTTATTGTCTTATAGTCAAAACTCACTTAACTTAAGAGATTAGCGGCCAGTAGACCTTACAGCAAACGGAGCAGATAATCAAGAAATGGATTGTATTCAATACACACAATCCAATGCCTTTTTTCCTTTTACAATCCGAGGTGGGTGGTACATACCTTTATACTCGGTATATGGAGCCAAAAAATCGCCTTACTTTCCGCCAGTGCTAGGGAGAATTCTTCGATTACTATAATAATATCTTAAAGTATACCAGGGAATATTATTCTTTGAATAAATTTTTGGTCTAATTTTTTAATTCCTTTTAAAATTTCTTGTGAAAATTCTATACTTGTTGTTAGTACTCGTTCTTAATTTTCTCAACTCTAGGAGAAAATAATTATACTTCTTAATATTATGTAGGTTTCACTTAAACTTTCATAAATATAGAAGATGAAATTTCATATCTAAATATTAGAGATGCAGCAAAATAGTAAGGTCCTGCAATATGTGCATATGTTGAAAATTCAGATGCACCAATATACAATGCACAACCGGTTCGGTGGCCGGTTCAACCGATTTAGTAGCCTCAAAATTAATTTTACATATATGGAAAATCAAAACCAACACTTGGTGAAATTAGCCGGTTTAGTAGCCTCCAATTACTAATTTTTATATGCTAAAAATTCAATATCCTCAAATCTAATTTTACACATGCTGAAAAATCAGGACCGGCACATAGTACATTTAGCTGGCGCAACTACCAGTTTGATGACCAGTTCAGTGGCTCGTTCAACCTACTTTCTACAAGATAAAAATTTAACATCAACACATGATGCTTCAACCGGTTTGCTACCTATTCAGTTGCCAGTTCAGGCTTATTTCTATAGGTTGAAATTTCAGCATCATGTCATGATTCTTTGGCCGGTTTGATGTCAGTTCAATGGCTGGTTCACCCTACTTTTTACAGGCTAAAAGTTTAGCATCAATACATGATACTTCATCTGATTCACCTGATGGTTCAATAGCATATTCAGCGGCCGATTCAATATAATTCCACAGGCTGAAAATTTCAGCATCGGCAATGATACTTCAACTGATTCTGTTATTGATTCAGTGGCCGGTTCAAGCTGATTTCTACTGACTAAAATTCAGCATCAGCAATCATACTTCAGCTGGTTGGGTTGCCGATTTAGTGGCCAGAACAGATGCTGAAAATCAGATTTAGCACATGGTGCCTTAACCAGTTTAGCAGCCGACTTATCAACCTTTAAACTGATTTTTACCTATTCTACAATGATGATACAGTAGTGGCAGCATAGAGAGTAAAAGAATTAAATATTGGATCAACAGCACTGGAAGAAAATTAGTAAGGATTAACAATAAGTGAAGGAAGAGCTTATGGTATACTTGCTCAAAATTCAGTTGTTTGCAATGTGGGGTACTGATTTCATCACTTTCCTTTGGGCCTTTCAGTTCTTTCTTCTCTTCTCCCTCTTGTTTTCCCTTCCCTCCTTCTATCTCACGTGGCCCTTATATAATTTGAGGCTAAAGTTGGCTAAGTCATCCTTTATTGGATGAGCTACTGCTAGTAACCCATAAATTTTCTCCAAATTCAGATTAGTGTCCTAAATTTGGCTCAAAATTTTTACTGATTCATCCCTTAATCTTTACTGAATTGGTTCTTTGGGGTGCTTCCTTATGTTATTGTTTGATTGATTTTTAATTTGGCTTATTCATGTGGCCTGTTTCAGCTGTTGCCAACGAAGTTTGGTTATTGCCCTTACTGCTGCTCGTGCTACTGCTGATGCCGCTGTCATTTGATGGATGAAGCATGCTGGGTGCTACTCAATTAAATTATAAAGTATGCTGAATCATTTGTTCCCTTGTAATATTGGTGAATTATTACTGAAGTATGCTGCTGATTTTACTGTTACTGCTGCCTGTATGCTACCAATTGTGCTACTGCCTTTTGCCAATTGAATTTAAATTGATTATTAACTGGGTTCATTGATTAAATTTGTACCATTGTTGTGTCTTGGGGTGAATATTTGGCTTTCGAGTTTTTAATATAATTACTATAACTAGTATAATTAGGAAACTTGATTCTTACATAAGTCGATCTAACATGAATGAAGTCAAAAATCCATGTTACCTCACGATGTCATTATTATAAAGCCTTGTCAATGATTCATGGAAAACATATTTCTAATAACAATAAAATATACTGACTTGGTCAAGCAATCTATTTCAGATTGAACAGTCAATAATGTTTGACCTTGGATGATGAGAAGGCCAGTATGAGACGCGTACCATATTTTTTGGCCATAGGGAGCTTAACATATGCTATGGTGTGCACAAGGCCGGACATTACACATGCCGTCGACACTATTAGCCGATTATTGTTAAATCCTAATAAGTAGCACTGGTCAACAGTAAAGTGGATATTTAGATACCTTCGAGGGACTTCTAAGATAAGCTTATGTTTTGAAAGTGACAAACCTCTATTGGTTGGATATAATAATGCTGACATAGCTGGTGATATTAACTCTTGAAAGTCCACATCAGGATACCTTGTTAAGTTCGCCGGAGGAGCAATTTCTTGGTAGTCAAAGTTGTAGAAATACGTTGCTCTATCATCCACTGAGATATAATTCATAACTGTAATTAAGGCCAACAAGGAGATGCTGTGGATGAAAAATTTTGTCCGGGAGCTTGGATTTGAACAAGAGAAGTATGTGGTACTTTGTGACAGCCAAAGTGCCATATATCTCTGTAGGAACTCCCCATTTCGTTCAAAATTAAAACATATTGATGTTTGGTACCATTGAGTGAGAAAAATTGTTGACGTGGGACTGCTATCACTGGAAAAAGTCTGAACTGAAGAAAATGGGTCAGACATGATGACCAAGGTACTGCCTAAGGAAAAACTTAAAACCTATTGCAATATGGCCGGACTAACTAATTTAGTTTCCTCACGGTCATAAGGAAAATTTTGTTAGGACTTAGGGTCATTCTTGTATGAAAAGTAGGCTGGAGTGGTGTTCACTTGGCTGGAATGGAAGTAGACCGGAGTAGTTTGCACTTGGCTGGAATGAATGGAGGTAGGCTGGAGTGGCGTGCACTTGACCAGAATGAATGGAAGTAGGCCGGAGTGGTGTGCACTTGGTCGGAATAAATAAAAGCCGAAGTGGTACACTTAGCCAAAGAGGTATTAAGGGCCGAGAACTTTGAATAATGTCTAAGGAAACTAGGCAAAGGTCCGAGGACTATGGTCAACGCCTGGGAACACTAATTGGAAAAGCAGGTCACTTGCAATGTTTGTGCAAACAGTTTTTACAGAGAGGGAAGTTGACTTTTAGAGCTGGCAACCGATTTGCAAAGCTGATTAACCTCTTCCGGCAGAATTATGCTTTGCAGTGTTTGTGGTAGGTTACAGAGTTGGTAAGTTTTACTGTGCACGTAACCTGCCTATTGAGTAGGTGGCCGCTCAGTCAAATATATATATATATATATATGCATGCTGTGCATGCGATATGGGTATTATGTAGAGAAGTGAGAAAGAGAAAATGAAATAGAGAACACAAGGAGTGGCCATCATTGCTCTTATATTTTGCGCTTGTTTCTATTCTCATCTCTTCAAGGGCTTGTGTAGTCAAAGGATTTTTGTAACTAAATTCACATAATAAAATTATTTGCGGATTAAGTATCCTGTGATTTTTTCTTATTCAGAAGAGGATTTTCTACGTAAAAATTGTGTGTGCGTTCTAACTCTCTCTCTTTCATTACTTTGCCGTGCGTGTTTATGTGGCTATCATCCTTATTCTTATGGTTTTGTCCGACCGACTGGCATCCTCTTCCTCAACAATCAAAGCTTTACTAGCAAAGACAATAACTAATCTACACAAGGGTCGATATTAAACTCCTTGTTTAAACTCATGAGAAAGTGATAATATAAAAGTAATTGTCCGAAAAATGAGACACAATATTTTATATATGAAATCTTTAAAAATAATGAAAAATCATGGGATTATATATCCGCCAAATATCAACTATATGATGGGAGCGGTTACAAACCTTCAATAATATAAGGGATAATAACTTGTAATAAGAAACCCAAATGACAAAAAATATAATAATGAATGAGAAGAAAATAATCAGTAAAAAATATTTTCTCAATATTTAAAATAACATACCTAAAGTTAGCAAAGAATGAAATATAATTTAAGGCTCAAACGATTAGTGAATTTTTCTTTTCTTCCTTTCTCTCTGTTTTTCTTTTTCTCACATTATTTTGATGCTCAGATGATCTTTCAAAATCTAATGGAAAATGACCTAAAATAAGTCAAGCTTTTTATAAAAGGATTGTGACACATGAGTGCCTAAGATGCACACTTGTATTAGACATTAGCATGCAAGCACCATATCAATCATAAGATTCACTTAGAGCTACTAGTAGTGGTGCAAGTGCACCCCTCGGGCGCCCTTTAGGCATGACAATTCTACCTCAAACACGCAAATGTGCCTAATGTGCGCATGTCAGTGCTAATCCAACTCATTAATGAAGAATGCCTTTGCACGTGTATAATAAGGATGAACCTCACACAATCCTCTGTGTGGCTGGGCAATGAATCAATGAATATGGATATGTATAAAAGGTTTGATATTTATAATGAAGTCACTCGTCCCATTAAACTTGCCCTTATGTCCATGTGAGGCCCATCACCATCCCGAAAATCATTCGGTATATTTCAAACATTTCTCTTTGCACTGCCATAATCATCATATCTGACCCATTATTATCAATCTTGACTTTATTGAGTATTAACAATTTTGTATTAACAACACTCATCATCTAATGATATCGTATATTAATATGTTTCAATTTGAAATGGAATAATGAATTCATGAAAACATGTATAGTGTATTGGTTGTCAAAAAGTAGTATATATCACTTTTACTTAAAGTCAAATTTTTGAATGAACTTCTATATCGATAACATTTTCTTCCTCACATCCGTCACTACAATGAATTCAGTGTCAATAGTAGAGAGTGTGACACAATTCTATAGCCTTGATTATCAAGGCATAACTCCTCTTACTAACATAACCAAATGCCTCAAGTGGGCTTTCGAGAATCAATGTCGCCTTTTCATCCTTAAACCTGACCAAAATCGGCTAGTTGTTGCTAAAACACAAACACATCTTGAAAATATCTTGAAGATGTTTGAGTATCCACTTCATCAAAGATAAATTCTCTCTTTTTTTTTTTTTTGTGGGATTGGAAAGAAATCGACTGGCTATTCTAATCGCATGAGGTATGTGTGGCCTTATACATACCATAGCATACATTAAACTCTTAATGGCCAAATAATAACGAACATTTTTCATGCCGACCTTTTCTTCCTACATAGAAGGATTTTTCGAAGTGTTCAACTCAAAATGATTAGCAACTAGAGTACTTACCTGTTTAGATTTTTCTATGTTAAATCGTTGAAGTTCTTTTTTAAAATAGTTCTCTTGGGACATGTAAAAAATTCTTATACAAAGAATTTGCTTTGCTGACCCCAAACATTATGAAAGTCTTTCCAAAATTCTTTTTCAACTCTCTAATTTGGAAGATATTCCACCCCACAAAAAAAAAAAAAAATTATTAACATAAAGTAATAGGATAACAAGCTCCTCTCTTGAGAACCTTTGAACCAATATGTAATGGCCTGAAATAGTCTTTTGATAGCTTTACTTCACCATAACCAATTCAAACTTCTTATGTCATTATCTTGGGGCTTACTTTGACCTATAAAGGCTCTTCTTTAAGTGGCATATTAAAAGTTCATTCCTCTTAGCTTTAAGTCCCTCTAGTTATTTCATGCGAATTTCCTCATGATCATTGTAGATGAAAACTGTCCACACATTTAGTTGTTCGATTTCAAAATTAAAGCTTGCAACTAGTTTAAGAATGACTCAAATGAAAGATATCTTCACAACGAGAGAAAAAATATTCTCAAAATCGATATCCTTCCATTGATCAAATCCCTGGACAACTAATTTTGCCATATACATTAGTTGAGGGTTATTCTTTTTAGATTTCAAGTGGAAAACCCACTTGTTTTTTAATGCTTTCTTGCCCTAGGTCAATTTAGTGAAGTTAAAAGTATGATTCTCATTTAACGACGTTATCTTGTCTTATATATCATTCATCCACTTCGTCTTATAATTGTCTTTTAAAACTTTATCAAAACAATTAGGGCACTCCACTCCTGGTAAATAATACATACTTATTGATTGATAGGCATGTGGAAGGATATCGATCTCTCATGGATCGTATGAGTGAAATGGTCAATATAGGCTTGGGAGCTTTATGATGAACAACACCATGAGGATCATCATTATTATCATCATCCACATCATTAAAGTGAAAATATCATGGTCTCCATTGCCTTGATGATTAACCCAAGTATCATCATCAACTTAACTTGGCATTGGTGTCAAAGACAAATGATTCATATCATAAAGATGATCATTATCATAGGAGATTATCTTCTTTGCTTTGATAATATCTTTAATGAACACCATATCTTTAGATGTTACAAGCTTCTTCTCTACTGGATTATAATATCAATAGCCAAATTCATCTTTTCTGTAGACAGGAAAAATACATTGTTGAATATTCACATCAAGCTTGGACCTTTCATCTCTTGCAACATAGGCAAAAGACCTGCACTTAAACATATGCAACTGATCATAAGGTACCTCATTTCACCATTTAGGGGACTGTTGGAAGGGAGGTTTATAGCATGAGCCACTGCATTTAAGACTTTTCTTGAAAATGAGTTAGGGCATTTCACCTCCAAAAGTACATATCAAACCCTCTTAATTAATGTACAATTCATCCTCTCAACCACACTGTTTTGGTTATGATTTCTTCAGTGGGGTCCTTTGATGTCATATCCTTTGCAAGCAACAGTATGTATCAAATGGTCCGACATGCTCCCTCCATTGTAACTACAAATACACTTCAAGTTCTTCCCTATTTACGTTTTAACCAAGCATAAAATTGTTTGAATATATTAAGTGCTTGATCCTTTTATTTTTAAGGGATAAACTCATAATTTTTTTAGAACAATCATTAATAAAGGCTATAAAATAAAGTGTGCTACTAAAAGTCTTCACCTTAAGATAACCACATATGTTGCCATACATGAGCTTGAGAAATTCCACCTTCTTTGGAGATTAATTTTCAAGGAATCAACTTCTTGTTTCTTTTCGACCATAAATTGTGGACATGTCTTCAATTATATCTCCTTCACACGTGGAAGAAAATTTTTATTCACTAAACAATTAAGCCATTTCTTATTTATATGGCTAAATTGTTTATGTCACAATTTCATTGACTTGTAACTTTTAGTAACATTTACATATCCATTTGAGATTGAGGCTTACAATACATATAAGTTGAAAGCTTATTCCCATGTGTCATTACTAGAGAGTCTTTAATGAGTTTCTATAAGCTCTCATAGAAAGTATTGCAAAATTACTCATCATCAAACTACTGTCCGAAATAAGATTCAACTAAATATTTAGGACATATTGTACGGCCATAAAGACTAATTTGTGCCATTGCCATTAGCTAAACACATGTCATTGCACCTCATGATTCTAAACAATCCATCATTATCCTTCTTTAATACTATTAAATGATTGGCAATATAAGATGTAAAGAAAATTTTTTCTAGATATTAAATAGACTATTGATCACCTAACTTATCTTGTGATCGATTATATTGATCACATCTTCTTCACACACAATAAGAAGATCAAACATGGTATCAACCGATGCTTTCTTATCATCTCCAGACTTATTGGTCTTTTTTTAATTATCTTTACTTTCTTGTTTTTACTTGTAGTAATATTTTTTGATATTGTCTTTCTTTTTGTAATAATATTATTTGAGATTTTGATACCTTGACCTTTATTTACTCTAAATTTTATTACTCAATTTGGAATCTCTTTCCTGGCCTCTTTCCCTTGACTTTGAGAAAGTGCTTCAAAATGCAAGGACATGGAGCCTGTGGTGTCCTCCTTGTCTCCTCATTAAGGACTATAGCATTGGTTATCTTTAAAATTACTATACCGTAGGCTGTATATTATTAAAAAGACAAGGTCATATGAACGCCTACCTATGGGCTATAATGATGGGTAAGGCCCCATCTATGGAAATAATATGTAAATACCGCTTTTTATCAGATTTTAATAGTGGATGAAGATCCATATTTATAGAAAATAA
Organism: Nepenthes gracilis; assembly: GCA_033239525.1. Lineage (NCBI taxonomy): Eukaryota > Viridiplantae > Streptophyta > Magnoliopsida > Caryophyllales > Nepenthaceae > Nepenthes > Nepenthes gracilis. Next base: position 11,227,192 of record BSYO01000013.1, read on the forward strand.
CATATAAATCGACCTTCAAGTATTCATCCTAATCGGTGAAATTTATTATTAGCCTTTGGTTCATAACCATTTTTTGCGTGTTATTAATGTCTCATATTTATTATTGTCTCTCATTTACTTGTTCAATATCTTTTATATTATATTGTCATCTCTTTTAGATTAGCAGACTTGGACCACTTTATTATTTTGTATCGGTAAAAAGAACTATAATTATATATTTTGGTAATAAGTTTTAGAAAAACAATTTTGTAGTTTGAAACAATTGGCATGTACAAGTTGATGAAGCATGGCTAAGGGTTGTAAATCGTCTTTACTCTTTTTTTATATCATTTGTTTGGATGGCTTTATGACTTATATATTGTTACCATTAGATTATATGACTATGCAGGTTCGAGAGGTTAGATATCAAAATAGAGTAAATTCGACCATATCTTAGGATACACGTTTAATTTATATCACCAATGAATTTTGTGCAGTGTCATGGTCCAAGTTTCTAGGGACCTAATTTTGATTAATTTTATGACAACAATCTAGGTCATGACACTAAAGTACGGGATGAAAAAGATTCCATGAGAGATCAAAATCTCACGACAAAGGGAACGATATGCCACTGAGGTATACGGAGCACTGAGAGGGCAAGAGCAATCAAAGTTTCCCTGTGAGTTTGTAGAAAGTTTAGTGGAGGATGGCCCTGTTTCCAGCAATTGGGAGCCTATTTTAATTATGACCAAGTTGGATATATGATTAAGGAGTATCCATTCTCAGTAAGGCAAGTGAATTGAAAGTAAAATGTGTTAGGAAAAAACATGTGCTACCATTGCCAAGGACACCTAATCCCTGTGGTTGAAGGCAACTTTCAAAATTTGAAACTTTAGCACATGTATTAATTAATTTTGAATTAGATATCCATTTGTAGCCTTGAAATTTGCCAGTCATTCGTATACATCACCAATAATTTTAGATTAAGCATTAGTACGGTACACTCCTATGAACAGATCCATGATAGCTAACATAGTGTGCCCTATGTATGTGATTTAGATTAATGAATTTGAATTATTCACTTAATCTAAAGGAGAATATGCGGACAATGGACTTGTTATTAGACATGGTCGATTTGATATCTTTTTAGGTATAGATTAGTAGGCATGTTATTATACAAATTTTGATTATTTCCATAAGAATTTTTGATTTCTAGGTATGAACTCTTTTAATTTCAAGGGAATAAAAGTAAAGAGTTAGAATGTTTAATTTTTATATTGCATGCATGTCACTTGATGTGAGATGGGTGCAAAAACCAATGCATATATCACCTCATAATGGGCCAATCAAAGAAATTTTGGTGGTCCAGAAATTTTAAGATGTGTTTCAAAAGATTTATCTATCTTGTCGCCAAAAAAGAAGATTGAGTTCACAATTGATTTGTTGTTAGAATAAGTGCCAACTTCTAAAGCTCTATTTAGAATGGCTATTTAGAGTGCACGGAGAGCGTGCCTCGGGCGCCCATATTCTAGAATCGGCGCTCAAGCTCGCCGAGCTTGGCAACGTGCCAGCTTCGCATTTTTGTCTTCTGGAACCCGTTTGGATCTTTCTAACCCAAATTTTCACATCCTAGGGCCCTACTTTTGATTATATAACATTAATAAGTTATAATTATCATAATTTAAAATTTAAAATCTTATTTACGGGTTAACATTCTATAATTTACAACTTCGTTTCTCAATTTTGTCAATTCTGAATCTTTGAGCTTTTTAATTCGATTTTTTCCTGTACCTTTTGATCATAATTCACCTATTTTAACTTAATTACCTTCCAATTACCATATTTTGGAAATTCAAAACCTTACCACCCATATTACCTATATCTTGGAAACCAACACCTTTCAGGGTCCAACTTTCATCTTTCTACTTCCGGACTCAATTGTCACATTCTAAATCTAATCATTGATCATTATTAATTCAATTTTATCCTAATTATTATATTTCAAAACTCAAGTCATCATAATAGTACAAACATGAAGCTCAAGAAAAATTTAAAATTAGAAATCTAAAATGGAATTATATTGTAAAACATTAGTCAAAAGTTTAATATCTGATAAAAATGACAAGTTTTATAACCCAAGTTATTTTGTTACCACTAGGATTGTGCATGAAACTACTTCACCTTACCCATGACATCTAAGCAGTGTGAGAGTCACGATAATGATGTTTGAGTGACTTATAACTTTTAATTACGTAAAATTTCTGGCTGTCTATTTTTCTTGAAGAGATTATAAAAACCCTTCTTAGTTCATAACAAAGGTGTTCGAAAGAACTTTGAGTGCACATACTTTTAGATATTATCTCTTCCCTATCTTGTAATCTATTGTGAGATAAAATCTTTTTAAATATTAATCTTTAGTGAACTATGATCTATCTGAATTTAAATAATCAAAACCTTCTTCATACCATTTTTTAGCAATGATGTTGAAGTTCCACTGACAAAAGAAAAGATCCATCTATAACGGTACGTTTAGTTGTTGGAATAAATAAAGTGGGAATAGAATAATTATTCTAGGTAATAGAATAGGATGAGAATATAGTTGGAATTATTATTTCCATATTTGATTGTTAGAATAGAATAATGTGAGAATTAATATTCTTTTATTTGGTTTGTAAAGTAGTATGAAAAATAAGATAAAAATAATGATAATAATAATAATGATAATAGTAATAAACAGAACAATAATAATTACTAATAATAATAATAATTATTATTATTATAAAATATAATAATAATTATTATTATAAAATATAATAATTATTATTATAAAATTCAATAATTACAAGAAAATATAATAATAATAATAATAATAATAATAATAATAATAATAGTTATTATTATTATTATATTTTACTGTTATTATTAAATTTTATAATAATAATAATAATAATTATTATTATTATTATTATTATTGTAAAACATAAATGATGCGTACCTGGATCAAATTTCGAACAGATTTGGATTCGTCTGGTTGGTTCGACCCGATTTCGTTCACTTAGTGTGAATCCTGCACACCACTAAAATGAATAAGAGGTCAGTGTGTCGGCAGGAGGTTGTCCCACCGAAAACACTCCGACGCTCAAATCAATAAAAAAGCCTTCGAATCTAGGAAGGTAAACTGATAAGTAAAAGAGAGAGAAAGAGAATAGGTTTGTAGGGAGTGTTGGCCCGTCGAGAATGTGAGTTCCAGCTTACTGCTCACATAGAGCAAGTGGAAGCTGTGTCCCGAAAGCGTGGAAGATTTGGGGGACAGTTCTCAGAGAGCCGAAAAGGACTCCTGTAATTGGGAGGCCTTTGGTGGGATTTGAAGGTGAATGCTGGATGCAAAGAGAGAGAGAAGGAGAGTCTTTGCCCAAGCACTGTAGGCGTTCGTGACTTAGACTGTTTCCGAAAGTCTCTTTGTTGTCTCAGAAAGTGTGTTCTGTATGTTCTCTTGAAGGTGAGTTAGAGAGCGTATTTCAGACCCTGTCTTCCAAAATGAAGACTCCAAGCTTATATGGATAGTAGGAGAGCCACCTTCTCTAGTCAAGGTGGTGTGATCTTCTGGCCTGGCAATGGCGCCCTTCTCAGAGTTGGTGGGAATGACTAGCGTGATTTGATTGATCCTTTTCCTTCTGAACAGTGCAACGGATATTCAAATCATCTGCTTTCCTTTATGCCCTTGTGACTGTTTAGATTCCATTGTTGGCGCCGAATTCCTTGTTGCCTTTCTTGAGAAGATCAGGTTTTAGGAAAGCGTGTAATTATAAAAAGATCGTTACTTTTCGTGTACGAGATCGCTTGTTAAATTGAGCCTGGCCAGTATCAGATTTACCGCTTTTTTAGGCCTGCTGCTACAGTACTTCCGGTCAACACTCGGGTTGACCGTTCGAGTTGGCCGCCTGCTTGCGTCTTCTTTGGAGTTGACAGTACTTCAAGATTTGGGCATTTACCTCCTGTTGGGCCAACATTGGAGTTGACCATCCAACAGGCTATTTGGGTCTTCTTTGATTATTAGCCCAGCCCAACTACCGAATACCCATCACTAACCCCCCATGCCGATGGCTAGAATTCTGGCCTTCGGTATGTTTATGATGGGATGCCCATCACTGCCATTCGTTAGTTGAGGATCCTGGAGGACTCTATGAAAAGCAAAGAAGAAAGTTGATCGGATCCGTTGACTGTCTTTGGTCAGATCCGGAGAAGAAAATTGACCGGATCTGTTGACTGTCTCTGGTCAGATCTGGAGAGGAAAATTGATTTGATCCATTGACTGTCTTTGGTCAGATCCGGAGAAGAAAATTGACCGGATTCGTTGACCGTCTTTGGTCAAATTCGGAGAAGAAAATTGACAGGATCCGTTGGTCGTCTTTGGTCAAATCCAGAGAAGAAAGTTGATTGGATCTATTGACTGTTTTTTGTTAGATCCGGAGAAAAAAATTGACCAGATCTGTTAACCTTCTTTAGCCAGAATCTGAAAAACTTTCTGCGAAACCTAATTGACGCGTGGCTATTGGCCAGCTTGTCAGCCCAAAAGTGGATACGTGTCTTCTCTTGGTTGGGCCGCTATCCAGGCCATTTAATGCGTCAGAAGATTTGCTTTATAAGAGGCCATTAGGAAGGCGACACATGGTAGGAACGATGGCGTGCCTTCTCGAGGCAGTTTAAGGCATTTCACACCTTGCTGTTTAAGTTTCCCTCCTTGTTCTGAGTATTCTCTCACACCTCCTACCTTGCCTTCTTCGTCTTCAACCTTTTCTCATTCCCCAAAGAAATCCTAGTTTCTCTGTTAACCATGGCCTCAACCTTTGTTGCCGACATCTCTTCTGTCATTCGAGAGAGTGATGTGAATGTGTTGTGTGTCGAGTTCAACATCCTGAAGGATATTACGTGGAGGGTCCCGGACAAGGATGACAGTGCCTTCTCTCCACCAGCAGGGCATGTGAGGGTGTACGAGGCCCATCTGAGGAGCGATCTCCGTCTTCCTCTTCCAGACGACTTGCAATTGATCCTTTAAGCACTTCGAGTCCCTGTTGCCCAGCTCCACGCTAACGCCGTACGGTAGATTTGCACCCTTTGAATTTTCCATCGTAAACATTCTAAGAGGTTAACAATGTCCATGGTGAAGGGACTTTTAAAAATAAATCAGGTAGGTGAGTGGATCTCCCTCGTTCCCCGTACTGCCCTTAAGATAAACACGGTCATCTATGACTTACTCAAGAACTGAAAGAACCGGTTCTTTTTTGTGAGTGTGGCGGAGACCTGGCCCCTTGCGAATGATTGGGGTTAGGTGCCAGAGGGTACACTGGGCGCCGTCTATAGCGGAGACGGCGTCCTTAGAGTGGTTGGCCAAATTGGTCAAAGACAACGTTTCAGACTTCAAACGGGATTTCTTGGTCTCTAGGGTAGAGGCCAAGAAGGTGAACTGGGGGCCTCCTTCCCCGGTTCAAAAGCTCAGACCGCAGGCGATGATAATGCGACTGGAGGAGTCCAGGGGCTTGCTCATCCGCCCCCGTCCAACAGATGATGATTTTATCGACCCGCGGCCCAAAAGGATGGTGTTGGAGACACCTTCCTCGTCATCTTTGGGGCCCGATTACATTACCGTTGGGATTTGCAGTGGCCTCGGTAGTACCACTGGAATGGAGAAATCTTTTGAGAACTTGCCGGAGGCCAGAAGAGAAGGCGTTATCTTGGCACAACCCGCACCATAGGTGGTTCCTCGACTGGCACAGACGGAGACCTTTTCGGAGCCAGCCTGTGAGCCGCCGACGGAGGCGCAGGAGCCATCTGTTGGCTCTCCAGTTATGCAGATGCCTACTGAGGAGCCGATAGTTGACCTTGATCCTCCAGCAGCCACAGTGGAGGCCGTAGCCGGGGAGCTTATTGTTGCTGCAGATGATGTTGATGAGGGCTCCTGGACGAGATCTTGGAGGAGGCCACTGCCAGCTTTGCTCGTGAGGACATCGCTTCCGGCCCGCCGCTGCCTAAGCCAGGCTTAGAGGCCAGACCCGAGAGCCCTGCGCGAGAGTCTTGGAGGTATAATCTTTCGCTATGCCTTTTGCATAATTTCTCCTTTTGGAATTTCTAACTTGTTTTTTGTTTGTCTTTTGTGTAGAAGGAGAAGGTGATTGCTGTCATTACCAAGGTGATGGACCAGTGGGATCGGGTGATCTCTGACAAGGAGGCAGAGATCGCCTGGCTAGATGCGAAGTTGGCGACTTCGGGGGCGGAGTACCGTGAGGAAACAGCTGCCCTGGAGACTGTTTTTACAGGTGTGGAAGCAGAGAATACGAATTTGAAGGCTGAGGTTGCCTGTTTAAAGGAAGAAAACGAACAAGCGAAAGGGTGTATCGATCAACTTGCTGGGCAGATGGCAACCTTGGAGAATGATTTGAGTCTCCGCATCTGCCCCCACGAGGTTGAGGGTATGATGCTCGAGCGGTTGTGGGAAGGGGTCAACATCAGTCAGCGCTTTGTGCGGCTAGTTGATCCCAACTTCCCTGGTGATCTCATCAATTTATCAAACCGGTCGGCGCAGCGTAGAGACAGTCTTGTAGGGGAGCCCCGTGACAGCCGAAGGCCCCCACTGCCCTCGTAGCTCTTGTGGTTGTATATATATATATATATTTTTGAGTTTTATGATGTACATCTTGATTCAGCAATAATATAAGTAGACATGCTTCTGCCTTTGTACTTTGCGTCTTTGGCATTCTTGGTGACCAACTGAGCAGAGTGAGCTACTAGTTAGCTGCCAGCTTTGTTTTTGGAGCGTCGAAATTGCCTTCTAGGCCGTTGCCCATGAGTATAGCTTGGCGTCTCTCTCCAATCGACCATCGCTGGCTGATAGCGTTATCTCCTTGTGAAGGAAGTCGTCGCGCGTTCTGTGTTAGCCCCCTAAGATTTTTTTTTACCGCTAACGAGCCACTTGGATGACCAAGGTTTAGGTTCAACCTCTCACGGGCAGCCTGGATGACTAGGGTTTAGGTTCGACCTCTCACGGGCTGCCTGGATGACTAGGGTTTAGGTTCGACCTCTCACGGGCTGCCTGGATGACTAGGGTTTAGATTCGACCTCTCACGGGCCGCCTGGATAACCAGGGTTTGGTGACGAGAGGGTGAAGACCCTCCCGACTTAGGGGCAGCCTAGATTGTTTCGAATCTGCAATGAAAAACCACACACATATATACACGTACATGCAACATGCTAAGGAAACACTCATTTTACTTAGTCGAATCATGCACACAAATACAAGTCACATGCGGTTTGCAAGGCACGTACCTGGGTCCCTACTGGTAGTAGCATTTGAGGTGGATCGCGTTCCACGTCCGCGGGACTAACTTTCCGTCCTAGTTTCGGAGTTTGCATGCTCCGTTTTGTACGATCGCGGAGACTAGGAAAGGCGCTTCTCAATTGGGGGAGAGCTTATTTCGGCCGGCCACCTTTCCTGTGGCCTTAATGCTCCGTAAGACCAAGTCTCCAACATCGAACTGCCTCGCTTTCACCTTTTTATTGTAGTAGCAGGTGACTCGATACTGGTAGGCTGCGGTCCGTATTCTATCGGCCTCACAGGCTTCCTTTAGCAAATCTAGGTGTTCCCGGATCTTTTGGGAGTTAACCTGCGGGTCGAAGGATTCGACCCTTAGACTCGGGAGCCCGATTTGGACCGGGAGCACCGCTTCAGTCCCGTAGCAGAAGCTGAAAGGTGTCTTGCGTGTTGGTTCCATCGGAGTTGTTTGGTAAGACTAAAGGACCGAGGCGAGCTCGTCTACCCAAGAGCCCCCTTGATCCTCCAGCTTGGTCTTGAGCCCATGGAGTAGCGTCCGGTTCGTGACCTCCACCTGTCTATTTGCTTGAGGGTATGCCACTTAAGTGTGGACCATCCTAATTCTAAGGCTGGTGCAATACTTGGTGAAGCGTTTTTCCGAGAATTGGGTTCCGTTGTTAGTCATAATGACCTCTGAACGCCAAACTTTGTTGACGATGTTCTGGCGGACAAACTTGAGTGCAATGTGTTCAGTGATCTTGGCCAGCGGGACGGTCTTAACCCACTTCGTGAAATAGTCGATACCGGCTATTATGAACTTTCTCTACCCGGTGGCAATAGGAAATGGGCCAAGGATGTCAAGCCCCCATTGTGCGAAAGGCCAAGGCGCACAAGCGATTTTGATTCTACTTGCGGGATACCGTGACGAAGGTCTTTGTGAAGTTGGCAGCTTTCACACCTCTTTACCAACTTGAGTGCGTCCTTCTTCATCGAGTGCCAGTAGTAGCCTCGCCGCATGATTTTGAACGCTAAATTCTTGCCGCTTACGTGTGACCCGCAAATCCCAAGGTGCACCTTACTCAAGACATAGTCAGCCTCTTCCGGGGTTAGGCAACGGAGGTACAGAATCGAGTAGCCACGACAATACAGCTGCCCATCGACTATTGTGTACCAACCGGCCGTTTTCTTTATTCGTCTGGCTTCTTCTGCTTCCTCTGGCAGCGTTTCATCCACAAGAAATCTTGGGTAAGGTGTTGTCCAATTCTTGATTTCAGAGACTTGCATTGCCTCCTGCACCTTTATGCTGGGTGCGCTTAAGATCTTCCTCATATTCCTCGAGTACTGTTTTAGATTTTTCACCGCTGCTGCTCTTGCCAACTGATCGGCCTTCCAATTTTCAGTTCTAGGAACATTAGCCAAGGTCAGACTGTCGAAGTTGCAGACCGTCTCCTTTGCTCTGGCCAAGTATTTGGCCATGTGCGGGTTATTCGCTTCGAAGTTCCCATTGACTTGGTTGACGATCAGTTCGGAGTCGCTAAAGATAGCCACTCTTTTGGCTGAGCATTCTTTTGCTAATCTTAACCTAGCCAACAGGGTTTCGTATTCGACAACATTGTTGGTTGCCGGGAAGTCGAATTTAAGGGAGTATTTCACCTCAAACCCGTCAGGGGTCATGAGGACCACCCCTGCCCCGCTGCCTGTGTCCGTGGATGACCCGTCTACATGGAGAATCCACTTCGGAGCCTCCCAGGAGCTGCTCTTCGTTCCCCGTGGGCTGTTCTTTGAGGATCGGGGTCGTGGTTTCCACAATGAAATCTGCCAGAGCCTGCGCCTTTATGGCAGGCTTGGGCCTGAATTTAATGTCAAACTCACCCAACTCGATGGCCCACTTTACCAACCACCCCAAAATATCGGGTTTCTAGAGTATGCTCTTTAGAGGTTGGTCGGTGATGACTATGAAGCGATGTGCCTAAAAGTAGGGCCTCAATTTTCGCGCGGAAAATATCAATGCTAAGGTTAGTTTTTCTGTGCGCGGGTAGCGCGTCTCTGAGTCGGTCAATGTTTTGCTCACTTAGTAGACCGGCCGTTGGGCATCAGTGCCCTGGCTTCCAAGGACGGAGTTGAGGGATATCTCTGACACCGCCAAGTAGAGGTACAGCTCTTCGCCAACCTTGGGCGATGTTAATAAAGGTGGGCTAGCCAGGTACCGCTTCAGCTCATCGAAGGCCGTCTAGCAGTTTGACGTCCATTGGAAGCCATTTGATTTCGTTCCCCTCAGTGCCTTAAAGAATGGTTGATACTTGTCGCCGAACTTTGTTAGAAAGCAGGACAAGGCCGCCAATCGCCCAGTTAGTTGCTGGATGTCTTTTACGCTTCGTGGGGAAGTCATGTCCACGAGGGCATTGATCTTCTTCGGGTTTGCTTCGATCCATCGTTGGGAGATGATGAAACCCAGAAATTTTTTGGAGGCCACCCGGAAGACATACTTGGCCAGATTCAACTTCATTTGGTGTTCACGGAGCACTATGAAGGACTCCGCCAGATCGTTGATGTGGTCACCCATAACTCTGCTCTTGACGAGTATGTCGTCAACATAGACTTTCATGTTGCGACCGATATGTTTTTTGAACATTTTGTTCACCAGCCACTGGTAGGTGGCTCCCGTGTTCTTCAGCCCAAAGGGCATTACTTTATAACAATAGGTCCCTTGGGCTATCATAAACGATGTGTGTTCTTCGTCCTCCAAACTTATCCGGATCTGGTTGTAGCCTGAGTAGGCGTCCATGAAGCTCAAGAGCTCATGTCCGGATGTTGAGTCCACCAGCAGGTCGATTCTGGGTAAAGGAAAGCTGTCTTTTGGGCAAGATTTGTTAACATCGGTGAAATCGACGTACATTCTTCACTTCTCGTTGCTCTTCTTTACCAAGATGACGTTGGAGAGCCAATCAGGGTACTGAACCTCTCTGATGAATCCGGCCTCCAATAGTTTCTCTACTTCTTCTCGAGTGGTGATCAGTTTTTTCATAGAGTGGTTCCTCCACTTCTCCCTAACAGGTTTTTGATCCGAGTCGGGGACCAACTTATGGACCATTATCAGGTCAAGAATCCCGGGCATGTCAGCCAAAGTCCACGCAAAAATATCGGCGCTCTGCCGTAGGAACGAGATTAGTTTTTCACGTAGTGCGCCTATGAGTGAACTGCCAATTTGTACGAACCTTTCTGCATCGTCCAGATTCAGTGGGACTAAGTCGTTTGCCTCACCAGACTGCGCTTGTTGCAAGGTTGCCTCGTCTCGATAATCAAGTTATCTTGTCATTTTGGCATTATCGTTAGGAGCGATTTGGGATATATAACATGTCCGCCCAGTGACTTGGTCACCCAGCACTTCGCCCATGCCGTATGGCGTCGAAAATTTTATTTTAAGGTGTGGTATTGAAGTGAAGGCCCCGAACACTGTTAGACCTGGCTGGACTAGTATTACATTGTACACGAAGGGCAAGTCGACTACCAAAAAGGTAAGTGTACGACTTGCGGTCCTTGGATACGTTCCTAGGGAGACTTCAAGTCTGATCGTCCCTTAAACGGGCACTGGTTCATTGTCGAGGCCATAAAATGGCCTTTCAGCAGATTTTAGTTGATTCTTTTTCAAATCAAGTTTAAAGAATGCATCGAGGTAAAGTAAATCACGGGAACTTCCATTGTCAGTAAATACACGTTTCATCTAGTAGTCGATGTACCATCGGAAATCAGTACTGATACAACGAGGGGGTCTGTATGGGGGGAAACTAGATCCGTTAGGTCATCATCACTAAAACTAATGACATTGCCAATAGTGCGCTGCTTCTTCCTCCCTGGACGCTAGTCCCTGTTGTCCGTCGGAGCCTTGATTGGCCGGGTGGTGATCATGTTGACCACTCCTGCTGCGACCTGGTTCTGTGGTGGTGAGGCTCCTAATCCTTTTTTGCCCGTGTTGCCAGAGCTTTGACCGGGGCTCTTGACGAATATGGTGAGGTAGCCCCTCTTGATGAGCTCCTCAATCTCCCTTTGAAGAGTCTTGCAGTCCTCCGTGGAGTGCCTGGGAGATCGATAGAAATCACAGTACTTGGTCGGATTTCCTCCCTTCGCCTTCTTAAGTGGTTTTGGCCACTTAAGGAACTTCTCCCCATGGATCTGCATGAGGATGTTTGAGCGTGTATCAATTAAGGGCATCAGGCTGATGGGTCTGTGGTTCTTGCGCTCTGGTGGTCTAGCTCTGTGGCGTTTTTGGTGGGAGTAATCACTACCGTTGTGCTTCCTCTTTCTTTCCAGCGGGAAAGAGCGAGGCTGTTCATGTCAATCTGGACGCTTTGCCTCGTTGGCCTCCTCTACTACTGCATAGGCCCTAGTAATGGGCTGCGCTTTTTGAAAAGTCTGCGGATTCTTGTGCGCCAGGTGCCTAAAGAACTCCCCATGTGCCAGTGTCGAAATAAAATTGCCCAGTTTTATTTCCTCCATGAGTTAGGGGAACCGCCTGGCTTCTGCCATGAAGTGATCTAGAAACCTCCGCGGGTTCTCTCTGTGTTTCTGCTTAATATACGACAGATGCCACTACTGTTTTTCCTCCCTACGTTGGAGGCGTACTGAGATAAGAAGAGATCCACAAGCTCCTGGAAACTCTGGATCGAGTTTGGAGAGAGATGATGGAACCAGATGCGGGCGTCCCCTTTTAGTGTGAGGGAAAAACAGCGACACATGGCTGCGTCGTTAAACCCTTGTAGACCCAGATGGGTGCGAAAGTGGGCGAGATGGTCGACAAGATCCGCACTCCCATTGTAAGAGTCAAGGGTTGGCATCTTGAACTTAGCCGGCATAAGATGGTTCAAGATCTCCGTCATGAAGGGAGATCTGTCGACGTTGGCGGTGCGTTCGTCGTCTTTGAAGATGCGGTTCCATATCTTCTCCAACCTTGGGTCTGCTGAAGCGGCGTTAGCGAATCTCTTGGAGTTGAGATATGCTCTCAACTCCGTTCTTTCTCGGGCTGGTGTAGCAACAGGACGGCTGCTGCCCCTACCTGATTTCGAGGCCTGGGAGGCTTCCTCCTGAGCCTGGGGCCTAGACTCCTCTCGGGAGTATCTGGGGCTCCTCCATTCCAGACTTTCATTTGGAGCTGCGCTGGTTTCTCACTCCTCGCGCCTTAAACGGCTTTAGGCATGTGACGACGTGGGCGTAGGAGCACTGGTCAGTCTTCCGGCCCGTTGTGCCAGAACTTTCTTTCTTTGGCCTCCTCTTCTGGATGCCGGTGCTGGGGCCACTATAGGAGCAACCCCCAGCTGAGGTTGCTCCTGGCGGGCATAGAGTATTTGGAGCATCCTATTCGTATTGTGCATGTGCTCCGCCAGGTTCTAGAAAAAAGATGTTGGGATTCCACCGGCTACCCCATTGACCACGGTGCCGATGGTGTGGTCTTGGTTTGGGGAAATCACGTCTCGGGTAGGCTCGTTTGCTTGCGCCATTGTGTTCACCATTCTGTTGATCGGAGAGAGTTTTTAGGAAACGCGGTTGTCTTTTTGTAGCGTGTTCCCACAGACGGCGCCAATGATGGTACCTAGATCCGACTTCGAACAGATTTGGATTCGTCTGGTTGGTTCGACCCGGCTCCGTTCACTGAGTCTAAATCCTGCGCACCACTAAAATGAATAAGAGGTCAGTGTGTTGGTGGGAGGTTGTCCCACCGAAAATATTTCGTCGCTCAAATCAGTAAAAAAGCCTTCGAATCGAGGAAGGTAAACTAATAAGTAAAAGAGAGAGAAAGAGAATAGGTTTATCGGTAGTGTTGGCCCGTCGAGAATGTGAGTTCCAGCTTACTGTTCACAGAGAGCAAGTGGAAGCTGCGTCCCGAAAGCGTGGAAGCTTTGGGGGACAGTTCTCAGAGAGCCGGAAAGGACTCCTGTAATTGGGAGGCCTTTGGTGGGATTTGAAGGTGAACGCTCGATGCAGAGAGAGAGAGAAGGAGAGTCTTTGCTCAAGCACTGTAAGCGTTCGTGACTTAGACTGTTTCCAGAAGTCTCTTTGTTATCTCAGAAAGTGTGTTCTGTATGTTCTCATGAAGGTGAGTTAGAGAGCGTATTTCAGAACCTGTCTTCCAGAATGAAGATTCTAAGCTTATATAGATAGTAGGAGAGCCACCTTCTCTGGTCAAGGTGGCGTGATCTTCTGGCTTGGCAATGGCGGCCTTCTCAGAGTTGGTGGGCATGATTAGCGTGATTTGATGGATCCTTTTCCTTTTGAATAGAGCAATGGATATTCAAATCATCTGCTTTCCTTTCATGCCCTTGTGACCGTTTAGACTCCATTGTTGGCGCCGAATTCCTTGCTGCCTTTCTAGAGAAGATCAGCTTTTAGGAAATCGTATAATCATGAAACGATAGTTACTTTTCGTGTACGAGATCGCCTGTCAAATTGAGTCTGACCAGTATCAGATTTATCGCTTTTTTGGGCCTGCTGCTACAGTACAGTATTTCTGGTCAACACTCGGGTTGACCGTTCGAGTTGGCCGCCTGCTTGCGTTTTGACAGTCAACGCTGGCGTTGACCGTCGATGGAGTGTTATGGGCAGTCGGTGATTTGGGCCTTTACCTCCTGTTGGGCCAACATTGGAGTTGACCGTCTAACAGGCTATTTGGGCTTTCTTTAACTGTTGGGCCAGCCCAACTACGGTATACCCATCAAACATAATAATAATTAAATATAATAATAATTATTATTATAAAATGTAATAATAATAATAATAATTATTATTATTACAAAATATAATAATAATAATAATAATAATAATAATAATAATAATAATAATAATAATAATTACAAAATATAATAATAATAATAATAATAATAATAATAATTACAAAATATAATAATAATAATAATAATAATAATAATAATAATAATAATAATAATAATAATAATAATAATAATAATAGTGGGAATAGCTATTCCCACCTTTCATGTGTGAATAGCTATTTTCCAAAAATATTTATTTTAATTAAATTTGTAACCAAATAAATGAATATCTATTCCTTGGAAATAAAAATTCTATTTTCACCTCATTCCAGCAACCAAACATGGCCTAAGTAGCAGCAGTATAGTGCATGAGTTCACGATTCGGAAGCCAAATGCCCTAGAAATAATTTCACTAGGGTTAGTGTGTTGTTATTACTAGATATATAAGTTGACTTTAAGACAAATAGTGAAAATCTCTTTTGAGCACCTTCTTAAATAACTGAAGGTTTTTCTCATGGGGTTTTTATCTCAATCAAAATATTGCATATTCTATGTAATCATTCTTTTTCTCTTTATTTTGACGAATGATGATTTGCATGCACATTTTAAGAATTGATTTTTGATGGGTCCAGCAACCATGGCCCAAGGGGTTAAGCCCCATAGTAGGCCCGCAATCCAACAAGGTCTTTGTCAAAATGAAGAGTCCTATATTCTTCAACAAGAATAGTGCATCTGCATGCCACACTATAAATCCAGGCACCCTCAAACTTCAAAGGATAAGTTCTAAAAGTTTTAAGGAGTTCCACAAAGCTCCAAATGGTTCGACATTCCCAGGAAGGAAGCCGCTCCTCCATTCAGGAGTTGGCCTTTGCCCGAGAGCCAGAAGCCCTGCGTCTTAGGAGCCATCCGTTTCGGAGCCAGGAGCTCTCCGTCCTGTGAGCCCTCCATCCCGGAGCCAATATCCCTCCGTCCCAAGAACCCTCCGTCCTAAGAGCCATCCGTCTTAAGAGCCTTCCGTCCTAGGAGCCATCCGTCTTAGGAGCTCTTCATCCTAAAAGCCCTTCATCTCGGAGCCAGGAGACATATGCCGTAGGAGCCCTCCGTCTCGAAACCAAAAGTCCCCCATAATAGGAGTCCTCTGTCCCGAAGTTAGGATCCCTTCATCCTAGGAGCCCTCCATCTGAGGAGCTCTTCATCCCATGAGCACTTCATCCCAGGAACCCTCCGTCCCAAGAGCACTACGTCCCGGAGCCAGGGCTCCATCCTAAGAGCCCTCCCACCCAGGAGCCCTCTATCCCAGAGCCAGGAACACTCTGTTCTACGAGCCCTCTGTCCCAGAGCTAGAAGTCCATCCCAGAAGCCCTCCATCCTAGAGCCAAGAGCCTTCCGTCTTGGAGCCACGAGCCCTCCACCCCCCTGAGCCAGGACCACTCTTTCCCGGAGCTAAGAGCCTTCCATCCTAGGAGCCCTCCATCCGCGAACCACAAAACCTCCATCCCGAAGACAGGAGCCCTCCGGCCGAAGCAAGGAGCATTTCTTCTCGAAGCCATGAGCCCTCCATCCCGGAGTTAGGAGCTCACTGTCCAAGAGTCAACCCCTCCGCTTAGGTAACCAGAATGTTGACTCACCAGTGCAACTTAGTTATTCTTCTCTAAGCCACCTCTTTGTTGGGCGGACCTCTAAACCACCCTCAACGAACACACCTCTAAGCCACCCCTGTACTGGGTGCACTTCTAAGACGCTCATTGTGGACCACCTCTAAGCCACCCCTCTGTCGAGCGCACCTCTAAACCGTTTCTCTGCCGGGCGTACCTCAAAGCCGCCCATCTGTCAAGTTTATTTCTAAGTCACCTCTCTATCGGGCGTACCTCTAATCCGCCCCTCTACCGGGTGCACCTCTAAGCGGCCCATCAGCCAGTGTATTCAAACGCTCCATCGCTATAGGCACATATGCATTCATTGCTTCATCCTAGTATCTTTCTATTCTTTGAGAAGAATTTCTGACTTAAACGTCAGAGGATATACGGTAGAGTAATTTCTATCATCCTCTGACCTCCTATTTGTAATTGTGGTGTGCAGGTTTCAGGTTAATAGCGATGAAAATCGGATCCACTCCAATTCGACCCCGGTAGAAGAATAAAAGGCTCTCTAATCCATACTACAACTCGAGAACCAAAGATGCAACATTAGCGTCGTCTGTGGGAACGATTAAAAAATCTTTCCACCGCACAACAGCAAAATAAACATGGCCAATACTCGTGCTCCAACCAGCACGTTGGCTGAAGATATCACCTCTCATAGCGACTACCCCTCATTGGGTAGCCATGCCAATAGGTGACCGACACGAAATGTACAGGCGCCTGGCGCTCAGTAGAGTACCCTCTTCCTAACCATTAACGCTCGTCTGAAGATGCAATACTGAGATATCAGCTTCTGTTTGATTTCTTAAGAAGTCGGCCTTTTATGTTTGATTTCTTGTTTTCATGACTTGTGTCATGTTGTTCAGGGGATGCCCTTACTACTATATTCTACCTTCAAGTCGGCAAAATACTTGGATTAAAATATTGGTGTTGTAATTTCTTTTCCTTTCTTTTTAATACATTTTACTTACCAAAAAAAAAAGAAGATGCAATACTGAGGACTCCGTCCTCTAACTCTAGGATGGATGAAGAAGATCAAAATCCCGGATACGAGCTATTGCATCCTCCAGAGGCAAAGTCACCCATGGCAACCACCCCCGGCCAAGTAGCCTTGTGAACGAACGATCAATCTCGAATGCACAAGCACTCGCTGTTCAGTCAGGTGCTCTGGACCTATTGTCCCCAAACCGTCTGCACCGGTCAGAAGATGTAACACTGGGGGCTTCGCCGATCAGCTTTCAAGCAATTCGAGAAAGTTAGCATCCTCAGAGGATCAATCGGTCCGACGACCTCAGGGCCCAAACGACCCCCAGTACTTATCACATCACCTCGACGACCTCAGTTTTTGGGAGGATCTGAGTGACGGGGCCCACTCCCGGATAAATGATTGATCCGATCCTAGGGAGCCAGGCCAAAGCCCAAAGCCCAAAGTGGCAATGCCTTGTCACTCCCAGGACTGCCGGCAACCTCCACGAACCTGAAGAGGTCCCAGGCAGAATCAACAGACAAGCCACTGCCTAGTCCTACACTCGCGAGCTGCCTCACTAAAGCGAATAGCATAACCTGTAGACACAGCAGGGCCAGTCCAAAGATGCCACGCTAGGGGCTTCCCGTCCAACTTTCGGACCTCATGTGTCCAACAGAAGACGTTGCGTCGGGGGCTTGGCCCTATGACTCCTAAACTAACAAAGCAGACAATTTTTTTGCAGAAAATCTGATGGCCTGACAACCTCGAGGCCTAAGCGATCATGAGCGGCACAGCCTAGCGGTGGCGAAAAGGCAAGCCAAGCCATGAAATGTAGGTGAAGGCCCAAAATAGCATGATTCACGCCGCTCCAAGTGTCGCTAGGAGGCATTGACCTCGAACCCTATAGGCTTGGTGGGGCGAACCTGACCTTTGAGAGAGTAGAGGCCACAAATACGAGATGCCAGCTCGAGCGGCCATTCCCTTGCTCATGGGCCCTCCTTGGCCTTGATGATTCTCCTGAGTAAGCCGCACCAGTCAGCTGACTAATCCCGTTGCAATGCCTCTTATCGACCCGTTGCATGGCAGTAAACCCTACAAAAGTTATTGCAACACTTGCAATGGAGGCTCGACGTGCTAGGCCCATCACCCAGTGCATTGCAGAAAACATCATCCAACCAAGTGCTGCATCGGTCTGGGTCATTCGAGGCAGTATCAGCCAACAACAGGACCTGAACCATTGGCCAACAGACTACCTAGTGCGGCAATAATGTGCTACCTAACTAATTCATGGCAAAGGACCAAATTCCACAGAGAATAAGGGCCATAGGTCAGGTCACCTACCAAAGCACCCTGACGACCCTCTGAAGTGGTGCATGCCAGCCGTGCACTCGAGGCAGTGAGCCGGTCATAAAAACACCACTTACATGTCGACGATTCCACGTCGAATTTAGGTAAGTCTTGCATACACTATGTCGCTTTCTTGAATCATATTTCTGTTTATAGGATAGTAATATTATCTGCTCATACGAGTAATTATATAACACTACATAAAATCATGCGACCTAGACCGCCCCTAAATAGGACAAGTTTTACCCATTCACAGTTAAACCCCGGTCATCCGGGAGAACCGTAGGCTATCAAATTAAACTTTAGCCATCCAAGTAGCCCGTAAAGCAATCGAATTAAACCTTGATCATTTAAGCGGTCCATAAATGGTCGAATTAAACCCTGGTTATTCAGACAACCCATAAGTGGTCAAATTAAACCTTGGTCATCCAAACGGCACACTAACGATCAAATTAAACCTCGATCCCATCACCAAGCAGCCCATGTGTGGTCGGACTCAAAACCTTAGGGAGCTTTTCAATATACGTGGAGTGACCTCCTGCCAAAGGAGAGAGCATCATCAGTCCACGACGGTCGTTGGACTAGGACCAGATGCATAAAAGCTACGACGTCCTCAAATAGGACCGAGTATTGACGGTACATGCAGGTGATGGCCTAGGCTAGCAAAAGCCCGGTAACGATTGTCTCAAAGTTTAACCAGCAACCACATCTTTCAGCGCCATGACCTCCTCTCGGCAGGGGCAAGCGCGACCAACCAGACCTATTTGTCAAAGCCAGGAGACTTGGATGACAACTGCATCTCCTCAGGGCCATGACTTCCCTTCACGAGAACGATCGAAATTCGACACAAGTTATCCCCAGCAGCCCTGACACTCCACTAGAAGGCAAAGAGGCATCCTTGAAGGAGTTACTAAGATCGAGATCCCAAGCTTGGCCGTGGTCACTGTATTGGCCCATTTGCTCAACCCGAGAGCTAAAGGATCCCTAGTTCTAGCAACTGAGCTTTCTGAGGGCTCCTCACTCTCAATCTCATTAGCTGACTCACCAACAGCAATGCACATGAGAAGAACCTTTCCAGGGAACGCAAGATGCATCCTATTGCCATAGCTCAAACGATCAGCTATCTTAAGGCCAGTCACCTCCCAACCTCTCGAAGCGCGTCCTTACAGCGAGGAGATTTAATCTCAAGCTTGAGATCTTCCCTCTGTGTGCTCTTGGAACTTACCTGAGACTTGGATGGCTCGTGGTCGAAATTGGTCAACAAAGATTTTCAGCTCCACACTGCTCTCCGAATTCGAGCACTTCGTCGGTCAATGAATCCGGTCAACTAGCATTTCTGTCTCCGTTCTGCTCTCTGAATTCGAGCACTTCACCAGTCAACGGATCTGGTGAACCCGCATTTTCGCTCTGCTCTTCGGATTTGAGCACGTTAGTCAACGAAATCGGTCAACAAAGATTTTCAGCTCCGCACTACTCTTCGGATTCAAGCGCTTTGGTCAATGAATCCAGTCAACCACCACTTTCGTCTCCGTTTTGTTCTCTGGATTTGAGCACGTTGGTCAACGAATCTAGTCAACGATCCTTTTCAAGCACTTTGGTCAACGGATCCGGTCAACCAGCTTTTTCAACTCTGCACTGCTCTCCGGATTCCAGCGCATTAGTCAAAAAAAGCAGTCAACCATATTTTTGGCTTTGTTTCACTCTTCGGATCAAGCGATGCTGTCAACCAAGCTAGTCAACCATCCATCTGGTTCCATCCTCTCTCCAGAGTCAAGATTTTCGGTCAATGAATCTAGGTCAGACTTAAGGGAATAACATAACAAGTCTCGTCCCATCATGGACATGCCGGAGACCGAAAATTCAGTTCATCGGCATGGAGGGCTGGTGATGAGTCTAGAACCATGGGCCCAATGGGTTAGTCCCCATAGTAGGCCCACAATCCAAAATAGTTTTTTCCAAAGTGAAGAGTCCCACATTACTCCAACAAAATTAGTGCATCTATAAGCCACACTATAAATCTAAACACCCTCAAGATTTGAAAGACAAGTTCTAAAAGTTTCAAAGAGTTCCACAAAGTTTCAAATGGCTCGACATTCTCAGGAAGGGGGCTTATCCTCTGTTGAGGAGTTGGCCTTCGCCTGGGAGCAGGAGCTCTTCATCCCAGGAGCCCTACATCCCGGAACCAGGAACCGTCTGTCCCAATAGCTCTCCATCCCGGAACTAGGAGCCCTCCGTCCCAGAAGCCCTCTGTCCTAGGAGCACTATGTTTCGAAGCCAAGAGCCCTCCGTCTTAGGAGCCATCCGTCCCAGAGCCAAGAGCCCTCCGTCCTAGGAGCTCTTTGTCCCAAGAGCCCTCCATCCTAAGAGCTCTCCCTCTTAGGAGCCCTTCGTCCTAGGAGCTCTCCATCCAAGGAGCCCTCTGTCCCAAAAGCCCTCCTTCCTAGGAGCACTCCGTCCCAGAGCCAAGAGCCCTCTATCCTTAGAGCCCTCCATCCCATTAGCCATCCGTCTCGGAGTCAGGAGCACTCCGTCCTATGAGCCCTCTAGCCCGGAGCCAGGAGCCCTCCGTCCTACGAGCTCTCTGTCCCAGAGCTAGGAGCCCTCCGTCTCTGGAGCCCTCCATCCCAGAGCTAGGAGCTTTTTGTCCCAGAGCCACGAGCCTTCCATCTCAGAGCCAATAGCATTCCATCCCGGAGCCAAGAGTCTTCAATCTTAGAAGCCCTCCGTCCCAAAACCATGAGACCTCCATCCTAGAAGCCCTCCGTCTTGGAGTTCGGAGCCCCCCAACCGAAGCAAGGAGCACTCTATCTCGGAGCCACGAGCCCTCCATCCTAGAGCCATGAGCCCTCCATCTCAGACTTAGGAGTTTGCTGTCCAAGAGTCAACTTTCTGCTCAGGTATCCAAAATGTTAACCCACCACCGGTGCAACTTAGTCCTTCTTCTCTAAGCTGTCTCTCTACTGGGCACACTTATAAGTCACCCTCCCAGGCACACCTCTGAGCCACCCCACTATCGGGCGCACCTTTAAACTGCCTCTCTACCGGGTACACTTCTAAGACGCCCTCCACAGGCACACCTCTAAGCCGTCCCTCTATTGGGCGCACCTCTAAATCGTCCCTCTATTGGGCGCACCTCTAAGTCACCCTCCACGGACGCACCTCTAAAGCCGCCCTCCGTCGGGTGCACCTCTAAGCCGCCCTCCGTGGGCGCACCTCTAAGCCGCCCTCCGTGGGCGCACCTCTAAGCTGCCCTTCTATTGGGCGCACCTCTAAGCCACCCCTCTGTCCGGCGTATCTTTAAGTTGCCCCTCTATCGAGTGCACCTCCAAGTCGTCCGCCATGGGCGCACCTCTAAACTGCCCCTCTATTGGGTACACTTCTAAGACACCATCCGCGGGCGCACATCTAAACTATCCATCTATCGGGTGCACCTCTAAGATGCTCTCTGCGGGCGCGCCTCTAAAGCCGCCCTCCGCTGGATGCACTTGTAAATCGCCCCTCTGTCGGGCACACCTCTAAACCGCCTGTGAGGTTCCAAATTTAAAATAGAATTAATATGAGACAATCATCATAACAATAAATAATACTAGACTTATTGGATGCCTAAACAAGGGCATTGGAGGAAATTTGGTGAAAATCTTTGGAATTGTGGTTGAAGTGCCGCCAGCAGGCTGCACGCTCGAGCCCCCGGTCGAGCCGAAAACTAGTAGCTACCCCCGCCGCGCGCTCGCGAGCGCTCAGTGGATCTTCCCGAACCATCCGGAAAGCTCCGCTCGCTAGCCGCTTTGAGCGGAATTTTCGAGAACCTTCGAAAGCCCCCGCTCGCTAGTTCCCGGAAAAAGAACAGAGCCAGCCAGCTTCTTGCTCGCTCGCCGGGCGCCCGAGCAGCCCGACTAGTATAAATACCTGGCCAGCTTCACGAATCTTCATTTCCCACTTATTTCCCCACTTTTTCCACAGCTTTCTGGCGAGAGAGAGAGAGAGAACGCCAAGCCTAGTTAGAGAAAGAAGGAAATCAAGGTGTAGAGTCCGAATCCGACCAAAAGCCAGTTACAAAAGTGATAGCACGCGTCGAGGCAAGTGTTTTCATACTCACTATTTGCTCGTTTTCAATTTTTATTCGATCTCCGTCTGGTATTATTGTACCGATACCCACCTAAAATGTGGAGAATGTATAACCCGTGAATGATATTACATAAATGTGTGATTATTTATTCATTTCGTTGGTTAAATCGTTCGATGTGTTATTGCGAAACCCTAACCCTCACCCAAATTCGGGATTCATTGTTTTCCCCTCCGATTTATGATAATTTGACCTCAAATTATGAATCACCACGTCCCGAATATGTAAACATACCGAGGGGCATCCAATTTCACGAAAAAAATGACACATTCAGTGGGCATCCGAACGCTCTAAAATGCTATTACTATTCATCCGAGGTACAATGGAAATTTTACATGTTCTTACCCAATTTAATTGTTATTCTAACCGAGCCATATGTGAATGCAAGCTTGAAAGTATGAAATTAACCATCGATTACATCGATTGATAAGATGCGGGCTCAGGAGGACCCCGATGAGAAATCGCTCATGAACGGTAAGAGATTCCAAATCTTTCCTAATTTTTGGTAAACGTAAATGCTTAAATTCCGAAGTGAAATGAAAACCGATAAGTAACGGAGGGGAGTCCAAAATGTGATATGAATGATGGAACCTCCCAAATGGTGGGAGATACGATACATGAGATACGGTGGACTTTCCCTGAAATGAACATGGAAATAGAATCATGAAACTAGGACCATGGACTTTTAGATGGGTAGTATTCTCTGGCTTGACACGTCTATCACGGTATAAACCTGAAGAATACTTGGGCCACGTATTCTGGTCGCTTGTGTGTAAGCGGGTGGTGTCCGTGTCATGCCTTAGGATACTATTGTGAAAGAACGAGGGCGCCCTGGTACCAGGGGGAATGAGGCGATTTACGGCACGATGTGCCGACCCCGGATGGGTCGAAAAAGATAATCCCTCACGGCCTTAGATCATGTGGATATCATGATCCTTTCCTCGTTCTCTCGCATCGTTTGCTAGTACGACCCCATCGCCTTGGTCCGCAAAGATGCAAGTAACTTGAGAAAGTATATTCAAATGGTAATTAAAAACATGACAAATGACAAATTGGTTCTTCTAAGTATTGCCTCCCTTCACGCCTTTACATGGGTTCCCCCACCCCACTATCGTTTTCATTATGATTCTAGCTTTTGATAGTGATGTGTGTTTACACTTGCTGGGCGATAAGCTCACCCTTGCACTCTCTCTTTTCAGATGAAAATGCCCTGATGTCCGACGAGACTGAGTACGACAAAGAAGCAAGATAGGCGACGTGGATTTTGAAGAAGCCTCGAGGATCTAGCTTGATTATGTATGGCATGGAAATTTTTGTGGATGAATGGTTTTGATTCTTGTATACTATGGTTGTTATGCTTCCGCAGTTGTGCTTGTGGTTATGCTTGGGTTCTTATAGTTGGAATCTTTATTTAAACCGGCGTCATACCTAAGTTATGACGTCCGTGCCCTCAGGGGTTTAGTGGATCCGAGATCCTGTGTATGATGTTGAATGTATTTGTGGATATTGTGCGAGTTTCTTACGGTATTTATATTTTGGTAAACGTTCAAGTTACAAGCGGAACTCGCCCAATTTTCTGTAAATTCATAATATTAAATTATAATGATTTATTGACAGAAGGGTTATTTAAAAGAAAAATAACCCGGTCCGTCACACCGCCCCTCTACTGGGCACACTTCTAGGTCGCTCTCCGCAGGCGCACCTCTAAGCCGCTCGTCTGTTGGGCGCATTTCTAAGTAGCTTCTCTACTGGGCGCACCTCTAAGGCACCCTTCTACAAGCACTTCTAAGCCGCCCTCCGCAGGCGCACCTCTAAGCCGCCCATCAGCCAACGCATCCAAAAACTCTACAGCTATAGGCACATATGCATTCATTACAACCTCTTAGTATCTTTCTACTATCTGAAAATGATTTCTGATTTGAATATCAAATGATATATGGTAGGAGTAATTTCCGTCGTCCTCTGACCTTCTATTTGTAATTTGTGGCGTGCAGGTTTCAGGTTAATAGCGATAGAGACCGGACCCGCTCCAATTCGACCCGGAGTAAAAAAATGGAAGGCTCCCTAATTCGTACCACAATCCGAGAATTAAGGGCGCATCAATTTCAATCATTGTTTTCTAGACCCCGATATTCTTTATATTATTTGAATATCCGAATATTTATATTTTCACATTATATTAATCAAAATCTCAATTTAATAATTTTTTTTATTGTCATTAGAAAATCAAATTTCGGTGTTTGTATTTTGTTGTCATCGTGTTTCATTGAAAAATCTGGTACAAAAGAGATGAGAGACTGAATAAAATTTGTCAAAACGTATAATAATGTTACTTTCTTGAAGACTATATATGCCTCTTATAAGCGAAAATAAGTTTCTATAAATCACCTTAAAAATATAATAACATACTTATTTGAATATATTTTATGCTAATGAAATCAAAACATTTATGGCAAAACAAGAATACCTAAAATCAGTAAGAATATTACGCAACATAATTACAAATAATGTTTTTGTTCATCCTCCCACAAAACTTACGTATATGGCTCTATTCAATGACTAGGAACAAAGAAGATATGATAGGTGGTGGCATGTTTTATACGGTTGGTTGTGCTGTTTGGTAGTTGTGTTGATTTGTTGGTTGTGCTGGTTGGAATAACTGCAGAAATTATAGAAACCACCAAACATGTAGCATTGCCATGTGGTGTGGTCCATGGACATATGGAATATGCTGTATCTTTTCAAAAATATTTACCATAATAGAAGAAAGTTTTCGAGAGTAGGAAGAAAGATAGAGATGAATGAAAGAAACTCCCAAGAGATGGAGAAACTTGGAGGGTGGAATCACTCAATCGTGATTCACCTAATCCGGCTGTTAGCACATTACTGCAGGAAATAAGTATGGGATCGTTGCCTGAGCTTGGTTCTGAACTTCAGAGAAAAGGGCTACTGTTTTAGCATTCATCCTCTTCAAAAGTTCCCATTATGAAAAGATGTTTCATAACTTGTTATTTGGTCATAGCGATGAGTTTTTACAGTACGTTTGATTGTTGGAATAAAATAAGGTGGAAATAAAATAGTTATTTCAGAAAATAGAAAATGATATGAATAGAGTTGGAATTGTTATTCTTATATTTGATTGTTGGAATAAAATAAGGTGAGAATTAGTATTCTATTGTTTGGTTGTAGAATAGTATGAGAAATAATGTGAGAATAGTAATAATAATAATGATAATAATAATAATAATAATAATAATAATAATAATAAACATAATAATAATAATAATATGTAATAATAATGATAATACCTTATAAATAATAATAATAAATATAATAATAATAATAATCCCACCACTTATATGGGAATTGTTATTTTCACACATGTGAAAATAACAATTCCCACATTATTATTATTATTATTATTATTATATTATTATTATTAGGTATTATTATTACATATTATTATTATATTTATTATTATTATTATTTATTAGGTATTATTATTATTAGATATTATTATTATTATTTTATTATTATTATTAGATATTATTAATAATATCTAATAATAATAATAATAATAAATATAATAATATGTAATAATAATACCTAATAATAATAATAATAATATAAAATAATAATAATAATAAATATGTAGAAATTGTTATTTTCACATGTATGGGAATAACAATTCTCATCCTACTGCTAACCAAACGGAAGAATTTCTATTTCCACGGGAATAGAAATTCTTTTCTCCCCCAATTCCTGCAACCAAACATGCACTTATTTTTATTATTGTACGTTTAAATTTACCTAATGTGTGATTGTTGTTAAAATCATTCTCTAGGTTTCTTATTTCTAAATAGGTAAAATTAAACTTCAAATTCTTCCTTGTAAAACAGATACTTGATGTGTCCAAAACAAAACAAATACCCTAAAACCCAATCCAAGATGAACCGGATAGTGCATCTAGATTCCAATAGGAATCCTTGAGTCCATCCGGGAAAAAGAAAACACCACCAAGGCTAACCGACTCTCGAACAAGTCTGCCCAGTTCATCTGATCCCCCATCAAACCAACCTAACCACAAACATGTATCGACGAACCTAAAAATCGA
Organism: Nepenthes gracilis; assembly: GCA_033239525.1. Lineage (NCBI taxonomy): Eukaryota > Viridiplantae > Streptophyta > Magnoliopsida > Caryophyllales > Nepenthaceae > Nepenthes > Nepenthes gracilis. Next base: position 11,253,426 of record BSYO01000013.1, read on the forward strand.
CTTAGCCATTCTAATCCGAACATCAAACGGTGAACCGTGAATTACTGAAGGGTTCCTTGGGATGAACCAAACCTCCCATAAGTGGAAGGTCTTGCACCCGGTCAACTTGAGCAGTCAAATTCGAGCCACCGAGCAAGTCCATCCTTGGGAGGGGCTGTAAAATTTTTATAAAAGCTGGCATGGTCAAAGAAAAAAGGAAGAAAAAAAATCTAGTATAAGCATGGTTAAAGAAAAAAAGGAATAAACTTCTATAAAAGTTGGCTCGGCGTAACAACAGAGAAGAGTTATGAAGAGAAAACATCTAATATCCTTTCAGAAAAGATGCAAGATTTGGAAGCTTTTCTATTGGATAAAACAGCCAACACATGGCACCCCGGGCAACCAATTTGTACCTCATCGCCCATTAAGCATAGTTGGCAATTTACCAAAGGGAATCAGGAAGTTGGCATTTGAGTTGCGCCACCTCAAAACCTTATTAAAGAGCTCTTTAGCCAACAGTACGAAGGCTTGCTAAATTAACTGAGTAAATACATTTTCTCTGTTTCTCGAGCAACACAAATCTTTTGCGAAACATTCAATAGATGTTGAACATAAATCTCTGGACAATCTCTCTAAGCATAATACACCATTAAAAGTTCACAAAGCTTGGTTGTTTTTGTTGGTGAAGGAGCTTTGTTTCCTCTCTCACGTCCTACATTAATTTACAGCATATTTGGTCATTTAATCATTCTTGCTGCATCTAAAATTTGAACATCCTTGTAAGCACAATTCATTTCCTCAACAAGGACTCATTCCCGTTATGGTCCTATCAATAACTCTCCCACTTTCTAAAACATGCTTGAGGAACCCAGATGGTCCAAACAGTTGTTTTTTCAACCTTTTAGGAACTTGATTGTTACAGCTTCGGAGCCCTTCTCTTAGGGCCTCCTTTCACTTTCAGACAAAATCAAGGGATCAGCAAGCATCAGTAGCCCCATTACCCGACCAGCATGCACACCTCCCCATTTGTCTTTCAAGCACTTCTATTTCGTTTTTACCTAAATACGTTTTCAGAATATTCTAGCCCTGATCTAACTTTAGCATGGAGGGGATATCTCAGTCCCATGAAGGTTTTAGGTTCCCCTTGTGTTGCGCAGGTTTTTATTCTAGGGTATATGGTTTGCCTAGTTGTGGATCGATTATCATAGTGGTCCAATAAGAATCTTTAGAATGCAATGCTGGGATTCGACACTCGAATCCACCAAATCTGACAGCAGCAGAAAACCCAAACCCGTCGTCATCGTTAGCCACCATTTAGTAGGAATAAGAATAAAGAAGATGCAAAACATTTTTTACGTGGAAACCCCTTCTTAACTAAGGGAAGAAACCACGGGACACATAATCCACCAATAGATTCCACTATATAAAATGGTTACACAAACCCAGAGATAGAGTATCTGCAACACACCCAAGAATGATTAAGAAAAATCTCTCCAGAGTAAATAATGAAACTCTCCTTTTTACTCTCTATTTTTCTCTCTTCTTCCTCTCACTGATGGTACACTCCACTCAAATATTGTACGAGTGTTGGTAAAACGACAACATTCATTTCACCCCCCGCACACAGTGGCCGACGCACAGCGCCTCTGGTATTATCTCCCACACCAACACGGCCCTTGGTGCCGAGTACCCCGGCCCTTTGGTGTTTTCACACACACTTGGTGATTGCTCACACACCTTGCACTTTTGTGCCTCATGGCGCACACCTTGGTGCCAAGCACACACTATATGCCCAGCATGCATATATATATAGATCTGTCCAAAGATCATCTACCAATAGGCAGGTTGCATATGGACAAATACCTGCCACCAGCTCTATAACCTGTCAACAACTTTTTCCACCAACTTTACAACCTACCACTTGCACAGACGGCCCATGCACTGACAAGTCTGCTACCTACTCTGCAAAGCCAACTGTCTGCAACGTGCTGCAAGCTTTCTACGACGTTCTCGACCGTTGTTGCACTCAAGTCCCCAGACCGATTGTACCTTTGACTATCACAGAGTTCTCTGGTATTTCTTGGTCGCAAGGTAATGACAACGACCTCGGACATCCCATGTCCTCGATCATCACTATGCATAGCACATGTCTTCAGACTCTACTGTACACTCAGCCACATCCACGAGCGATTCTATATTGGTGTCACCAACCAGTAAATTCTGCGCCTTCCCTTTTGCTCCTTAGGCCTTCCAAGCACCAACAGAATCGCACGCCTATTATGCTCCTTGGCTGATCAACGCGTTGACTGACCAAATTGCCACACAACAAATTCGTGCACCTTTCTTCAACCGGTGAACTCTATTGACTGGATTCTACTCTCAACCAGTCAACTTTTCATTGACCGTCTTCTGTTACCTGGTTGCCAGCTCCTGCTCTGGCATTCGCTTTCCGAAAATCCACTCCGGAATCCCTCTATGGAAAATTCTACTCCAAAATTGCCACTCTAAAAATTCACTCCGAATTTCCTCCTCAGGTTCTCAGGGCTTTCAGCTGCATAAAGGCTTTGACCCTTTACTGCAGCCAGTCTACATCACACCGCACAAGCCCTGTGCAACATCTAATGACGTCCATTTGTTGAATCCCCCACAAGGGACTGACTAACCCCAACATGCAGCAATACAAGTTGTAAGTCTTCTGGCTCATAGAATCTTCAGTATACAAGTCGTAGGCATCCCATGGAATTCCTTCGTGTCTATTGGGCTAGACCCCATCCAAAGAAAACAATGTGCCAAGAGAACAAGAACTTATTATGTTAGATTTAGGTCATTTTTTATGAGTCATGTATCTCATAGACGGATCATTTGGAAGGTCATGTGATCTTTGCATGAGGGTAGTTCGAGTGATAATATTCACTGAAGGTCACACAATATTGGCGTAGCATTCACTTAAGTAAACAGCTCGCGGGAGATTCCACAGGAAAAACGCAAGCTATCCACTCGAGCGATAAAATTGGAAGAATTTTCAATAGGTATCCACAAAATTAGCACTTAAGTGCAAGGATTGAGCGAGAGTACCACGGGATAGCCAGTTAAGTAACCATGCAGGATATCAAAGAGACTTTCAAAATTTTAGGGTATCTATAATTATTTTTTTACCCAAAGAGCACTGTGTCAAAAGAAAAAAAAAGAGAAAAGAGAGAAGAAGAAGATGCTCGACACATTGTTAAAATCCAACTCGAGTTTCGTCCTTCACTAATATCATGATTCTGACACGAACATGTAATTAAATAAATAATAAATAATTTTAAATAATTTTTTTAAATGAGTAAAACCCAAATAATCCAAGACACTAAGTCTAACACGAGTAAGACAAAATCAAAAATAATATAATATTTATACCACTCGACAACGGATCTAGGATTTGACTGAATTAACCGAGTTTAATCTTCAAATAAATCCATATAACATGCTCATATTGACTTATCTATAAGGAATAGCATACAATAAACAACATCCAAACATACAATACAAAACATGTACAAATATCCAACTAATAAAAGTATCTCCTAAATAACACAAACCAAAAATAAGTCAACTGATTAAGATCGCAACATATCCGTAAAATTAATACAAATGCATTTCTAAACAACAAATAATAATAAAGTTTTCAATTTCTTCCATCTAAGAACTTACAAATAATCTAAAGATCCTTAAATTTGAAAGGTTAGAAGACATGACAAATAATAAGCCTAAAACTAAGTATATATATATATATATACAAATTACATATATAAATTAGATAGAGGACTCTAAAACTGAAAACATCATATCAAATTTTAATATGCTCAAATTTCAAACATGAAGTCAAATCATGATTTCATATGTCCAAATTCGAAATATATATATATATATATGAAATTTAATTAGTCCAAATAGTACAGGTAAAAATTTTAAAAATCAAAATTATGCTAAACTAGAGAATTAATAACCAAAAGGCTAGACATGGAGGAAAGATTATACGTATTCTTGATAATTTTAAATAAAAATATTATTATTTAAACTCATAGATAAACTATTTATAATTATATACTTTAAATACGGTTAACGTAACTTTTTTATCACCTGTGAGAACGAATATAATCCTCAAGTAACGAATATAATCCTCAAGTAAGTCTGAATATATAAGGATATCATAATATATTATTTTGTCAATTTCTTATAATAGTTTTTCAGAAAAAATAACAAATAAAAAATTTTATAATTAATATTTAAAACTTTTTCTCTATATATAAAAAGTACAAAACTTTCTATTATATGAAAAAGTGCAAATCTTGAATTAAATCAAAATAAAATCTTAACCGAGCATTTATATGTACTACCACATGTAAGGTTAAATATATAAATTTTATAACTTTTATTTCATAAATATTCCCATATGTAAATACATTATTTTAAAATATTTATTTATTCTAAAAAAAAAAACTCTTAAATATTTGGTAAAAAATTAAATGAAACTTCAAATATTTGGTTAAAAACATATATATATATATATATACTAATATTTAAATTAAGATAGGTAAAGAATGATGTACATGTATATTAAAAAATCAATATAAATAAAATCAAATTATAAGAAATAAATTAAAGAATAGACTTAAAATATTTACCTTCTACCTCTAATCTAACAGAATTGATAAAATATAGCTCTAAAATCTTTTGTCTCCACTTTCTTTCTTTTCTTCTTCTTTTTCTCTTTTCTTCCCTTTCTTTTTCTTCTCTCCCTCTATCATACAAAATTACTGTCTACATTCATGCATATCCTTATATATGAGCGCAAGTGTTGGATAAGGCGTAGCTCAAATATCAATATTCTACCTCAATTGTGTATGAACAATACTACAAATACACATCATGCACCACCCATTTAACTTAAAATATATATGAGCACCAACATATACACCTATTAGGTGCAACTTTATTGTACAAAATGCGTATAAGCATGGGACAAGCATTAATCAAGCATTGGTCTATTAGGCGCAGCTTTATTGTACAAAATATGTATAAGCACGGGACAAGCACTAGTCTACTTCTTTTAAAATATAATTTTTCTTTCTTAAATTTTATTGTACAGTTATTTTTAAATTGATTAAAATTATATCAATGACGTTATAACCCACAAATAAAAAAACGAGCATTATAGCTAAGGTAGTATTTATTAATTTAATATTATTACTAAAATGTATTATCATTTGATTGCTCATTTTCTCGGTATGTCTTCTCTAATTGGTTACTAGTTGTGTTGAGATCATATTTTGACTTATCATTCACTCGAATTATAATAAAAAAATTTTAAAAAGAAAATATATTTGTAACTAATCACTTTATAGTAAATTTATTTAGAATTTATCTCATAGATTTTTTTAATTAGAAAAAAGTTTTTATATTAAATATTACAGTGTAATTTATTTATTTGGTTGCATGATTTGATTTTTGGTACTCTAATGATATTTGATAGTTGATAATTAATGAAAAAATTAGAGATTTATTTTTATTATACTAGTTGTGTGCTATTTAATTCTTAGAGAATCCCAACAAATGGAATCAAAGTATAAACTTTTTAAGATTGTGAAAACTAGAATTTGAGGGAGTCAACGTCAATAGTTTTGCCATTTCACAATGCATAATTTAATAGCCAAAATAATTTTATTCTTCAACAAAAAAAAAAAAAAAACAAGAAAGATTTCAACCCATAGCAGAACGGTAAAAGTATTACAAAAAGAAAATAAATTGAAGAAGATGAAAGATAATGAGGGACAAAAAATGAGAGATCTTACTAATTGTATAATTAAATTATATCTTACAAATAACACTTTTCAATAAGTTATTAATTTGTTAGAACTAGTAAAGGTTTTGATGAAACTAGAGGACTAGTGCAAATTCAAGTTCTTGATATTGAGATTGTATGTAAAGAAGTAATTTTATGACCTATGTTGCTCAGAAAGGAAAAATTTTAAGAAGCATTTGGACAAATTTAATTAAGTTTTGACCTAAATTTTAATGTTTGATGAGAAAATGGAAAAGGAAAAGCTTTAAGAAGCATTTGGACAAATTCAATTAAGTTTTGACCTAAATTTTAATGCTTGATGAGAACATCAAGGGTGAAGATAAGGCATTGATATCGCTAACTTCTTATTCAGTTTCATACAATCATATTATCACGATACTGCTATTTGGGATGGGCACACTCAGTGTTAATAAAGTTATTATTTATTTACTTATAAATGATTTCAGGCAAAAGGGAAGTAATAAGGTTATAGAAGAGTTAAGTGCTTTAATATCCACTAGCAGTCTAGAGTATAGAAAATCAAGGGAGTGAAGCAACAAATCAGAAAGAAGTAATAGTCGGTCCAAGTTTAGGAATATCAAATGCTTTTATTGTGACAAATAAGATCGTATGAAATAGGATTACCTCAAGTGGAAGTAAGAGGAGGGTGGTATCAATGACAAGATAAGAAGGATCTTGATGGTAATGATCGAATATTTATCGCTACCTAAAAAGACCTTCTAGTCATCCACGTATTGAAGAAATGAAGCTTTATAAACCCCAAGATGAGTTAGAAGATAAATAGTATATCTTTAAATTATATAATATCAAAGAAGTTTCTCTTTACCTCCCATATGCCTTAGGACTATAGGGTATAGAATATGGATAATGACGGCTCGTAAATAACGAAGACATTAGCTTGCAAATAAGCAATGGGATGAAAATTGTGTTAAAAGGCATGCAATATGCTGTGGATGTTCAATTAAATTTAACTTCAATCATAAAATTTGACGAAAAGGGTTTTTATATAAATTTGGGAAAGGCCAATGAAACTCACCAAAGGTATTTCGAAAGTGTTAAGAAAAAAAGCAAGTAATTAAGTCGGTATTTGATTGAAACATTTGTTGCTGAGGGCGACACCAAAATAACTAATAGGAGATTTCGTCAAAGTGACGGTAGGAGAATGCAGAGGAGTGTAATAGGGATTGACGTTACCGTAGAGAAGAAGTCAAAGTATAGTGATAATATTTTAGGTTCAATAGAGTTGAAGATGGTGCTACTCAAACTTGTAGAGACTAATGCTAGGATTCTTATGGAAATGAAGTTACTAAAGGGTAAAAAATAACGGTCATCAGAGTGGTAAGGGGTCTCTCACAAGGTATTAATGGAAAGTTTGTTTAATTTTATGTCACTTCTTTTCAAACTCCACACCAATGGACATGTCATCTTGCGAGTCACGTGATGTTTACTTAAGGGCCAGTCGAGCGATGATATTCATTAAAAGTTGAGTGATATTCGTGTAAAGTTTGTTCAAGTAAAATGGCTTATAGGAGGCTCCACGAGATAGACATGATCTGTCAACCCAAGTGTTAGGACTAAAAGAATTTCCAATGGGTATTGACGAGATGACCGTGAGATGGGCATTCAAGCATCAGGACTAGGCAAGAACATTGCAAGAGGCTACAATATGGCCGCTTAAGGGACCACGTGGGATGTCAAGGGGAATTTTCATATTTTTAGGGTATCCAAAATTATTTTTTGATATAAGGAGCAATGTACCAAGAGAAAGAAGAGAAATAAAAGATAAAAAGAAAAAATCTGGCATCCGATTAAGATTCGACTCGAATTTTGTTCAACACTAAAGTCAGATCTATCACTCTCATCTTGTACTTATGACATATTATTGTTTAATTGTTTATTTTTTTCTATATATCTTTTTTTAGTGGTTTGTTTGGTTTGTTGGGATTGAGTTTTAACAAGTCATTTACTTGGATTGTAATAAAAGGATTTTAAAAATGGGTTATGTTGGGTCCGAAACAAAGGCCCAAAGAGATTCAAAGTCCAACTCATGGGAGTGTTGCTGAGAGTGGTTGAGGCCCAACGCTCCAATACGTTGTAGGCCCACGTTCAACAGCCAATGGGCGTCGCTCAAACTCATAATCTCTGCTGTTAGGAAACAGCAGTGCGGGGAGAAGCGAGCCAATGAGGAAAAAAGTCAGCGGTGCAAGTCTCGACTCAGCGGTTGTCGATCTTGACCAATCTCTAAGCTTGAGGATAGACCAAGCATGGATGGCAACGCCCGTGGTCTACTCCGCACCGCCAATGGTAGCAACATTGGCACCGTCTGTGGGAACGAGACAAAAAGCCTATAGCATCTCCTTCTCACCCTTATTCTTACAGGACAAAATGGTAAACACTAGGGCACAAGTCAGTGCCTCAGCGAGAGATGCTGCCCACAGCGAAGACCCCTTAGTGGGTAGCCACGTGGACATCCATCCAGAGCCCGACGTTCACCGCCTAGCCGCAAACATGAGCAATATGAAGTTGATCATCCAGGGTCTCTGCAACCGGACGGGTACCCCGTGGATCGGGGTTGTCCCGCCAACATCCCAAGCATCCTCCTCCAGGCAAGAGATGCGTTGCGGGGCAGTCTTCAGGAGAAAATCGGATTGGCTTGTCAACGTCGGGGCCAAAGCGGCCTTCGACAGTAGGGCCCAGTCTATGACTGAAAGGGGCTGAAAGCCACCCCGTCCGGGTTGACCGAGGGGAGAGCCCTAAGCAGCGTAACCCCCGTAACTCCGGTGACCAAGGGAGGCCGACCGCTGCAAACTCCAACAGTGAGCAGCTGCCCCGAGCGGGAAAATATCATAACCGACAAGTCCAGCCATGCCAATAGTGCCACACGGAGCTCTGTGACATCATCAACACGCGGAGAGGAGCGTCTGACCCACCGATGGAGGAAAAGGTCAGGGTACTATGGGATCTCTTGCACAAGGAGAGACCCGCACGATCCTCCGCCGACTTAGGAAGGTCACCCTTCGCCATGGATCTGCAAACTCAGCTGCTCCCTCGCAAGTTCAAAATGCTCGTGCTAGAAGGGTATGACGGGAGTAAGGACCCAATGGATCATCTCAACTGCTTCCGTACCCACCTGCCCCTTCAGGGGGCGAGTGAGACCATGATGTGCCAGTGCTTTGCCTATCTCCCTCAAGGGGGGACGCACTACTTTGGTTCCACGGTCTCCCACCAAATTCCATCTACTCCTTCGACGAACTAGCGGTCTATTTCTTGAGTCAGTTTGCCTCCAGCCGGAGGGAAGAGAAATAGTCGTGGCACCTGGTCCGCCTTCGTCAGAGGTTGGACAAAAGTCTGAAGTGATTCCTCAACCACTTCATCGTCAAGGCGCGCCGGATCCCCAGCTCTCTGACGAGCTGAAACTCAATGCCTTCATCACAACGTTAGCAGCGGGAGACTTTTTCAAACACCTGTCACACTAGTGCCCCTAATCCTTCTAAGAGGCCGAAGCCATTGCCTGAGCCTGCATCTCAGCGGAGGAGGTGAACGAGGCAAGGTACCCCAAGCGTGTAGACCCCCCTAGAAGTTCCCAAGCCTACCGCTGGTAAGAAGAGGAACAGCGACGGTAGCCGCTTCCCGGAGCACCGCAAGCAGCCACGCCCTTCACCAGGATCAAGGAAGGATCATGAACCAACAACCCTGATTGCCCTGAACAATACCCACGCGAACATCCTGATGCAGATTCAGGATAAGAAATTCTTCAAAAGGCCGAAGACGTCGAAGGGCATGAGCGGCAGTGACCAGGCGAAGTACTGTCAGTACCACCGTTGCCTTGGACACTCAACGGAGAACTGCTGAACCCTACAGTAGGAGATAGAGGACCTGATCTACCGCGTACACCTTAAATGGTTCGTGAAAGGTTCGGGGTAGGCCCCCGTAACCTTGGAAAGAGAGGCCAGCGAGCATCCCAAGAACTATATAGCCACCGACATGATCAACATGATCTCAATCGCGACAACCAAGAGCACTAGGCAGAAGCAGTTGGAGCCAACATCCAGCAGTAAGAGAGCGAAGATAGGGTATAGGAGTGATGTCATTAGTTTTAGTAGCATTGATATGGCTCATGTAACCTTCTCCCATACTGATCCCGTTGTTGTATCCGCCCTCATCTTCGATGGTATGACTGATTACTAACTGAAACGGGTCTTTGTTGATAATGAAAGCTCGCAGAATTTGTTGTATCTTAGTACATTCTTTAAGCTTGGATTGAAGCAAAGCCAAATGAAAGCGGCCGATGGCCCTCTATACGGTCTAGACAACGAACGTGTACCAGTGCAGGGGATAGTCCGGCTGGAGATCACAATGGGAACTTACCCGCGTGTTGCAACGCGAGAGCTAACGTTCTTTGTCATCGATTTGCTGTCCGTTTACAATGCTATACTGGGCAAACCATTCCTCACATCCTTCGGGGCCATTACTTTGATTCCCCATCTGAAGATGAAGTTTCCAACCTCGTGCGGCGTGGTAGAAGTGCTAGGTAACAAGGTGATGGGACGGATGTGCTGCTTGTCCTAGGTCACCCCTGTGGCGCCGGATCACTTGGGTGAAGATCTGGATCTTTACGATGAAGCCATGCTACAGCAAGCCCAATCAAGGGAAGCAACCAAAGTAATCCCTCTGGATCTTGTCGAGCCAAAAAAGTGCATACATGTGGGTAACTCGCTCCCACCTGCTGATAACAATCGACTAATCACCTTCCTACTGATAAACTTCGACGTGTTCGCTTAGGTTCCTGCCGACTTGCCCAGGATACAAGCTGGGCCTCAATCACAGCCACAAGCCCGTGTGGCAAAAGCGCATGAACCATTCCATCGAGAAGCTAGTCGCTATAAGAAAGGAGGTAAAAAGGCTTCTGGATGTCGAATTCGTTCGAGAGGTCCAATATCCAGACTGGCTATCCAACATCATGCTGATAAAGAAAAGCAACGACAATTGGCGAATATACGTAGATTTTACCGATGTGAACAGGGCTTGCCCAAAGGACAGCTTCCCACTCCCTCGGATTGATCAGTTGGTGGACCCCACGTTCGGGCATAAGCTCCTGAGCTTTATGGACGCCTACTTTGGTTACAACCAGATCAGGATGCTCCCGGATAATGAGAAGCATACCTTCTTTATGACCAATCAGGGAACATACAGCTAGAAGGTGATGCCTTTCGGCCTCAAAAACGTCGAGGCAACCTATCAATGCTTGGTGAACAAGATGTTCGCAGCTCAGATCAAAAAAAATATAGAGGTGTACGTCGACGACATGCTTGTAAAAAGCAGGTTTGCCGGCAACCACATTTGTGACCTAGAGGAGGCCTTCTAGGTCCTCCGAGCACATAGAATGAAACTCAACCCGGCCAAATGCGCACTCAGGGTGACCTCCGGGAAGTTCATAGGCTTCATTGTATCACAATGTGGTATAGAAAAAAACCCGGAGAAGATCAAGGCTATCCTCAACATGAATTCTCCACAAACGGTGAAGGAAGTACAGAAACTCACGGGACGACTGGTGGCCCTCTCGCGATTCCTTGCCAAATCCACGGAGAAGTACTTGCCCTTCTTCAGGGAACTTAGGGGAATGAAATCATCTAGATTACGGTGGACCGAGGAATGCAAGAAAGCCTTCAAAGAGCTGAAAGCATACATTACCAATCCACCTCTCCTAAGCTCGCCATGCACGGGCGAGGACCTATACCTTTACTTGGCTACGTCGGGCACTGCACTCAGCTCCGTGTTAGTCAGAGAACACAAGGAGGCACAGCGACCAGTGTACTACGTAAGCAGGGTACTGACAGACGTGGAGGCCCGCTATCTACACGCCGAAAAGATCGCGCTAACACTCATCTATTCGGCGCGAAAGCTATGACCCTACTTCCAAGCCCACTGAATCATTGTTCTAACAGATCAACCTCTGAAGTCGATCCTACATAAGCTAAAAACGTTCGGATAATTGGTCAAGTGGGCTATAGAGTTGAGAGAGTTTGACATAGAATTTTGACCTCAACCGTCCCTCAAGGGTTAAACCCTAGCGGATTTCATCATCGAGGTGGCGACCTTGGCTCAAGATGACCCTCGCAGCCCAGGAAGCATAGGTGATCTTGACATCCTAACATGGAACCTAAATGTGAACGGATCATTCACTCAAACAGGTAGCGGAGCCAAAGTCGTGCTGAAGACCCCAAAACGGCGCGGAGATGAAGTACTCCGCCACATTGACCTTGCCCGCTACCAATAACGCGGTGGAAAACAAGGCCCTTCTAGCAGTACTTCGCCTAGCAAAGGAGTGTTCCACCAAGTCGATGGTCGTGCACAGCGACTCGGAGCTCGTAGTCAACCAGATCCAGGGAACCTTCGAGACGTCAAACCTCAGCTCATGAGATACCTGGAAAAAGCGAAGACCAAGATCTAAGAATTTGATCACTTCCTAATTGAACATGTCCCTAGGGCTGACAATTGGAAAGCTGATATGCTAGCTAGGGACGCAGTTGTAGGATCCCCGGAACAATATGCCGGAATCAAAAACTTTGGCAAAGAGTTGAGTGTTGATATCGGACCAAGAAGTGTCGCAGATTGATTTAGGCAACGATCGATAACCCCATGAAAGTACCCACCAAAAACACTACCTGAAAACGTCGATGAGGCCAAACGGATCAAGAAGATAGCAGGTTGATACACAATCCTCGATAGGAGGCTATACAGGCAGGGATATTCCACTCCTTACCTAAAATGCCTGACCCCTGAAGAGGCTGAGTATGCTCTAAGTGAAGTTTGCCTCGGCGTATGTGGCTCGCACATCGGGAGAAAAAACCTCACATTCCAAAACATACGGAAGGGTCACTTTTGGCCCACCATGAAACGAGACGCCATGGAATTTGTGAAGAAATGTGAAGGTTGTCAAGTCTACGGATCTATGACGCATCTCCCACATAAGAAACTGCACAACCTTCAGTCCCCATGGCAATTTGCACAGTGGGGGCTCGACATCCTTGGACCACTACCTTTGGCTTCCGGGCAAAGGAAGTTTCTCATCGTCGGTATCGACTACTTCACCAAGTCGGTAGAAGCAGTCCTTCCGGCTCGAATCATCAAGCAGAATGCAACAGAATTCCTCTACCAAAATATTGTCTGTCGCTTTTGGATTTCCGAGGTCATAGTAACCAACAACAGAAACTAGTTCATCGGCAAGCGGTTCATAAAGTACTGTGCAAATCTGAGTATCAGGCTGGTCTATACATCCGTGGCATACCTTTAAGCAAATGGACAGATTGAAGTCACCAACCGCACGCTACTGTATGGACTGAAGATTAAACTAGAAGACGCAAAGGCTCGTGGGTCAATGAGCTACCTTCTGTACTCTGGTTGTATCAGACAACCCCGCAGGAATCAACGAGAGAAACACCCTTTAGTTTCTACTACGAAGCTGAGGCTGTAGTCCCCATTGAAGTGGGACTACCTTGCCTGCGGGTCGAATGTTTTGATCCAACCATTAAGTCTCAGAGACTCAGATAATGCCATGACGTGCTCCCAGAGATTCGAAGCGCAGCCTGTGTACTGATCCAAACTTCCAAAATATGATAATTAGGATAATGATGGGCTCCATGGGGGTATGGTTTCTATGGGGGTACTAGTTCCCAAAATATGATAAAAGATGAGTAATTAATTTAAAATAGGTGAATTAAGGTCAATTTGTATGGAAGGAATCGGATCGAAAAGTCCAAAGATCCGAAATTGTTAAATCGGAAATCGAAGTTGTAAACCGAGAAACATTAATTTGTAAATAAGATTTTGGGCTTTAAATTATGATAATCATGGCCTATTAAGGTTATATAATCAAAATTAAGGCCTAAAGATGTGAGGAATGGCGTTAGAAGGGTCGAAGCAGGTCCTGGATGGCAAAAACGCAACATTTTTGTGTTGTAGGCTTGATGTGCGCCTGACGACCGCCCGAGCAACGCTCGAGTGCCAGTCAGGCACTATTTTATGAATGCGACACTCGAAACTCGCCTGAGGTGAGGCAGGAGCGAGGGAGGTTACAAGAAGTGCACCCAAGGATCACTCGAGCACTATCTGGGCGCACATTTGCGAATGCAACGCCTGATGGGCCCTTGACGAGCGCCCAAGGCACTGCCGTGTCTGAGTGGGAGTGCTCGAGGATCGCTTGAGCACCGCTCAAGCAACCCTACAATTATAAAATGGGGGCGCGCTATTTTGGCAGCATTTCGACGATGTCCAGCAGAGAGGAGAAGGAGAAAAGAGAGAAAAGGGAAGGGAAGAGGAAGAAATCTGCGTGTTTCACTCTGATCTAGGTAAAAATAACGGCAGATCGAGTTTAGGTAAATGTACCTCGGACGTTATATACCGTTTTTGCAGCATTTTAATATCTTCATGTTATCGTTTATGCTCTGAATCTCTTACTCTTCGATATTTGACATGAATAATGTATGACTCTCATAATTTTTGGACTAAAGTTCATGTTTATGTATATATACTGTGATCGATAGCTCCGATTTCATTATTTGGCTCACGTTTTGCCTCCGTTTCTTGTCGAGACCATATATCATAAACCCTGGCTCGAAAATTGAGAATTTTTGGTTTAAATGCATGATTTTGTATATGTTTTTGGATTATGGCCTTGATTTCATAAATAAATATATATTTGGTGCCTGATTACTATCCGAGAATTTTGCCCAGAACCCTAGAACGAAAATTTGGGAAATTTTATCAGAAACTTGGAATTTTGTTGATTTAAACGTAAATTATTACCCTATATCGTTTATCAAATTATTTGTATTTGAAAATTCTGCATGAAACTATATTATCGAACTATGGAAACCTCTAAGGAACTATATTATCAAATTACAGAAACCTTTGAATCATTTGAAAGAGTAACTAGATGAAATTTGGATTTTGGCCTTGGAATATGATGATTTTGATTATAGAACTTCGAACAAATGCATCAAATTAAGCTAATTAGTAAGAAAAACGGACCCAGAACTGTTGAATAGTTAGATAAAGTTCTTCGACATGCCTTAGAACGTTACGGTTACTGTAATCGAGGATATCACTGAACTATCAAACTATCGAATTGAAATGTATACTATCGAACTATTGAATTGAGAAGTATACCATCGAACTATTGAACTATCAGCATTTGATTATGTGGATTGAATACAATCTATATCGAACTATCGGCCTTTGATTGTATGGATTGAACACAATCTATCCTCGATTATTAGTTACTCAACTAGTAGAGTATACTAGATGGGTCCCTAGAATATTGAACATAGAATTTCTGAAGAACAAATGAGTTTTGGAACTGTTTCATAGATTTCTGCACATGTTTAAATAAAAATATGCTTCCTTCCTGTTTTCTGTTAATGCTTCTGTTCTTTTGATTATCACAATTTCTGTTCTAATATAGTTATATTTTATAGGAAAGCATTAATTATGATTTATTGGAACCTATTCACATGAATGCTCCGTTTTTCTGATGTTATCATGGTATTCTACCTTATCGAATATATGTTCTGTATAAATGCATTATGTTATGCATAATTTTGTACATTGTTGGGTTTCGACTTACTATTTATTGTTTTCCCCTCCAAATGAGACCTGAAGTAATTTGGAGACTTTGAGAAGAAATAGTTGAATGTAAATACTAGATTTTGTATATGGATTCTGTATATATGAAATATATGCAATGCATGTGATGAAACAGACAATATGCTTCCGCAAATTTACATAGTTGCTTCTATTATATGTTTTCTGATTTTCTATACAGGTCCTAGATGACTCTCTTATCTAAATTCTGGTATAGTTGATAGGGTTGTTAAATTAAAGTTATGGATGGCACTTGTGGTCTTGTGAATGCGTGCTGTAGGAAAATTGTGGTATTGTGGATAGTTGTGTGCCTGTACTGATCGTACTTTTGTATTATGGTCAAGATTTTGAGGTCTGGATATTATGTATGCTCTGTAATGATATCAATAAGCAGGTTGTATATTTGGATTTTCATCCTATTTTAGATAGAACTCTACCGAAATTTCTATAAAATTTAGTGATGTAAATTTATGATTCTATTCTGAATCTGTCTGATGGAGAGTCCTATGAAAATTAGGACTCGCTCATCCTGCATCGCCTGCGAACCGTAGCCTATCAACAGCGTATTGCACGGTACTACAATAAGCTGGTGAAGGCGCACCCGCTTGAGGTTGGAGATCTAGTCCTCCGAAATGTGGAGGCCGCAGGAAAAGTGGCGAGCAAGAACAAACTCTCCCCTAGATGGGAAGGCCCGTTCCTCGTCTCCGCAATCCTCTGGAATGGAGCATACAAGCTACGCGCCCAGAACGGAAAACTGATCCCTCGAACCTGGAATGCTGCCAACCTAAGGAAATATTACCAGTAACACAATGCTGGCCCAGGTAAGGCATACACGCACATCATGAAGAATACTTGTACATACATTGAGTTTTTATTTTAATGAAATTAATCATTCCTGTTAACCTGTATCTCCATTCAAGTGAGTGTTTGCAAGCATGACATTCCAAAAGCAGAACGACCTAGACTGCCCCTAAGTCGGAAGGATTATCGTTCGTCCATAAAACGAGGCCTTGGCATCGTGCCAAGTGGCCCATGAGCGGCCACCTCAAAACCTCAACCCATCGCCGAGTGGCCAAGTAGCCCGTAAAACCTTGGCCCTCATCAAGTGGCCCATTAGCGGTCTCGCCCGAGCCTCAACCATGCGTCGAGCGCTCGGAAGTGGCCACATCCGAAAGTCGACTCCATGTCAAAATGGTTGTAAATGGCCCACTACTTTAGCCTCATGCCAAGCGACCCAAAAGTGGTCACCACCAAATCCAGGCTCCGTGCCGTAGGACCCGTGCGATCCAGAGAATCATGGTTCCGAACCAAATGACCTGTGCAAATAACATCGCCCGGGGCTTTGAAGCTTCCTAACTTACGGCCACTAAAACCTTAGGGGCAAGAATCGAAGGAGTGTGGCGACCTTTTCACGAAGAAGAGAGCACCCTCAATCTACAATGGTCGAGGGCTAGGACCTCGTACAGGGTAAGGGGCCATGCACCTAATGCGGATACCGCATGAGAAGAGGCCTAGACCCGGAGTCCAGCTGCTATGGCCTAAAAACCCAACTGGCCTTTAGCGTGGCTCCACGGGACTTGCGATGACATCCACTTTATTGGATCTAGCTTCCCATTAAACGCGCAAGATGCGATGACATCCTCTGACGAAGGACGAGTACAGTGCAAGAAGGCGGCAAATTGGGGCCTTGACGACAATAGCTTCACAAGCTTAGCCATTAAACACAAGATGCAATCTCTCAAATCTTAATGAAAGGCATTGAATGCAAAAAAAAGGTGATACTTTTCATTCATTTGTACAAAGCACAAACAAAGGAAAAGAAGGAAACAATGTCTACAAGTAAAACTACTACTGAGGATCTGACAGACCAGTCCCTTCTGGAAAATTTCTCAGGCGAGACATGTCCTAGACCCTGGAGTTGCTTGGGTGGAAGACGCCCTCCGATACGTCAGGGACTGCAAGCGAGGCAATCCTGCGGTACAGGCGAATGCCGTCCTAGAACAAAGCCTCCAGTGCAAGATCCACCTCCGATGAAATAAATCGGCCCCTCAGATCTCTGGATTGGCATGAGTTGTCGTCCGCGAGGACAGTAAGCATCTCTTTCAGTTGCTCAACCTCCAGCTGTAGACGCGCGACTTCCAGTGTCTGCTGGCCATTCTCCTCCTTTAAGCGCCTAACCTCCTCCTGCGCCCACTCGCTCTCCTCTTGAAGGGAAGCGATCGTGGCTCTCATGCGCTGGGCAACATCCAACCAACGATGAAGACTCCCGTGCAGTTGAGCAGCTAGCTCATCAAAAGAGTCAGTACCCTCTGGAACTTGCATGGGAAGGGGGAAGACTGCCAAAGAATGTTCAGCTCGAGGCAATTATACCTAAGTGGAGGTTGTGTTCGGATGACAAAATAAATCTCCTGACGCGGATCGGCCTGGGGACTCCTCGCGTTCAACTGCAATTTCTACAAGGCTTGGATGGTCTAGAAACACGGAAGGCAAGCGAACGCTCGGGGGCTCCGACTTCAAAGCCATCCCTCCCGCGGCTGTTTTTGAGGCCGACTCAGCACCTGGCGGGCAGCCCTCCAGTGCAGCTTCCGCCTCCAACGCCAGGGGAACATCCTCCTGGACACCCTCCAAAGGCGGCTCAGCGAAAGTTCCAGCGAGCTCTAAAGATCCTTCCGACTCTGATGCTGGCACTGGCGCACATGCTTTCTCTGGATCTCCAGAGGCTAATGCATCTCCCACCATGGCTGGAGCACCCTCTGTGATCAACTCCGATGGCTCCAAATCGACAAAGGAATCCGCAAAAGACTCCTCGCCAGAATGGAGTTCCACTGCAGGGATACCGTACTCAGCTAGTGCCACAATAGGAATCGGTAAAGGTTTCACGGCCCCTCTTGTAGTCCGGTGCTCAATGTCACCTCCAGGACTGAGACCTGGGCTCGCGTGGTGAATCCAGCAACCAACCTCTGCAACCTCTGAGTGGAGGTACCTTCGGCCTCCCTCAATCTCTTCAGGGGAGACCCTATCTCCTCTTCATCTGAAGATGACTCCAACAACTAGCAACTCTCCTCTGCGTCCTCTCCAAACGGCGGGGGAATCACGTCTCCAGGTTCCTTTTTTGCTAGACCGGCGGCACGCCAGCCCGACAAAGGCCCCCACCTAGCGGTCTCGAAAGTAATGGACATCAGGAAGTAGCCCTGAATGGAGAAATTTGCCATTTGGGAGTTGATGGTGGCGACCAACTTTGCCGTGTCCTTGGCATCCTCCAAGGACACCTTCCCATGGAAGTACTCCAAGATCGAGCCCCACTCATGTGAAAGTTTGGAGTCTGAAGGCTCCTGTAAGAAGAAGAAGCGATTCCTCCAGTTGTTCACTGAATTATGATTGGTCCCCCGAAAATGTAAACCAGTTCTCAGGAACATGGAGATCCAATCCTCCTACTTTGTGAACTAGAAGATCAATCTCGCTGCCTTTGCGTCGAAAGCACCGGTATGGAGGCGGGAGAAGATGCACAGCGAGACTAGATAATGAAGGGCATTGGGGTGAAGCCTCGTCACAGGAATGCCCAATGCATACAGAGTGCACGGTATAGGATAACGAAGCCCCCCTCTCTGATGGTGCTCATAAACTGCGACGAAGCCATCTGGTGGGACGTTAGCTCTACTGGCCGGAACAGGAGTGCGATAAACTCAGTTGTTGGGGATCCGATAGTCCACCATCAAAGCAGCAATGGTGCTAGTCGTCAGGATGGACCCCGTGTTGTCGACCCTATGCCGACTTACCTTAGAAGTTCGCGAAGAAGGAGACTCTCTCTTCTTTGCCATTTTTTTCTCTCTCTGTGGAATGAGTTGAAAGCTTCCAATGCAAGGAAATGGCCAAGAGGAATTTCACAGAAGCACGGCTTAAATAGACGACGGGGTGCTAGTGTGCAGGAAACCCAAACGACGCTTCCGCTGAGTGGCCAGGCCACATGCCGTCCCCACAAGAATGTCCTGGGCCCCAAAGCAGCTGGCAATCATGACCCCTCATCAGATCACATATCGACATCACCTCAGTCGCTTGGTGAAATCCCCGCTATCACACCAGCATTTAAATTGCCAGGAAAGGCAGCAGCGGGACTTCCAAAACAAGCACGCAAGGAGGAAAACGAACCATTCGACTACAACAAGCAACAAAAAGTAAAACGGCACAGCTAAGTGTTAAATTTCATTATAATACTCATTATTAGCTCACTTTACAGCAGCCTGGGCCACAGAACACATTTAATGGCCCTCTCCTGGCATAGAGAAACCTGGTGCAGGACACTCCAATAGAGTTTTGAGAGTCCAGGATGCTGACGAGGAAGTTCAAATCCTCCAGCGAGACTAGTCTCCGACTGAGACGGATGCCGTCCTAGAAGTTCCTTTCCAGTGCAGGACCGACTTCCTCCGGTAGAAATCTCGACCTTAGCTCAGTCCCCATCCGCACAACCGTCGTTCCAAGCTGTCGCCGCAACCGCTCAAGCTCCTCCTAGAGAGCCAACACACGGGCTCGAGCCCGCACGTTAGCACTAGCAAGCTTGGACGCCCTCACTTCCGATTCCGCCCACGCCGCCTCAAAGTGTGCAGCACGAGCCCTCAATTGCTCTATCTCTCCAACCACGACTTGCATCCGAGCTTCTACGCCTTCAACAGCCTTGGCCAGTTGGTGAAGCGAAGGAACTGCCCTCCCGGGACCACGATCCCACGATGAGGCAGACCTCTCCTCTCTCTCAAAGCCTGGAGGCACCCTAGAAAATCGCATAGGGCCTACAAAAATAGCCTCCGAATGATATCCCTCCGACGCGGCCGCACCAGGGACCCTAGAGGCGTGGGTCCCAGTCTCAGGGTCTTCTGAATAAGGTCCTGACCTAGATGATGAGTAGACCCCTCCATCGAAATCACTGCGATAGCGGACAAACTGGAAAGGGATCGAAGGCAACACAAAGCTTCACATCGTCAAAGAACCAGTAGAGCACGTTGCATTGGAGGAAATTTGTGCATTTAAATAGGCAAAGTTTCCCCCTAAAACGGCAGCATCTGGAAGGCGAAGAGCGCCAGAACGAAGCTAACAAACACCCTCCACGTTGCAAATCCCTGAAGCTTCACGCGTTTCCAAGGAAATCATTGTGGCATAGCGCCCCGTGATTTCCTTTGCATTTAATGCGCCAAATGGACAGGTGAATGTGACTGCCACCAGTGACGTTCAAACCTCCACAGCATCAAGCATCAGAGGTCCCCTCCTACCGCGTCCTCCCGACAACGGTCAACATTAAGACTCAAGGGACGAAACTGGCAGAATAGACCACAAGCATCCAAAGATGTTCAGGCGCGTGGAATAGAGCGCGGTGCATCGGAAGAAGCAAATTACCCATGACAGGTGATAAAAAAAGGGGGGAAGCGGCTAGAAAGAAAAATACGTACTACAAGGCAGAAGAGTAAAGACAAAAGGCTACTTCTTTCATTAATCCAGGCTTTTCTTATAAAGTATAACATTTGCAATAGTAAAGGTATAAGAAAGAGGAAAAAGATATGGCACAAGGCCTAGGCCCTATGGCACTACCCCAGAAGCTTGAGCAAGCTTGGGAACGTGATCTACATGAGATCACCACGGCCTCACCGCTAATAACCCAATAAGCTAAAGCACCGAGAACAACTGCATGTTGGTCTACCTCTAGTGAAGACGAACCCAATGTTTTCCACCGAGGCAGAACCAACACACTGACTCGAAGCCTCAGGACGCAAAAAAAGAACCTGCTTTTGGCTCATTGGGGCTCCCCTCTCTACCTCCTCCCCAGCCGGTGCGCGGCCCAAGTGAAGTGGAGACCGTGAGCGACGCACTTCACCGGAGGAGAGGATACTCGGGATAGCTCCGCCACGATCCCTCAGCACCCTAGACGCGTCATTCCATGGGGTGAGGCACGCGACTACAGCAGAGTGGCCGAGCCATCCCCATTATCATAAGGAACCGACCGCAGCATGGGCATGAAGACAGTCTTCGCGAAGAACTCCAAATCTCCAGCTAATCCATGCAACTCTTTTGTGGACTCCAACCAGAGGTGGGGTAGGCCAAGACCTTCGCATTGCTCCCCCAAAGTCAGTCAAAGGATGAGCCGCACCCGTCGAAGAGCCCTCCTATTTATGGGCAAGATGATGCCCTTCCATCACTTAATGGGGCACACTATTCTACGGATGCCTTTCATGGAACAGGAAAGCCCTCAAATCAGATGCAACCTTAGGCGTGCGAATCGTTCCATTCCCGGCACCGAATTGTTGCAGTGCCAGAAAAGCCTGTGCGAATGCCTAGAGAAGGCGCAAAGCCAGAAGACGATAAGCGTTGGCGCATCTTGAGGGAGACCGGGCGACCGTGAGTTGGATCCAAAGGACATGCCAAGCCGCGACCACTGGTCGGCCCAGGCATGGGGGCTAGTGTTGGGTTCGAAACAAAGGCCTAAAGAGATTCGAAACCCAACCCACGAAGCAGCAGCCTAAGAGGCAGTTGAGGCCCAACCCTCCAGAGCAGTCTACATGGCGGCCCACATTCAATAGCCAATGGGGGTCATCTGCAACTCATTAATTCTACTGCTAGGAAACGGCGGAAGCGCAAGAGAAGCGAGCTAATGAGAAAACAGTCAGCGCTGCTAACTACGGCTCAGGCGGCTGGCCACAGTCACCCAGCCAAACCGAATTCGAGAGGTAGACCAAGTGTGGCCAGCAGCGCCTGGCAGTCTACCTACCACCGCTAAACAACAACCGACGCATCGGCAACCGCCGACATCAATCAGCAGCCAATGAACCCCTACAACAGGGATTCTCACGCCCAAAGCCCCTCGTCAGGGGACATATAAAATCCTTCTTCTTCTATAGAGAGGGGGATCGGATCTTGGATAATCAACTTAGCGTCACTAACCTTAGGCTCCACAGCCATCTTCCAGACCCAAACTTCTAGACCTTCTCAGGCGACAAAAGTCAGCCACCCGTCGTGGTGCATACAGGGAGTCAGGCCTCTCATTACCCACTCATTACTCTCCCATACAAGCATTCACGCACCACCCATGCTTTTACAGCATATTTCTGTACACCTCTAAGTGTGCGCCCTTTCTGTTTATTACGAAAAATTGCTGACTTGAGCGTCGGAATGTCGTCGGTGGAAGAAATCCTGCCAAACCTCTAACCTCTTGTTCGTTGATTGTATTGTGCAGGTCCAAGGTTAACAGAGACGAAAATCAGACCCTTTCGCAACCTCCTCCGGATGATGAGGAATCCGAAGGCTCTCTAATCTGTACAACAATCGATGATCCAGGACACAATATGTTATATTTGTAACCAATCATTTTTATAGTGGATTTATTTAAAATTTGTCCCATTATTTTTTTAGTTGAGAAGGGACTCCCTTGCCGGACAAATTGTATGCTTGATTGTGTGATTTAATTTCTTGTATTTTCATGTATTTGGTAGCCAACAATTTAAAAAAATTTTAAAAATTCATTTTCTCTACGCGGATCATATAGGTGTTTTGTTCTCAAAGGATTCCACCTTGTCAAATCTTGCCGTAGATAAGATCCCGCCGATTATGATTATTCCACCATGCGACAACCACCCACATATTTTAGGTCCCGCTGTCTCTTTGCGTCCAAGCAGCCAAATGATTGAGATAACTGCATGGGGTCCCCTCCCAGAGAAGGGTTTCCCACTCTTCTACATTTTCGTTCACTGTACCACGAGAAAACGTAAGTTTGTATATTTCCATAAAGATGTAAAGCAGCGCAGTAATCTATTAGACATTATAGCACTTAAGATGCGTTCTATATGAAAATTTATTTACATTATTATGCTTATTTATTATATTATAATGCATATACAAATCGGGCAAACAAGTGCATGTGAAACATAGGCGCATTGATACACTCACCGCTGGCTGATGCAAGTTTCGGTGGCAGAAATCAAGGAGGAAAATTCAGACGATGGAGTAAATAGATGTGAAACGGCTGAGATGGTAGAAGAGACCGAGGTGAGGAAGGAAACTACTGAGGTAGGGAAGAGAAAAGACCAAGGTAAGAAGAGAAGGGGCAGGGGAAAAACAGAGAGGGAGAGCAGAGAGAAATTCACTTTTTCTTCTCATTCATCAGTAATAGCTTTATACTGTAATGAGCTACGGCCCGTGTAAACCAAGCAGAAGCAAGCAGTGAACAGAAAAAAAAGAAAAATAAAGAAAAAAAACCAAAAGCATCATGTGCAAGCAACATGTGCAGTTGGTTAGACTAA
This sequence comes from Nepenthes gracilis, assembly GCA_033239525.1. Lineage (NCBI taxonomy): Eukaryota > Viridiplantae > Streptophyta > Magnoliopsida > Caryophyllales > Nepenthaceae > Nepenthes > Nepenthes gracilis. The sequence continues at coordinate 11,277,168 of BSYO01000013.1, forward strand.
TTGAAGTAGTATGTGCGGTTAGTTAGACGTAATCTCTGAATTTCAGTGGAAGTCGTGTGGAGCGATTGCTACAACGATTGGTCCATGTGGCAGCTGTTGGAGGAGGAGATGTCGTTTCTGAAGGTGACTTGGTAATGCCTGTAGCATGCATCTTAGAAATTTTTATTGTGCTGTTACAATTTGGATGAGTGCTACGTATTAACGGTGGATTCATACATGACAATGATGGTCAATGTTAGATCTTGGTTTCCTCAAACAATGTTGCCATTTAGCACACTAACCATAGAAATAATCTTTGCATAAATCAATAAATGTATGCAAAACACCAGATCGCATTTGTAGAGATAATGATTGAAGTGTTCAATTCTTATGTTTTAAACAATCTGTTTCTAATTGAAGTTTTAAAGTTTGATCCCATCAATATAAGATATTATCAAACATAAAATATTAAGTAGAAGTGAATGCGTTGGAGGGATTTATGGCCCTTAGGAAAGGAGGAGGGGGCCAACTATATGCAATTTATGATTTTATTTACCTCTTGTTTTACTTTTATTTTTTATTATTTTTTGGTAATAAGGCTAAAAGTAAAATAAGATGGGTGAGACTCCAACCTACCTCAAAAACAAATTCGTGAGTTTTAATTATCAATTTTATCATCCATATGCATTATTTATCTTATTTTTCTTTTTTTTTTTTCACTTAAATTACCTTTATTTTTTTGGGCAAAATATAAGACAAGTAAGTAAGCTGTTCCAAAAATAGAAGAAAAAAATTAGAAACAAAAAACTCAAAATCAGAATCCAAACCAATTATAAAAATTAAATGGAATCCAGATAGTACTTGTTCTTTCGAGATTGAGGCCTTTTTCGTTATAAAAATAGATAAATAACTTATGCAGCTAATTTTTTTTTTTTTTGATAAGTAAGTAAATTTTATAAATAAAAAAAATACACAATCAATATTTTATCTCCAAGTATTTTGCCGACTTAGATTTAGAACACAAACGTTAGAGTATACCCTGAGTACCGTGAAACATGTCACAAAACCGAAATAAAGTAACGAAACAACGGAGTACCAGAATTACGTCCGCCAAAAGGCCATCAACTGAAACTAAAGTCAAAAGACCGGCCCCAAAACATAAGACCAAAATAAGAGTTCAAAGGAAAGAAAAATGACCATGGTGCCATCATTCCAATTTAAAAGCAAGCAACAGCCCAAAGGACAGCAGAAATCCTAAAAGGGCTTCTTGAACAGTAGTAGCAAGTCCCTACCATCAACAAGTCTACTGCAGATTGCGTCTCGGGAACAAAAAGCAAGAGAGCAAAGAGATCTTGGCTAATCATCAGCATCTCGATCCTTGGCGTAATGGGTAGAAAGCATCTCGGACTCATCTTTATCACCTCGGAAGAAAGCAACTCGTCCACAAAATCTCGGGCAATTCGACCATCCAGGCCAAAATGAATCCCGGTCAAATACCGCTCGACCATTTGCTGCTCGATCAGAAGCAAAAGTCTTGCACGCCTCGTCACCACCTCATCTCGGCTATTCTAACCTCAGTCAGAACAAGAAAACAAAAGGCCATTCTCACCTCAAGCTAATGCACTCCTCTGGCATAATGCATCACCCCGGTCTCTTGCAAATATCAACCAGCAAATTCTGAAACTCGGACAAAAAACATCACCTCGCCCTAAACACCACCTCAGACAAAACACACATCTCAGCAAAAGCAACCTCGGCCACAAAACAGACCTTGGTCAGAATAAGCAAACCGAGGCACAATAAAAGCATACCACGGGCATTACGCATCGCCAGTTCAATTGTAAAACACGAACAAGATGACCTCGGTTATCTTGTCCATGTCTTACAATTGAAGGGCGATGCGTAATGCCTGTGTAGCTTATGAAGCTAAGCTACCAACGTAATTTCACTCGATCCATGCCATTTTACCTACCTGGGGAGGGGAATCAGTGGTAGGTGAATAAGAGTGAGTTTAATGTCCATGTTAAACAAATCCTTTGGCCGCACCAGGACGGGGATATCAAACTCGGCTTGATTAGTCTCGGGTTGACAAGGTCCTGAATCGATCGCTCCGTCCGCAGAGTCGATCTGGTGTCACAGCGTCCGAGCTATGAACCTTATGCCGGAGTAACCAAAGTCGATATTCCAGCACGCGGACTACTAAAAGAGTGGAAATATGAAGGGATGACTAATTAGAATTGGAAAACAATTTCCTTACAAAGAATTAAACGTGATTAAAAAGAGTTTCAAGAATAAGAGAATCTCTAGTGTGAGCTGATTTTTTTAAAAAAGGTCCTTGTCGGCACCATTTTTCTCATGCATGTGCCGGCAAGCATTGATTTTTACCATCTCATTTTGATGGGTCCTGGAACCCTAGGCCCAAAATCGCAGACGTAGGCCCAAAGAGTCACGTAAGAAGGCTGGCCCAAAAGGCCCACAAGCCCGATCAAATCCCGATGGCTAACTTGCTTCCGAGCGCCTGGCAACCCGAACGGACACTGAGATCCGTTTGAGGACGGGGACCACCAGAAAAGCCAAAATGACCCAGGCGCCAGCTCAGACAGCTTGCGCGGCGTATGCTGCCTCGAGCGACCAACGGCTCCTGACACGCCGTACCTGTAGGGCATGCGCCTCTGAGCGCCGCATCTGCAGACTGTAATAGGTGTCCCTGTCACAGCCGCATCCACAGTAGTGGCGATGGTGGCAGGCAACCCTGACACGCCGCGCCACGTGTCGTCTCCCTTACGGCATCACGTTCCCTATAAATACCCTATTTTAGCAACTAAAAAAGGATCTGGATTCTAGATCCAACTACTCATACTCGAGCAAGAGCCCTCCTGAGAAAAACAAAGGCAAAGAGAGGAGAGAAAAGAGAGAAGTTTATCTTCCTTACGCTGCAATACCCTGAGAACGTGAAAGTTTCCTGGGCGTCCATTGTATCTTCTCTTTACTATAGTGAGATTTCTGACTGCTCGTCCACTACGTGGTTTTCACCCTCGCCCGATTAAGGGGCTTTCGATTAAATGACGCAGCGTTCTCTTGTCCCCGTACTTTTCTCTCTATTCGAGTTCTACTTATTTTGTATTGCTCCAATCTACCGACCGCGCGCTTAAAAGCCGCTCGACTCAATCTAACGTACGGCCAGATTAAAAGGACGCAACATTGGCGCCGTCTGTGGGAACCGACTGAAAGTCTGCTTCTCACATTTTTTGCAAGTACACAGCAACGCAAGCTTCAAATCTCCAAATGGTGAACACAAGGGCGCAGGCGAGCGCAGCCCCCAAAGAAGTGGCCTCACAAGGCGGTGGCGCTAGCCCCTGTGCTGGGGTTAAGGATCATCCCGATTCGGTGGTGAGGGGCTTGGCCGCCCAGGTAGCCGGCATGTCGCAGGCCTTTGTTGCCCTCTGTTCCAAAATTGACCAGCTTAAGCCGGTGGCTCCCAGGCTTCCCCTGCCGAGGCGCCCTGGCCGGAAACGAATGAGGCGATCGCGAAAAACCTCGGTCGGCAGAAAACCCGAGGACCCAGGTGGCCACCAGCAGCAGAGCACCACGAAGGGTCGAGGACCAACCAGGTCCTCGGGTTCAAGGAGAAAGCCCCGAGAGGCGCCATTCTGAGGCCCAACGGAACCACCGCGACCATGACGATCAAGAGGCGGTTCCCCGAGATGCTCTCCCAATAGGAGCCCGCACGGTCCCATAACGCCGTGCAGTTCAGGAGCCTTACGAGTTAAGCCACTACCTGAACGAAAGAAGGACGGCTGCCCCACCCCGAGTGGAGGCCAGACCGGAAAGAGGATGGAATCTGATGCTGCGTGAGAGCAGCGGAGGAGGGGCTAACGTACTCCAATCTCCGTTTTCCACGGAGATTAGGACGAGGACGCTCCCCCCAAAGTTCAAGATGCCCAACCTGGAGTTGTACGACGGTAGCGGTGATCCCATGGACCACCTTAATCATTTCAGGGAGCACCTGAGCCTCCAGGGCCTGGACGAGACAACCATGTGCCAGTGCTTCCCTGACTCTGAAGGGGGATGCACGAATATGGTTTTACGGAATGCCCGTGGACTCTATCCGTGATTTTGGAGACCTGGCGATGTCTTTCCTGTCCCAGTTTGCCTCTAGCAGAAGAGTGGAGAAACAGCCCTGGCACCTCACTCGAATCAAGCAAGGGGCCAGGGAGAGCTTGAGAGGATTCCTGGCACGGTTTGCAGCGGAGGCCAGGCAGAACCCGAGGCTGACCGACGAGGTGAAGCTGAACGCCTTCCTCTCGGCCCTCGAAGGGGGTGCTTTCTTTAAGCACCTCATCCACAAAGGCCCGCAGACCTTCATAGAGGCTGAGGCTGAGGCTGTGGCCAGAGCTTACATCGCGGCCGAAGAGGCCAACGACGCCAAAAGGCCTGTGAGGGACAAGCACCCTCATCAGAAGGCCGCAGAGGGAAAAAGGAAATCTAGGGACTATCAAAGTCCCCAGACGTCAAAGAAACACCATAAGGCCGAGCAGAGCTCTCGGAGAGAGCCACGGCCAATCCATCTCACGCAGCTGAACGACTCCCGCACCAATGTCCTCATGCAGATCCGGGGAGAAAAATTCCTGAAGTGGCCCAAGCAACTGAAGAACCCGGACGGTGGGGACCAATCAAAATATTGCGACTTCCACCGCTCCGGGGGTCACAGTACGGAGGACCGCAAGACCGGCAGAGAGGAGATTCAAGAGCTTATCGAGAGAGGACACCTCGGCCGCTTCCTTTGAGGCCGGTGACGCGGGCCTCGGGGCCCGAGGCAGTGGAGGCAGAGCCCCGAGAACCCAGGAGTGGCTGCGGGGTCGTGAACATGATCTCGGCCAGGCCGGGCCGGGGGAGACGGCGTGAGTCACAGCTGCGAAGAGGCCAAGGGACGGGGCTTGGGAGTGAAGACAATGTTATCTCGCTTTGAAGAGGGACTTAGACCATGTAACTTCTCCTCACTCCGACCCCCTGGTTGTAACCGCACTTTTCGTTTGAGATGGAGCAAATGACTACGGATGAAACGAGTATTTGTTGATAATAGAAGCTCTCGCAATTTCTTTGTATCTTGATGCTTTCTTCAAATTAGGACTTAAGAAGAATCAAATGAAAGCGCCGGAAGGGCCACTCTACGGGCTGGACAACGAGCCAGTGCCCGTCCAGGGTATCATCCAGTTGGAGGTAACCCTGGGAACGTATCCGAGGACAGCATCGAAGGTCCTCACCTTCCTCGTCATGGACCTGCCCTCGGTCTATAACGCGATACTGGACGGCCTTGCTTGGCCGCGTTCAACGCAGTAACCTCCATCCCACATCTTAAGATGAAGTTCCCCACCCCGTGTGGGGTAGGAGAGGTCCTCAGGGACTAGTCAACCGGACGGATGTGTTACTTGGCGCAGACCGAGCAAGTAACGTTTTCGCAACCCATGGAAGACCTCGACCTCAGGGACGAGGCAACACTGCAACACGCTCAGCCCGGAGAACCTGTAGTCTGAGTCCCGTTGAATCCCGCGGATCAGGAGAAGTATGTCCAAATAGGGAGCTCACTCTCAGAGACAGTAAGGGACCAACTTGTCAGTTTTCTATGAGAGAACTCGGACGTGTTCGCATGGTCCCCCAGTGACATGCCCGGGATCTCACCCGAGGTCATCGTCCACAAGTTAAGCGTCGATCCTCGGCATAAGCCGGTCAGACAGAAGCGCAGGAACTATTCCATAGAGAAGTTGGTAGCCATCCGCGAGGAGGTCAATAAACTCCTGGATGCTGGATTTGTCCGAGAGGTCCAATTCCGGAACTGGCTGGCCAACGTTGTCATGGTAAAAAAGAGCAATGGGAAGTGGAGGATGTGCGTGGACTTCACCGACCTCAACAAGGCGTGCCCCAAAGACAGCTTCCTGTTGCCCAGGATCGACCACCTTGTGGACTCGACGTCCGGCCATGAACTCTTAAGCTTTATGGATGCGTACTCGGGTAACAACCAGATCAAAATGAGCCCCGAGGACGAGGAGCACACGTCATTCATGACGGACCAAGGGACATACTGTTATAAGGTAATGCCCTTTGGTCTCAAGAACGCATGAGCGACTTATCAACGGCTCGTGAATAAGATGTTCAAAGACTAGATGGGCAGAAACGTAGAGGTATACGTTGGCGACATGCTCGTCAAGAGCGGATGAGCAAATGACCACGTGAAGGACTTGGCCGAGACCTTCCATGTGCTCGTAACCCACGGTATGAAGCTCAACCCCGTAAGTGCACTTTCGGGTGTTGCCCTCGGAAAATTCTTGGGCTACATCGTATCACACCGAGGAATCGAGGTAAACCCGAAAAAGATTCAAGCGATCCACGGGGCATGCGGTCTCATGACGGTGAAGGAGGTTGACTTTACCGGGCGAGTGGCCGCCCTCTCCCGCTTCCTAGCAAAGTCGGCTGAGAAGCACCTGTCATTCTTCAAAGCCCTAAAGGGAACAAAATCCCAGGATTTTCGGTGGAGTGATGACTGCGATGAGGCATTCCAAGGACTCAAGAGCTACCTCTCAAGTCTGCCCCTCTTAGCTTCTCCTCAGCAGGGCGAGGAGCTATACTTGTACCTCTCCGTGTCCGACGCAGCGCTGAGCTCGGTTTTAGTACGAGAGCAGCATGGCAAGCAGCAGCCCGTGTATTACGTCAGCAAGACTCTCGTGGGCGTCGAGACCAGATATCCCCTGACGGAGAAGGTGGCCTTGGCGTTGGTCGATTCCGCGAGGAAGCTCAGGCCATACTTCCAAGCGCACAAGGTAATAGTCCTAACCGATCAGCCTTTAAGGGCAATTTTACAGAAACCCGAGATCTCCGGCCGGCTGATCAAGTGGGCCATCTAATTGGGGGAATTTGACATAGAGTTCCGTCCGAGACCAGCCTTAAAGGGACAGGCGCTCGCGGACTTTCTCGTTGAGATGACGGCACCGCCCACTTGCGACGAGGACTAGACTACGACGGACAAGTTCAGCAGAGCCCCCGCTTGGACCTTGCACGTGGACGGCTCCTCTATGAAGGACGGCTGCAGAGCGGGGATTGTGTTGCGCACACCTGAGGGGATGGAGATAAACTACTCGCTAACGTTGGGGTTCTCGGCCACAAACAACGTCGCAGAGTATGAAGCCTTGCTAGCCGGACTCCAACTCGCCAAGGAATGCTCGGCCAGAGAGCTGGTCATCTATAGTGACTCCGAGTTGGTCATTAATCAGGTCCACGGAAGCTTCGATGTCAACAACGAGCAGCTATCCAAGTACCTTTCAAATGTCAAGGACATGATCGTGGGATTCAAGATGGTCAAGTTCATCCACATCCCGCGAGAGGAAAACGCCAAAGCCGACACGCTTGCGCGAGCCGCGGCTTCAGGAGATCCTGAACAGTACGCCAGGGGGATGCGAGAAATCCTAAGCAGGTCTAGCATTAAAGACCCCGAGCGGGAGGTGATGCAGGTCGCGGACGGGAGCACCTGGATGACTCCCTACTTGAAGTTTTTGTCCGATGGCTCGCTGGCTGAGGACCCGAGCGAGGCCAAGAAGATAAAGAAGACAGCGGGTTGGTACACAATCGTGGACGGCCGGCTGTATCGATGGGGCTTCTCGGCCCCTTACTTAAGGTGCCTCACTCCAGAGGAAGCCGAATACGCCCTGCAAGAGGTACATCTCGGAATATGCGGATCCCATGTTGGGGGAAAGAACCTAGCTTTTAAGCTTATGAGGCAAGGGTACTACCGCCACTATGAAATATGACGCCATGGATTTCGTGCGCCAAATGCGAGAGTTGCCAACTTCACAGCAACATGAGCCATCGCCCCCACACGGATCTCCGGGTGCTGCAATCCCCATGGCCGTTCGCCCAATGGGGGCTTGACATCCTCAGACCATTTTCTCTCACTCCCGGACAAAGGAAATTCCTAATTGTGGGAATTGACTACTTCACCAAATGGGTGGAAGCAGTACCGCTGGCCAAAACAACAGAGCAAAACGCGACGGAGTTCCTCCGGCAGAACATTGTGTGCAGGTTTGGAGTGCCCTAGTGCATCGTGACTGACAACGGGACGCAGTTCACTGGAAAGCGGTTCACTAAGTACTGCGAAAGCCTGAGGATCAACACGGGTGCACCGTCGTGCTGGCATACCATGAGCCAACGGGTAGGTGGAAGTGACAAACCGCACAATCCTACATGGGCTAAAAACCAGGCTGGAATCATCTGAGGGCTCATGGGTACATGAATTGCCCTCGATCCTCTTATACGGGACAACGCACGAGAGCCAAGAGAGACCCTTTCAACCTTTGCACGGGGTTCAAGCTGTCATCCCAATAGAAGTATGCCTCACCAGCCCCCGGGTTGGGTGCTTTAGCGCAACGGATAACAGCCAAAGGCTCCGAGAAAGCCTCGATGCCCTCGAGGAAGTTCGCGACCAGGCGAGACTTAGGGTAGTGACCTACCAACAACGGGTGGCCTGCTATTACAACAAGAAGGTGAAGGCGCGACCATTCGAGGTCGGGGATCTCGTACGAAGAAGCGTGGAAACCACAGGAAAAATAGCTGGAAGGAACAAGCTCTCACCAAACTGGGAAGGGCCGTTTTTGGTCTCGGCTATCCTTCGAGGAGGAGCTTATAAGCTACGCACCCAAGATGGCAGGTGATACCCCGGACTGAACGCCGTTCACCTAAGGAAATACTACCGGTGAAAGGCGGAGTCATCTCAACAAACAAAACTTGGCGCCAACCCGAGCGGCCCGGTAGTCGGACCCAGTGGTCGAGCAACAAAATTTGGCGCCAACCCGGCGGCCCCAGTGGGACAGTGGTGGTGCAACAAAACTTGGCGCCAACCCCGAGCCCCCCAGTCGGACGCCAATGGTCAGGCAACAAAACTTGGGCGCCAACCCTAGCGGCCCCCGCGGTCGGACCCTAGTGGTCAGGCGACAAAAACTCGACTGCGACCAAGCGACCCCAAAGGTCAAGCCCTTGAGGTCATAACAAAACTTGGCTGTAACAAAAAAAAAAAAGAGAAAGAGGCACTTGTGGTAAACTCAAGGATCTCCTTTTATTTCATAAAAATACAATACAACAACACAAAGGGAGAAACGAAGTCTAGCCCTCGCAGGCGCCCTGAGGTAGAACGGCTCCAGATGGCTCTCCTAGAGACGAGGAATCCTCCCCGTGGCTCGAAGTTCCCGGTTGGTCTGATGAGCGAGGACCCGCTGAGGAGCTTGGACCCGAGGACCCAGAAAATGGCCTGTCTCGAAGACCGTACACATCCTGAGGGCGCACGGCGCTCGCGTTACGCGGATCAAACACAACAGTAGGAAACTGTGGATACAAGACCCGCATCAGCCGACGGCATAGATGGATGCCGTCCCAGAACTTGGCCTCCAGTACGGGGGCCATGTCAGGGATCTTTACCGAGGTCCTTTGCGTCCCCTCTAGCTAAAGGTTTCGTTCCATCAGGAAGCCATATCGAACCTCTAAGAGCCTCAGGGCTTCCTCAGATGAAGCAAGCGCCACGCGAAGCCGCTGGATCTCTTCTTGGGCGGCCCTCGAAGACTCCGACTGTCGTCGAGACCGAGCAATTTCGCCCACCAGTCGGCTAAGGCCACTAATCAAATCTTGGAGCTGCAAAAAGAACCAAAACCACTTAGAAGCAGTCAACAGAAAGTGGGACAAAGAAAAAGGTAGCAAAGTACTTGAGAAATGACAGGATCTTGAGTGGGGGCAATCTCCCCTGGGACCTCGGGCACGAGTGGGCACTCCGCGGGCACCGCAGGAACATCAAGGGCGGCCTCGGAGGAAGGACCTTCAGGGATGGGGGGCTCCGCTACCTCCGGGACGTCAGCGACGGCCGGGATCTCCAAGACTGCGACCACAGCCTCCTCGCCGCTAAGAAGGTCAGAGATATCCCCAGCAGTAAACGCGGCGGCGGCCTCCATCTCATGAGGCTCTACGACCTCGTCCAAGGCTGCCTCCTCCGAGGCCTCAAAAGCCATAGGATCATCAGAAGGATGATCCGCAGAGATAGCAGAGGCCTCAAGACGGACCTCGATACCAGAGGAAGGTGTTGCGGTCACCCCGGACTCCACAGAAGGACCAGAAGTCAGCCCCGCAGCCTTCTTAACCATGGGGGCTATGACGAGGTCATCGTCTGAGGAAGACTCACCAGCAACGTTCGGTGGATCCTCAGGGACCTCAATCCGCGGGCTCTTCGGAGGCCACTCGGAGGGCTCCTAAATCACAAGAGGACCCTCTCTTTTCCGCAGCTTCTTCTTCTTCTTCTTTTTCGAAGCAGCAATGGCAAAATCACCGGATGACACCGCCAACTTGGCTTCCTCTAGCTTTTTAGGGGACAGCCAGATGTTCTTCTTCCCCATGTTGAAGCCGCCCGGTCCGCCAGCACTAAGTTCATGACCTCCCTGGAGGCCTCCCTCTCCTCGTCAGTGATATCAGAGCCATATTTGCTAGCGACGTTTCCCCACGCGGAGGAGAGCTCCCAGTCCTCAGCCACCTTAAGGAAGAAGAACTTGTCCTTCCACATTTTAGTGGAATCCGGGTTCCCACCGCTCATCTTAGAGAACTCGGGGCGGGGGGTCATGACGATCCAATCAAGGTTATGATTGAAGCGAAACATGACCTTCACCATGACCGCCTTAAGAGTCTTGCTATGGCAGCGCACGAATACACGCAAAGAAACCAAGTACCTGAAGGCGTTGGGCTGAAGACTCGCGAGCGGAATGGCCAACTCCTTCATCAGGCGGCGGAGCTCGGCGGGAACAGGAAAACGAAGTCCACCTTTGAGGTGAACCTCGTATACGGCAATGTAACCGCTGGGCGGACTGCGCGCCCTCTCTGCGGCTCCTGGAACCACCATCGAGTCAGACGTCGGGATGCTGTATTTTGCCCTGATCTGCTCGAGATCCTGAGAAGAAAGGGAAGAGGCAATATCTTTAACGCCGGGAGCCATGGCAGCAAGCAAGGAAAACAAAGCGCCGTGAGGATTCTCGAAGAACGCCAAGGGAAGAAAGAAGAAAACGCAAAGAATTAATGAGAATGCGACGAAGGATTTAAAGAAATTTTCAAACAAGTGAAAAGGCGCCCTCATCATGACCATTCCACGTGTCAGCTCCCCATACGCAGTAGGCGAGCGCAGGCCTTAGGGCTTCCAGAGGTGACGTCACATCAGTCGCCCATCGCATTCAATGCTCCACGAGGAGGTGAAACGGCAGCGGAAGATAGGTCTTGTGTTCGCAAGAAGATCTCGGACACCTTCCGCCCCAGTGGAAGGCGAAGATCGCAGTCTATCACGGCAAGAAGATGTTTGCAAGGCATGTCAAACGGCTGAGTCCTCAAACCGCTTGACAAGGGGGGCTCATAATGGGTCCTGGAACCCTAGGCCCAAAATCGCAGACGCAGGCCCAAAGAGTCACGTAAGAAGGTGGCCCCAAAGGCCCACGGATCAAATCCCGATGGCTAACTTGCTTAGCGCGCTGGCAACCCCGAGCAGACACCGAGATCCGTTTGAGGCTGGGACCACGAGAAAAAAGCCAAAATGGCCGTCGCCCGGCTCGAGGCGGCTGCGCATGCTGTCACGAGCGACCAACGACTCGACACGCCGTACCTACAGGGCATGCGCCTCTGGAAGGCCGTCATGAGGACTCGTGACAGTGTCACTGTCTGCCCGCATCCACAGTAGTGGCGATGGTGGCAGGCAACCCTGACACGCCAGCGCCACGTGTCGTCTCCCTTACGGCATCACGTTCCCTATAAATACCCTATTTTAGCAACTGAAAAAGGATCTTGATTTTGGATCCAACTACTCATACTCGAGCAAGAGCCCTCCAGAGAAAAACAAAGACAAAGAGAGGAGAGAAAAGAGAGAAGTTTATCTTCCTTACGCTGCAATACCCTGAGAATGTGAAAGTTTCCCAGGCATCCATTGTATCTTCTCTTTACTATAGTGAGATTTCTCGGACTGCTCGTCCACTGCCGTGGTTTTTCACCCCTCGTCAGATTAAGGGGCTTTCCATTTAAACAAACGCGTTCTCCCACTGTCCCCGTACTTTTCTCTCTCTATTCGAGTTCTACTTATTTTGTATTGCTCCAATCTGCCCGACCGCGCGCTTAAAAAGCCGCTCGACTCAATCTAACGTACGGCCAGATTAAAAGGACGCAACACATTTGTTTGGGAATTGCCACCGGCTTGGATGAACCTAGAAAGAAGGATGAATGCCAACAATAACAACGCACGGCGAATAGACAATAATTACAAAATTAAAAAGATAAGCCACAACTAATTTTACGTAGAAAATTATTTTCTAAATAAAAGGAAAAGAATCGCAGGACTAGAGATCCGAAATATCCACTATGCAAAATCCAGTTACACAAATTCAAAATACAAGAACAAGAATTCAACGCTATGTATCATACAAACCCGAACAACAATGAATACGAGATAGATCGACATCTACTCGATTTTCTTCTCTATCTCTCTTTCTCTCCTTGATGGCCTTCATTGATATGTTTTTATAAAATGGTGTTTTCACTTTTTATCTCTTGCCACAAATTCTAAAGCGCTTGGTGTGCTTTATAATAATATTAGACAATGCTCGGACACTTCTGGACTTGACACCCAGGCGTCTTTCGGTGTTTTCACCCGGTCGCTCTTCAGATTTGGTACCTGGTCGCTCCTTAACATCGGCACCCCGGTTGCCCCTTAGAGTTGCCACCCGGTTGCTCCTCAGAGATTGAGCACAAAAGCCCTCGGCTACTTGCGCATGAACACTCTTACATTTGCATAGATCTTATTTGATTTTCTAATGATTATTTATTTGTTATAACACCCACAATAGAGTAACTAAAATCTAATATAATTATCATACATTTTCAGTCTATATAAAAAGATCAAAGACTATAAGTTTGTATATTCTTAACGTTATAAGATTTAGAGTCTTAAAACTCAGAAAATAAAGATTGGTGCTATGAAAGAAAAATATCCACATGAACAATTCTATAAGTACTGAGAGTGGAAGAAAAGAGTTTTGTTTTATTTTTATGAGTTATTGGATTTTATTTTTTGAGTAGAAAGTTATGTAATGTATCTATTATTATTACTGTAAAAGATTTACGGACTCTTTTTCTCATTGCTTTCCTCTTATAATTTAAAAGGGTTCTTTGAGTAAAATTTTTAGTATTGTGTTTGACATATTTGGATGGTATTACTTTTAAGTTGTTTTATTTTTTTGTTTATGGTTAAGGATTGAAAATTCTGAATAATTGTTTAATCGTGACTGTTAGTAAAACTTTTCGAGTGGAGGATGCAAGACAAAGTTTTTATAGGAGAATGAAATTAGTGTATTCGAAGGCCTAAATTCAAAGTAGATGCAGTCACGGCATTATTTTGATGAACACGCTGCTGGCCACGGAAATACAGAAGCTTCATATATTACAGTCATGTTTTGGTAAATCCATATTGAGGCCATAAAGTGAATCATATTATCTAGATTAAATTACAAAAAATAAAGTGTTCATATTAAAATTATACAGATAAAATATAAATTTTTATTTATTTTAAATTTTTTTCCCTACGTATACATTAACAGCTTCCCATATATCAACCCGTTTAACTTGCCCATTTAGTATTCTGTCTATATTATACTTCGTTCAAATAAATCTAATTTTTTTCAATATTTTTATAAATTCTTCAAAACTATTTTTTAAATTTCAAAACACAATTAAAAAAAAACATTGCAAATTTTCAAATCAATTAAAACGAACTTGTATAGACTTAAAAAATTTAGATATTAACATTTATTGTAAAAACAGATCAACTATTTGTTTAGTGAAATTTGTCTTATTGATATTAGGAAAGAACTGTAGGGGGGGAACCCGACGAGTGTGCAGTGGAGAACCACTTGCATGCGCCGTACGTTTTTGTAGGGGCCAATTATCATACCAGCGGTTTGCAAGCGATCATTGTTCTCGCCTGTCAGCGTTGATGATAGCTCTGTTCCTTAAGCAACACGTATTTTATAAATTTGATATATATATATATATATATATATATATATATGTATATATGGACGAAACGTATTGGCCATGTATCCACCGCATCATGGCCACCAATGTCCTCTCTTTATGCTTCCTCCTCTTGCTTTTCATGCCACCTTCCTGTGCCGGAAGCCAATCCATCAATGCAACCAGTTCCTCACCGGTGGAAAACCTCACCTCTGATTATAGCGTTGGCAAGCCTAATAGAGATGGTGGAGACGGTGGTAGCGGTGGCTGGCGTTATTCTTGGGGATGGGGTGGAGGCGGCGGAGGTGGAGGAGATGGTGGGCATGGGTGGGGATGGGGATGGGGGAGGAGGAGGAGGACAGAGTAGGGGGTGGTGGAGATGGGGATGTCGGGCAGGAAGAGGAGGCCGCCGCCTCCACCACCATGGCCACCATAGGAAGAGAAACTTTCGCACAACAGATTACCAAATGGGAGAATTTGCCGAGTGCAAGGTTATAGGGAGATGCCACCTCATGCGGTTGGATTGCCCACATCACTGTGGCAGGGCTTGCTTCTATGATTGCCGGGATGCATGCGAAGCTCATTGTCTACGCTAAGCTCCCTTCCACTTTGGGATGTCAAATTGACATGTGTCGCGTTTGGGTTTAAATTTTAGATTTCCTGATGCCTTAATGCTTCTTCAACTAAAACTATAAAACAATGTGTATTCATGATGTTGTGTGAGGTTTGGAATCCTACAGGTTTTAATTTCCTTTTTTCAAATGAAAAAAAATAAGATAAAATTATGCGTGTAATAGAAATACGTTAAAATTTATCTTTCCTGAATTTTCTCCTTAATTTAATTTCTTTGTAACAATTTGTAAAATTCTTGTTTTTTTTATCTCCGAATTCTACGTAGTTTCACTTAACCAAATCTTGCGACCCCCCAAAAAGCTTGTGGGAGTAGGGTTTCATGGGAAGGAATTTTGTTTATTATTAAGGCAACTTTTTCAACATTTTTTTTTTCACGTATGATATTGCATGGTCACTGTGGCAATATCATTTAATGGTTTAATGCCTCACTAATAAATGTGGATTTGACTATTATGGAGATTTCAGCTTCTCCACCTCATTAGAAAATGAATAAATCAAGCCCCTGAATTATTAAAATTTATGATAATTTATTATTCTTTTCTTGCTGTAATTATGATCAACTTTTTATTATAAACATTTCTATTATAAATAAATTATACACAATAGTCTATAATTATTGAGTGTGAAACTTTTGCTCACTTTCATACACAACTATTTTATTGTGTCAGAGCATTTATTGATGAATGTTACAAATATGTTAAACCCCCATACTGTCCCAAACACGCTGCCAATCTCCACCACTACCACCACCACACCCCCATTCTCCACTGCCAACCTATCGGACTTTTCCCAAATTGCTGCTCCAGTCAATATGCTTAACCGTACCACTGTCAAACTCGATGCTAAAAATTGTCTCCTTTGAAAGACAAATTATTCCCTATCTCCATGATCAACAACTGTTAGGCTATGTTGATAGAAGCCATGAACCATGACCTCAGTTCATACAATCACCTTCTTCCTTCACCTCTCCCCCCTCCCACCACTTCCAATCCCCATCCAGCCTTTCTTTTCTCTTTTCATCAAAATCAAATGCTCAAGTTCCCTTGCATCTTCTCTTTTAGACAGTATGGCAAAAGTAGTTAGCTTGATCACCTCTCAATCTCTTTGGGTAGTGATCCGGGACCATCATAAATATTGTCCGCTTTGGACCTGAAAGCCTTCATGGTTTTGCTCTCAAAACGCATCCACAAGGGAAGGATCTCCATGCCTTTATAAGCGCTTCAACAATCCCTTCCAAAGCCGTGTGGGATATTTTCCTACATAGCACGGCCCTGTCTCGATACCATCAGGGATCATCGTGGATATTGCTCGCTTTGGAACTGAAAGCCCTCCGGGTTTTGATCTCAAAACGCATCCACAATGAAGGGTCTCCACGCCTTTATAAGCGTTTCAATGATCCCTTCCAAAGCCGATTTGGGACATTTTTCATCAATGACCATCGTGGATATTGTCCACTTTGGGTCTGGAAGCCCTCACGATTTTGCTCCCAAAACGTTCCACAATGGAAGATCTCCACGCCTTTATAAGCGCTTCAACGATCCCTTCCAAAGTCAATGTGGGACATTTCTCTACATGGCACGGCCCTGTCTTTGATACCATCAGGGACGATCGTAGATATTGTCCGCTTTACTGGAGTATATGGAGGTAGAATATTCTTCTATTTTCCTTTAGGAGGTATAATGTCTTGTAAAAATTCTTTTATTAAAGTATCTAAAATATTTTATTTAATAAATTGTTCAATTTCAAAGTCCATTTGTCATCGTACAAAAATAAAATCATTTATATCTTTGCGTAAAATAGTATAAATATTTTGATAAATAAGATAAAAGATAAAATCATTTTGATTTTTTGATATGTAAAAAATTTCTTTGTTAATATATGAAAAATAAGTTGATGAATAAAATGGTGATACTGTGTTTATGAAAATCCTAATATTATCCGTGTATGTTCTAAAATTTTGCATATATGTTTCTAAATTAGACTCTAAATAAGTACTAAACGCATTTGATTGTATAATTGGTTCTAAATTTTCTCTAAGAATAGTATCAGATGCTATATTAGTATATTTATTATTTTTTCTGATTAATTTTGTTAGCTTAAATTTAAAGATAAAAGGTTTTATAATATCATTGTTATTTATTAAATATCTTTGTGAGTGAGCATTACTTGGTATTTTATTAAAATATCTATTATTAATAATGATTGTATTATGAATATATTTTAAAAGTCTAACTAATTTTGGAAATAAATTGGTTTTAGAGATATTAAATCTATTATTTGTAAAAATTTTAAACAATTGTTTTATATAATAATTTTTTATAGTGATAGTAAATGAATTCTTAATTAATTGGTTATTTATTTGGTTTATTATATATTTGATTAAAATCTGTCATTCATAATGGGTTATTTTTTTTTTTATTTTGCCAATATCTTATTTTTTTATTATATTTTAAAAAAATATTTATTTTCTCTAATTTATATATTAAATTCTTTTTGTTAATGTTTAATAATGTGTTATTTTGAATCTTTTCGATAGGATTTATTTGGATTTTGTTTTGATCATAAATTTGTTGTGCTTTTTTAATATGATTTAATAAATTATTTTATGATAGTATTTCTACTTGGTTTTCTGTATCACCAAGCAGTTGTATAGAGTTTTTATTCGGTGATAAATATTTATCTTCGATATTTGATTGGTCTACAGGTGTTAAAATATTAGATGTATATATCTGTATTGTTGATTCTTTTTGGAAAATAAAATAATATTTTTGCATAAATGAATTGTATAATTTATTGTTAGATAATATGTCATCAAATATTATTTTATAATATTTTTAAAAATTATATTAAATATTTAATTTTAATATATTTCTGATAGTTGTTTGATAGCTTTTTATAGATATTTTATTATTTATTAATGCACGTTTATTATTATTTTGTTTAGTTTCTAAACTTATATTTCTTCTTTCTTTGGTGTAACAAAGTGAAGTAGTTATTTAACATATTTATTTTGGTAATTCTTTTTGTAAAAGGATAAAATAATTATTTATGACTGAAGTATAGAATTTTGTATCAGAAAGTATATTTTATGTTATACTAGTTCTGATAATTATCATATATAAATTTTTAATAATAATTTGATAATAATTTTGATCTATATTTAGGGAAGTATATTATAATGTTGTTTAATTATTAAATTAAGTGGATTAGACCTTATAACAATTTTTTTATTTGAAGGTTTTTGTTTAAATTTTAATTATGTAGATAAATTAAACTCATTTTTTATTTTTTTATTTTATTTTTTATTGTTTAAACTTATGTCTAGATTCTTTATATTTTTAACATATGGTTTTTAATAATTTATTTTGTTGTGAATTTTTATATTTTTATGATTAGTTGATGAATAAGGGTTTTATTATTTTTATTATTTACTTATTTTGAATAAAGTATTAAAGAATTATCTTTAATATTTATGAAATTTGATTTAGAAGGTGCGGTTATGGTATTTTGAATTTCTAAAAATATTGATATTGAATGTTGGTTTACAATATTATGATAGTGTGTTTGATCAATTTTTTGATTGATAAGTTCTATAATGGGTGGTTCTTCAGACTGATTTCTAATTTGACTGATTTGACCTATTTTTGTTGAAGAGATAAGTAAATTATTTAATTTAATAGTTAATTTATTTAAAAAAATTTTTCTTTGTAGTGAAGAGAATGTTAGTGTAACTTGGTCTAAGATTGGATCAGAGAATAATTTAAATTGATTTATAATTGATAAAGTTATAGTAGTTCTTGGCTTAGGATGAAGAATAGTTTCAATACTGATTTCTTCTTCTTCGGTATTATCTTCTTCTTCAATTGGATTATGAATACTTTCTAATCAAATTTTTTCTTCATTTTTTTCTTTTTCTAGTGCAAAAATTACTCTAGATTGATTTCTATCATTATTTCTATATTCGTTATCTTTTATAATAGTGGATATATTATTTTAAAATTTTTTAAATATTTTTATTTGTATCTAGTTAATTACTATTTCTTATATATTGAATAAATCATTCAAAAAATAGTAAATTCTATTTAAGTAAGTTCATTATATGTTTTCACAAAATTCTATAATCTTCTATTTGTTCTTTGGTAAAAGTACTAAAATATTAATTTCTAAGACTATTATTTTTTTCTAATATAAATTCTTTTTTAAGTGTATCAATATTTGAGATAAATTTTTTTCATGATCAATTACATTAATAGTTTACATTTTTGATAGAGTAGGTGATTGTTTGGTTGGTTGTATAATAATTTTGGAAATAGGGTTTCTACTTTCTATATTTCTTGTTTTATATGAATACATAGATTGGTATCTTATATTGGTTGATGGTCGAGAATTTTTATAATCTGAAATAATAGATGGAAGTGTTGGGCCCCAATATAAGGGCCCATAAAAGCGCGGCCTAGGAGAAAGGCCCAAATGGGAGGCCCAGAAGTACTCTCACGAGCCAGGAAACCAGACAGCTTGAAAGGCCCAAAGCAGAGGCCAATGGCCCAAAGACTAAGACCACTAGCAAAGTCCATGGGGTCCCGTCCGCTCGAAAGGAAGCTCGAAGGCATCGCCAACGATATTCGAATACACGGACAGCGAAAAGACCGAGAACCCTAGAAGTCCTGCCGAGTCCCAGAACCGTCTGAGAAGTCAAGAAGAGACTCCAGGGGTTTTCCCCAGAGGATCCTCCGAGAGCCGCCCCCTCTTACGAGTCCGCGAACTCACAAGGAGTTCCACCCAAGAACGAGAACTGCTCTATGCACGACAGGGGAGGCCAGCTAAGCAATTTTGCCGATTCCCAAGGAAACCTGTAGCCACTGTCAGCCTCCGTCTAAACAGGGCACGCCTGGTCAAATCAAAACTGACGCCTAGACTCCGCATGCCTGACACACCTAGGCCTATCAGCGGCGCCAGCCGCGTGCCGCTCCGCGCACGTCAGCAGCATTAAATAAGGCTAGTGGGGCACTGCACAACTTATCGGCCACCCAATGGCTGCCACGTGTCTTCTCCCCAGCGGCATGATCTTTCCTATAAATACCCAGTGAAGTCCCTTTCCACGGGACCTCATCTTCTCCCCCCAAACTTGCACCAGAAAGAAGGAAAAAGGCCCACTACCTCTCGACCGCTGAATCTCTCTCTCTTTCCAGTGAAACGGAACAAACAGAGTGTAGAAGCATCCCAACGAGGGTGGTAGAGCCTTCCAGTGAGCGATATCCCCTAGGAAAGATAAACAAAACAAGAGACAAGGAAGAGATTAACCTTAACACTTGTACCTTGTAAAGACTTTCACCCACATAGTGAAGCATTTCTAAAGGCCCTGAGCCTCGTAATTTTTCCTCCCCAGTTAAGAGGAGGTTTTCCACGTAAAAATCCGGTCTTAATCTCCCTCTCGTACCCAACATCTCAAACATTTGTGTTGCTTAAAAATCGCAGATCTTACTAGACCCCACGGATCCAGAACGTAACATTGGCGCCGTCTGTGGGAACAGCTGACAAAAAGTTCACAAGCTTCCCCCTCACAGAACTACCAACGCCCCGGAGATGATGAGCAGACAAGACAGTACGTCCACCCGAGAAGAAGAGCGCTACGACAGGTGCCTCCCATCGGGTGGCAGCACGAGTGGCGGCCCCGGTACCAGCGTGCGCAAGCTAGTACAGAAGGTGGACAGCTTTTCGAGAGCTGTCCGTACCCTCCGAGAGAAGGTGGACGAGCAGTCCAGGGGTACGCGCCCCGAAAGTTCGCGTCCAGCAGCGCCCCAGAGGCGACAAGCAACGCGGGCTCTTGGCGAGTTGAGGGACTACCTCAACAGAAAGAAGTCTATGAGCCAGGCCCTGACGAATAAATGGCTCAAAAGGCTCTGGAAGACGGTCTTCGGACCCAAAATCGACGAAATAAGTCAGCCGGGAGGACGAGAAGACCCCCTACCCCAAGGACAGGGGAAGGAAAAAGAAGGGCGAGTACCCAATTGAAGACCCAGGGGACGTCCGGGCAAGATGAGCCACAACGGATGGTCCTTGGAGGATAGAGGAAATCCGGCCCGCTGGCCCTCACTGACTCCCTCACCAACATCCTGAGGCAGATCAGGGACGAGGAGTTCCTAAGATGGCCCATGGCGTTAAAGAATCCAGAGGGAGGCGACCAGTGGGAGTACTACCATTACCACTGCAGCCGCGGCCATGACATTGAGGATTGCAGGAAGCTCCAAGCGAAAATTGAGCGGCTGGTAATGGATGGCTGTCTCGACCGCTTCGCCATGACCCGCACGCAGTCTCGGGAGCAGAGCGCCTTGATCGTCGTCTTGCTTGAAGGGCAAGGCCGTGATGCGTGCGTGCGGAACACGCCTAACCACCCGCTGAGGGCGCTAATACCAGCGAGGCCAGTCCCAAACATAGCTGTCGGAAAAGCCATGGGAGCGGTAACTGAGGAGCATGAAGGCCCAAGCGCGCGAACTGATGTAACCGAGGAACCTAAAAAAAAAAAAAAGAGAAAAGAGAGAAAAGGCCTTGGAGGCCACTCGATGTAAAATGTGTACATCAATGAAAACGTGTACTCGAAGCCATTTTCTTAATTTCTACAAATGATACATAACAATACTTACAAAACTTAATAAAACATGAATACCCCCGCAAAAACACCCTTTCAATCACTTCGACGGGCAGACACACTTTTAACAGGCTTAAACATTCCCTATCATTTTCAAAGTGTACATGCAAGTGATTATGCCTTATACCATGTAGAAAAAACGAACGTGGCTCTGATACCAAAATCTAATATGCAAGATCGTCTCTTCAAAATCATAAAAAAATATAAACCAAAGAAGAATAGCAATTATATTAGATAAGGCTAAAGTAAACTGTTGGATTTTGATTGATGAAAGCTTAATTACATTTGTAGAAAGGTTGATACAAAGAAAGGAAAATGAAAATAAAAATCTACAGAGGAGAATTACAAAGATGAAAAAGAAAAATATTAAGGGAAGAGGTTCAAAATAGTTTTTAAATTTTTAACTCTGCCTCCAAGAATAAGTACGGGCCCGACGGCCCACTCTTGTAATCTGGTGCTCGATGTCACCTCCAAGACTGAGACCCGAGCTCGCACAGCGGATCCAGCAACCAACCACTGCAACCTCCAGGTGGAGGTACCTCCAGCCTCCCTCAACCTCTTCAGGGGAGACCCTATCTCCTTTTCACCTAAATACAACTCCAACAACGAGTAGCTCTCCTCTGCGTCCTCTCCAAACGGCGAGAGAATCACGACGTCCCCAGGCTCCTTTATTACGGGACTGGCGGTGCGCCAGCCCGACGAAGGCGCCCACCTAGCGGCCTTGAAAGTAGTGGACATCAGAAAGTAGCCCTGAATGGAGAACTTTTCCATTTGGGAGTTTATGGCGGCGACCAACTTCGCCGTGTCCTTGGCATCCTCCAAGGACACCTTCCCGTGGAAGTACTCCGAGATCGGGCCCCACTCACGTGAAAGTTCGGAGTCGGAAGGCTCCTGCAAGAAGAAGAAGCGATTCCTCCAGTTTTTCACCGAATTGGGATTAGTCCCCCGAAAATGGAAACCAGTTCTCGAGGACATGGAGATCCAATCCTCCGACTCCGTGAAGTGGAAGATCAATCTCGTCGCCTTTGTGTCGAAAGCGCCGGTAGGGAGGCGGGATAAGATGCACAATGAGACCAAATAATAAAGGGCATTGGGGTGAAGCCTCACCACAAGAATGCCTAACGCCTCAACCAGTGCATACAAAGTGCACGGTATTGGGTAACGGAAGCCCCCTCTCTGATGGTGCTCATAAACTGCGACGAAACCATCTGGTGGGGCGTTGGCTCTACTTGCGGAACCAGGAGTGCGATAAACTCAGTTGTTGGGGATCCCATAGTCCACCATCAAAGCAGCAATGGTGCTAGTTGTCAGGATGGACCCCGTGTTGTCGACCCTATGCCGACTCACCTTAGAAGTTCGCGAAGAAGGAGACTCTCTCTTCTTTGCCAATTTTTTTCTCTCTCTCTCTGTGGAATGAGTTGAAAGCTTCCAGTGCAAGGAAATGGCCAAGAGGAATTTTGCTAGAAGCACGGCTTAAATAGACGGTGGGGTGCCAATGCGCGGGAAACAAAAATGACGCTTCCGCTAAGTGGCCAGGCCACGTGTCGACCCGCAAGAATGTCGTGGGCCCTAAAGTAGCTCCCAATCATGACCCCTCATCAGATCACAGATCGACATCACCTCAGTTGCCTGGCAAAATTCCCGCTGTCACACCAGCATTTAAATTGCCAGGAAAGGCAGTAGCGGGACTTCCGAAACAAGCGCGCAAGGAGGAAAATGAACCGTTCAACTACAACAAGCAACAGAAAGTGAAACGGCATAGCTAAGTGTTAAATTTCATTATAATAGTCATTAATAACTCGCTTTACAGCAACCTGGGCCACAGAACACATTTAATGGCCGTCTCCTGGCACAGAGAAACCTGGTGCAGGACACTCCAATAGGTCCACACGCGTCAGGGCGTTAGAGTTTTGAGAGTCCAGGATGCTGATGAGGAAGTTCGGATCCTCTAGCAAGACTAGCCTCTGACTGAGACGGATGCTGTCCTGGAAGTTCCTTTTCAGTGCAGGGCCGACTTCCTCTGGTAGAAACCTCGACCTTAGCTCAGTCCTCGTCCGCGCAACCTCCGTTCCAAGCTGTCGCCGCAACCACTCAAGCTCCACTTGGACAGCCAACAAGCGGGCTCGAGCCCGCACGTTAGCACTAGCAAGTTGGACGCCCTCACTTTTGATTCTGCCCACGCCTCCTCAAAGTGTGCAGCGTGAGCCGTCAATTGCTCTATCTCTCCAACCACGACTTGCATCCGAGCTTCTACGCCTTCAACAGCCTTGGCCACTTGGTGAAGCGAAGGAAACGCCCTCCCGGGACCACGATCCCACGAGGAGGCAGACCTCTCCTCTCACTCAAAGCCTGGAGGCACCCTAGAAAATTGCATAGGGCCTACAACGATAGCCTCCGAATGATATCCCTCCAACGCGACCGCACCAGGGACCCCAGAGGCGTGGGTCCCAATCTTAGGATCTTCTGAAGAAGGTCCTGACCCAGATGATAAGGATGACCCCTCCATTGAAATCACTATGAAAGTGGACAAACAGGAAAGGGATCGAAAGCAACACAAAGCTTCGCACCGTCAAAGAAGCAGTAGAGCACGATGCATTGGGAAATTTGTGCGTTTAAATAGGCAGAGTTTCCTCCTAAAATGGCAGCATCTAGAAGGCGAAGAGCGCCAGAATGAAGCTAACGAACAGCCCCGACGTTGCGAATCCCTGAAGCTTCACGCGTTTCCAAGGAAATCATTATGGCGCAGCGCCCCGTGATTTCCTATGCACTTAATGCGCCAGATGGACAGGCGAATGCGACTGTCACCAGTGACGTTCAAACCTCCACGACATCGAGCATCAGAGGTCCCCTCCTGTCACGTCCTCCCGACAGCGGTCTACATTAAGACTCAAGGGGCGAAACCGGCAGAACTGACCGCAAGCGTCCAAAGATGTTCAGGCGCGAGGAATAGAGCGCGACGCAACGGAAGAAACAAATTACCCATGAAGGGTGATAAAAAAAAGGGGGGAAGCGGTCAGGAAGAAAAATATGTACTACAAGGCATAATAGTAAAGACAAAAGGCTACTTCTTTCATTAATCAATGCTTTCCTTATAAAGTATAAGATTTGCAGCAATAAAGGTACAAAAAGAGGAAAAAGATATGGCACGAGGCCTAGGCCCTATGGCGGGTACCCTTGAAGCTTGAGTAAGCTTGGGAACGTGATCTACATAAGATCATCACGGCTTCACCGCTGATAACCCAATAAGCCAAAGCACTAAAAATAGTCGCGTGTTGGTCTACCTCCGATGAAGACGAACCCAATGTTATCCACCGAGGCAAAACTAACACACAACTCAGGAGCCTCCCGCAGGGACGCAAAAAAGAACCTGCTTTTAGCTCACCGGGGCACCCCTCTCTTCCTCCTCCCCATCCGGTGCGCGGCCCAAGTGAAGTGGAGATCGTGAGCGACGCGCTTCACCGAAGGAGAGAATCCTCGGAATAGCTCCGCCACGATCCCATAGCACCCTGGACGCGTCACTCCTTGAGAAGAGGCACGCGACTACAACAGAGTGGCCGAGCCATCCTCGTTAGTATTAGGAATCGACCGCAACATGGGCATGAAGACAGTCTTCACCAAGAATTTTGGATCTCCAACTAATCCATCCAACTCTTTTACGGACTCCCACCAGAGGTGGGGCAGGCCAAGACCTTCGCATTGCTCCCCCAAAGTCAGTCAAAGGATGAGCCGCACCAACCGAAGAGCCCTCCTATTTACGAGCAAGATGACGCCCTTCCAACACTTAATGGGACGCGCTATTCCGTGGACATCTTTCATGGAACAGGAAAGCCCTCAAATCAGATGCAACCTTAGGCATGCGAATCGTTCCATTCCAGGCACCGAATTGTTGCAGTGCCAGAAAAGCCTGCGCGAATGCCTAGAGAAGGCACGAAGCCAGAAGACGATAAGTGTCGGCGCATCTCGAGGGGGACCAGGCGATCACGAGTTGGACCCAAAGGACATGCCAGGCCGCGACCATTGGTCGGCCTAGGCATGGGGGTTAGTGTTGGGTTCAAAATAAAGGCCCAAAGAGATTTGAAACCCAGCCCATGGAGCAGCTGCCTAAGAGGCAGTTGAGGCCCAACCCTCCAGAGCGACCTACGTGGTAGCCCACTTTCAATAGCCAATGGGCATCGTCTGCTGCTCATTAATACTGCTGCCAGGAAACGACAGAAGCGCAAGAGAAGTGAGCCAATGAGGAAACAGTTAGCACTGCTAGCCACGGCTCAGGCGGCTGGCCACAGTCACCCAGCCAATCCCAATTCGAAGGGTAGACCAAGTGTGGCCAGCAGCGCCCGGCGATCTACCTACCATCACTAAACAACAACCGACGCACCGGCGATTGACGACATCAATCAGTGGCCAACGAACCCTTGTAACAGGGATTCTCACGCCCAAAGCCCCTCGCCAAGAGACCTATAAAATCCTTCTTCTTCTACAGAGAGGGGGATCAGATCTTAGATAATCAACTTAGCGTCACTAACGTTAGGTTCCACAGCCATCTTCCAGACCCAAACTTCTCAGCCTTCTCAGGCGACAAAAGTCAGCCACCCGTCGTGGTGTATACAGAGAGCCAGGCCTCTCATTACCCACTCATTACTCTCCCATACAAGCATTCACGCACCACCCATGCTTTTACAACATATTTCTGTGCACCTCTAAGTGTGCACCCTTTCCGTTTATTGTGGAAAATTACAGACTTGAGCGTCGGAATGTCGTCAGTGGAAGAAATTCTGCCGAACATCTAACCTCTTGTTCGTTAATTGTGTTGTGCAGGCCCAAGGTTAACAGAGACGAAAATTAGACCCTTTCACAACCACCTCCGGATGATGAGGAATTCGAGAGCTCCCTAATCTGTACGACAACTGATGATCCAGGACGCAACAGATTATATTTATGACCAATCATTTTTATATTGGATTTATTTAAAATTTATCCCATTATTTTTTTTAGTTGAGAAGGGACTTCCATGCCGGACAAATTGTACACTTGATTGTGTGATTTAATTTCTTGTATTCTGTGTATTTGGTGGCCAACGTTTAAAAAAATTTTAAAAATTCATTTTCTCTACGCCGATCATATCGGTGTTTTGTTCTCAAAGGATTCCACCTTATCAAATCTTGCCGTAGATAAGATCCCGCGGATTATGATTATTCCACCATGCGTGACAACCACCTACCCACATATTTTAGGTCCCGCAGTCTCTTTGCGTCCAAGCTGCTAAATGATTGAGATAACTGCATGGGGTGCCCTCCCAGAGAAGGGTTTCCCACTCTTCTACATTTTCGTTCACTGTACCACGAGCAAACGTAAGTTTGTATATTTCCATAAAGATGTAAAGCAGCGCAGTAACCTATTAAACATTATAGCACTCGAGATGCATTCTATATGAAAATTTATTTACATTATTATGCTTATTTATTATATTATAATGCATCTACAAATCGGGCAAACAAGTGCATGTGAAACACAGGCGCATCTTAGAAATTTTTGTTGTGCTGTTGCAATTTGGATGAGTGCTACGTATTAACGGTGGATTCATACATGACAATGATGGTCAGTGTTAGATCTTGGCTTCCTCAACTAATGTTGCCATTTAGCACACTAACCATAGAAATAATCTTTGGATAAATCTATAAATGTATGCAAAAGACCAGATCGCGTATGTAGAGATAATGATTGAAGTGATCAATTCTTATGTTTTAAACAATCAGTTTCTAATTGAAGTTTTAAAGTTTGATCCCATCAATATAAGATATTATCAAACATAAAATATCAAGTAGAAGTGAATGCGTTGGAGGGATTCATGGCCCTTAGGAAAGGAGGAGGGGGCCAACTATATGCAATTTATGATTTTATTTACCTCTTGTTTTACTTTTATTTTTTATTTTTTTTGGTAAAAAGGCTAAAAGTAAAATAAGATGGGTGAGGCTCCAACCTACCTCAAAAACAAATTCGTAAGTTTTAATTATCAATTTTATCATCCATATGCATTATTTATCTTATTTTTCTTTTATTTTCACTTAAATTACCTTTAATTTTTCTTTTTTTGGCAAAATATAAGATAAGTAAGTAAGCTGTCCCAAAAATAGAAGAAAAAAATTAGAAACAAAAATCTCAAAACCAGAATCCAAACCTATTATAAAAATTAAATGGAATCTGGATAGTATTTGTTCTTTCCAGATTGAGGCCTTTTTCGCTATAAAAATAGATAAATAACTTATGAAGCTAAGTTTTTTTTTTTTTAGTAAGTAAGAAAATTTTATAAATGAAAAGAAAAAAAATACATAATCAATATTTTATCTCCAAGTATTTTGCCAACTTGGATTTAGAATACAAATGTTTGGGTATACCCCGAACACTCTGAAACATGTCACAAAATCAAAATAAAGTAACGGAACAACGGAGTAACCAGAATTACATCCGCCAAAAGCCATCAACCGAAAATAAAGTTAAAGGACCGGCCCAAAAATATAAGACCGAAATAAGAGTTTAAAGGAAAGAAAAATGACCACTGTGCCATGATATTAAATTAAAAGCAAGCAACAACCCAAAGGGCAGCAGAGATCCTAAAAGGACTTCTTGTAAAGTAGCAGCAAGTCCCTACCATCAACAAGTCCATTGCAGATTACGTCTCAGAAATATAAAGTAGGAGAGCAAAGAGACCTCAGCTAATCATCAGCATCTCAATCCTTGGTGTAATGGGTAAAAAGCATCTCGGACTTGTCCGTGTTTTACAATTGAACGGGCAATGCGTAATGCCTGTGGTAGCTTATGAAGCTAAGCTACCAATGTAATTTCACTCGATCCGTGCCATTTTACCTACCGGAGGGGAGGGGGAATCAGTGGTAGGTGAATAAGAATGAGTTTGATGTCTATGTTAAACAAATCTTTTGGCCGCACCGGACTGGGGTATCAAACTCGGGCAGTTAGTCCCGGGCTGACAAGGTCTGAACTGATAGCTAGGTCCGGCCTGTCAGTCCTGGGTGTCTGGCGTCCGAGCTGTCTGAACCTTGACTGCCAGGTAACCAAAGTGCAGTATTTGAACGCAGGACTACTAAAAGAGTGGAAATATGAAGGGATGACTAATTAGAATTGGAAAACAATTTCCTTACAAAGAATGAAACGTGATTAAAAAAAGTCTCAAGAAGAAGAGAATCTCCAGTGTGAGCTGATTTTTTTAAAAAATGTCCTTGTCGGAACCATTTTTCTCAAGCATGTGCCGGCAAGCATTGATTTTCACCATCTCATTTGCTGGGGAATTGCCACCGCCTAGGATGAACCTAGAAAGAAGGATGAACGCCAACAATAACAACGCACGGCGAATAGACAAGAATTATAAAATTAAAGAGATAAACCACAACTAATTTTATATAGAAAATCATTTTCTAAATAAGATGAAAAAAATTGCGGGACGAGAGGTCCGAAATATCTACTATGCAAAATCCAATTACACAAATTCAAAATAGAAGAACAAGGATTCTACACCTTATATCATACAAACCCGAGCAACAATGAATACGAGATAGATCGATGTCTACTCGATTTTCTTCTCAATCTCTCTTTCTCTTCTTGACGGCGTTCATTATTATGTTTTTATAAAATGGTGTTTTCACTTTTTATCTCTTGCCACAAATTCTAAAGCGCTTCGTGTGCTTTATAATAATATTAGACAATGCTCGGACACTTCTGGACTTGACACACCCAGGCGTCTTTTGGCGTTATCACTCGGTCGCTCTTTAGATTTGGTACCTGGTGGCTCCTCAACATTAGCACCCCGGTTGCCCCTCAGAGTTGCCACCCGGTTGCCCCTCAGAGATTGAGCACAAAAGCCCTCGGCTACTTGCGCATGAACACTCTGACATTTGCACAGATCTTATTTGATATTCTAATGATTATTCATTTATTATAACATCCACAGTGGAGTAACTAAAATCTAATATAATTATCATAAATTTTTAGTCTATATAAAAAGATCAAAGACTATAAGTTTGTATATTCTTAACGTTATAAGATTTAGAGTCTTAAAACTCAGTGAATAAAGATAGG